>CALYLW010000022.1:405000-1132500 GCA_944989445.1 Ampullaceana balthica
TGAATAGATCTTAACCAAACTTTGTATATAAAAAAATTTGGTAGCACATATTAAAATAACAAAGGGCACTGCACTTCTAATGTCGGCTCCCAGTTCCGAGGGTATGGACATTAAGAGTTCATTGTCTTATAGTAATTTAATATAGGCTCTTAAATTTTTTTTACTAAGGTTGGTCAAAATCAATTTATTTTCTCATTGACTAACGCTTAAACTAATTTTTATATAGCTAATAAAGGAAAAAACACATTAAAGGGCCCTCGGGCCCATTCAGTGAAAGATTTCAATTTCAAAAACCTGTTCATTTTAATTCTATTTCATCATGGATATATTTCTTAAGATTGTTAAAAATTGAATGCGAAAAATATCTTAAACATTTTCGCACAAAAAATTTTGGGGCCCCGGCCCTGAAGAAATGAAATTGACATTAGAAGTTCAGTGCCCTTAAGTATTTTAGTATGGGCTACCAAGTTTTTGTATACAAAGTTTAGTTAAGATCCATTTATTTACTCAGTAGCTAACGCATAAACTAATTTTTATATAGCTCATATAAGCAAAAAATGACATTTAGGGCCCCAGGGTCCATTTAGTGCAAGACGTCAATTTCAAAAACACCTGTTTATGTCAATCAATTTCATGGTGGATATATTTATCTATATTTCTCAAGATATTTAATAATTGAATGGGGAATAACATCTTAAACATTCATGAAAAAAAGACATTTTTGGCCACCAGCTCCGATAAAATGGACATTAGGAAATTAGTGCCCTATAGTATTTCAAATTTGGCTTCCAAGTTGTTATTAACAAAGTTTGGTTAAGATTCCATCAATATTCCTAATAGATAACGCTTATACTAATTTTTATATAGCTCATATAAGACAAAAATCATATTATGGGCCCATGGCGTCCCATGAGTGTTACATTTTGCAATAAAGTAGTCAGTGACCATCCCAGGAGCTTACTGAAAAGTCTCCAAAAGTTTCATGTCGTTCGGATGAATGGTTTAGTCAGCTATAAAGGACATACATACTTTGATTTTTAAATACTTTATATTAACTCGTGGTGTCTGTTTGAGACCTTGCCTGCTTGTTCGTTTGTCGAAAAAACTTTGGATCGATTTTTAACCCCCTTCCTCGCAAGCTAGCGAGCTGAAATTTTGCAGGCTGTTTTGTGCCAATAATTAAAATGACATATTAAAATTTTAGATCGATCGCATAAACTGTAATTAAATTATTGCATTTTTAGATTAATTTATTTATATATATGTATCATGTTACATTAACACACTTTCTCGTAAGCTAGCGAGCTGAAATTTTGCAGGCAGTTTGGTGCCGATGCTAAAAACGAAGTATCAAAATTTCAGACCGATCGCATGTATTGTAATTAAATGATTGAATTTTTAGATTATTTTATGTATCTATATGTATCATGTTATTTTTTGAGATAGAGTGTCGCCGTGCGTATTATATTGAATGACCTTAATAATACTATCCTGTTGCGCGATTCGGTGCGTATTATTTGGACGATAATTTTTTAAAATATATTCCCGATCGGTGCGCATTATATTAAACATGTTTTACGAGACATAACTAAAATTTTGTATTTTTTTTATTGTCGTTTGCTGCGTATTATAATGAACATTCTTTTAGTTATGTCTCCTATATAAAGGATTGATAGTCAAAAACTTGGTTTTTTACGGGTTTTTTAAAATTATATATATAGATGTATTCCTTTTTACTGAGATCGTTGCAACGCACGACGGGTCTGCTAGTTCATTATAAATATTTTGAACTAAAACTAAGTTTCTCTAATTCATAAAATATTAAATACCTGAGGAAGTAATCTCATTCTCTGAATTTTTGATGACACAGCCAGCTTTACTTATTGATTCACATACACGTTTCTGATAAGCAAATAAAACAGTGATTAGTTTCTAGTAAATGTATAACATATAAACAGGGTAAGGTTAGCCTGACAGGACGTAACACAACAGCGAACGTTTCGGGAAAGAGCCTTCCTCAACGAACAAATAGTACAAAAATAAAACGAATATAACGAAAGTAAAAAAGTTAACTGCGTTGACGTCCAATTAGTCCAGTAGAGATATACATATCTCACCCCCATTATTTTATTAGTTTATAGGTGTGTCTTATGCAAAATGAAAATAATATCAAAATATTGAAGATATTTTATTTTAATGTAGTAAAAACTTCATCTTTCTTTCTTTTACAAGAAAATCAACATCAGTTTAAACATTAAAATTATTACTATAACGATATACAACAAAAAATCTAATACGTTTTTCTTTTCTTTCTTTTTCTTTTCAAATAAACAAAAGGTTAATTTTTAAAAATAAATAAATCTTTAGAAAAAGGTTATAAAATTTGATATAATACAATTTCTTTTACTTATAAAAATGAGAGAATGTTTACACGTTATATTTACGGTAGCTGTTTCTTAGTTAAATGATACAGGAAATGACTGCGACTTTTTTAACATTTGAAAACATTGTGTATTAAAGGCATATACATCTTGCTACACAAAGATTCTAGTTTCTTGTTTAAGCGATTAATTCATGTTGTGTATGATTAGGTTGTTTTTGTTTTTGTCTTTGTTTTGTTGTTGTTGTTTTTTTTTGGGAGGGTGTGTGGGGGGATACAATATAAAATTAGCCGTTGTTATTAAACATTTGTAAAGTAATAATAAAAATAATATTATTTTTAAGGCATATAAAAAATTTCTAACTTCAGACACTTTGTCAAGCTAAGGCGCCAAAATATTCTACTAATAAAGCGTTTGATACATTTAATGATAATGAAATACTTATTTTTATTTTTTCAAAAAAGCCTGTCACGTATTATAAACATAAAAATGGTTATATTTTAAATGTGAAATTTACCTTCGGATTAAAGTGTTTCAAAGAGCCGCATGTCTTTTTATGTGGCACGCTATTAATGCATTGGAAATAGTTGTTGCATGATGTAGGGTCAGGAACTTTTCCCCTATACCTATTCTTACAAGGATTTGACTCTGAAATATTTATAATTATTAATTATATTTCAGTCCCTGATAACACAGGTTATGTTGTATTATTTTTTATATTGTTTTATTGGCTATATATCCTATTTAGCAGGTATAACATTCTGCATGTAATGTTTTACCTTCATCGCTTGAAAAGCCGTAATTGCAGAGTAAGCTTAGCAGTAACACTTTGCTCTGGGTTGAATACGAAACAAATTCAAACAATTGAAGAATTATTATTAATAAATGGATGTAGATAAGGTTTTCATCAATATAATAATGTAAATGATCATATTTAATTATATTTTCTTAAAACATATTTTATTTAAATGATTTATAGCTTTTTATTTTAAAAAAGGCGGAACAATATCTTTTAACCCAGCTCACTTATCTTGTCAAAATAATCATTAAACAAGACTTCCAATCCATTAGGGAGCGCAAACACACACAGAGAGAGAGAGAGAGAGAGAGAGAGAGAGAGAGAGAGAGAGAGAGAGAGAGAGAGAGGGGGGGGGGAGAGGGGCAGACTGGATCGTGTGTGGCGCATACGAAAAGAAGATTAATTTAATAAACGAACATTGACTTTAGATTTTTTAGATTCAGTGGTAATTAGGTGCCATTCTTGTGAATAGTCAGTTTCCCTTTCATTGAAGCCAAAGCCGGCCTAAAAATATTTCAGAACAATTATTTTTACATAGCGCGTCTTAATAAAATGTATGACAAAGGTGAAGACTAATCGGCATCCTTCCGTCTCGCGAGACGATGGTGCATCACCGTTGTGTTGGGTTGCATTTCCTCGTACGGCTGAGCAGTCCTATCCTAGAGTGACAGTCTTTACCGCAGCTTTTTGCCAACGAGTTCTTTGCTTTTCAATGTTTGGCCTTTCTTATCTTATCTTATCTTATCTGTTTACAGACGCTCCTTCTATACAGAAGATGATTATTGCGTCCTACGCTTATCTACGGTTTGCGTTTAGTCCTGCATTTTTATTAGAGATTTAAATGTTGATAAGATTTTGGTTTTCCTGGTTTCTTCAGGAAACCCATACCACGCCCAAATTCCGGACTGGAAGAACGAAATTTTGAATGTGTTTGTTCTTGCATACGGAATAAGAAAGGTGTTTTTATTCTTATGTCTATCTGAGGGTTGTATTAAGTTATCTTTGTGTTGTATTTCTAAATTAGAATTAATCGCTTTGCTTCTTGGTTCTTCTACCCTCTAGTGTTTCAAGGTTTAATGATTTAACTAATGGTGTTATTCTTGTCAGTTTTGAATATTCTCCAGTAATGAATCTGGCAGCTCTTTTTTGAATTTGTTCTAGTTTATCAATGCTTTCTTTGGTGGATGGGTCCCATACAGAAGATGCATATTCTAGTTCAGGTCTCACCAACGTGAGGTAGCATTTAAGTTCTATATCTCTATTACATTTGTTAAAGTTTGTTTTTTTTAAGCCTAAGGTTTTGTTTGCTTTTAAAATAACTTCATTGACATGAGGGTTTCTCATTTATTAAGACTCCTAAGTATTTTGCATCTTTAGTGTGGGTCAGTTCTTTGAATGTATTATTCTGAATTTATTTGTTTCTTTTTCTTTGTTACTCTTAACAGTTGACACTTTTCTGGGTGGAAAGACATGCTCCAGATAGTTTCCTATCTTATCAATTCATCTAAGTCTTTTTGTAAAATTTTGCTATCTTGTTCTGATTTAATTGTTCTATAGATTCTACAATCATCAGCAAATAACCTAAATTTTGTTCCTGTTGAGATGTTGTTGGGTAAATCATGTATATAAATTAAAAAGAGTAAGGGACATAGCACAGTTCCTTGTGGAACTCCTGAGTTAACCTTTATTGGTGCAGATTTAGATCCATTAATTATTACAGTTTGCTCCCTTCCCAAAAGGAAGTCTTGGATCCAGTGATGTAAGTGACCTGAGATTTCAAAGTAGTTAAGTTTTTTTAAGTAAACTAAGGTGGTGAACTTTGTCAAATGCTTTTGAGAAGTCTAGTAATATTGTGTCTATTTGATCATTATTGTCTAAGCCTTTTGATAGTTCATCTATTAAACCTATTAATTGTGTTTCACATTATCTGTTTTTTCTAAAGCCGTATTGATGTGGGAACAGGGCATTATATTTGTCTAGGTGGCAAACTAATTTACTATATATTATGTGTTCTAGTAATTTACAGGTTATACTAGTAAGTGATACAGGACTGTAATTACCAGGGATCTGATTTATCACCCTTTCTTAAAGAGTGGAGTTACGTTAGCTAATTTTCAATCCTGGGGCACTTTACCCTGGCCTAGAGAGGCTTGAAAAAGAACTACAATGATTGGGGACAGTTCATTGCTTAGTTCTTTTAATAACCTTGCAGGCAGTTCATCTGGGCCAGTGGCTTTGTTTATTTTTAAGTTTTTTAGGAGTGAATGTATACCTATATCGTCTACAGTTATGTTACCTATTTCTTCCATTTTATTTAAATTTGTTAAAACTTCCTTGTCGCCTGAGGCAGAGAATGATGATGCAAAATAGGTGTTAAGGATATTAGCTTTAGTCTCATTATCATTATAGGTTTTATCATTTGAGCCTTTTAGTGTGGCTATTCCTGTAGGTTCCATTTTTTAAAGATTTGATAAAGGACCATAAGTTTTTATTGTTATCTTTAGAAATTAAATTGTCTATATATTCATTTTGGAGGTTTCGTCTACGTTTTTGTGTCAGGTGTTTAATCTTTAAGTACTTTTTGTGTATCCTTTTTTGAATTGGTAGCCTTAAATTTCTTAAATAAGTTCTCTTTTTGTTTGCATAGCTTTTTAAATTTAAAATTGAACCAGCATTTGTTAATTTTATTAGATGTTAATTTTGTTGGAACATTCTCATCCATAATAGTTTTTAGATTTGTTTTAGATTTGTTTTTATATCTTTCCAAATTTCTCCTACTGGGCTATTTGTATTAAATTTACTTCGGAATTTTTGTTGGAAGTTAGCCGCTGATTGGTATAGTTTAATGAAATTACATTTATTCCAAAGATATATTATTCTACTAGGTATCTTATTAATTTTAGTTTTTATTGTATTGGTGACCCTAACTCTTCTGTCTGTAGCCTTCTCCATCATTCGCTCCTCGGCTACAATGACGCCCTCTTTGTTAAGGAAAATGCTGGACAGGGATTTGATTAGCTTATATATCAAAATTAAGAAAGTCTTTGTTTTTAGATGACAGAATTACAACGTCGTGGACACCTTAAAGTTTCCTTAAAGATAAGTTTAATATTGTGACACAATCTTCTAGTCTTATAGCTACCGGTGACACTTCTTTTCCAAATGGCACCATATGAATCGTTGGGCATCCTTAAAAATGGATGGCTTAACAAGCCAAAAAACAGCAAACTATCAACTCTCTAAAATCTAACCCAAATGCAAGACTAGACAAAAAAAACATGGATAACTTCCGTCGTAATAATCTTCTGCAAAAATTTTTTTGTCTGTAACCTATATGATAAACTATTATGATTATCATTGATTTTGACATTTTCTCATTGTATTAATGGCAAGCAGCGCATTAATACAAAATTGACTTTGCTTAGCTTACATAAGGGGTAATGTTTTATTTAGAATATCAATAGTTTTCTTTTTCTTTTGAAAAAGGTACAATGGGTTTTTTTCCAATTAGGTGCCAAAATTGAAGTAAGAAAAATATATTTTTTAAAAAAATCTAATAACGGTAAAAAAATACACAATTTACAATTTCAAAACAAAGAAAATTCAGTTTGGGTGAATCATTTTTTTTAATGAAGAAAATAAGGAATTATAAATTAAAATGTAATAAAAAATATTCCAATACATGGCAAAACTTTTCGAATCATAAGTTTGATAATATGTGACGGCAAAGGAAGAAAAAGAAGAAATGCCTCTGGAATTAATGAGTTAATATATGTAAAAAAAACACATTTTTTGTAAATTCTGTGTTTTGCTTGCACTACAGGCCCATTTAAAGGTTGATCAGAGCTTATTTAAATTGTAAATAAATTACTCAAAACAGTAATTACAACTCTGATTTGTATGGATGTTGGCTTTGCTGCTTAATTGGCTAAATTAAACGATAACATTAACATAATAAAGAATAGCTAAAGAAATAATAAAATTTTACTACTTTTTAGTTTTGAAGTTGTGATGGTTTGGTTATTGTGTACGACTAGCAAACCAAAGTTTGATCAGGTGTAACTGACCAAATATATCCCGAGCTGTTCTAGCCTAGGCAGGGCTGTATATTATGGACGCACTCGAAATCTTTAACAATTGCGGCGTACATATAAAATGAAAGGTGATGGAAACTATTACTTCAGGACTTTTATTTAAATTCTGGCAGGAACAGAGGACAACCACATCTTCCTCATAGATAAATATATACCACACAAATAAAATACCAAGACGAAACTAAAGGACTACTTGAACCAAAATGTTTAGGAGTATATACACATTTCTGCCATGTCTCGTGAAGGAGTCTGCGCAAATGATTCAGAAATTCTGGCAACTGTGAAACTTTTTCGCTGTGATAACGTCTTCTATACAAAAGTATGTAATTAGATGGATTGTTTGAACTATCCACAAACATTGATCTGCAGTCAACGACAGACCATGGTCTTTACATTAAAAACTTTGTTCTGCAGTTAACGACAGATCAGTGACTTTACATTAAAAACTTTGATCTGCAGTCAAAGACAGATCATGGATTTTACCTTAAAAACTTTGATCTGCAGTCAAGGATAGATCATGGACTTTACCTTAAAAACCAGAACAATCAGTTTGTTCTAGTTATTAGTGTTTAATTATATAGCAAGTAAATAATGATTTTAAAAATGATAGGACTTGGTTATTAATGACTATTTAAACTGTAAATAAATCAAACGTTTTAATTTCAATTGCAGCGTTCAAACTGTGTCGTTTTATTACATGAGTAGTCAGTTGTTTGGTTATTAAATATAATTCATGGAGTTGAAAATTTCAAAATTAAAGTTAAATGCTTTCTAAATTAGCTCTCCAAAAAGTGAAAAAACTTGAAAATATGGAAGTTCATAAAAAAATTTAAAGATGGGCTATGTTCGAGAATGCTTTAAAAAAATAATCCATTCATTTTAATAGATGCTTTAAAAAGTTCTTTATTCAAATCTTAACCTTTTCTTCTTGCAAATGTGAAAATTTAGGGATAACGACCAAATTATATATAATGATAAATACAAAATTTTTAAAAACAAAAATTGTGATTAAAAATAACTTTTAAACCACTGAAATGTTTATTTAAAGCTATCGGACCCCTACAGAAATTAGAAGATTTTATTTTAGAACGCGTTAAACTTAATTTGAAAAACAATGCATTTTACTTACACAGAAATGCATCATAAAAAACGTGGCTGAAATATACAGGCAAGTGTCATTTCAAAGTGTTGACGATCCATTTATAGAAAATATCTGAAAAATAATTTTAAAATATAATAAAAATAACGTTATATTAAAGGTTCTTAAAATGTTGACTTTTTATTTCAGAATCTTTCAAAAATACTTGTAACTGAAGTTCAGCATTTATAATGAATTTTAAAAAAATTTAAGGACTAATGTTAAGAAGGAGATGTTCAACAACACTAGGATGCCATTGTCTCATTTATTTCCATGTAAAAGTATCTTAGATTTGATTTTTTTCTTTTACTGTTGGAGAATAAATATTGCATCGATACACTTACAAACATATTCGTTTCGAGTTTTTACTAATAATAGGAAATTAATTTTATATTGTGAGAATGAAGTAACGTGGAAGGGGCAGACATTTTCTTTACATTTAAAATGGCTTTAAGCTGTTGGATTAATTGTGTAATTACATGGAGCCTTAAAAATCCTAGAAAACTATTGATAAAACATCTGATTTATTTTAGCATTAACATTAATTTTTTGTGCTTATATATAGTCTTCGTGTTTGGTTATTACACTAAGATAATGATATGATCAATTTTCGAGTTAAATCTGCTTTAGCATTAAACCTAATATGGCAATCTTAAACTTAAATATGTATTAGTTGCTTTGGATTTGACAATTGCATTATTATTTTGATTAAACTAAATAAAGTTATTGCAGTTATTTTGTTTTGATGCATTTTATTTCATTCTTCTTTTTTTAAATAAATATATTTGACGTGTCCTTAGTTTAATTTTACCGCACACGTTCCTAATTATATGAAAATTGGTCAGCTGAAAACTGACGTGGTTTCAAAGGTTCGAACTCAAAAAAACATATTTTACCCGTTGCTTTTAAGGCTGATGCTAACAATTTTATTATAATAAAAATGTTTAAAAGTCTTGTCGTTATTTCAAACTATCCAATTTTTAGAATTAAATTAGAGAAAATACAACATAACCCAAAGTTTTCTCAAGGATGGAGACGGGCATATTCATATTTTTTAAAATTAAACGAAAAGTTAATGACACGTAAAAATATTCTCGCAGAACAAGTAACAGATTCTTTTGTAAGGAAATCGAGATGATGGAAGAATATTTGGTCAAATGACCTCACAAATGTGTTAAGTGAAGATATTTAATGTTGTTGTATTGTTGTTGTTGTATATTTTGTTTTTGGGGATGGGTGTAAACATAAGCTCTACTGTACGTATCAAAACGCAAGCTGCCATGTAAATATTAAGAAAAAACTATCAAGTGACCCGCCCCCACCCATAAAATTTAAGTGAGATTTTGTCCAAGATTTCTCCGAAATCAAACTATTTACGGGGATGAAGATTAAATTTAAATCTAATATGACCATTTAAACGACAAAAACAATAATAATAATAATAATAATAATAATAATTACATAAAATTGGATTGTAAGAAGACATAAAAGGAAGATATGATACCCGCTAGGGACCAACCGGAAATCGCTCCGGACATTCGCCGGATATCGGGTTTTTTGGAACTATTCGTCTCGGCAAATAGTACCCACACACATAGCTAAATATCTACAAATACCTTAAAAATACAATTTTGGAAATCCCTATATATATTGCGCATAAGCGCGTCCGTATGAAGCCCCTATGCGGGGTAACTCCCGATAATAAATAAATTATTGAAATTTAAGACGTAAAATAATATACATTTTGTTGCAGAGATTAACAAGAAGGCGTTTCTCGCCATAAAATATTGTGACGTGACGTCATAGTTTGAGCTCATATTAATTTGATTCCGTGTGAAGCCCAAATGCGGGGTAACTCAAGATAATAAAATTAATTATTGAAAATTAAGACGTATAATAATAAATATTTTTGTGTCTGAGATTAACAAGAAGGCGTTTCTCGCCATAAAATATTGTGACGTAACGTCATAGTTTGAGTCATATTAATTTGTAAAAATTTTATTTAAATATGATTTTTTTAATGTTAATATCCCACTGTGTGTGTGTATAAGTATATGTGCGCACGTGTGTGAATCAGTGAGTGTGTGTGGTTGTTTTTTTTTCTTTTGTTGTGAACTAAATGTGATGAAACGGTTTATTTTTATGTCTGGTAATGTTGCACCTCTAACAAGACTACGTATTTTTTTTTAAAAAATTTAAAGAATTAATATTTGTTTGCAAATTACATCTTTACACTGTTTTCTTTACGTATTTGCGAGATGTTTTTTATCCAGCCGTTTGAAAAAATAATTTGCTTTAATCTTTCTCCAGACGTCTACATTTATGTTAAACGTTAATCTACCTAACGTTTTGTTTGCAAACCATAGTCACTATTTTCTTTAGCATAATATTTTGACAAAATTTATATACCATTTTTTTGTTTGTTTATTATCAAATACACAGGATCATTTTACCACTTTTGGTTATATCCTTATATATGATGAATTTAAATACTTTATGTATTTGACATTTTAAAAGTTAGTTATAAATAATCAAATACTAATAATGTATTCTATGCATTCGAGATAAAAGGCGCGTGAGTGAAACCAGATACCAAATCAAACACTATAGCTTAGCCACTGTTACTATTCTTTTTGCAAAAATTAAGCTAAACATGCTACGGCAATTAAATTTAAAAATTGAAAATATGTTATATATAGGAGTTATATGCAAGGACCATAGAGTGGGTAATAAGGGGACCAGTTATTTTTATATTGAGTGGCAACTTCTGACTTTTTCAAAGGTACCTTTTATTGGTGGGGGTGCGAGTCAATAATATCGTCCAACTCTGGGTGGCATAAACATTATAGCTTAGCAACTTTATACTTTTTGCATAAATTAAAGTAAACCAGCAGGGTAAATTATCAGCCCAAACCTTGCGATTCCAAATGTTTCTTTAAAACAAATAAATCCCATACACACCTTACATAAGCATCAATATTCACATAAATAATACCTGGCTCAATAAAAAAATATTCTATTTGTCTGACTAAGGAATTAGCAGCGACTAACAGTTACAGTAAATAAGTAACATATAATCAAGAGAACCAAAATTTAAAAATAATATATAATGAATTTATTGATTTAAATTTTAATAAATTAATAATTCATTCTTCTGACGATAATATCATTGCATGAAGATTGTAGACAGTGGTAAAGTAAACAATAACAAATACATTCAACAATAATTTAATAAACCAAATTGGATGCCTGAATCTAAATTTTATTGGTAGAAAACGTGAAAGCTAAATACAAGGCGGTTATGGTTTTGCGAAATAAAGCAGCCGCTAATCGTTTACAAAACCAAAATTAACTCGGAATTTTGATTTTCGTTTACCAACCCTAGTGCTCAGATTCGTACCCGGATCCGGCAAATAGTACATCCAACTATTCGGATTTGGTACCCGGTAGAAAATGTCTACCCGGTTGGTCCCTAATGCCACCTATTTTACTTATCATGAACTTTTAAAGGAAGCGGTGGTATAACATAGGCTAAACTCGCAAAATGTCATTTTAATAATGGTAAATAATTTTTTTCAAGACTAGTGGCCATTCTGGAATATACCAACGCGCCTACGTTCATTTTGTTCTTCTGGTCATGTTTCTGTAATACAAGTGAGGATGTGGGAATAACCTTTACCTAAAACTGACCAGGTTGAAAAATAAATTAATACAATGGAGAAGACAGGAAAAATAAGGAAACCTCAAAACTAAGAACTATTTCTTGGCAAAAAGCCTGCTGACGTAAATATAATCAGTGATTCCAACTATAGCTAGTTGCAAAACAACAAAAAACAACAAAACAAAAAAAGCGTACTCTCATCTCATTCACATCATTTAAAGAATACGTTTGGGAAATGTTAATAAAATTAAACTATAAAATGGTAGGTGCAATAAATAAAATCACACGCATAAATAAAATTATATAACATCGTGTAACAGACAGATCGGTTCTGGAGTTATTCTTGTCAAGGTTTTTATAATACAATTTTAAGTTTTATGCAGACATTCAAAGATTTTAACGATGTACTGGTAATAATCCCTGTTATGCTTTTTTCTATAAATTAAAGGCATCTCGTAAATTTATAAAGTGAGTTTATTCACGAAGCTGTATTGATTGACATAAAAATTAGGTTACCACGGACTAAAACTGCGAGATAGAATACTTGTTAATATTTTCCTGCCTTTCTATTAATTTATATTTGTCGATTTAGCCATGTATTGCTTTTTCAATGAATTATGTATCCATATATATTTTAAAAAGATAAATGTCCTAAAAGGGTACAGAATTGGTTTCAATAAAAAAATTGTTTTTTTTTAGATTTATATAATTGAAAACCAAACCATTTCGGGCAGAACGACCACGCATGAATGTGTTTTAAAAATAGCACTGTATATGTTAATTTAAAAGTGAAATATAAATATATTTTTAAAATTCGTGATAATATTATGGTCCGTAGTATATGATTAGCTATATGAATCTGATACATTTTCTTTCATTAATTTCTCTGTATTAGTTTGCTGTTATTAAAATATCGAAACATTTGGGGAAATGTCAGTCTCTTTTGCTTTTGTGTTCAGCCAAACAATGGAATTCTCTACCCTTACACATCCGGAGTATTTCATCTACCAAGTCCTTCAAGACTGCACTTAAGACGCATCTTTTGAAAATTCATTTTCAAAATTAAAGAAACAACATTTCTTTTTAATGATTAACGTAGCTTATGTGTATTGTACTGTTATTTATGTGGTTATTATAAAAAAAACGTATATTTAAATTATTAAATGTATGTTATTATCTCCATGTAAAGCGCTGTGAGCCCGGCTCCTTGCTGGGAGACAGAGCTATAAAAAATTATCAATTTATTTATTATTTATTTATTATTATTTAAGAAAAGTATCATAAGTAATAAACAATTCAATTTTTATTAATTTTTTCTTCTAGCTTAGTTCACACACATAACGAATTTTCCATTTTCTCTTTACGCATGTAACATCATAGATCCCTCTGGAAACTTTCAAGAACGCCAAACAGTCTTCACCACCTCTGGCATCATTCGGCTCGCCTGGTTTCCAGTGTAAGTACTTGACAGGCTTTCTGTTTCTAACATACTCCCAAAGTCCTTCTCTGTACTTGTCTGTTCCTGCTATCAGGATTCCAATGTTGTTATTTTGTTTCATTATTACATGCAGGAATTTTTCTTCTTCTAGATTATCAACCTCCACTAGGTATCCACAAATGGTCTTACATACGCTGGCTGATTCAACATCCGATTGGTAAGTAGTCTTGGAGAGGTAATATTTTTTACCCTTAAATTCGTATAAAGTAAATTCCTTCAGATTTTCCTTGTTTGTTTGACATTCTATGTAGAAAGATTATTGATTAAAATAATATAAATGTTTTTGTTTCAATAAAATTTATTATAAATTATTTTTTGAAAGTTCAGTTGTCTGTTTATTTCTACAACTCATATCGTGTTTTTATTTCACTATAAATGAGTATTACCAACCACCCTGTCCAAAAATTTCATTCACTTTGAAATAAACCATTTTTAAAAAATATATTTCTTTAATAACGAACACATGGAACACAGCTATCTGAGCAGACAAGATAATTAATGAATTTTTTCATGAAAGGGAACCTCGCGCTAAGTAAAGCATAATGTCTTAGTAGTTCAAAACACTATTAAACTTTGTGTGCAGGAACACATCAATAATAACTTTTCTTTTTCTATAAATATTTATAAAACCACGATAGAAGATATTTTTTTATTTACGATTTAAACAACTGTATGTATTTGTTAAAATTATATAAACACATTTCCTTCCACTAGGTAAAATGCCCCCACTATCTCGCACTTCTCTATCTCTATCTCCCTTTCTTTCCTACCATCTTTCTATCTCTCTCTCTCTCTCTCTCTCTCTCTCTCTCTCTCTCTCTCTCTCTCTCTCTCTCTCTCTCTCTCTCTCTCTCTCTCTCTTCTCTCTCTCACTTCCTTATTGTTTTTACCTTTCAGAAAGCAGGTCTCAAGTGATGGACTCTCTAGTATACATTCTAAAAAAATGTGAACAAAAACTACGGTGCTCCAAATTAATAAATACCTGGCGCAGTACTCTCAATCTTGGAATTTTCGATGACGCATCTAGCTTTATGTATTGATTCACATAAACTTTTCTGATAAGTAAATGAAAAATTGTTAGGATCTAAGTGCGTCTTATTCAAAATATAAAGAATATCTAATTATTTAAGATATTTTTGTTTTTAAAATGTCAACTTCATCAGTCACTTTTTTACCAGGAAAAACCCACATAAGTTAGAAATTCAAAATTATTACTAAAACTATGCAAAAATACATATACGTTTTTCCACAAATAAATAATAAGTCAAATATTTTATAATACAGGTTTAAAAATAATAAATAATTTCGACATAATAATGGTTAGTGTTTATTTACTTGCTAATGATGAAATAGTGATTACACATTATTACTAGCTAAGGAAGCTGGTATAAATAAAAGAGTATTGATAAATTTTACATGAAAGAGTTACATTTCTTTAAATTGAAAATTTTTTTTTATGCCAGACAACTATTGGCTACACTTTGAGTCTAGTTTCCTGTATAAGCAATTGAATCATGTTGTGTATGATAATTTATTTTGTTTAAAAATTAGCCTATCATCTTGCATCTTAATAAAAATAATTTTAAGTAGTAACTAAAAAATAATTTCTAGCCTTAAACACTTCGAAAAGCTAAAGGGTTAAAGTATACTATTAATAAGCCGTATGATACAATGTTATGATAATAATGTATTTATATTATAAACAAAGCCCACTGCATGTGCACATGAAAGAACGTATTGATTTTTTAAATATTTACTTTAGGATTAAAGTGTGTCAAATAGTCACATGTCTTTTTATGTGGCACGTTCTCAATACAATGAAAAAAGTTGCTGCATGACGTAGGGTCAGGAACTCTTCCGTTTGACACATTTTTACAAGGATTCGGCTCTGAAATATTTTTTAAACATTAATTTTTAATTGAATATAAAAAAGGGTATTTTATTAAAAAATTAATTTTTGACCAAACTAATCTTTGCAAACAAACACAGCCACAAACAAACACACCACGGACCAAAAATGAATCGATTAACTAAAAAAAATTAAATTCGGATAAGAAAGGAAATTAAAGGTATTCTAAAACTTAATTCGTAAGTTAACACACTCATGCAGACGACTTTGCTATTTAACTGTGTTTTTAACAATTTATTTTGCATACTTTATTTTAATAATATTTAATTCTTTGAAATAATAGCTTTTCTAATTTTAACATACACACATAAGGGAAACAATGATTCAGATATTACTTGTTTTACCTTCATCGCCTGCAAAGCCGTAATTGCAGAATAAGCTAAGCACTAACACTTTGCTCTAAGTTGAAAGCAATGAAACAAATACGTAAAATGTTAGAAATTATCATTAATAAATGAATATCGTTTTTTAAAAAAACGAACGAATAATCTAAATCAGTGGTGGGCAAACTTTTCAGGGCGACGGCCGCATTAGTAAGAAATGGAGCGTCAAGGGGCCGCACTTGGCTGAGATCTGACCTCAGATCACGCAGAAACCTCCCCCTTTAATATACATTTATTTACGCACAGAACACCGTAACAGCCCGCATGAGGGCCGCCGGCCACAGTTTGTCCACCCCTGATCTAAATGATCATATTTAAACAAATTCTCTATGAAACAATTAATGATTGAATTGATTTTATAGCTTTGTGGTTTCATTGTTCTTAAATTATTGGTTTAACCCGAACCGAACACTTATCTTCTCAAAATAAACATTACATTTTAATAAGAAAAACCCGTAAAAAACCAAGTTCTTGACTATAAATCCTTTATGTACGAGAAGTAACTAAAAGAATGTTCATTATAATACGCAGCGCCAGACCATCCAGAAATACAAAATTGAAGTTGTGTCGTAAAACATGTTTAATATAATACGCACCGATCAGGAATATGTTTATAAAAAGAGCTGTCAATAAAATACGCACCTTATTGCGCGACAGAAAGGTTGTTCAATATAATACGCACCGCGACGCTCTATCTAAAAAAATAGCATGATACATAGGAATAAAAAAAATAATCTAAAAAATCAATAATTTAATTACGGTACATGCGATCGATCTGAAATTTTGATACATTGTTTTTATCATCGGTACGAAACTGCCTGCAAAATTTCAGCTCGCTATCTTGCGAGCAAGTGGGTTAAAAATCGATCAAAAGTTTTGGCGACAAGCAAGCAAGCAAGCAAGGTCCGCCGCAGACACCACGAGTTAATATAAAGGATTTTAAAAAAAAACACGTAAAAACAAAGTTTTTGACTATACATCCTTTATAAATGAGACAGAACTTAAAGTATTGATTATGTTCCAACGTGACAAACATTTACAGCCTGAAACTGAGTTAATATCTCCTGGTTAAAACACGAGATGTGGTTGATGGCAGGCGCGAAGTCAAATGACCCGTAAAATGTAAACAATAGCGACTGCTACATATAGTTTTATATAGATAAAATACAAATGCATTAATTTCATTACGGTACGTTAGATCGATCTGTAATTTTGATACAATGCATTGTTAGGTGACACGAGTCCATGTTCCGAATTTCAGCTCGATGGCATTACGGGAAGTGTGTCATTTTTTACTTTTATTTTTAACTCCCTCTGGTGTTAAACACGAGATGTGGTCATAGATTGCTGGCGTGAAGTCAAGTGACCAGTAAAATGTCAACAATAGCGACCGCTACATATAGCTTATAGAGATAAACTAAACATGCATTAATTTAATAACTGTAAATTCGATCGATCTGAAATACGATGCAGTTATAGGTGACACGAGTCTATGTGCAAAATTTCAGCTAGATCGAATCACGGAAGTGTGTCATTTTTGACATTTGTTTTTCCGCCCACCCAAGACAGAGAGAGACGGCGGTGAAGTTAATATAAGCGATTTAAAAAGACTTAAATCCCTAAAGGAAACAACGAGAGAGAGAGAGAGAGAGAGGTGATAAATCGAGAGAGAAAAACAGAGATAAAGAGAGAGAGAGAGAGAGAGAGAGAAGAGGGGATTGGAGTAACCGATAGTTACGTTATACACGTGTTTTTTCTGTTATTAGGAGCCAAAATTAAAAAAATATAAATATAAAAAAGTTTTTAAAATTCTATTCAGTATGCTTAAAAAATATTATTTATATTTATTCAAAATAGAGCTTTTTCATTTCATCAGAAGAATTTTTAAAATGAATAAAATAGGGAATTTAAAATTAATATTAAAAAACATTGAGGAAAAAAATCATAATTTGTCAGATTAAATATAAACTCACAAACAGCTTCAAATCATGTTTGATAATATGGGACCTACAATGTGGAAGAAATATTGTTGTTGACTTTTGAATTACAGCATAGATGATTTTTTGGATTGTATAGCTTATTTTTAAATGAGAATCTCGGTCTCCTCTGCCAGAATCGCTTTGTTATAGTGCGCTTTATCAGTTTTACATATAGGTCTAATCTATAACCGAATTCAATTTTTTTTTCGCCTTTATGATTCAAATTTTTTAGTTTTTAAAAATGAAAGTGCAAGTACATTAATCTTTGATTCTATATTCATTCAGTTACTCTAATTGCTCTCAACTCAGTTCGTTGTAAGCAAAGTTTGCATATTCTGAATTCTTTATTATATTTTTTTTTAAAATATATGTTTTATGTTGTTTATTATAATAAAAACATTAAGTAATAAAATGACAAATAACAAAATTATTGCTAATACTAAACAATTACTTGCATCAATATAAACAAAAACGATAAATACTCATGTGCATTGGTCGCACTAATGTCCCATTTACAATACACGAATTGCTTTTCAGATTTTAGATGATTCACTCAAAGCGTTAATCTAAATTCTTGATTTGCTTACAACTTGATTGGCCAAATTGAATAATCGCATTAAGATAATGCATTGTAGCAGCAGTTTCCTATCTTATCTTATCTGTTTCAGACGCTCCTTCTATACAGAAGATTATTGCGTCCTACGCTATCTATGGTTTGTGTTTGGTCCTGCATTCGTATTAGAGTTTTAAATATTGATAAAGTGTTGGCTTTCCTGAGGCCATGAAGGTTTGGTTATAATGTATAGCCAGTGAACCAAAGACCACACAGTCGAATCTAGGTTGTGATGATCTATTTTGTTATATTTAAACCTAAGTATGCATGGCTATTAAGTTCTTATTTGACTTGTTTGTGTAAAATACTCTTCTAAAAATGGAATGATTTTAATTGGCTTGCTAGTAAAAACAAATATACTGTTTAAATACTTTCTGCTCAGATGCACATTGGCTTTTAAGGAAACTTACGTTACCTTGATATGATCACTTACCTTATATGTTTAAATATATATTTACTCTCAAAAGAAATGTTTCTACTCTTCTTAAATTAGTCCACAGCTTAACAAAGACAAGAAAAACAAGAAACATTGAGGTTCTAAGATATAGAATATTTAAGAACTCGAAGAACATTAATTTAATTTATCTTCACACAAAATTTACTTTGGAAATATGATAATTACACAATTTAAGAACAACTAAATTTTGATTAAAATTAACGTTTTTTTTTGTTGTTTTTTTTAAAAATCTAGTTGAATGCTAAAATCATTAGAAGATTTTGTTTTAGAGTGCGTAAAACTAAGTTTTCAAAACCATGGTCTGGTTTGTACATACATTTTATTTAAATTTTACTTACACAGAAATACATTCCACAGTTTGTCTGAAATTTACTGACGCCTACAAATTCAAAATGCAAACGATCAAATTAATATAAAAATATCTTTAGAATAATTTGAATTTAGATTCATATTTATTTTTTTTTAAAAATATATGTATATTAAAGGTTCTTAAAATGTTAAATGTTGGTCTAAGAATCGTTATTAAACACTAGTTATTCGAATACAACATTAAAATTAATTTATTCCCATTTATAAGGACTGATGTTATGAAAAATATGTGAAACAAAATTTGGATGACATCGCCTCATTTAAATCCATGTCAAAGTAACTGACAATTGATTGGTATTTTCTTTTAATGTTGGACAATAAATATTGCACCGAAACATATAAGAGCATGTTAGCATTGGGCTTTAAGAAAAGGTACCTGATTTTTTATTGTGAGAATAAATATAAGTGGGACCGGTAGGCTTTTTTCTTTTAATTTAGAACGTATTTAAGCTGCAGAATATTCTCGCGAAATTTGCAGTAGCCCTGGAAATATTTGTACACTGTGGATAAATCATCTGAAGTAATGGAACTTTTAACATTTGTTTTGTGCTTCTAAATAGTTCATTTGTTCCGTTATTATACTATGACAGCGGAATAATCGTTTTTCTTGTTAAATCTGCTTTAGAATTGAAATAAGGCAATCTTGAATATGTAGTCGTTCATTTGCATTCGAAAATTGGAATATTATTTCGATGTGTATTAAACCGAATAAAATTATTGGAGCTTATTGGTTTTGGTGCATTTTATTTAATCTTTTAGGGAATACATATATTTGACTCGAACTAAACTAAACACATATTCTGTAGGCCTGAGACTAGTCTCTTAAGGCCTTGGCTAGTACCTGGGCAACCTAATCCGTCTGCTGAGCAGTGCCATACAACATTGTCTTAACGTGGGACTCTTTTGCCTCCCTAACCTCTCCGGCTATGTTTAGCGCGGGACAAGACGTCAGCAGGTGTACGACCGTTTCAGAGGCTTGGCTGCAATGACGGCAGTTCGAGTCCCTGTTGTGGTCTAGCCTGTGAAATTACGAGTTGGTTGGGCAGTTCTCTGTTCTCATCTGAGTCACTAAACTCTGGTGTTGGTGACTCGAAGTAAATTATTATTAAACTAAGTATACCGCACATGTGTTAACAATAACGAACACTCTAAGGGAGATGCACAACATGTCTTGTGTTTCATAACCTTTTGAATTTGTATTTTAAATCCATTTTGAAGGCACTGTTTACACATTGATTGTGTATAAAAATCTTAGATCAAATTAACGTTGCATTTTTTTTATCTTGGTGACATAATGCTTTTTTTAAAAAACATAGAGCACTAATTTTTAGTCCAAGTTTGTGAATACACAGGAATGAAAGGAAGTAAGTAAAGAGTTTGTACAAATGGTATCAAGAATGTTTAATCTGACGTGTGAAGATATTTTATGGGCTTGATTTTTTGGGATAAAAATCACAAAGCAAAGTAAGATAAAATAAAATATAAGCAAAGTAAGATAAAATAAAATAACAAAGTAAATATTGGTTTTAAAAAAAAACTTTAAAAAAAAATTCTTCAGCAATCAGTCAACAGGAGGAAAAAGTAACATCAGTTAACAAATTACTATTTTTTTAGCAAGAAACCTGCTACAACAAGCAATCACAATCAGTGGCACTGCATTTAGCCTATGGTCTGCTCATTAACACTCTGCCAATCAGACTTATCTTTGACTTTACGCATCTAAGCTTATACCCCCCAAAAGTTTGAATTAATGCATTTCTGAATCCTATGGCGGGTTACATTCATAATTTTGTTTTGGGGAACCAGGAGTGTTTGGAATTACATAATTTAAAAAATACACTATAATTTTTCAATTTGATCATGATTGAAACATAACGAATCTGACATTTTTGACACTTTTTTAGACGCAAAGACAAAATTAATTATGAATTTATGCATTTAATTTTACGTACATATGTCCTTTCTCAAATGTATAAATTATTAAATTATATTAAGTACTGGTTTAATGAAAGTGATGCATTCAATGCGTAATGAACATTTTTACACAGCCAGTTCTTCTTATACTATGCCTTAAAGCGTAACAATTGGGGATAGCAAAACAATGGGGGTCTTCACCAAGGTAATAACATTACCTTCATTTTATTTGTAAGACGGAAGAACCTAAATTCTATTCGTGAAAATCTTCGTTCTGTTAAATAACAAAATATTTCAACTGTTTATTTTCCTGGCAGACTACGATCGAATTATTTAAGTCAGTTAACACAACAGTAATTAATTAACTATCATTTAAAACTAACCTTAACAATGGTCTTCGTTGTTTTTCGTGTCCCACCTTTGCTCAAGGCAAAAGCGGCCAACCCAAGTCACTTTTAATAAGAGCAATTGCCCAAGAATAATTTCCCTTTCTGCTTGGTCCGGTTGAAGACCATCCCCCCCACCACACACAAACACACTTTTAGTCATCTGTTTTTACATAATGTTAAACTTTAATTTCCGTGTAATTTTCGGTCAATACTGCAATATGTACTGTGATGACATTGGTTTTCCCGAATCTGGCCACAACGTTGCGGACCACATTGTCGGTCATCAGCTGATCTGGTCATAGCGGCCGGGTCACATGATCGACAGTCTTTTATGGTCCAAGTAACATAAGGTTAACTCTTCCTGCTGACCAATGCTAAAAAGGCGGTGTAATAATGCAATGTTGAGTCACCTTTTCGAGTTATGTAAACTTCTCGCTGAAGTCAATCTCGAGACGTCAGCCAGTAAGAATGATCCTAGGGATATAGAGTTAAGGTTCATAATGTTGTATGAAAAATATTAACCCTGCTATATAAGCTCAAAAAATACTTTGACTCAAATTAAAAATAAAACATTGACACATTTTTTCCCTCTATGTTTTGGATGTCTTGTTAAAAAAAAATTAAATGTTCACTCTCTTAAGAATATTTGACCACATCGATTTATTTTGTAGAGTTGTAGGTGAAATAATCAGCTGGTCAGTGCTACACAAATGTGACGGTGGATAATGGAAAATTAACAACGTGACACACGTAAATGGTTTCTAATGGTATAAAAACTTCCATAATAATTTTTTCGTGGTGGGGTATACGGTATAGGTGGTGGTTTACATAAAACATACAATTATTGTTACTTACATCTCTTCATAATCACGATTAAAATGTATCTCACACGTCTTAACAATTTATATTTATAATTTTTAAGAGCATAAGCATTTTCATTACAGATTTTAAAATTTACAGCCCCCACCCCCTAATTTCCCTACCCTCCTCATTGGCGTCACCCTGTTGTCATCCCAGCATGCTGCCATGTGTTGAAACTGACCATCTTGTGAACGGACAATGAGCACATACGACTTGTAGTTCAAACAATCAGAGGTTGGTGGCTGTTGGCGTGTTGGGTTAACAACGCGAGGACAGGTTGATGTGTACTGATTATTGATTGTAGAAAGATGTCTTTGCAATAAATTTGTTGGAGGCTCTACCCATAAATAAAATAAGGAATCTGAGTTAGTGTTGAAAATCTTTGACTTAATGGAAAAAACGTGGAGGGAGAAAACTATTGTTCATATTTTTTTAAAATTTTAAACTAGATAGTCTAGGATTCCCAGCATTACTCACAACCAGTATATCAAACATTTTTACTACGTCTTTACGGTGTGAATCATGGTAAACAATCTCTTAAAACAATGTCCAGTTAGATAGGAGTGTTGAAATGGTTAAGATGTTTTCACATGCACGTTTGATAAGTTGTGGTCTTGAGCTGTGTTATATATAGATTTTGGTTGTATGATCAAACACATAACCATAGATATAAAATCATGGAGCCAGAGACAGCAACATAATGAATCATTTCCGTCGACTTGAAGGCAGACAGAAATTGGGCCACAAAAACTGAGACAGAGTTAAGTGCAGTGGAATTTTTGAGACGTTGTGCGGGATTAGTAACGGGAAAGTTAATTTATCTAGACTCAAGAGACACGGTCTTGATAGACAAGCCGAGACAGATGGCAAAGTGATTAAACATTAGATCGGAGTAATAAACATATACTCTAATTGACTATCGTCGTGTTTTTTTCTTTATTTTCGTTTCTGTGACGTAGTAAGCAGATTTTACCATCCAAAGAGATGGACCCGATGAGAAGTTATTATATCATAGTAGTCAAAAGCATCACGCGTTTTCCTTCATAAATTTTGCACATTTTTATATGGCTTTAATATGTGTGTTAAAAAAAATTAATGTCACCTTAATTAATCAAAAGAAATCTTACAACCTATCGTTAAAAATAGTACACAGATTTAAAAAACTAAATTGTTGGCAAATGTAATTCAAGAAGATATTTACAACAAGAAAGAAACATTTTTCTCAAACAATAAATCATTATAGATATTGAATTTTCTTCCGACGTTTTCTTTTACAAGTCTATGCTTAATACTTAAATGGAACTCTTTTCTAGAAGATACTCTTAATTTTTTTTTATTTTTTTTTGTAATAAGGAGCCGTCCATAAATGACCTCACGCACGTAGAAGGGGGGGGGGTCACACTTTTGTGACGATGCATGACGAGAGGGAGGGAGGGGGGTTGAAGAAATGTGACGTTACATCAAAAGAGTAACTTAAAATAAAACTTCCACTGAAATATTTGGTCAGTTACAATTTATTTAATGACTTTTATTTTTAATTTTAAAAGCATCAGTGTTTCTCAATGTGCCAGTAGGTAGTTCATCAGACGCTGGTTGGCGTAAGCTATCAAAACACGTAAATTAAATCTTATTATAATCCTTAAGTTTGAGAACCCACAAGTATTCATTAACTCTATTGAATGCCTCAAATTCTTGACATCGCAATTCGACAAAACAACTTTTCTTCTTAGCTCAGTTTTTAAGGCATAAATTTTAAAATATTACAGAAAGGAAACTTGATGCAGTCAAGTCATTTGGATTAAGATTATTGTCACTCGTGTCAATATAAATGAAAGTAGGGTGGATTTAGGTGTCTTCGTATAGTACGTAGGTAAGAAATCTACATAGTTGTCAAATTTTTAAAAATGCATTTTCTGGAAGGAACAGGTTCAATAATGGGCATATGTTCCAAGCGTACACGTACACATGACGTATTTTAATATATCTAGTGGATTGTAGTGGATGTTATAAATTCAAAAAAGAGCTGCCAGATTCATTACTGGAGAATATTCGAAACTGACAAGAATAACACCATTAGTTAAATCATTAAACCTTGAAACACTAGAGGATAGAAGAACCAAGAGCAAAGTAGTAATCATACATAAAGCAATTAATTCTAATTTAGAAATACAACACAAAGATAACTTAATACAACCCTCAGATAGACATAAGGATAAAAACACCTTTCTTATTCCGTATGCAAGAACAAACACATACAAGTTTTCCTTCTTCCCGTCCGGAATTCGGGCGTGGAATGGGTTGCCAGGAAAACCAACACTTTATCAACATTTAAATCTCTAATAAAAATGCAGGACTAAACACAAACCATAGATAAGCGTAGGACGCACTAATCTTCTGTATAGAAGGAGCGTCTGTAAACAGATAAGATAAGATGATGTAATTTACCCCTGTTCGCCGACCTCTTTCTTACGGGATGCCCGTCTTTCAATTGAGGGATTTTTTAAAAATACATCTTGAAAATATTATTTTTAAATATTATTTTTTTCTAAACGAAGACGTTAACCGCGATGATTGATAGCCAATGTTTAATTTCAATGTATTAAAATAAACAATAATCGAAGGATGTTAACACAGTTCGTTTTCTAAAGGCCAGTTAAACGTTTTTAAAAAATGCTTCACGCGGGTTACGATATTACTATGTAGAACTTCACTAACTAAATAATAAATACTTAAATGACAATAAAAAATGATTTGAAACATACTTATTTTCAAATAGAAAATAAGGTGTTTTTTTTTGGGGTTGGGTTCAAAGCTTTGTGACGTATTTTTTAGAAAAAAGGGGGGGGGGTCTAACTCTTTGTGACATGCATGACGAGGGGGTGGAGGGGGTCAAAAATCGGCCAAAATCGCGTGACGTCATTTATGGACGGCCCCTAAAGAGATTATAATCAATGAAAATGTTTTAATAATTCATACAGGTTCTTGAAAATATCAACATTTAGAATGATTTAAGATACGTTTTTAAGGTGCATAATAACACATGTGAAAAAATATTAATATTTAAACTTATTTCAGATTTTGTACTTTTAGGCCACTTAAATGCTGATTAATTTTATTTTTTTTAAAAAAGATCATACGTGTTAGAATCATAATACATAATTTTTCTGTACATAATTCTTCTGGAAACTGGCTCCCATAATTTTAAAAAGTGGTAAGAAAAATAGCAAAATGTCGGTGAGACTGCTATCTAGCACGATAGAGGATTAACACGCAGTTAATTTTTAATTTCATTTTATTAGTTTTACTTGTTTTTTTTTATTTGTTCTTTGAAAAAGGCTATTTCTTGTTTAGTGACGTCTAGTCTGGCTCATACATACCCTGTTTGCACCGTCTTAAGAAAACTAAATAGTAGAAATAAGGTCAACAACTTTGGAAGCAGCGGTGCTTCGTTAAAATGAATTATTCCCCTTAATATCCGATGGATCATAAAATAAGAAAAGTTCTTTTTTTTTCTTCAGTGAGTATAAACAAACACTTACGCTTTGCTGCATATTCTTTTTTTAAAATATATATTATTAGTTTTATTTATTTTAAATCACTTCATATATCTTTTTGATCTTCAACGGAAAAAAATTATATATAATATATTTTTATTTTAAACATTGTATATCAAACCTAAATTTGGTTGGGTATATATGTTATAACAAATGATGTAATGCTATTTTTCAATTTAATGCGTAGGTTAATCGTTTTTATGCGAAATTTAAAATACATCAATGCAAACAAATTTCTCGGAGTGGTCGTCCATAAATGACGTCATGCACCTAGGGGGGGGGGTGGGGGTAACACTTTTGTGACGATGCGTGACGAGGGGGAGGGAGGGGGGTTTGAAGAAATGTGACGTCACATCAAAATGGTACATTAAAATAAAACTTCCACTGAAATATTTGGTCGCTTACAATTTATTTAATGATTTTTAAATTTTTTTTAAAAGTCTGTACTTCTCAAAGTACCGGTCGGTAGGCCATCAGACGCCGGTCGGCGTAAGTTATCAAGAAATGAAAATTAAATCTAATTATAATTCTTAAGTTTGATAACTCATGAGAATGTATGAAATTGTTAGCCTGCGTCGTTTGATGTTGACATCAAAGCATTTGTTATGTCACCGCCGCTCCGTTTGGTACTCTCACGGCAGTAGTAGACGAACTTTTCTGCCCGTTACCCCAAAATATACAAGTCTCTGTGTGCGTCGATTCGAGGTCCTGCTAACATGACTCGAGGATTTGGGGGAACGTCATTAGCAACCCCCCCCCCTTTCCGATAATGCAACTGGTGAGTTTTACAAGCATGACAAGTGTCTAAAAATGATCTGAATATGATTATGTAAAGATATTTTAAGTCAGAACGGCACGGAATATCAATTTTTTTTTGCTATTTGATACAATTATAAACGTTTTAAGTTTGATATAATTGTTCGATTGGTTTTTGGTCAAACGCCAAGAGTTCCCTTTTTACCCCAAATGTGATAATTTACCGCTGTTCACAGACCCCTCGGTTAAATCGCCCGATAGCGGTAGCCATGTATTTTTCATTAGTTTATAAATTCCACAAGAGAATACAACAATTTAAACACGCCTCCTCGTCCATAAAAAAAAACAACTCGTGTGCTTCGGAGTAAAAAATTATGATAATATTGGATATTTTATTAATGTCATAGTATTTTTCAGTCTTTAACTTGCAGTATTACTGTATTTTGCGACGCACAAGATGACACCCTACATTCCTGCACAAATGTGGGTTTCGTACAGTACTTGCTATATTCCTCTTCCAGCGCATACCAAATAATTTTTAGAAAACATGAGATTTGATATCAATGTGGTAATTTAGATCAAATGCCTTTGATGTGCATACACATAGCAGGAAAACTGTCATTATAAGATCAAAATCAATTTGAGGAATCGTCTTGCATCTATATATTCTTGGTTTATCAACAATGAATTGATCCTTGTAATATCAATAGTCACATAGTCAGTTCCTTACTGGGATACAGCGCTATATAAATATCAATTTATTATTATTATTATTATTATTCGCGAGCTTAATCGCGAAGGTTAATCACATCAAATGGTTTCTGAAATTACCGCTGAATTGTTGGTTAGCTGTCTTGCTATGCCTTTGCAATTAAATACATTTTTTAAAAAATATACACTATATAAAACAAGCCGAAATCATACTTAATGTTATAGGGCTTTAAGCCATGTAGGGGCTGATTTTGCTATCACGTCAGTACAGTGAAAATCACGTCAAAACGGGAAAAGAATGCACCGGTACCTGGTGAAACGCATTAAAAAAAATTATTGCCGGTCGTCTAATACGAACAAATTTGAGAAGCACTGGCTTACAATTTATTTAATGCCGTTTTACATAGCTTCACGCGTATTACGATATTACAATGTAAACATTCACTAAATAAATAATTAAATGACAAAAATGATTTGAAACATACTCATTTTCAAATAGAAAATAAGGTGGGTTTGTTGTTTGTTTGTATTTGTTTGTTTTGTTTTTTTTGGGGGGGGGTCAAAGCTTTGTGACGTATTTTTGGAGGGGGGGTCTAACTTTTTGTGACGACGCGTGACGAGGGGGGGGGGAAATCGGTCAAAATTGCGTGACGTCATTTATGGACGGCCCCTAATTTAAGCTACGTTAACTTATAATTGATTAAAATAAATCATAAAAAATTAAAAGTTATCTAAGGATTTGAAGAAAAAGTTGCTAACTGTACGTATATTACATGCATTTGCTTTCGAATTATCAAAGGAAAATCCTACATGCACATTTCGTCCATGTATTTGTACAATTATTTCTTGGAGGAACATCAAACACGGATAACAATGTAATTTCAAGAGTAGTTAAGCATGTACGATCCAAGTTTCTTAAATATAAAAATATCCGAAATTCATCTCTAGCATTTAAGCTAGATTTGAAGACCAAGACCTTTCAAATAAATTTCTTCGTGGAATACACAGAGCTAAGTTCTCAATTAATCAGGCTAGATATTTCCTTAATGAACAAGACATGAATGAGCGGTAATATAATAACAGGAAAGGGTAAGCGCCATCATGGGTTCAAAAATTGTAAATACTGTTTTAATCAAATTCCAACTTTCCGTTCACTGTATTGCTTCAGGATCTGGTAACTAGGCACTGGAAATGGCTTGTAAGAATTGAAGTTAACAAACTGTCACACTGCTATAACAACGGTAACTTTTCAGTATACAAAGTGTTGTAAGGACGCATTGAAAGAATCAAAATAAATGTTGGCCTTGAAGTATAAACGAAGTTCCAAGCGTGGCTCAATGTCATGTGATACATTCAAGTCAAAAGGCCATACTTCTGATAGGTATGTGCAACCATCCGAGACATCCCAAATACGATTTAGAATTAAAAACATATTTTCATTTATCGATTTTCGTATAACTTTTTCATGTAACAATTACCCGAGAGGAGATATTTGAAAGGTGCAAAACGTGCTGCCTAGAACGAATATGTTTAGTGGCGCGTTAAAATGTATAATCCCTAGATTAACTTATGTGCTTCCACTATGTTCGCGCAATTGCTTATACTTGTCATATATTTTATTTCAAACATTTTGTAGATTTCTTTTTTTTAAAATGTTTATTCTTTAAGGCCATGATGCAAAATTTGTATCTAATAAGATCGATCTTTTTATTATTTTTTTGTAGGAGAAAATGGATATTATTAAACAATATAATTTGCAATTGTCACGCAAGTAGTGTCTGTCAGTCAGTCCTGACGCTACTAATTTGAGAAAGCAAGGAAAACCAAATTACTGCACCAAAGCATCAAAAGGTGTGCAAATTGAACATGCGCTGTAAAAAATATTATATGACGTCATTGTTTTCGCTCACATTTTAATTTTGGAAAATGGATCAATGTAAAAAGAGGATTTGCTGATGGTTAATTATAAAATCAAAAAACAAAGGGGGCGCACGGCGCCCTGCAACCCCTATTATAAAATACTTTGTGTACATTTCAGAAAGTTTCATATTTTGTATTTATCAAACAAGGACAAGTTAGTTGGGCTTTTGAAAAAGTTCGGCGCCGTAGGCGCCCTAAAATATAGCATTTTTTTATAAAATTAATAGATTTCAGCTGAAAACTTCCGTCATTTTTGACGGGTGTACGCTAGTAGTATTATATTTTTCAATTGAAATTATCAGTAAGTTCCATGACATTGAAGAATAACAGCTCACAATCATTGCTCAACTTGATAATTCTACCTTCAATACAGAAGATGTCTATCACTAAACAGTCAGACTACAGTTCATAAACTTCACTAAGTTTTTCATCAAAACTGCATTTTACACGGATGCTACAATAGTGTTTTTTGGTTGCAACTGAAATACATATAAAGATTAACTATTGTCGTTGTAAAAAGAAGTCAACTACCAATATGTAGTTTAGCTTTACAGTTGGTGAAATGCATAAACACTGTTCAAAAAAACGCATTACACTTAGTTTTAAGTACACAAAACTTTTCTACCCATATATCCATTATTAGCTTGTCCAATTTCACAACGCAACCTTCCCCCCCCCCTTGTACAAACAATATTTTCTTCTTTTCATTTAAATATGGTGCCTCTATGCCATTGGGCGCCACGCGTGTATACACTCCACTCCATTCATACATCACATGTTTGCCTGACGATATCGTTCTGATCGAGTATTGATCTGTCGTATTTGTTCACTTCGATCACTTGCTCTTTCTATCTGTGACCCACGCATTTAAATCCCGAGGTCGTATCCAACCGAGTGTTTTCATTGTGGTGGGTTTTAGGTGCAAAGTGTTCAAGCAAGGCATTTACATTCTTATGGTGTGTAGCGTTAAAATAACAAACATTTTTGCTTACAATTCTTAAATATGTTTTACTTTTTTCTAAAATTAAGATGTATTTTATTCTCCCGTGTGTGCCCGACTTGATATTTTGTTTAGCTTCTGTCTGTTTGAAAACGCGCCATTTAATTACTTTCAGATTAATATTCCTCAAAGAGCTTTAAGGTATACGGAGTTTTTTTTTCTACTGCCGTCTAATAATGGACGCATCCAATTAATGTAAACCTTAAGATGGTATACATAAACGCTAAAATCATTTGAATGTTTAACGTATTTTAAGTCCTATGCTTATGAATAACAGAAAAAATGACTAGAACATTTTAATGCATAGAAGGCATATAGTGTAAAAAACATTATAACATTGATTACGTGACTTACGTTCCGTAGATAAATTATTTATTACTACACAAATTCCATTAAGCTCGTTCGTCTGTATTGGGAATTTAACTCGTACTGTTGCTTGGTATGTGATGATATTTAACAAAAAATTGTCTTTTTAAAAAGTTAATTTTCCCTTTTCCTTATCAGTTTGAACTATTATAATTTGTGTAACTGTTTTTAAATTATTCGTTAAAAGATTAAAGAAAAATGAATTTAAGTAAAATGTTATTTCGGTTATTATGTCATCTATATTTTTCTGGGCACGAAAAATAAAGAAATAAACCTGAACTGCCAAGTACAAAAGTTATTGGAATAAACTTTTATGAAAGTAACTCACTCTGTAAATATTCCATAAGTATGAAGCGTTAATTTTATTTGAAGACCAATTGATTACACTATTAAAAACATACATATAACAAGTGCTTAAACCTGTGAAACTATTCATTGTTATACTTTACTTTTGTGAAGATTCAACATCAACGGAATCATTTATTTCAAAAGAGCTTTATAGGCTGATTAAAAAAAGATTGTTGTATTTTTTTAAATAACAGTTGAAATATTCCTACAAACATAGTATGATATAGATTGCTTAACAACCAGCGCCATGGATCATGCCCAGTGGATACTTGCCGCGGTGCTGTGCATCACACCACTCTATGTGCACACTAAAGCACAGTTTACTCCCGATTCAACCTGTGCGTTCACTCCGGTCAACAACAAGAGTTTCATAGAGAACATTTATCCCTTCTTTAACAAGGATAGCGACATCAAAGTGCTAGAGTACTGGGTCAGCTTCGTCAATGTCAGTGGTCATTTTGACCTGAAGGACAAGTCAAGTAAGTCGGCCTTCATGCCGTCAAGGTAAACATTAGTATAATAATCATAATTTTATAGTTCAAGTTAATTCTGTTTTATAAATTTAAATATCGTGAATGTTTTAAAAATAAAAGTATTTCGATTTCCCAAAATCTAATCGCTTTTCAAATTATGAAAATTCTTAAATAAAACCTTTTAGAAAAAAAATAACGAGTTTTTGTTTGTTTTTAGGCGTCATGAAATATTTTATAAATTACCTTTTAACATTATATGTTTTGAAATTTATTTAAATAAATATGTTGTTTTGTTTTTTTTACTTTTCATCTCTCCCCTTAAAATATTTTTCTTTTAAATTTTATTTTAACCCGTTTAACCTATGATATTTTTTTTTAAAAAGAAGCTTTAAATAATATATAATTTTTTTTAAATATATTTTTAAAAATTATGAAAATCTCATCTAATGACATATAAGAAATTATGTATTTCTTTCTACCTTTCAAAAATGCTTATATCCTAATTTTTATGTGTCAATATAATTCCATGTTTTGTGAATGACATGCTACTATGATAAATCTATACAATGAAAACTAAAAAAAATGATCATGTAGAAGGGGGGGGGGTTGTGTAGTTAATATACACACTTTAAATTTCAGTTTAATTTTTCACTTAGGTGGTACCGTACCCAGGGTCAGGGCAGCTCCCAGCTTCTTCTTGTTTTCAACTACTACTATGGTCTCTTAAAGCCTCTGATGACCCTAAGCATTGACACCATCAACTTGGAGCTAGAGGTCAGCCCACGAGACTGCCTGGACCGTGTTGGCAGAGAGCGGATCGGAGATTTGATCAGGGACTTTTTAATACAAGGTGCTGTAACTCGAATAGCTTGGTTTGTGTAAGGGTATACAAAAATACTTTGGAGAAAGTCATTTCTAGAGGTCAAAAGCTAGTAAGTTCTTGGTTTCAAAGACACGTATTGTTTAATAGCTACTGATTTGAATGATCCAATGCAACTAAATTATCGTAAATTAATCGTTCTTACCATTTAAAAGAGATGAGGAAGTAAAATATAAGCCGCAGAATATTGGCAATTGAACTTTATTTACTCTCTTATTTCTTTTTCCCCCCTCTTCTGAACTCTGGTTTGATATCAGTGGAGAAGGCTCTTATTTCTTTTTTCCACCTCTTCTGAACTCTGGTTTGATATCAGTGGAGAAGGCTCTTATTTCTTTTTCCCCCCTCTTCTGAACTCTGGTTTGATATCAGTGGAGGAGGCTCTTATTTCTTCCCCCCCCTCTTCTGAACTCTGGTTTGATATCAGTGGAGAAGGCTCTTATTTCTTTTTTCCCCCTATTCTGAACTCTGGTTTGATATCAGTGGAGAAGGCTCTTATTTCTTTTTTCCCCCTCTTCTGAACTCTGTTTTGATATCAAAGGAGAAGGCTCTTATTTCTTTTTTCCCCCTCTTCTGAACTCTGGTTTGATATCAGTGGAGAAGGGACGTGTACAGAATCAACTCCTGGTCGGCTCATTATCGATAATGACAGAAGAATCATACATATCATATTATATATATTATATACCATACAGTAACATACGTGTTAAAATACATGGCTATAAACTTGTTAAATTTAGACAAAGTAAAACTAAGGTAAAGTTCCCCTTTTCAGACCTTGCAGCGTTCAAAATCTTTTTATAGCGACGGCATACGAGGGGATTGTGTGGATAGAACAATGCCCAGCCGCCTTTAATTCCCCAACTGATGTCGATACCTTGTACCCATTTGGAGCTGGGTGAACTCATGGGCGTCCTTTTGCCTGGGAACAAGACCCTGCCTTCAGCGAGACAAGAGCACCACGCCACTGAAATTTAGACAACTTAGACAAAATCTTGGCCATTTTAAAAAACATATTTATTTCATCTAATCATAAATTGTACACAAAGTTTATAAAATAATTGTGTGTGTGTCTCATTTAGTATTTAACGGCGAATTGTTCGTTCAAATGTTTTGTTTGCTTTTTGGTAGATTTTCATATTGACGAGACTGCTGTCAAAAACCCGTTCACCTACTCTGAGGATGTAGAGATTTGCACCGCCCATGTTGTTGGGCAGGATGGCTGGGGAAAGCTTGTATACAGGTGAGAATGTCACGACGGGAATTGTACACCTTTAAATACTCGCCCTTAATTTTAAGCCTTTTCTGAAACTGTTTCTTGTTTGACTCGATCTTTTTATTCAAATGATTTTAAAATATTTAAAATGTGAGAGAAGTTCAAAGGAAATTTAAAAAAAAATTAACAGGTGATTCAGTCTTTCAAAGGAGGAGGTGGTCGCTAGCTCTTTACTTACTTTTGCAATTATCTAACGTTTTATCATGTCTATATGCCAGAAAATAAGTTACATGATAATTATATTATGAATGTTTCAGGGAAATTTGTTCTTTAAATAAATTCTTATATGGCTTCTAATTTGTAAACATTATTTGTTATTTTATTAAACTGAATACATTTTTTTTCGGATACATGCTAAGATCTTATGTAATCATCAATTATAAACGTGTTCAAAAAAATTAAACAGTTAATTAGTATTTACATTTCCTAAAAGAAATTAAACACTTTGACTCGAACACATTCTAAAATGTCATAACAGTTGCTGTGGTCTGGACTCTGACAACAACCTTTACTGCAATGAAGTAGCTGAGGACGACTGGGTTTGGGCACTCCGTGCTTTCATTATAACACTGACCATCATTCTGTTTCTTTACTTCCCTATTCTTATCCCTAAAGGATACAGGTTCGTTAATTCTGTACTCATGAATACTTGTATAACACCGTGTTAGTGATTGTGTTTCTCAATTTTATTCTCGTATTTTTTAATGGTTACTGCCCTTAGTAATTCCTGAATTCTTTTCCATATAGAATAGAGCACTAATAAATATCATTAAATTGTTTCCTCTTTTTAACCTGTATAAAACAAGTTCTGGAAAAAATATTTTTTAAAAAATTTGATTAGCAATTAAAAATAATTAAATTAAGTCAATATCTGTGCAAGCGGTTTAAAATAGATATATTGTATTGTCAGAAAATTGAGATAATAAATAATTTATTATTTTCTTTTCCTATCCAGAATATATTCTTATGTCTACTACCCACCAGCTTCAGAGGGTCTCAAATTTAATTTTATACTGACCAGAAATCCTGAGAAGTACAGGTAATCCCTACACAAGGATAGACAAAATTTGCAATGACCAAAACCATCAACAGAATCATTTCACTGAGTCTAACCATAAAATAGCCGAAGTGTCCCTCTGTACTTCCATAAAGCTCAAACCAAGGCAATATTATCATTTTCAGGTGAACAGCCTCTATTCGATAGAACAATGTAGGTAAGGGAAGTCGGCAAATTGGATCTGTAACTTCGGGAAAAAGATTGGCTCTGAGGGCTGGGCCAGTCGGGCCGGGGTACGAAGCGGGATTGGGATGGGCTCGGGCTGGGCGAGGCCGCCGCCGCTAGTCGGTGCGCGGGCGGGCCGAGCTCGGAACGCGGCTGCAACCTTCCCGTGGACTGCCCCAGCTATGCGGCCGCTGTCGTCCCCGTCGCGCGGCGCGCGGGGGGTTCGCGCCCTTCGTCGTCGTCGGCGGGATCGCGGCGGCGTGTCCGCTTCGGCTGGCATTCAACAGCCAACTCAGAACTGGTACGGACCAGGGGAATCCGACTGTCTAATTAAAACAAAGCATTGCGACGGCCGTCACCCGGTGTTGACGCAATGTGATTTCAAAAAGAGAAGAAAAAAAAGAGAAAAAAAGAAGAAAAAAAATATCATTTTCAGTAAAAAAATAGAAATGATGTCTGCCTTTTAATGTTTCTGGAATAACCAAGTCGGTTTATGTTATTAAGCAAAACGTAATTGCCTCTTACCCTAGGGGACGTTTGGGCGTGATGACGTTGATGGGTGCTAAATATCATGGGCCATTGATCCTTAAGGGATACCCACTTATACTTTTACGTAAAGTGAATGTGTTAATATATAAGATAACTCAAGGATTTGCTTTCTATGGGATTTGAAGATTTTTTTAAAAATTGACCACCCTTGCCCCACTGCCTCTTGTCAATTATAGGGGAAAAGACAGAAAATAAAACCCCTCAATTATGCCTGTTGTTATTTGGATAACATGGCCTGGGTGGAATACTATTTAAAAATAACTATTTTTTAAAGAACGAACAGATATTTAGCAGCTTGTCAAAACATTTGTTGCCGTAATAACTATTTGTTCCGTTTTATTTATCATCGAAGAAATATTTTCTCTTTTAACAAACTAAAACACGTCACTTCACCCACACTATTCTTAATGAAATGTGTTTGTTTTAGCCAGTTAACACCAGCCCAGACATTGACAATCAACCAATGGAATCACATGGAGCAGTTCAAAGAGTATACATCAAAGTATAGACACGACGTGGTGTACACTGCATCCGTAAAAAAAGTAAACTTTGCTGTGTGCATGAATAGACTACTGGCCGAGGGAGGGTCAGCGGTCAGTGTTTGGAGGGCCTTGTTTGACGCGTTCATACGCTGTAAGGTGAGAAGAAATTTTTGTAGATTATCAATCTTATAGCTTTTGGGACCAAACAGATTCGTAATTGTATTAGATGACACTTAACACGAACTAATCCCGTCTAGTGGTTTTCACCCACAGCTTTTTGCAAACCTTACTAAATTACCAGGTGCGCTTTGATTCCATTTGTCATGCCTGTAGTAAAAAAAATAATGTTGCTCATCGGCCCTCCATCCACGCCTCATTTACTTACATATTTTTATGTGCCTGTTCTTAAGAACTTGAATCCACTAGTTACTTTGTTACCCAGCTCCAACTGTTTGACAGCGCAACATATGAGTTTCAGATGTCGGGATTCTCCTCAGTCGCCCTGGCTTCTTGTGTTGTGCCTAGCACTAACAAATTCGAAGTTGAGACATGGCGTCGGTGATGTTTATATTGAATCTTTAACTAAGAGATATACGATTTGCTATTAGAAAATGAGATTGAAATAATTGTTATATTGAATCTTAACTAAAAAAATATAAAACTGATATTAGAAAATTAGATTGAAATAATTATTTTTTACATTATTCTCCATTTACAAAATTATCAAATCTATTTTCAGGGTTAATAAAAATGTTGTGTAAATTTTCAACTCAGAATTTCAGATGCTTAGACATAAATAAAGTCACAAAATAATAGATAATAATCACAACCAATAAATGGATTTATTTGTATGAATTTTATTAATAGAAGTTTTAAAAATTCAGTCGAAATTAAATGTAAATGCATTGTATCAAGATAAACTAACAACTAAGATAACAACATTCAAATATTCTCCTTTAAAATTGTAAACTTGAAATACCTTTTACAGATAGCCCATCCCATACTATCTCTCCCAAATCATTATTTTCAGATACGTCACACTGATCCCTTACAAGAATGCTGTAGGACCCCTGCCTGTGGCGATAACTGTTTTCACAAGTGCCCGCCATGGAAGGCCTGGTTCAGGCCAGTTAGAACCATCCTGGTCATGGCCGTCCTGGCAGCCCCCAGCGGTCCGTTCTTGTACGCGATGTCAGCCGACGGTCTCGAGTTCCAGGCCCTGTCTGAAAAAATCGAATCCCTTGGACTCCAGAGGACGTTCGACTTCTACGCCGGGAAAGTCTTCGGAAAAGTCATCGTCGGAGTATTGGCTCTCATGTACGTCATCCACGTTCTCATCATCGTTATCGATGGAGCGACGGACGAGAACATCAGTAAACTGTACACGGAGATTCTCGATGTGGCGGAGAAGAAAGATAAGATCACTAAGCGCGTGGGCAGGGCGCAGAGCTACATTAAATTAGCGTGCGCCCCCGTAAAAAAATGCGGCGTCCTAATCATACCTCTATGGATTCTTGCACTCTGTCTGCTGCCACTGGTTGCCATAATCTCTTTCCTCGTGCATGCCCCGATGCTACAGCTGATGATACAAGGCGTGAAGAAGATCCTGCAACGGATGAACCTGTTGAAGAAAAAACGAGAAGACAAGGTGAAATTTTTCAACGCCTGCGAAATTTTCTTGTTTTTAACAAGCGCCATATTTGTTTTCATCGTCATGACAATCGGCGCCAATTTCCTTGTCAACGCCGTGGTGGTTGTCATAGTGACGGTCATCGTGCAGGCGGATCTTATTTACAGAGTGGTGCCGGTGGTGCTAATACTGATTATCTACATCAGGGATTCCTACAGCAAAGTGGGTACCAAGTACGACGCCTTCTTGGGGACCGTGTTAGGTAAAATCAGGAACAAGGAGGCCGAAGATCTGATGCGTGAGGCATTGAAACCAATAGACCACCAGCAGAACAAAATATTCAAGATCTTTCCAGAAGCCATTCCGTTTGACCCTGACGATGAGGTAGTGTCCCAAAGAGAAAACGATGGTAAGTTTTCTCTATTTAAAATATATACATCTATACATAATTTATTACAAGATGAGAAAAACTTGACAGTTAAGAATTTTTTTGTAGTTTAAGACTAGTATCAAAATTGACTATGAATTAATTATCTACCTCGTCAATTATTCTCTAACATAACAATTATCTGTATTTGTATAAAAAAAGTAATTTAAGAGTCATATATTAAAATATTAAAAGATACTACTTTTTAAAATTTATTCAATCTAAAAGCATATTTACACTCAAACTCATATATAAAACACGCTCAGTTTTCCTACAATGCCCGATAATTTAAGTGAGCTATACCAGTTTTAGTTTTATAATTTATTAGTCTGCTTTTTTTTGTTAAAATCTGGCCATTGCAGAAAGCGTTGTTTACCATACAAATGGAATAGCCGTAACCAGCAATAATGGGAAAAAAACAAAGCAATTGCTCCAATCTTCTTCCAGGCTCAGCTGTCGTGGCTAAGCTACCGTCGTGTGAGGAGCAGAGATTGTTCAGCCTGAAAAACTCCAACGTGCGACTCCACCTCAAACAACTCCTGCTGTTTTTCAGCCGTGACGACTCGCTGTACATGTCCAAGAAGTTTCTGTTCCACTGCTGCACGATGAACTGTGGAGGCGCACCGGGTGTTCTGGAGGAGAACTACATCGATGTAATAATACAACAAAATAGTGCACGAATGTTGTTGGTTGATAGCTTATTAGGATAGTTAATATTACAAATCTGTTTTTGTTATAATACTTTACTTATTTCTGATCATAACGGGAAGGGTTCCCAGGGAGACAAATTGAAAGAGGAGAGATAAAGTATAAGGTCTTTTTAGTATTCAGTTAGTGGATTTTACGGCGGTCCTTAATGCTGCTCACCCAAAGGAGGATTGGTCATGCAACAGAAATGTTTGATTAAGTAGACTACTTTCGGTTGACCAACCATCGCGTCTTATTGTCATGTTATTTATTTCATGATTGGTCATACAATGTTGAGATAAAATGGGGGAAGAAAAATAGGTCATGCTTTAATTATTGAACGTTCGTTCCCCTTCTCGGTTTTCACATACGGTGATGTGCTATCAAAACCTACAGAACCAATGAATGTTTTGATTATTTGATACTGTTTGTTGTATTTTAGAGGAACGTCGATGAATTTATCAATTTTATTGAATGGTGCTGCCTTGAATAAAATAAAATAAAATATAGTTATTGAGTAAGTAATGATTGAGACTGGAAAATACGTAACAAAATATAGTTTTGAGTTGTTTTACCCTTTTGTGATACATTTGTTAACCTAACCCTAATGCCGTCCTAAAAAACTTTATCCAAATAAATGTGACACATCAAAATACATTTTTGAAAACTAATAAGCCTGAATAAAACAAAATACGATTCTTGACGATCGTTATTGATTACTACAACTTGATGTCTAAGAGGGTATTTCATAACATATCCTTGTTTAGGAAACTACACTTGATTTGAATGTTGTCTTTAAAAATTACGCAGTAAGCATACCTATTACTCGTGCGCAATAGCTAATACACTCCCTTATAATAACAAAATGATTCATCCGCTCCATCTGTTCAACTAGGCCACGTTGCAGTTTGCGAAGATCGGGGTGTTCCTGCTCTTCGTGTTTCTGGTGGTCATGGCGTATGGAAGTACCTACTACATATCACCGACCAATCATCTGTTTGTCACCTTAGTCTCTGGGCTGATACCGCTCATTATCAGGAACGTCTTCAGTGGGAGCCCCGCTGTGGAAACCGTCACAACCTCCAACTACAGGTGAGATCTTACTTTGTGTTAGTGTTCTTTAAGTCTTCTATTAAAAGTCTTTTTTAAGTCTTTAAAAAATCAGTAAACAATGCTGTATAGTAAAATATTTTCTCCATTATCACATTACCAAACAAAGAGGTTTTTGTGTGTGTTGATTTATTTCAGATTTGAAGCCCAGCTAAACGAGAAAATTGAATCCTTCTGCCAATCTTGGGACGTTGAAGACATAGTTCTCCACCACGAAGAAAATAACCCTTCAATCTCATCAAATACAACCCATGTTGACCTAGTCCTTGAACTGGGAGAAGACCCACCCCAACATTTTCATTCTAATGCACAACCTAGACCCCAACCACGATGGAGGTCCCGTCATAGAATAGATTCGATGCCTGACGAACCAAGCGACAGCCAACCTGCAGCTGTAGAATTAGCCACAATCTCTGACCATAGGGTGCACGATGAAGACAGACGTGGGAGGCCGCAGCCAAGTGGGGAAGATGGATTGTACAACAACGAACGGCACAGAACGGAAGTTGCCAGGGCGCACGGAGAACACACGAGACGCATCTTGGCCGATATAGACAGCCACACCGTCACCAATCATTTCCTGACGATGTTGGGAATAATTCCGGAAACCTCATCCGTGGACAATGATGATAGCGAACGCCGAGGTAACGTTGCTGGTTCCGCGAGTCGGAACGGCGACACCAACACGCCAACGAGAGGAGCGGTGGGAAGTGGGGATAACCATGCGGCACCCGAGGACACATAGAGGTCCGTAACGGATGAGCTTGTTGTAGGTTATATGACCAACAATGCGCACGACTTAAGGGTATGAAATTCTACGGAAACGCAAATAATAGCCAAAAAGTATTTACTTGAATTTACAAAATAAATAAATAAGTAATGACATTTTTAAAGTTATTATGAGACTAAGGTGTGAGAGGAATAGGTACAAAATTTTTAAAAAATAGATTAAAATTTAATTTGGCTAGGAAGATGGTGTCCAGTTACTTGATAATTATATTTGTATGTGCCTTGCGCACAAAGAAGAAACCAGAATAACGTCATACGATGAGAATGTTAGGGTGCTTGCTAGCATAGATATGGATAGACTAGGTTTAAACTGAGCACCTTAGTCTTATAGTCATGGTAAAGAACGAGACAATCGTTTTCACCTACGATTTAACGTTCCTGTCTCATTTTAAACTTTTACATTTTCATACATTTGGAACTAAAGGTCTCTTCTGACTGTAAATTTCACATTTTAAATTTATTTTCTACTTTTTAGTGCATTTCTAATATAAGACTAGTTTTTAAAAAGGGTTTTTTTGTATATTTTTATTTCATATCAATCGCTGGCACCCAAAACGACACCAACCCAATTAAATATTGAATATTTAAAAGTAAAATATGCTGAAGTTTTAAGGAATCACCCCGTAATCGAAAGGTAAAGTGAGAACTCGGCAAGTGCTTCAATTAAAGGACTCCGCTTAATACAATTTGAAAGAATTGAAATATATTTATGTTTTTTCTATGCTTTTATACTAAAGAAATTGGCTTTTGATTTAGAAGTTTAATATTCACTTAAACAAATTTAAAAGTTATATTTTTATTTTATGGGATAATATATTTAAAAACACAAGTCGCAAGCGAGCGTTAATTATTTCAAAATTTGCAATACGTTTTTTTAACTAAACGACCAACAACCATAGGGCCTCTCATTAAAATGATAATGCTTCTCTTTTTGAAATAGTTTAATACAGAAACGTTAGTATGAGATTCCAGTACCAGTTTCAGTATTACTTTTTTTATTTCTTCATTGCTCATCACATTAAAAAAATACGTGTCTTCCACTGAATTAAACTATTTTCACCACTGTTAAAACCAAGCCTATCAGTGTTGAACCATCCTACGTTACCAATTAAATAATATTCCAGTGTTAAACCATTTTGAAGATTTTAATGTTTTCCATTGTGTTAAACTTACTGTTAAGCCATAATCACCACTCATAATCCATTTTCAAGTGTTGGAACGATTTTTCACGATTCTAGACCCGTATATCCAGTGCTATACATCAGTTCTAAAATATATCACCAGTGCTAGATAATTATCACCAATTCTAAGCCATTATGACTAGTGCTAAACCATCATCTACAATGTTAAGCGATTCACCATTGCATTAAATTCACTATGCTAATGAAATTAAAATTATGAAATTATTTTAATAAGACGATTATTCGAGTTACAAATTTGCTGAATGATTTTTTATACATTAAATATTCAATAAATTATATTATGACTATTGTACTTGAAAATCTTCTAAACAAGCATTAATAGAGGGGTTTTGTTTCCGTTCCATTGCGAATTCGTTTGTTTTAGTGTGCCTCGAATAAATAATAGCATGTACGTAATTTGAAATATTATTTATTCTACCATTTTCCGATGTAAAGTTATTTTTTAAATATTTTTTTAAAATGTATTTTATTGAGTTTTAAATCGTTACTATTAGTCTTAGGATACAAAATTATTGTAATAATACTATTACTAAGAGTGTTTGTCTTCAACAACCATTGAGTCACGCCATTATGGAAATTTGGACAACTTTAAATAACACCAGATTTATCATAAACATTTTTTAATAGACATTTAGATACTAAACATTTTTAAAACGAAGCAATTTTTAAAACATTTATTTAAAAGATTAAAAATTCATCTCATTCTTGTAAGTTCAGTCATATTATTAAATACTTACATTAAAAAAGTGAGCGTAAGCGATAAAAATGTTTCACATAACAATTTTTACAATATAAGCAATTTTTACAATATAAAATTCTTTAAAATTAGTAGAACAATCCATCGATGTTGACAAGTAATTGCATTTTTGTAAAAACATATTTTATATCAGTGTTTACAAGGCGCTTTCACACAATACAGTCGTTGAGTTCATCATTCACATGACGAAACGGCATATTTTAAAACTGTCAGGCAAAGTCTTAGATTCATACTTATGTGTCTATACAGTCACCTAGTCTGACTTAGTCTGAGACGCAGTCAATCTTCTGGTAAGGCAGTTGTGACGAGGGTTCGTCATTTTCAGGTTTCGATTTCGATCTCCGGCTATGACCTTTCCCCAATCTGCTTATTCTTGAGGGTCTTCTCTCAGTCTCAACTGTATTTTCATCTTCTGTGATTTCCGAGTCCGTCCCTGCTATTGCCATTAATGGAACACTTTCAGGCACGCTCTTCCTTTTAACACTTGATGCTCTTAGTGACTTGATTGAATGTGTTTTGAACGAATGTGGTTCAACACCTGCCCCTTGAGCATCGCTGCATGTGGGAGAATGTTCAGCATCCTGGGTCGGATCGCTGTTACTTTCTGTATTGTCCACCACTACGACAAGATCGATGTCGTCATCTTCGGTTGGACTGCTCACCGTGTAATTTTTAAATCCGTTGCCGTGGGCCACGTGCACTAAATCCTTGCAATCCATACTTTTCAGAATCCACCTTTGGCTAAATGATTCTATCTTTTCACGCAACTGGACCAAAAACCTGATGTTTATGTTCAGAATGTCAAAAATTCAAATATCTCACCCATAATTTGTCTAAATTTCAGATCACAGAACTTAATTAATTTCAGATCACAGAATTAATTTTCTTTTTAAAAAAATTAAAAGAGCAACATTTTAATAGTCTAAATATAAAATCACTTATGTTAATGATCAATATTTTGTTCTTAGAAAACTGTTTTGTAAATTCATCATATCGGTGTGATAAACGAATTACAAGTGCAACTGAAAGTTTACATGTGCAAAACTGTTGGTGACATGATTTAGTTTTAAATTTAATTTGCAAATAATTTAAATTTTTTATAGTTTTTTTAATGTATTTGCTGTGTCAATAAAATTAACTGAGAAACTTATCTACTTTTTTTAAATCGTAACTACGGTATGATGCGTGTCATATGTGTAATAACCGTTATCGTATGTAGCATTTTTGCGTGTTTTAAAATTGTTTTCTACCACATACACAGAAAAAATGTATCCTTACCTGTAATTAGTGGAACTGAAGCTCTCATCTGAGCCACCCAGGAAGATATTCCGTATGATGAGAGGTATCAAACCGGTCACCAAGGTTACAAAGAGTTGATTGGTCGGTGAGATGTTGTATATACTTCCGTACGCCATGATAACCAGGAACACCAGGAGAATAAATGTTCCAATCTTCATGAACTCTATTGTTGCCTGTATAAACACAGAAGAGAAATACAAGAATCAGCCTTCGTTAATCAATGTGCCAACATCAAGATGAAAGTTTACCAAGGTGAAAGTTTATCAAGGTGAAAGTTTATGAAGGTGAAAGTTTATCAAGGTGAAAGTTTATCAAGGTAAAAGTTTATCAAGGTAAAAGTTTATCAAGGTGAAAGTTTATGTGTCTTTTGCGGCTATTCTGGTAACAAGGTTCAGCCTTAAATTGAGGAAAATTGTTTAGAAATGCATTTAATTATTGAGTAATCATGTCTAATAGTATCATTAAATTAGACAGTATGAAAACCACTACAAGCATGCCAGAAGCGTCTACGACTTTCACACGTGACATTGTAACGTCTTTACGTGCCCACGGCTTTTACGGTTACTGCCTAGAGTAGCAAGATACCTGTGACATAAGTCTTTAAAGAAGTTCGAAAAACGAGAAATAAGACTTTGCACTTCATGATTCAGCACCAAAATCAGTTTTAAAATCTCAAGTGCGTGTGTGTAATTCTTACACAAATTTAAATATATCTTTTTTTTTAAATTGAAGAAAAGACGTTCTATGCAAAGCTATGTATTTTCAGAATGAAGAAAAACTCTTGATGTGTTCTGTTCAATGTGATGTGCTGAAAAACATTTTAAAAGCACATATAAAAAATTGGTAACTTACATTAAAGTAGTTCTCCCCCAATGTACCCGGCACACCGGCACAATCAATAGTTGCACAGTCGAACAAGAATTTCTTGGGTATGTGCAGAAAATCTCTTTTGTCCAAGAAAACCATCGGTTGCCTTAGCCTTACGACAAGGTCAGTATCTTTCATCTCAAACATTTTTTTATTGGTCGTTGTGATTTCGTCTTTGATACTCAAGAGACTCCTGAAGAAAACGAACGGCTTGTTGAGCAATTTGACCAGCGATGGTGGCGTCTTGAGAAAGCTGCTTTGCGGAGTTTCTTCTGGAAATCAAAGACAAGTCATATTATCGGAGATTATTAGAAACAAACATTTATGTTTGAAATTAAAAAAAATATTGGCAGTGGCTACCTAGAGGTCTCTTACGAAAATTCACATGCATTGATTGGAAGCAAATAATTCAAACATGTTGAAAATATCATAATCATTATATCAAAATGGATGAGTTCAGCAAAAAAGTATTGCTAGATAATATAAAACTGAAAATATTCGTTACGAAACAAACTTAGTGTGGTTTGTCTTAAATCGATTAACATATTTAACGAACTTCAATAACCCACTTGGAATCTATGAAAGTCGATTTGCCTTAGCGCAAATTTTTTTTCGAAAAGTTACATTAATAGTTAGGGAGGGGGTGAGAAAAAAATACATTCCACATTCCAATTTTTTCATATGTTTATTCTTAAAGTTTATTCAAACAATTTTATTATTTTTCTTGCACACAGTTCAAAACAAGGTAAAAACTCATGTTTTTTTTCCTTCTAATTTTGAGAATTTTAATATTAACTTTGCTCTTTATACCTTAGATTTAATTTTGTCAATTAAATTTGTCATCCATGTGTATTACAAGTACACACAGAGCGAGGCAAGGGGCAGTAAATTTAGTTAGCAATATTTGATTCCTTGTAGTTTAGGTAAGGCTACATTAACACGGTAGGGAAAGGTTTTATAGGCGTTGGAGTAAGTCCCTGATAAGGGGGCACACTATTATTCCCCAACGCAGATTCAGAAAATATTATCCAAATTTAGACCTTTTGCGCTTATTAACAGCTCAAAGTTTTACAACTTAAAGGTTTTAACCATCTCTAAGAAACAAAAATAAACAATTTGGGAACAATGTTTCGCTTTTTTTTTGGGAATTCAGAACCATTTCATCGATTTGTAAGCTTAAATATCAACAATATTAATGTATGTTTAATTTCATTTTAAGTTTTCATTATTTTTGCGTGCATTGATGGTTAAGGCTTATTGGTGTGAACACCAATGATGAACACCAATGATGAACACCAATGATGAACACCAATGATGAACACCAATGATGAACACCAATGATGAACACCAATGATGAACACCAATGATGAACACCAATGATGAACACCAATGATGAACACCAATGATGAACACCAATGATGAACACCAATGATGAACACCAATGATGAACACCAATGATGAACACCAATGATGAACACCAATGATGAACACCAATGATGAACACCAATGATGAACACCAATGATGAACACCAATGATGAACACCAATGATGAACACCAATGATGAACACCAATGATGAACACCAATGATGAACACCAATGATGAACACCAATGATGAACACCAATGATGAACACCAATGATATCAATATCTTTACAGAACTACACGTTGCAAGCTGGCACTGAACATCTAACTAAAGGAAATACAATTATAATAAACTTAAATTTATAATATTTTTTTAAAAACAACGTACCATTTGATTCTTCTGAACTTTCAATACACACACCAGTACCTACGTCATCAACTGAACCATAAGATGTCGCATCGATTACATCATCTGGACTGATCTGAAACATTTTGTTCTTCTGTACAACCTCCTTCTTTAAACACTCCCGCATGACGTCTGTAAACATTTTACACTCGTTTATCGTGCTGACAAGGGTTGCAAGGAAGTCGTCGAACCTCTTCCCGACCTTGTAGTAAGAGTCCCGAGTGTAGATGAAGAGCAACAGCAACACAGGAAGCACCTTGTACATGAGGTCAGCCTCCACGACAATGACCACGACGCTCATGGCCAAGACGTGGACCAGGAAGTTTGCGCTGACCGTGAGGACGAGCACCGCCACGCAGGAAGACAGCGCGAAAGCCACCACCTCTAGCGGACTTTTCTGCTTACCCGGGTTCTTTTGTTTTTTGCAGAGGTAAATGATTTTCTTGCTACTTTTCAAGACCCTGACCATGGGGCTGTTCCATATGAAGAATAACAATAGGTATGCAGCAGCGAGCACGGCACCTAAGATCCATATAGGCAGAAATAAAACGCCGTATTTCCTTATAGGTTCACAGACTCCCCTGACGATGTCTTTCATCTTCACTAAGTGCGCTCTGATACTGCTGTCCTCGTCGAATTGCAACAAATCAGAGTACACCGTGTTATTGGTTGCTTGGTCTTTGATAAACAAGATGCCATGAATTACGTACATAAGTGTGACGATTCCAACAATAATTTTACCGAAGTAGCGGTTTTTCAAAGCGTGAAAAGGTGACGTGAGGCCTCTCTGACTGTAAGCCTCAAGGATTTCTTGGTAATACATATGGTCTCCAGCTATGGCGTACATCAGCGGAAGGCTTGGAAGTGCAAGAATTACCATCGCAAAAATCGTTCTGAATGCTTTTAACCACGAAATCCACTTGGGAAAGAAATGACAACAATGGATGCCACATGCGGGGGTCCTGCAGCAATCCTCTAAATATGGGTAACGTCGAAGCTGATGATAATATATATTTTAATACATTATATTATAAAAAACGTATTCTTCAAAAATGATATTGATTAACAAATGCATTAAAAACATTTAAATTATTAGTAATAACTTTAAAGTAGCGACGTAAAGAAGGCATTATATTTCAGTAGGTCTTCTTTGGGCCCGTTAATGCTATCTGACATTCTAGCCGTTTTTAATTACCTTACAACGAATGAAGGTGTTAAAAAGGTATCTTCTGGTGTAGACAGTTCGCCCACCTTCCACGAACAACTTATACATAGAGACACGAAATCCCGCCCGTTTCACCGGACACGTGTACAAATGGTCATCAAGAGGCTTGCTCATAACACCGTTTCGTTTGTCTAGCGTTTTGAACATCGTCCAAAACTTCTGCTGCACAATTTCAGCCTTGCGAACAATCCTGGTAGAATACAGAACAAACATAATTTTAAAATGACATCAGTAATGGAAATGAAGAATGTTTAATAGTATGAAGAAATACACGGATTAGTTGTTCCAGACATTTTCATTTACTCCACAGCTACAGTTATGCATATAGCTAGAACCTGATGTAATGATAGTAGATATGACGTTCATTTTGTTATAATTCATAGACGCTTATTCAGACAATCATATTGTATAGGTGAAAAGACTCGATATCTAAAATTTGGTTTCATCGATTTATCGTGTCTTGCCTTCCTTTAATATAATCCCCCACCCCCAAATCACCCCACTTTAAAAAAACACAAAATGCGTGCAATAGATTTATTGAGAGATTTGAAACTATTTAAAAAACTAAAACATTTACACTTACTTATATTTTTCGGGTTCCTTAGTGAAGACGACGTTAAACCGGAAATCTTTCGGTGCGTCAAAGATGTAGGTTTCAGCTCTATGATTTAAGAAATTTGGAAACACTTAAAATAAATACACTAAAACACATTGCTTTTGAACAAATAAAAGCTCGCTATAGCACTTTTTATAAAAGCAACAAGACAAATCAAGGGCCGGAATATCACTGATGTAACCCTTGTAAAAAATCTAATTCTGGTCAAATGAAACTGATTTTAAGTTTTTTTTACTCTTGCTTCAATTTTATACCGATGTCTCTACACTTCTCGCAAGAAGAGTCCTGTTCCGAAATATCATGAGAATAATTACTTTTTACATAGATATTTCCTTATCAGGCAAATATAATTATTGTTAAATCCACAGGACTGTTTTCAGTATTCTTGGTTGATTTTTTAAATTTATTTTGTTTATTGTGGAATATTTTTAGTTATTTTACTCAAATTAGTTTTATGAAATAGAAATATATTAAATAATAAAAATTTTCACAGATTGATAACGAACCCGAATTCGACAAAATGGTTAAAAAATTAATGTTTTTAAGAAATTGGTGTACAAAAATTTAAAACTAATATATTTAATATAGGTAAGGGATGTGTTAAATTTTTGCAGCTTAATAAATAAATGTGTACCTGCATCCCTCGAGTATATAGGCAGGTATGCAAAGGAATATATCGGGTATATAGGCAGGTATGTAAAGGCAAAGTAGGAAACTCAGTACAAGTACCTGCATCCCTCGGGTATATAGGCAGGTATGTAAAGGAAAAGTAGGAAGCTCAGTGCAAGTACGAAAGAATCCATTAACCAGACTGACGTATTGTAAAACACTTTATGGCAGGTAAGTGTTTTGTCCGAGTTGTAACTACAGCAACTGAAACATGAACAAACAATCGTTCTTTAGACACGTTTAAATACAATCATATATAAGATGTAAGATTTGAATTTATATATAGATTGTTTAGTGGTTGTTTTTAAATATGAGGATAGAGGAGTGGTTAATATAATCGTTAAGAGTGAGAAATGTGAAGTTTGGTATGGTTAGAAAGAACGTGGTAAGGGTTGATTATGGTTGGTCTGGTCTAGGTGTGTTAAGGAAGAGTCATTTAAGGAGGGGCGTGGGAAGGGCGTTTGTAGTAAGAAAAGTGGCTTACAATAACAGCGGTATGGAAAAGTGGTAAGAAAACGTTTGGTATGCAAGAGTTTGGTAACGATGAGTCGTGATAATAAGGAGAATGTCAGTCTTAAGTAATGTGACTTAATTCTTTAGTGCTCTTTAAATAAAACAATTAATTCACTAAATAACATATCATGACATTGCTTTCAAACTGATACCAAGCTAAAACCCAATCTCTTTGGTTTCAGATGTAGAAACTTACTTATAGGCCACGCTACCCATGCCGTGGATGTCCTCAATAAAAGCATTGCAGATGGCCACTTTATCTGAGGGTGTAAATGGCGCCTTCGCTGAACTTTTGTCCAGGCTGAAATCTGAATATTGCAAACCATTTTTTAAAAATATAATTATTTATATGCAGTGTGCCCTTAAAATACGTTTGATAACACTTACAAATAATGGTGAAGATCGTTACCCATTTAAACCTGCGACAAGCCAGTTTAAGCGATTTATCTTTTGAGATCATGTTGTCCGGTTAAGTCTAATCCTAATCTGGAAATCTTTTCTTAAACTTGTTTGCACCATTATGTTTGTTTTGTCGTAAAAAATTGTATAGCTATTTTGTCTTCTTCACAGAAAATCGTTTTGTTGCAGCCTTGTTTAATAAATTATAATTCAAAATAGCTTAATTTAATTATGGATAGCTCGTTATTTTAGTAAGAAGCATATATTTGGAATAATATGTTCATCCGCACCATTACTTTGAAAGTTAATTCTTGTAAGTTGTAAAGAAAAATGTTTAGCGAGAACAGACGCAATGGTGTTGACTTCGCCACTGTTCAGAGTTTGCCGATGTATTTCAATATGACTCACCTTGTAGCAAAAAAAGCCTAATCACGTCTATCATCTCATCCTTTTTAGAGTTATTGAAACAACCCGGTGGGTTGGCGTCAAGCTGAAAACTTTTCTTTTCTGTAGCCATCCCTAGGAATGGCATCAACAGCCCGAAGTAGTAGTTGAAGACGAGAAGGAGCTGGGAGCTGCCACATCCTTGAGTGCGGAACCATCTGTTCGTAAAGCAAGACAATGTTTAGTTGTATTTCAATTTAATTTTATTATTTAAAAAGATATTTAAAAGTTTTGGAAATGTACATATTAGAATATTCTAAACTCTAAATCCCAAATACTCAACATTAATTGAAGGAATGAGATTTCCACCCACATACACCCCATGGATGGAAGGCATTAGATTATGACCCACATACTCCCTATAGATGGAAGGTATTTGGCTACGACACACATACTCACGGTAGGTGGAAGGCAGACTATGACCCTCAGACGACCCATACATGCAGGACATAAGATAGCGACACACATACTACACATGTGCGGAAGGCGTTTGAAAAAGACACACACACCCACAAACTTTCCATGGGTGAAGAGTTATTGCCGACATAACTTGCATACGGTTGAAAACAGACCACCACATACATACCTCCATGGCTGGAATGCTCTTGAACTGTTCACGAAGTCCAAACTGGGGTGGACGTTGTTGAAAGTTATTGCGTATTCAAGGACGAGCGTGTTGCTTAAATTGTCGAAATATTCCGGCAGGCTGTCCAAGAGCGTCTTGTTTTTGGGTACGGATAAACTACACATGGGGGCAGAGGTTGGAGAGGTCACTTCTTGACTGTTTGTAAACGTTGACAAAGCCATACCGGAGATGGCAAATGCCAGTACCAAACTAGTCGCCGTTGAAATCATGTTCTTAGAGATGCCGCATTAGCTAAATGATTAAAGACTGTCGAGAATACAATAGGGCTAGGTGGAGAGAAATTTATTGAACAGGGTATTGTAATCCTGTGGAAAAAAAAACACACACAAATTATTAAAATGAACATATAAGTAAGCTGTCTTTTTTAGCGAACAGACAAGAAATTTAAAAATAAATCCAAGTAAAAAGTAAGCAGTGAGGGAGATACAAATGCTGAGATTGAGTTAAATATCGGCCATTTGGTTAAAAAAAGGAAAATATATGAAACATGATTCGAGAAAAGACAACTTTTCGGCTTTGGTATCGCTAACTGATAAAATTCGTATTGTCTGTCTTCGTTTACTATATGTTTCAAACAGCAGATTTGATTCATTTTTTACAGTTAATTAAAAACTGAAAATTCCTTCATTTAAAATTCTTACGTTTTGGAAAAATAACTTTATTTTATAAATGGAACTACAAATTTGAAGGAAAAAAATGTGGCGTCTCAGACCCATCACCGTAAAATGTCCACACTAACATGAAATGAAACTCTCACAATGAAACCTTATTACAAATACACGATATACACATGGCATAAAAATAACAAATCATTATTATTACTCTGTCAGAACATCCACTCCTACTTTCAGATTAGCAGCGATTGAAATAACAATTTGTTCAGCTTGCAGTAAGATATTTTTTTTTAAAATTACAACTCTACCACTGAAGGTCCACCGCAAAATGAAATCATAAACGTTTGGTATGGCAAGCTAATCACCAGTTGAAGACCTCTTCGACCTTTTCACTCTCGGGATAAAGTGAGCTCCTAATACTAAGACCTTGAGATGTGTTTATTTTGTGGGTTTTTTTCTTTTTTCAAAATTAAGTATTCCTTAAGCAGAGGTGTATTTTAGATCAGCGCCTCTATGAGGGGAAACACTGTTAGCAAAACTAATTCAAAAAATATTTCAGCTCGTTGAAAATGTCATTTGTCAATATATAACACTGAACGTTGTGTGGATGGACAGCTTCTTAAACCTCTTACTACTCCAATAGATGATAGCGTAAAAATTAGAAAATGTGTGGCCAACCCCCCACCCACATTAATTGACTTCACTCCCCTGAGTGATACATTTTGTCTATAATTTAAAATTTTCGGTTAACTTGAAAGTCTTTACAATTTGCAAGATATATATATATATATATATATATATATATATATATATATATATATATATATATATATATATATATATATATATATAACGGATGGGCGCCTAACGTAGAAACGCCACTGCCTCAGATTCCATACTTGTCTTGATTCCCGTGAATATTGAGCGGTCACACCAACATTGAAAACAATTTTGGTGAATCGCAGCTCAAACCACGGGACTAATGACATTCGCTCACGATGACCTCAACGCTATTAGGGTTGTTAAGCGATAATCGATTTTTAAATTTTCCAAAACGATATTCGAATTTAATATATCTTTAAAAAATCATTTCGGTACCGAAAACTTAAAAAATATTGAAAAAAAATGTATTCCCGCATTTGCTGACATTGTTATCTAATATGGCCGCCAAGGTGTGTTTATTTATAAGTTTTGAGTGCTCCGCGCAGTGTTTTTTTTAAATTAATAACTTTATTGTTTGGCAAAAAGTGTGACCTCATTAAGTTCTTTGATATCCGAAATCGACACAAATAGAAGTAATAAATGCAGTCTCTGTTGTCGAAATCATGATGTAGTCTAGACATAAAATGCAATTCCCCACATTACGTATTGCGTGTGACATCATTTCGCATTAATTCCACTGTTTCCACACCATCTTCGCCAGCCCTAGAAACAGCTCTGCGTGGAACGGGATTTTCTTAATTCAACGAAAACTGTGACGTCATTTCCTTATTCTACGTCATATTTGCCTTATAAGAATATATTTCTATGAAGCCAGCGGTCGAACGATAACCTGTTTAAAATGGGATTTACATAACCGATAATCGGTTTGCAAAAAAAAATGAAATTAACCACCCTAAACGATATAGAGCGTGGTAATCCTTCCTTTTGGTGCAAAGGATTGTCTGTACTCTTTGTCAGGAACATGTGTTAAAAAACTCAATTGCAAAATAAGAAATATCCCTACGATATAGGACTGTTTCAATTATATCCGATATGGGTGGAACGTTTTTATTTTCAATCTTCTTATGCTACTTGATAAAGTTTACTTTCAAGTAAACCACTTTATAAGTGTTGTAGTGTTTCTTTTTTAAATATATTGTTAGATTAAAGAAGTTCAGTTCAGGAACAATTTCAAGACAAAATTATGTCAGTTTATCATGAGCAATCCCTAGGTTCAACAAATGAAATCATGCTACTGAAAATATTTAATTTAGTTTATTTTAAGACTATCTGCTGTGGAATCAATCATTCAACATTTATGAATGATTAACGAGTGTATATTTCTTTTTTTTCTCCTCTATTGATTACATTGTCGTAGGGATGCGGAAATTAATGATTAATTTCTCGATTAATCGTTAACAATTTTTAACGATTAAATTATTTTTTAACAATTAATCGACCCATCACTTACAAATAATGGGAATTCAAAAATGTAAACATTAATAATCATAAAAAATAATGGCCGATAAATAATAACACATTTCCAGTCGAATGCATGAACATTTTGGTTTTAAAGTATTGAATGACGGGAATGTTCAAATGTTGATAAAGTGTTCCTAACATTGTTCTAACACTTCACCTATTTAACAAACGAAATGAAAAGCGTATTAAGCTAATGGCAGTAAAGGAATCTGACTCTACAATGGTGGAAACTTAATGAACACCGATATCCGTTAATGTCATTTCTTGCCAAGACCGGTTTGTGCATACCAGTCGCCTCAGTTCCATGTGAGAGAGTGTTCAGCTCGGCTGGTTATATTGTCAATAAGACCCACTCATCACTTGAACCAAATAATGCCAACACACTTGTCTTTTTGCGTAGTTGGTTAAAAGATAACATATAAAGGAGACATTCCATTAAGTGTTCTTTATGACATCATACATTTTATTTTTTTGTTTTAATCGAAATTAACGATGAATTAATCGTTAATTTTTCACCAGTTAACGAATACATTACAATTAATCGTTAACAGCCCTACATTTTAGATATCCGTTAAAAAAGAAAAGAAGATCCAATGATCTCATTAATTATTTCGTAATTCAATTTGAGGCAACACTCGTTGAGTCCAAGAAACAAAAGTGAGCACAGAGACACTAGAGGTGTTATTCATATGTGTTAATTAATATATTGAGATTCTCTGGACTTACTCGTCTCCCATATAACATTATGTTCCCATTGGCTTACTGATAACATTTTTTAAAAGAGATACCAATTCGGCGGTAGAGATAATCTACAGTATTATTAGATATATGTTTGACTGATTATGCTTAGAGGTCTCAATGTTTTTTTTGAAGAAGATCTTCTCCGGTCCAAGAAAAAAATATTAATTAATTTAAACATATATTTAAAAAATACTAAATGTTATTACCCTTTTTCTCAAATTTAAGTTACCTTAAGTTTAATTTTTTTTTGTTTCCAATTTAAAACCTTAAAAATCAAATACAGAAGCTATTCATTTCTTCAGGATACTTAATTCAGATTTGGCGAGAAAACGCGCATTAAATGAAGTCATTTATATAATTACAGTATTTATCACAAATATATGCATTATTTTTTTTAAAAAAGCTTCATATTTAATTAATTCAAATGAATTTAACTTGAAAAAAATACATAATATAACAGTAAGATATAAACCATAATAATTTTTTTTAAATTTAAAGTAATTAGTACTGACGCTCTTGAAACCTAATTGTAATTTCAGGGAGATTTTACTACACATATATATGCATAATATTATCCGAAACTGGACTCAAATCGGACGCATTTAATTTAAATATAGTTTATGACTATATGATATAAATATGACTTTTAAAAGCCGGATCAATTAATGGACCTTCAGCAATCATCTTATAGTTAGACATGCTTTCTGCCACGATGTAGTTAATGTAAATCCAGCAACTTTTTCTTTGGTATTTTTATAATTTATTGTCTGCATTTTATGCGCCTTTTTTAACAAAAGTATAGACTCCCAAAATTGTGATCTATAGTTTTAAACTATATCTAGGGATGAGTTTAAGAAAACCTCGAAGTTATTCAATGGTAAACATAAGATATGTAATGTCTTTTACTGATTCGTTTCTATGAAAATATTAAATGTCTTCGTTCATTAACTTTCTTAATTTTATTTTATTTTACCTTCATTTATTTTAAAATGCATTAAAATATTGGAAAAAAGACAGCACAAACACATTTAATCTAAAAAATTACAAACAAATATATTTTTTAAAAGTTATTAAGATTGATTTCTTTTTATTAGAAATGAAGATGATGTGAGAACAAAGTAAAGTCACATACTTATTTACTCATGAATGATAAGATGTGTAGTGATCAGTTGGATACCAATGTTATCTTTGGGCATAATTTGTGCCCTGAATGTTAAGGTTCATCTAGCTAAAAATGTTCTTAGTTCACTGATCACATAACACGGCACTTCCAAAGTTTGTTATTTGCATTATTTACAGTCTACGTCAAACATTTTAAGGAATCAAGCTGTGATTGAAATAAATCTGTCTCATGACTTGTGTTTTCAATGACGCCTTTGAGTGTTCCGATCTCTACCAGCAGTCGTTGACACTCGCACTCGGTGACATTTTGTTGGAGACGTGTAACTTCCATCGTCAGCGTCTGTAGCCTATATCTTTATCAAATTTTGCAACGAAATTCTTGGATTCCAATACAAGTTTTTTCCGTGAGTCAAGATTTTGTTCGTAATCAACCTTGTTGTAGGTCGATGTTTTGGGTCTTTCCTTAAGCTGCTCTACTAGTCTAATAATCTCCTTCCCACATTTGTAATATTCACTTCGATATTTTGTTCCAATGACATAATTGTACGCCAGTACAACCCTGTTTTTATATTCCTCGATGAGATCTCTCATCGATCCTCTTTGATTATTGAACCACGATTGGAAATCAACACAATTGCTTTTTTCAAAATCATCTCCACGAGTAAACACGATGATGCCATATTTGGAAAAGAAGTCTTTCCCAAAAATCACCCAGTAAAGTTTGATAGTGATCTCGTCCTCCTTTGTGAACTTAGCGTCACTGAAACTGTAAACTAGGACAGCTGCTTGAACCCCGCTCTCCCGACAAACTCACAACATTATGTCGTCCATAACATTACACATTCTTTCTTCAATTGTGACTGTCTGGCTATCCGTATCCGTTCCGGGTATCGTTTCAAATGTACCTGGTGTGTCATAGATTTTTATTTCTGTCTGACTATCAAGAACCTTTACCGATCCTTCCTTCACCACCATGGAGCAGGATGACGCACTATTATCGGCCTTAAATTCCCTCTTCTGAATTATCGTGTTGGCTGTTGAGCTTTTTCCTCTCCCTGTTTTACCCAAGAGAACCAGGACCAGAGGAGATTGCTCCATGGAACTCTGTGGAATTAAAAAATTAACGTAAACTACTTATTTTAAGACTTTAATTACGAGTAGTATGTTCTGTGTGAAAGGTATCAACTGACTGCAATGCTACACTACTGTTTAAACAACAAAACTTGTGAACTTTTGGCTGTTAGAAATATGTGTTATGTTAATTAAATGGATACTTCAAACTAGAAAAGAGAGTGGCTACTAGATCTGGATTGGCGATGTTAAATAAAACTAATATAAGCACAGAAAACCCAAATTTAAGATTTCACAAAATAAATTTCATTTCAGTTACTTTTTTAGCACCGTTTTAATTAACTTGCTTTCTTGTCTGTCTGTCTGTCCGCAATTTTTCAAATTTGCCAACGTTAACTTAAACCACTTCTGATGGTCCTAGACAGCTCAAACTTCTACCACAGATATATCTTGAATGACAATACATTGTATCAAAATTTCAGATCAATCGAATGAACCGTACTTAAATTAATGCATTTTTTTAGTTTATCTCTATATAATCATCTGTATCCGACTGCCGTTGTTAGATTTCACGTGCCGAGTTCACCACGTGACCTGATCGCAGTTGTATTAAAACGTTGGGCGGGTGCTGATGAGGTGTTTGGTAAAATAAATAGATTTTAAAAAAAATTTTTTAAAAACCACGTTTTTATTTGTGCACGAAAAAGAATAAAATAAATAAAGGTAAAAAGGGATTTTTAAAAACCACATTTTTATAAGTGGACTAAAAAGAAGAAAATAATTTAAAATTTTTACGTTCAAGTACTTTGATTTAATATGACTAAAAACGTGGGGTTGGCGCTTATGAGGTTTCACATATGCAGTTCACTCATTCTCTCACTTATAGATCTCCATTTAACTTTTATACCAAACACCCGCCCCACGTTTTCAGTCATATTAAATCAAAGTACTTGAACGTATAAGTTTTAAATTATTTTCTTCTTTATAGTCTACTTATAAAAACGTGTTTTTTAAATTCTTTTTTGCCTTTATTTATTAAGCCGTTATATTAACTTAACAGTCTTGTCTGTCCGTCGTGATCCCGCGGAAAAACAAAATTAAGAAATGACCCACTTGCCGTGATTCTAACAAGCTGAAATTTTGCACATAGACTTTTGTCAACTAACAATGCATTCTTGCAAAATTTCATAACGATCAAATTTACTTTAATAAAATTCTTTAATTTTTAAATTATCTCCAGGTATCTCTCTCTATGTAGCATTTAAATATTTATGCTAGTCTGTCGCGCGGTGCGTATTGCATTGGACATAATTAATAATTTTATTATGCCTCATACATTAGGGATTTATAGTCAAAAACTTTGTTTTTCCGGGTTTTTTTTTACTAGCGTCATATCCATAGTGAGATGATTGCGCCATGAAACTTTCCAAAGACCGCACCTAAAAATGTCAATGTTCAAGCAAAAACATGGCCACTTATAATAAATAATAACTTTTTTGTCGAATTTTAGGTAGACTTCCTCACAGAACCGCGTACCGTACCCCAATTTACCAAACCCTGGTTGAAATGATTTCCTAATTCATTAAATTAAATATTTCGGGGAGAAAAAACAGATTCAAGTTACCTGTTTAGTCGGTCTACTAAAAACTCGTTTCCTTTAACACACAGCAATGAAATAACATCCAGACGGGAGTTCTTGAATTACACCTTGCTTATTACTTTGTCTAACTAGCACATCACGCCAGACCGACTTCCGTCACTGATGGGCATGGTACGTGATGTCACATTTTTTTAGAAAACGTTTTTTTCTGGGGAAACTGTAACCGCCGATTTTTTTGTAACAAATGGAATGCAGCGCCATAAGGCTAATATGATAGACACATTAGATATCACCAATTTTAGGGACTATTTTATTCAGACTTTAATTGAACTAATTTTTATTTATCAACAAGTTTTCCAAAAATTATGTAAATCATGATCAGTGGCTGAGTAAATGGGGAAGTTCTAGGTGTTCTTTGATGTTCTTGGCCCTCGGAGTCGCTTTAATATTTATATGTGTGATGGGAAGTTGTTGACAATTGAGATGTAAGATTTAGATGACACAAAATGAGAAAAAAGTGATTTGAAACATGCTCTTTCTCAAATAGACAATACAGCTTTTATGGGGGGGGGGAGTGTGGGCACCCGCAAAGTTTTGTGACGTCATATTTGAGCTAATTTTTTGTGACGATTCGTGACGAGGGGGTGGGTGAGGGAAAAATCGGCCGAAATCGCGTGAGGTCATTTAGAGACGGCCCCTAAGTCTGACGATAGTTTGAAGATTCGTCAAATAGAACTTACTGATCAAACCGTTGCGCAGGCCTGCGTGAAGCCTAGAACACAAACATCTGTATGGACTAACCAACAACAGTCTCCTTTTTTCTGGGAATTTTACATTATTATCGCCGTCTCTACCAGGCTACTGAAAAAAAGTGTAGGGATGCGTAAAATTTGGGTCTTCCCTTTTACCATTCTTCGAATTACAATTGAAAATAAATTTTCCAGAATCAAAGTACTCGTGAAGACCCTGGTATCTTATAAAAATGTTTCAATAGAAATCTAATTTTTTTTAAGGCTTACCCCAAACTCACCTCAATTTCTAACCAGAGTAGGTACCCTAAGGTCCATAAATGACGTCAGGCGCCTAAGGGGAGGGGGGTCAAGCATTTGTGACGATGCGTGACGATGGCGAGGGGGGGGGGTTAGAGAAATGTGACGTCCCATCAAAAAATTACACAACTTTAAATAAAATTTCCTATACAATAATTAATTGCTGGCAATTTATTTAATGACGTTTTTAAATAGTTTCACGCGTCTTACAATGTGTACGGCATGCGAAAATTTATCAAACTAGACGCCCCGAGGGTTAGCATACGCCGCAGACTTGCTCATGGAGAGTGTAAAGAAAGTGGAGAAAGAACGGACGCAAACTACAGCACGAAGAAATCAACACAACGCTAGCGAACGTCGGTTTGGGGGGGGGGACTTCCAACTCATTGTTGGTTTCGAGACATTTTCAGGCGAACTTCGGTACACCCCTAACTTCTATGAAGTCGCTACAGAATGATAATCGGTTTAAAATCAGAGTTACATAATCGATAATCGATTTTCCAAAAAACAAAACAAAAACGCTCAATTAACAACCCTAAATATGACTAATCCTCGCTAGGGTCGGCCAATCACAGTTTATGTTTAAGGGACGGTAGTATTAAATGGGAGGCGGGTAACAACAACCTCAGTGTGCATGTATTCACGTTTACCCGCTATTTTTTATTTACTTAGTGCTGCTTTTTGTGTCTGTACTCTCACACCCCCCCAACTGTTCTTTGCACTGTCTATGATGAGCAAGTCCACGGCGTATGCTACGCCGCGGGTCTCTGCAGAGTTTCTTCTTTTCATTCATTCGCAGTTGTTTGCCTAAACCCACCCCATTTCGACAACTGTGTCTTTCAGGAAGTCTTCACCCGTCAGCTAGTGTTGGCAATAAAGGGGTAAAAGAACGGGCACAAACAGACATTTTATAAAATTTAAACAAAATTAAGTTTACGCTGGGGATTGAACCCAGGCCCTTCCCCATATGAGGCGGACGTGATAACCAGTACATTACGAATCTCACATTTTCTGTGAAGGAACAATGCAAGTGAAACGCAAGGACCATTGTTGGTCTCGATACATCGGTCGACCCAAGTCCAAGCGAGGGTCATTCGTCACGCTCTGTTGCACATACTTGCAGCTTGCTTGCCTCGCATGGTCCGACCACGAATGGTAGGGCGACGAAGAAAATTATATGTATAGATAAAACATTTTCGTTTGAAATATTCCCTGTGAAATACTTTCAACACGAAAATGTTTGAAAAGTATCTGTCAGAGGGAAATAAAATAAAGTTCTGACAAACTACAAGGTATTTTCATACAACTTTTTTCTCTAAGCCTGAAACAAAATTAAGATGTTCTTTATAGTCTATTTTCATAACAGTTTTTTTTAAAATTTAGTCTACAACTGTATCATTTCTGGTAAAACAAAAAAAAACGTTTAATTACTTAGTAAGCTTTTCTGTAACTGACACCTTTGTTCTTCAGAAGATATCTAGAAAAATGACTCAGCACCGATCTTTGAATTGGGGAGAGATGCCTAGTTATCCATTTCAAGTATGTGACGACAATAATGGAACTCTTCAAATTGAATATATGGCAAAATTTGGCATGTTTTCTGTATGTGTCTTCCCTTTCTTTGAGTGGGACTGGTGAAATCAAGGCATGCTATAGGCGTCACTTTTTGGCTAATTTACTGAAGGTTGTTTTAGTGTTCTCCCTTTATCCTAGATATTGTGTTTCTACTCGCAGCATTCGGGTGTCTAGTATTGTTCCTCTCATAGATTTTTTAATACCATAGTGCAGGGGTCGGGAAACCGTGGCTCACGATCCAGAAGTGGCTCTATTGATGGCTGCATCTAGCTCGCAGACAAATGTTCGATTATAAAAAACTAGATACGACCCGAGGCGTAAGAAAAAAGAAGTGGGGAGTAAAACGGACACAAACACTAGCACGAAGATATGTGAACAATGCGAGTGCACGTTGGGGGACCACCGAAGCATTTGTGTGATTTGTTGACCCCATCGAGGGTCATTCGTCATGCTCATTTGCACATACTCGCTTAGGTGAATTATATATATAGATATTGATTGCATATAAAAAAGTAAATTAAAAAAACCAAAACCATCTCCAGGCCTGCATGAAGCTTAACCTCACCACTGTTGCGTATCAACCAGACTACATCGCCATCAGCAAAGCCATGCAGCACCATAAGTCGTATTAATGGTAATAAATACTCATTATTGATTAGCAAAAGCTTAACAATGTCCTTAAAAAGAATTCTTATACATAATTATTGTTCTTTTAGTGTTGAAATTAAGGGCCGTCCATAAATGACGCCACGCACCTAAGAGAAGGGGAAGGGGGTCACACATTTGTGACGTTGTGTGACAAGGTGGAGGGGCGTGTTTAAGAAATTTCACGTCACATCAAAGCGCATATTTAAATAAAATTTCCAAATAAATAATAGATATCTTACAAATTATTTAATGACGTTTTAAAGGGCTTCACGCGTGTTACGATATTAAAGTACAGCCATACACTAAATGCGTAGTAAAATGACAAAAAACGTGATTTAAAACATGCTAATTTTGAAATAAAAAATACGGCTTTTATTTGGGGGGGGGGCTTTGTGACGTCATATTGGAGGGGTGATCAAAGTTTTTGTGACGAAATGTTACTGGGGGAGGAGTGAAAAATCGGCCAAAATCACTTGACGTCATTCATTGACTGCCCCTTACACAAAATGCTGACATTTACTTGAATTTTTAGTTTTAAATATCATGTATGGCTCTCACAGAATTACTTTTCAAAATATGTGGTGTTTATTGCTCTCTCAGACAAAAAGTTTCCCGACCCCTGCCATAGTGTGAACCATATTCTGTTATCCACGTTTAAAGGACATAACTAGTGGTAATTTAAAATAATCTTAAAGTACCTATAAGTAGTTTCCCTTTGAGGGCGCAAAGAACGTTTATAGCAGTGGTCGGGAAACCATGGCTCGCGAGCCATATATAGCTCTATTGATGGCTGCATCTGGCTCTCAGACAAATGTTCGATTATTAAACAAAGGATTTTTTATTCAAACTCATTTGATCTGCATATAAAAACACAGCCAAACAATGTTATTAATAAGAATTCAGAGACATAATTATTGTACTTTCAGTGTTGAAATCACACAAAAGTACACACATTTACTTGAATTTTTAGTTATAAACATAAAGAATGGCTCTCACATAATTATTTTTCACAATATGTGGTTTTTATGTCTCTCTCGGACAAAAAGTTTCCCGACCCCTGGTTTATAGTCTTCTTGGTTTGGCAGCAGAATGTGTTCTTAGATTAGTATTTTGAAGAAAAAAAACTTCTGCTAATGGAAACAAAATATTAATACATTTATTTTAAACACTAGTTTATACATCCGTGCTTCATTTAAGATTTATAAAAGATGCATGTAATGTAGAATATTGATTTAATTAATTTTATTATAATATTGTTATATAATGAAGTAATTGGTATTTGTTTTAAATGTAATTCCATGATGTTAGAATAAATGACGACTTTTTATATTGTCTGATTGCTCGCCTCAACATAAATGTTCATTTTGTTTCCACCCAAACCCATTTCGATGGCTTAATTTAAGATGCTGTTATTATGTTTAATCTTAATTCTATTTCATGGAATTAGAAAAGTCGGTCAACGAAAAATAAATTTATTATATTAATGAAAATTAATTATTAATATTTATTTGGGTGTCATTGTAGCTAATAATTATGTTTGTAAAACAATTCACGGAATTTAAAAAAAAATAGAGGGTGTGTCTTTAAGATCATGTGTTTAGAACTTGTTGGATCTACGTATTTTAAAGTGTCGTATTGTATAGTTGTATTTGTTTCAATAAAAACACGAATCATTGATCTTGACTCAGATCTCTTTGTGTTATGAAATTTACAATTACTATTAATTCTCTTAAAATTAAGTCGAGTTTAATTACAGTTGCCTCACCAATAAACTTAATGTACAATTTTGAGCTAACTTCTTTGTTAGATGTTGTTAGTATTTTTTTTAAATAATTTTTTTTTAATTTTTCATTTTTGTGGGTTTAAAATTAATTAAAACGTTTCACCTCATAATAGTTGAAGCGTTTTCTATTGATCAAACAAAGCGGTTACCTTTTAAGTATAAAACATAGGGACTTTTAAAAATAATATTTAAATAAACTTTAAGAGTATTGTTTATTATTACCCATTCGACTATGAATCTAATCTGAAACATTAATAATAATAATAATAATAATAAATTGATTATTTATATAGCGCTGTATCCCAGTAAGGAACTGGGCTCACAGCACTTTAAATGAAAGAAATAACATACCTATAAATATTAAATTAACTTTTATATCATAACAAACACAAAAATTACAGTACATTATACATAAGCTACGTTAATCTTTTACAAGAAATGTTGTTTCATTAATTTTGAAAATAAATGTTGAAAAGATGTGTCTTAAGTGCAGTCTTGAAGGACTTGGTTGTTTGAATACTAAGTATGTGTAATGGTAGAGAATTCCATTGTTTGGCTGCACAAAAAGAGAACGACCCTTCACCAAATGTTTTGGTGCGTGTCGTAGGAACAGAGAGAACGCATGTGTCTGCAGAAGATCGTAGCTGACGAGTGGGTGAGTAGACCGACAAAAGTTCAGTAAGATACGATGGGCATGAGTCCGAAAAGAAGTTGTGACAGAGAACGGCCAGTTTGTAATCAATACGGGCTTGTATCGGCAGCCTATGAAGTGAGTGAAGAAGTGGAGTAACATGGTCATGTTTTTTTGCCTTGAGCACCAGTCTGGCAGCTGAATTTTGAACTTTCTGTAGTTTTTCAATTCATTGTTTTGGCGCACCTGACAGAAGAGAATTGCAGTAATCCATACGAGCTAGTACAAGAGCACAGACTAGAGTTTTTGTTGCACTTACTGTTAAGTAATGACGGATTGAGCTGATCTGACGAATGGCAGTGTAGGCAGAGCGACATATGTGATTGATGAAGTTGTTAATAGACATGTTGTCAGAAATAATGTAGCCAAGATTCCTAGTCGATGTTGTGAACAGAATATCCGAACTGGCTACGTGAATTGACTTCGGAAGAGACAAAGTACTGCGTGATTTATTGTTGCAAAATAGAAGTGCTTCAGTCTTGTCATCATTCAGCTTGAGTTTGCTGAACGTCATCCAAGACTTTACCTCATCAATGCACTCTTGCATCAATTGGACAGCGGAGTCCAAATTAGAGGGATCTGTGTGAGTATATAGCTGAGTATCATCTGCAAATGATTGGCTTTTAACTGAATGCTTTTCGAGCAGTAGAAGTAGTGGCCTTGTATACAGCACAAAAAGTACCGGACCCAAAACAGAGCCCTGAGGCACACCATAAAGCAAGTCAGCTTTGTGAGAGATACAGCCATCTACTGATACTACCTGTGATCTTTTAGATTTTTAAAAACATTTTTGTTGTTATTTTTTTCTTATTACGTAGACATAACACTATTGTAACGATATTGACCAAATAATGGAAATAGAGAGGTAATGACTGACAATTGAGTAAACTGTTCAAGAAATTAGCGATAAGGTTAGCACCACGAAGGAGATGCGTTTTAGAACCTTGACTTTTTTTACATTAACAACAAATAAGTGCCAAAAAATATTTTTAATGTTATTATCTCAACGGTTATCTAATGACTAAATTGACATCGGGAAGTTCAAGTCTTTTATGGAATCTCCATATATGATTTGGGACTCTTGTATTCTTTAGTGAAGAAAAAAAATTATTTTGTAAAATAATATTTTAAAAAATGTAAATTAAAAAAAATAAATAAATAAAGCTGCGATCATTGGTTTCAATGGTATTAGATTCTACAGTGTGAACAAATAAAATTCAGATACATTATTAATTTTACATATTATCCAGAGTTGTTGTTGTTTTTTGTGTGTAAATCATGAAGCCTCAAACTCCAACTAAATGAAGTCTTTATATTTCGAGTAAACTTAAACACATTATTTAAATTGAAGGAAAAGTTTATTCTTCTTATAGATAGACATCTTACAAAATAGTTGCCGAGTATCTGCACTGCACGCATTTGTAACGGTAGTGTCGGAAAGCGGAGCAATTCATTCTCTCATTTAGTAATTATTATTTTTTTTGGTCTTCTTCCCATGAGCTGAGATAAACAACGCAACACTGTAGTGAGTGGGCGAGATAAGCCTCAGAAAGCAAAAAGTACATGCATAATCAAATAAACAAGCCTGCTTCACTGGTGTAGTTGCAGCGGCGTAGTAACGTCAAAATTAAGTTAGATTATATCATTGCGTGATATCGTTTCTTGTTTATCTTTTTTTAAAAAGTGTTTGCAACTCTAATGAGTTTGGACGCGATAGACTTTCATATATGTTATATATATATATATATATATATATATATATATATATATATATATATATATATATATATATATATATATATATGCGTTTTTTGTTGTTTTTTAATTGCCCCTCCCCCTACCAACTACCCAACTCGCATATAAAAAGTGTATGCATTCAGCAAATAGTGGTGGTGTTCATATGCATATTTCCTCGGTCTACTTGAATTCCAAGACGAAAAGCAAATTCCCAACTGGTTTTAATAAGTCGCGAAAATAATGGACGGTTTGTTTCAGTTAAAGAGGGGAAAATAAACGAGTGCTAGGAGGAGAGGAATTGGGTGTGAGTGTCGGGGGGGTGGGGGGTGTGGGGGATGTAAACCTCTCCTGCTATCAGCTCGTGCATGTGTAGAGATGTGTGTTTTACCCCGTGCGGGGCCGTGTAGCACGTTAGACGAGGTAGATGTAAACGCGTGATCATCCATGTAGTTACTATGTAGGATTGTCTTAACGATATTCAAACTAGGGATGTTCTTGTTGTGAGCGAAACAACTATCAAAGAGGAGACGTTTGATCTGTGTTGTCTTGCAGCTGGGACTTTCAACAAGTTGGTCGGTGTTTTCAATGGGGGTTTGTTAACTTTCGTGTAGATAGATGCACTAAGACGATGTTTGTGTGAAACGTTAGTATGGGAGACAGTTTTGTTGAATCCTATTTGAAGTTGTTGACAAAACTTAAGTGTATCCTAGTTTTAAAAAAAAGGGAACAATCTAAGTTTAAACAACAAGCTATCAAACTATTATTTCAGAAACAATTTCCACAAAGGATTATGAAGTAGGCTTTAGAAATATTATTTAACCCTAAAGTCTCATTAAATTTTTTCGCTCATGTACCTTTAAGATTTTTAATTTTTATTACCACCTAAATTCTTTAAAACTCATCCCTGCTCTTAAATCCCACAGCGTTTGCAAAACAACCTATAGTAAAAAGTATATCGTTTACTTGTACACACTGACAACACTAACCAGCACACGTTGAAACATATTGAAAGCCGTTTGTGGCTGCCTGGTGTCAAAATTCAGGCTGGTAGAATTCATCCACTTGAGGAAACGGTGCCATGGTTTTAGATAAACGTGTTATAGCGGTACTAATTTCAGAATACATTTGCAATGTTTTGTGTAGATAGGTGAAGGTGGCAAATGGACAACATAGGGATATATATTTAAAAGGTTAAATCAGTTATGCTCAAGTAAGTCAGAGTTTGACTCGATTTCAACTTGTTGATAATAGGCTTTGAGGAACATTCAAATGTGTTTTTTTTATTTTCTTTGAACTTAAGATTAGCATAACTTGAAACTTTATATTATTCACTTTAAGATATATACGAATAGCATATCCTGCAATGATAATAAACATTATACAAATATTATCAGAAGAATGTGCTTATAAGGAAAAGTAACCATTAGTATTTTTAAAAAGTTACCTCTTTGTTATTATGAAAGTCTTTGTTTTCACTAATGTAAGATGAAAATTTATTGTCTTACAATTTAATAAATTTTAATTGCATTGTTTTTAGAAAGTGTAGTAAACATTTTACAAAAAGCTTTAGGGCTTGTGTGCTTCTTGAAAAAATTAATTTGAAAAAAAAGGTTCAGCAATGGGAATCTTTTAGTAAGACAAAAGACCTTGTTTCTTCTGACCAGCTAGATGAATTTACTTAAAAATTGCAAAAACATATCAAAGCAATAGGTTCAAATGAATATATACGGAACATAATCTACTGTTACCATGAAAGTTCATCTTTTGTGTTAGGATCCCATTCACCTCGACTCCTGCTGGAGTTTTGAAGATATGGCAGATTCTTCTACCACGTCTGGTTGGACTGCTGCTGCCAGCGGTGAAGCATCGGAGGAGCCATCTGTTGGCAGTGGTAGAGTCACACAGTATCCAGACACTGGCACCAATGGAGACAAAGGTGATGATACAGTGAAATCCGATGCTAATGTAAAGGATGAGGCAATTATTTCGAACCAAAACATGGTCGTTGATAATAATGACGACGGGTGTTACAAGGAAAGTTTGGCAATGAAAGTCCCTCATCCAGCCGATCATGGTGAACAATGCGATCAAACGAAAGGGGGAGCAAATGAACAGAGTCCAACTGAAGACGGGCCTGGCGCTGAGACCTCGACAGGAAACACGCCCCCGTTTGTTTATGTGCTGTCGTTCATAGCAACGATCGGCGGCTTTTTGTTTGGCTACGACATTGGTATCGTAGCTGGCTCCATGCTGTTCATACAGCCGTACTTTGAGGTAAACAGCTTTTTGTGTAATTAGCGTTATATCTCATTAGGTCACTGTCAAGATAATTTCCTAATTTGAAACATTTATTTTCTAGTTGTAAATTTGACTAGACAAAGATTTCATTGTAAAGCGTTAATTGTGTAGATATTGCCTGTGAGGATAATGTTAAAATTGGGCATTTGGAGAATGTGAATCAAACAATAAAAATTAATCAAAATTCTAGTAAAGCCTTCCACAAACATACAGCCACGTTATTAAAATATTACGTAGATTTTAAAAAGTGACGCCATGCTCTCCAGTCAACAAGATCAAGTGTTTCGCCAAACCGCGACAGCGTAATTACGTTTGCCAGCTTTTTGTTTTCATATTTGGGTTGTCAATTTACATTAATTGCCCAATCCTTAAAATATTGGTATTCTTGGCTGTGTAATGGTTTTTCATTGAAAAAAATAAAAAATAAATAATCTGGAATGCTGAGTCCTTTTTACAATGATCTTTCTTGAATTGTCTTAAAGGAAGATCTGGGTTGGAGATAGTGTCTGAAGAGGGAATGGTTCGATCTAAAGTAATGCCTCTAAATTTTATGAAGAGAAACACTGGAAATCACCCAGATCATAAACGCGGTGGTCGAGTGGCAGCGCACTGGACTGTCATACCGATGGTCACGGGTTCGAATCCGTGTGAAGGCAAGGGCTTGTTCCCGGGGCCTAGGGCGTCCCTGAGTCACCCCGCTCCGAATGGGTACCTAACACTACATGTGGTTAGGCGGCTGGGTAATGCGTGGAACCCAAAAAGCCGTGGCCTGTGAATGCTGCATCACTTGCCAAACAGATCATCTGTCATGGTCTGTGGACGCAACTATCTTCTGCATAGAAGGAGCGTCTGTATAAATAAGATAAGATAAGATAAGATAAGATAAGTTACATTTTTAAACAACTTTTTCTTTGGTTATCGTTTTCTGTTTTATGTAGATCCCACGTGTTTTATTTCCTAGCTGACGACCTTCTGGCAAGAAGCCATCGTAAGCGGCACAATAGCAGCCGCGGCAGTGGCGGCACTTGTGTCCGGTTGGCTGACGGACAGGATGGGGAGAAAACCGACCATCATGACGTCAAGCGTGGTGTTCACGGCTGGGGGTCTCCTCATGGGGTCTGCCCCCACCAAAGAGGTGCTGTTGGTTGGGAGGATAGTCGCTGGATTAGGTGTAGGTAGGTGCAAGTGGGACAGGCTACGTTCTGTAGTTTAGTTTGGGCAAGGCTTGAGCAAAGCCCCATGGACGTTAATATTATTGACCGCAATTAGACAAGACCTATCAGGCCCTTAAACATTAACTCTATTATTTCCATCCTTAAACTACTCCCCGTATTGGTAGGGTCAAGTATTTGCCTACATGAACTATTTCAATAACTGCCCAAAGGTTAATTTGTCATACAAACATCTCTGACTAAAGTATTATCTCTCAATGCTGAGAGATAAGGAAAATAATATCTATTTAAATGTCACTTATCTCTCTTCGTAAGTGCTCAAAATGCATTATCTGCATGTCTTTTATAAAATGAATAGCAGCTTACTTTTGATCATTTGTAGTCATCTCTACTTGAAACTTTTGAAATTGAATAAATGAAAAAGCTCTTGGCATAAAACTTTGCAACTGCGAGATTGTTTATTGTATTCAGAGGCGTAACTAGGTTTTTGGCGCCCTTGGCTAATTCCTTTTTGGTGCCCTTGGCTAATTCATTTTTGGCGCCCTTGATAAATTGACAAGTTTCAGCTTTGCGATTTTTTTCATAAGTTAGAAAAAATAATTGAATTTCTCTTATTTTATTTATGACAATAATTACGTAATCTAATAGCGACAGTCATTCAACGTGAATATGAAAAATGCATAAGATAGGAACAATACTAATTTGCAGTTTATTATTTACTAAATAATACCAAATAAATTGATGGATAATACGAGATATCTTTGCGATAATAAAGAATACATCAAAACTTGAAGTAACATGTATTATAAATAAAAACAATAGTGTCAATGTGTCATAATCATTATCTCATACATAAGGCTAGAAAATCACAATTAAAAGTAAATTTAAGTAACACTCCACCGACTACAGCTTAGCACTTCCGTAAGCTGGCCTATTGGCGTGTTGCTAATACAGTCGGGCCTATCTAAGTCGAACTCAAAAGGGAGGGGGATTAGACTTACGGAGTTTTCGAGTTTGGGAAACTGGCGTAATAGGCGCAGATTAATCAAGGACAATGTTGATTTTGAGAGGCGGGGGGGGGCAGCCGTAGCGGCTAGAAGGCTTGACAGGAAAGAGGGGCGGTGATGTTTCATATGGCAGGAGCCAACTTGCTTTGACATACCGACACAGGACCGTGAGAGTTGATACCTTCCCTCCCCTCCCCCACTTTATTCCCTCCCCTCCCCCACTTTATTCCCTCAACAGTAGGATGGGGGGGGTAATAATTTTCTTTTTAAAAAGAGTCACAGCATCCATTTATTTAAATACAAATTTAAAAATTAGAGATTTAGTGGCTTCCTTTTGGTCTGACACCCTGGCATATTGCTATCTCACTAACCCGTTGTTATGCCACTGATTGTATTCTAAATTATTTTCAGGCTTTTTTTAGTGTGGCCCATTTTAATTTTTTTAATTTTTTTATTGTCTTGTAATATTTCTGTATTTAAATATTTAGTAATATGACTTTTTAAATGACAACCAAATGACCAAACAAATTTCTGTACAAAACAAATAATACTCAACCCGATTTCTTCAATCCAGGCTTAGCATCCGTTGTCGTGCCTGTCTATGTGGCCGAGTCGTCCCCCGTGAGCATCAGAGGAAGGTTAGTCTCCCTTCATCAGCTGATGATCAACACAGGAATCATAGTGAGCAGTGTCATAGCTGGAGCCTTCTCCTATGTACATCCCGATGGTTGGAGGTACCTCGTCAGCGAATTCAGTGAATAGTTTCATTTCATTAGGGCCTAGCAGGGTGGACGTCCTTTAGATAATGTTGATGATGTGCAAATGTATGTGTTCACTTTGATAAAATAATTCACAAATTCAGGGGTTTTTTTTGTTGTTATTTTACAAACATGCATTATCCACTATTTTGTGTTCGGTTAAATTTGTAATTTTAAAATTCATCCCCCACCCTCCAAAAAAAAGTGCAATAATTTAATAATTTTTACTTTTAAAATGTAAATGCTATTTTACTGTAAAACTATTTTTTTAAAGAACTAAGGCAAAAATTGAAGAATATCTTCAAGGTTGTTTAATAAAAGGCACAAGTACGTTTGTTTCTCAAAATGTGTATCTTTCTCAGCGTGTTTTAAGATGCATTCTTCGAGCAGAAGTTAGGAACAATTTACTGGGGGTTAGCGTTGCAATTTTTAGAGTTGCATTATCCAACAAAATTAAGAATCCCCAGTCTCCCAATACTGGGACGTATGGAATTCTTGTTATTGGATTTCTGAGATGCTAACATAGTATGATGTTCCTAACTCATACTTATTTAAATAAACGCTTACAATCAAAGTTATTATGGCGACTATTAAAAAAGTGGTTTTGGGAACATCTCGTATTCATGAAACTAAGCTTCTCAATCCATTTCGACTAACACCCAATGCGCCTTTATTTTTTAACGAATAAAACGTTACGCAGATCAAAAATATCTTTTGGTGTGCTCGTTTATTTGTTGTTGTTGTTCGTCCGTCGATTCCACGAGGACCACTCTAGTCATCCGAGGGTTGCTGGGGCTGGCTCTGTTTGTGCGTGCGCAGATGGCTGATGAGGCCGATCCTTGCACGGAAGGTTCGGAAACAGCTCGTTTAGTAATTATAGTATGTAAGTCAATGTTTGAACGTGCCCAATGTCTACTGTCTACCCTTAGATACATGCTTGGCTTGGCGTCTGTACCCGGCATCCTTCAGTTCATCGGATTCATCTTCCTGCCGGAGTCTCCACGCTGGCTGGTCAGCAGGGGCCGAACTGAGCAGGCCAAGACTGTCCTGATGCGCATGCGTGGTGGCGCTGACGTCACAGAGGAGCTAAATGAGATCATCGTCACGGTCGATGAGTCGAACCAAGACGTCGCAGGTGGGCATTTAAATTTAAGGCATGGTCTTTCCAACAGACTTTGTGATCTGAGGAATGTGAATGTTATTTGAATTGACCGTTGATTAAGTACGGAAGTTCTTGTATCGTGATCTATATTTCTTTAGAATAAACATCCGTTGAATTGAAGTTTTATTAAATAATAAAGGCATCTTTTAATTTTTATATTCTTTATCACATGTTAAAAAAAAATATTTTGTATTTGTAGATGTGTTACAGGCAAAGTGTGAAATTCAGTTGTGTGTGGGGGGGGGGCGGGGCGGGAGGGGGCGTGGGGGATGTAAACCTCTCCTGCTGTCAGCTCGTGCATGTGCAGAGCCGTGTGTTTTTCCCCGTGTGGGGCCGTGTAGCACGTTTCAGACGAGGTAATGTATAGAATGCCTGATGTTTTCAGGCAAAGTATGAAATGATTGCTATTTCATGCATTGCCTAGGCATTCTGCCTAGTCGTCGTCCGGCAAAGTATGTAATTGGCCAACCCGTGCCATTTTCAAGCCACTGATGTTGGCGGTAGCGCTTTGGTCGTTGTTTGATGATGGCCATCGAAGCCTGTGAGTGTTGAAAGTTATTGTAAGAGAGCGTTTAGCCGATATGAGGTTTCACTACCAAATCACAGACAATATTGCGAAAATTCTTCTCACGGCGTCAGTTATTATCATCTGACTGAGATTCAACAGACGTTCTCCCTTAACTTTTAGCCTTGGATTGCTAAGTGACCATGTTGAAAAAATGTAGTGCTAGGACAGGAATCACGCCATGTTGACATGCAACATCGGTTCTACGATGAGTTATCTAAAGTAAGAGCCAATGCTGTTAAAAATAGCGTTTTTAAAAAAACAGAAACTGTTACCAAAAGTTGGTGGATGATGTGAAAATGGGTAAGACCACAATTAAGCAAAAACCACGGGAGTATTTGCTGGCGAAACACTATGATGTCATGATGGTTGAAAATAAGAGAGAGTTGATCTACCCTGTTAAAGACGGCGTGAGTGCCATTCTGTTTTATGTCTTGGACTCAGATATTTGACGTACTTCATAAAGCCCATTTGGCCATTGGTTATGGAGGACGGGACATAGACTTTCAATCACACCCTGATGTGGAATACTAGATTATAATGATTTATCAAGGTCATCCCACCAAACTAGTAGTTCTCAGGGCCCTGAAGACAAAGAGGGCACACGAAGTAGCATACCAGCTTGTAGACATATTTACGTTGCATGGTGCTCAAATGATTCTACAATCCGATAACGGCAGGGAATTTGCAAACAATGTGGTAAGCAACCTAAAGAAGTACTGGCCCATCTTGAAGATCGTTTATTGTAAGCCGTGCAACATACAAAGCCAGGGGAGCGGCGAAAGAGCTACTAGGACATCGAAAATATGCTGTGTGCTTGGATGCAAGATGAAATAACTGGCCACTGGAGAGAGGGGTTACGGTTCGTCCAACTCAAGAAAAACAGAGCTTTTCATTCTGGGATTAAAAGATCACCATACAAAGCTCTCTTTGGCTGCAGAGCTAAAGTAGGCCTCACAACGTCGTACCAACTTGACGATGATTTACAAGATGTGGAAACAGAGGAAGACCTCGAAAAAATAATACAGAGCGTACATCATGTGCTTTATTTTGTGTTACTTCCGCTTTAAAATACGTAATTATCAATACAGTTTTTTGTTGTGCTCTTTTTACACTTTGCCTAAGCGTAATCCGGCATTCTATAGAATTCCTAGGCAAAGTATGCAAACGTTTTATAAATTTCATACTTTGCCTGAAACCATCAGATATTCTATACATTGTCTACCTCTAGGCATTCTATAGAATGCCTGATTTCACACATTGCCTGTAACAGATGCGATAGATGTTAGATTGGAGTATTGGCTAACATAAAAAATGTTGCTTTTAAAAAATGTGAATAATATAAAAAGAGAAAGTCTTTAACTTTAAAATACATGAAAGCATTTATCGTGAACCATAATTTTTTTTTAAATGTTACTCTTTACTCTTTTCCAAGAGGGTGTCCACTATTGGTTTAAAATATTTAAAACACCCCACGTGAGAAGGGCGCTATTTGTTGGATGTGGTCTGTTGTTCTTCCAGCAGTGGTGTGGCATAAATACTGTCATGTAAGTAGGGGGAATTCCATCCTAACTAATTTGATTATGAAATAAATTCCCCGTAACCCTAACTTCCGAATAAAAACTAAATTCCTTTGAGAGATCATCATGTACGGGATGGGCAAAAATATTGATTTTAAAAAAAATATAGTTGATAATTCTTTTTTCTGAACAGCTACTACAGTGGAACTGTGCTGAAGATGGCTGGCTTTCCCATCAAGTATGCTGTTTGGCTGGTCACAGTACCGAATTTCATCAACTTCCTCTCATCATTCATAGGTGTGTACTTGGTGGAAAAAATTGGCCGCCGTCCACTACTCATTATTAGTTTGGCTGGTGAGTTGAACATTTCATATATAGTTGTTATAACGTGTGTCACTGAGTAAGCACTATATTTCCCGCCATGAAACGTCCTATAAAGAAAACTCCACGTAATCCAATGCAAATTTTAATTATTGATTTGTATAATTGTATTGTCCGAAACACACACGAAAATACTGAAAGCAATTAGGTTGTTACCACAGGAACTACTTTAAACAAAGTCACAATAGCAAGGCCTTATTGACATTCGTTTTGTATATAATAAAAAAAAATTCAATTTCATTTGACCTTAAATTCCAAAAGCATTTTCAAAGTATTTCGCTTTTAAATTCAGATGCTTAGAAAACTAGTAAACATCATTATAAAAGACTTATAATTTGATACGTTTCTCTTCCCCTTTACCTCCCTCAAACCTTCCACCTGTCTGGGCGTCAGGTACTCTGGTCGGTTTGATTATCCTGGCAGTCGGGTTCCAGTTTGCAGAGGAGAATCCCCCCAGCCTGAACATGTCTGTGACAGAGTCGTACGACAATGTGACGTTGATAGCAGAATGTTTCTACAAACACAAGTCAGTGCTTTGGGGGATTTTGCAGCATTGAAGTTTGGGGGGGGGGACAAAATAGAATGATTTGCTTGATTATAAATGTTAAACTTTTTTTAAAATTTATTAAGAGCTACTTTAGTACCTAGTAGCTATAAGGCGGAGTTTTATATAAGAGAATAAATTTTTAAAAATTAATTATTGTAAATATTGTGCACCTTAATTTAAATTGTGTAAAAACATGATCAATATATAAATAGATTATTACATGTACTTTTATTTGAAACGATGAAATATGAAAACCTGTATCATTGAACTAATTAAATACGCCACCGATTAAAATTAGTGTCTATACAAATTAATTATTTGGAGGACATTAAAAATGTACATTGTAAAGGTAATTCAAAAAGAAAAAAAATTACATATGTTGTACTTTTGAATGTATTAAATATTAAGATAACTTGCCAATATCAGGAAACGGGAGTTTATACTATCTATCCGTTTTTCACATTAATTTTTAGAACTTGCGCTGACTGTGTAAAAGACAACTCATGTGGGTACTGTTATTCCAATGATAATGACGGGACTTGCCTCCCTTCTATTGACGAGGAGCGTTCATCCGTAGGCAGATGTAACTCTTCAAGCAGCACAGAAACATATTTCAAATGGGCATACGAGTATTGCCCCAGCGACTTCACGTGGATTGCCCTCATCGGGATGGCTGTCTTTGTCTTTGCCTTTGCCCCAGGTAGTAATACTTTGAAATACCGTACCTTTCTTTCGCAGCTAATTTGTATTTTTTTTTGCTTTTTAAATACAAGAAGTTACTTTTAAAATTAATACATTCCAGATTGTACGGACATTGACATTCTGCAGTTGTATGGAAGTCTTAATTAGCTTGACTTTTTTAATATAAATGTATTCCGATTTCCACAAAGAAACAACGGCTTGTCTTAAAGACAATATTATAAGTTGATAATCTTTAATATTATACCATATGCACTAAAGAAGACATCCGTTTGAAAAATATAAACAATTTCTTGTTATTATTTAAATCAATGACAAGTAACTCATTTCTCACGACATTTCCCCTATGTTCCTTGTGTAGGCCTGGGCCCCATGCCGTGGACGATCAACTCTGAGATCTACCCGCTGTGGGCACGAAGCTCGTGCAACTCACTGAGCGCGTGCACGGCCTGGGTGTGCAACCTCATCATCTCGTTCACATTTCTCACCATGACAGAGCACATCAGCATACACGGTAAGTAGCAATGTGTAAATGGTGAGTGACAATGTGCTCTCATTACATATTAACTACATATAATAAGTGTTAAATGTCGACAAGCGATCTTACCATGCATACACGCTGGGGTTTTTTTTTAAATTTCTAAGAAGATGCTTTAGTACTTTTTTAATCATGTACTGTCAACAATATTCTTTTACATATGAAAATTTATAATTTTTACTAAATTTAATTTAGATAACCCCAAATAAAGCTCGAGATTCGAAGATAGCCAACTTTTTAGTTCCATTTGAATCATATATACGATATGCTTCAAAAATTTATGTTTTACCGAAATGAGATTGTAATTGCACAGCGTGGCATTGAAATGTGAACTTGGCTTTTATGAATGAAATCGACAACGTGGAAATATTTACAATTATAAAGTAATGCCCAGTTGTTCACAGTTTTACGCTAGGTAGAACTCTTGTTAATGGCGTCCTAAACTAATAATCAGTTTCATTTTGAAACTTCAGGAACATTCTGGCTCTTCGCCGCCTTCACCGTGGTGGGCGTGGTCTTCATGGTGGTCCTGCTGCCGGAAACGCGGAACAAAACTCTGGAGGAAGTGGAGCAGTTGTTCATGTCTGCGAGACAAAAGCGGAGCTCTCCCAGAAAAGACAGAAACCAGCCCTTGAGGACATACAGGAGACCGAAACTAAACTCAACGCTTAATGTGTTTACTTTTCAAATGAAATAATCTGTTTGTTTTGACTTTCTTGTATACGGCTTATTGGGGGAAGTATTGTAATCGTGTACAAAATCGAGATCGTGACTAATCTCGACTTTTTACAACTTCCTTTTTTGGAAAAAAAACTGCTTTGCAATCTTGTCTGTATAATCGTGTGTGTTAACGCGATGGCTTGAGTACCGTTTCATATTGGTGGATGAAATTCCAAATATAAATATAAATTCTTATACTTCTGAGCGATTTCATGTAACCCGAAGAGAAACTTTACTGCAATGGAAGTCCCATTACAACCTTTACTATAATATACAAATATACGAGAAAGTTTAAGGGACCTCACACCCAATTTATTTTAGACGAGCAACAAAGCCCGTCCAAGGACGTTCCGCCAACGTTCGGTGGCATGTTGTAACTTCCCTCCAACAGCCGTCTTGACCGGCATTACGTCAAAAATAATATTCATTGTAGTTAAAATAAATAACACGTAAAAACAGAGCTTTTGACTATAAATCCCAACACGCATAACTCAAAATAAAGTCTTGGAAGAAATACTGCACCAAATATAACTTGTTTTGAACGTCCACTTAAACGTGTTCAGTATGATTGGCTTTAGGAGTCATATGTGTTTGAGGGACCAATCGCTATCGATGAACACAAGGAACATAGCCTTTTATTATATAGGTTATATATTGTTAAGACAAAAATTGAATTTTCTTGAGGCAAAGATGAAGGTCTGGTCACCGATCGCTGGACCGAGCTCAGGGTGACACGTAAAATGTAAACAAAAGCACGCCAGTACATCGATTGGTGGCGTCAACTGAACTGGCACGGGAAAGAAAAACAATAACAAACTGTGAAGGCAGATTCAGTCTGTAAATGTTTGTCGCGTTTGAACATGATCAATACATTTAATTATGTCTCATATATAAGGCATTTATGGTCAAAAACTTAGTTTTTAAGGGTTTGTTTTTTAAATCCCTTATATTAACTTCGAAATCTTGTCGTCATCTCTCTCTCTCTCCCTGTCTGTCATGGGCAGGCGGAAAAACAAAAGTAAAAAATGACACACTTCCCGTGATGCTATTGAGCTGAAATTTTGCACATAGACCCGTGTCACCTAAGAATGCATCGTATCAAAATTTTCGATCGTTTAAATGTACCATAATTAAATTAATGCATTTTTAGTTTATCTCAATATACCTCTATGTACTTCAATGTCACCGTTTGTTATTGTTCACCTTACACGTGCCACTTGACTTCACGCAGCCATCGATGTCCGCAACCCATCCCCCCAGTTTTAAAGCCAGGGGAGACCAGTCGGTAGCAGTCTGTAAATGTTTGTCGCTTGTTGAGCATTATATTGAACATATCAATACTTTGAGTTATGTCTCATATATAAGTGATTTATAGTCAAAAACTTATTTTTAAATCCCTTATATTAACTTCACCGGCGTCTCTCTCTCTCTCTCTCTCTCTCTCTCTGTCTGTCTGTCTTGGGCTCGGCGGGCGGAAAAACAGAAGTCAAAAATGACCCATTTCCCATGATCCGATCAAACTGAAATTTGGCACACGGACCCGTTGAACCTAACAATGCATCGTATCAAAATTTCAGATCGATCGAACGTACCATAATTAAATTAATGCATTTTTAGTTTATCCTTATATGAGGTATGTAATTCAAAATTCACTGTTTGTTATTTTTTTTAAATTCCAGTTCCACGTGAGTTTGAGTTGACGCCGACCGTCGTGTTGACGACGACCGTCGTGCCGACACCCCCTCACATCCCACCCCCATTTATTAAAGACAAGGGACATCACTCAGTGTCAGTCTGTAAATGTTTAAAAATAATCACTACTGTTAGTTATGTCTCATATATAAGGGATTTATAGTCAAAAACTTTGTTTTTACGGGTTTGTTTTATTTACGGGGCTGTTTAATATACTTTTTTTTCCCCGCCGCCCGACCAAGACAGAGACCGATCACGATAGAGAGCGATCACGACAGACAAGACGGTGAAGTTAATATAAAGGATTTAAAAATAAATAAATGTGTGCCTATCACGTACTCTACACCAGTGCTTCTCAAAATGTTGGTCCGCGGACTGTTACCGGTCCGCGGGCCACAAGCTACCGGTCCACATAATTTATCGAGAAATGACAGAAACATTAAATCATTATCCTCTATTTGCTATCATTAATAGTAGCCCTAGAGAACATTTCAATTTGTCCACAATAAGCACATGAAATGAACCATATAAAATAAGATCGATTACACTTCGCTACCTCCGTAGTACAGGTAAAATTGTTCACTGATCCCTGGAGCAATGGAAAAATTCCTGCCGGTCCGCCATACTAAAAAGTTTGAGAAGCACTGCCCTACACAATTGTTTCGACGCCAATGGTTTTATATACTTGATATTCTTGTATTTTACTATTTAATATTGAAAACATAAACAATTCAGGGTTAAACGAGAATGATATGTCCAAATGACTCTTTATATTGTTTGATTGCATTACATGGGCAGCACTAATTGTTCCTGGTTACATGACATAATTGTAATTTACAGTCATTTTAAAATTAAATATACAATTATATACCATCTACAACATGAACACTGTACAAGTCATTATATATGAATATTATCTTCAGGGATACAAATAATGAATAACCTTATTCTTCTATTTTACAATCATAGTATAACATTGGATTAAAAATAATATTTTTCTTTTATTATTGTTTCGTTCCATTACCACAACTAATGCTACAATATGTGGTATATTATGTGTCAAAGTTTAATACGCGTCTTAAAGGTTGATATTTTTTTTTGCTTCAGTTATTTTAAAAAGAAAAAGTAATAATTTCTCTTCAATGATTGTTTGAGTGTGTTAAAGATTGATTTTTTTTTATATTTCAAATCATACCCTTTTTAAAGGCAATTGAAACAGTCACAATGGTGTCGAAGGACTGCTCAATGAACGTTACTAGCATTCAACGAAGCAGAAGAGATAGTGTCTGAGCAATGTTGTGGCCATGTTTGGATATATCCATGCTTTTTTCAGGCTGGCAAATGGACTGTGCGGTGTCGTCAGTAAAAGGCAGGAGAGGGTCTTGGGTGGACGACGTCATTCACCGGAAGGCGGTCTCCGTTCCATGGTCTTAGTGTTAAGAAGAAAATATTTAATCAACCAAATAACACAATTTTACAGTAATAACTATTCAATTTATGAATGAGAAAGCACTAGTCACATTTTTGTTAAAACGTAATTAGCATCCTTTTAAAAACAAAGTTCTTGCAATCACTCACAAAATTTGTTAGACTGCCATGGAGTATAATTTCAGATATCGTCAGGAATTTAATAAGAGTATCAATTTAAATATGATGCCTTGTAGTGCTGCTCATCGGGGTATTAGAGAATGGGGAATATGGAACACTAGGCAATAGACACTAATGCGTCAACCGTTGTGGCCTTAACTGATCCAGTCAGTAACTGTCCTTGGCAGGAATGAGCAGCACCGTATTGTGGTGCCGCTAAATTCAGCACCACTTACAAAAGTATTATTTACACCACTGTTAAATGACAAGTAAAAAGAGAAAGCGACAATTGTTTTTTTTACAAGATTATCCATTGTAATTTACCTGTGGTACATACGTGGGAGTGATTCTAAATTGACCGGCTGGAAGATCTGAAACAAACAAATTATATCTTAAGTTCTGAAACCAGAAAAAAAATTTCTTTATGTTATTGTTGAAAAAGAAATAAATTTCAGTCAAAACATTTTGTCAAGATGTATTCTCAGTTCTAGAATTTGATGTTCATATGTGCCTAACATAATTACAATCCGCTCCATAAATTTTCCATTTACATGTTTGTGTTGCAAAGTTGTTTTTATCAGACAAAATTCAAGAAATCTCATATTTTCCACAGCGATAGTTTCAATAAAACCTGAAGAAAGTTTACTCTGGTAAAGGATGCGTCCTGGTCTACTGTATTATGCAAACAGTGAAATTTTCTTTATATACATCAAATGAGACACAGCATCCCAAAAATGATAAAATTCAAGAAAAGAGGCCGAAGTCTAAAACCTGTAAATAGAGGAAAATACACGATCTTGTATGATGTACTGCATGACTTAAACAAGAATTTGTTTCCTTCACTTACTTGTACAGTGAACGTGCTTGGAGCTTGAAACTCAAACCTCGTCCTCGCACTGCGTCCGTCTCCACCGCACCCGACCTGTGATGACCCCGTGCTTTGACTAGAACGCGAGGACGACACTCGGGAGGCAGATATTTCTTCGCCGTCTGATGAAGTTTTAGTTAAGTGAACTCTCGTGGGTGCAAATTGCTTCCTTTTTATCTCTTTTTCCAGCTGAGCTGAGAATAGTAAAACATTGTAATTCTGATACGTTTCTTTAAAATCTAAACATGTGCATGGCTTTAGCCCCATTCCGTCAGATTAATGTGTTTTGTGTAAGTATCAACCAAACATGGCTTAACTTCTGTTATACGGGTTTGCTAATCAGGACATGCTCTTATAGATAGTTTATACAGTTGTAGTGTGTTCTAAACAATCCGATTGTCTGGTATTGGGTGAGACAACGCCCACCACACATTTAACGTATATACGTGTTACAAGTATTAATAAAATTTACACATGTTTATTTTTCTGACTTTATTCTTTACCCCTGCAGGTTTGGAACAGTAGTAACCCTTATAAGTTATCAAATATCTCAATGTAACTTACCCATGAATTCCTCTGAAGTTCTTGGTCTGGCGTTATGTTTCCTTATGGCCTCAGCGTAATCTCTTCGTCTTTTGGGCGCCATATTGCTGTTGTCTGATGACGGTGTCCCGCACCGGAAAGGTTCCAGTTTTGAACCATCAAAAGGTACTTTATGACGAGATTGAAAGGGGGGGGGAGGGAATATAAACCAGAAAGTCAAGATTCTGGAGTTTTGTTTTTAAGAACACTAAAGCAAACTTAGATATGCAAAAATCAGCACAATGGAAGATGGTATTTTGTTAACGTGTCTTATTTTCGTTTTTTGCTTCTTGAAAAGAAAATGGAAATTTCTAAGTGGGGTTACACTTACCGATGAGTTGGTTACATGGCTTATCTGGTGTTAGGTTTATGACGGTAATTCTGTGAGGTACTAGAAGTGTATACAGCATTCTTGTTAATATAAAAGAGAAATATTTATTTGTTATTCGCTTCCTACAAGATAAGGGCTCCAACTTATTTGTATCACATTTTATTTAAAAACACATTGGTTTTAAAAAGTTCGTCTGACACTTAGTGTAGCTATTTCCAGGATTTCTTGAATTACTCTGATATTTTACCATAAAATTCCACACACGAAATTGCATTTTTTTTCTAAAAATTTGCGCAACTCCTTGAAAGTTAATTTACATAAATAGAAGTAAAAAATAGGTTTTTTAAAAACCAAGTTTTTATTAGCGAACTAAAAAGAAGAAAAAAATTTAAAACTTATTAGTCCAAGTATTGCGATTTAATATGACTAAAAACGTGGGGAGGGCGCTTATGAGGTTTAACCTATGCGGTTCACTCATTCTCTCACTTATAGATCTCTCTTTTGCCTTCTAAATTAGAAATCTTTAATTTTTATAACCAAACACACTCCCCACGTTTTTAGTCATATTAAATCAAAGTACTTGAACTAATAAGTTTTAAATTATTTTCTTCTTTTTAGTTCGCTAATAAAAACGTGGTTTTTAAAAATATTTTTTTTACTTCTATTTATTTTATTCTTTTTAAATCACTTATATTAACTTCGCGGCCGTCTCTGTCTGTCTATCGTCATCTCATCATCTCATCATCTCATGGGCGGGCGGGCGGGCGAAAAAACAAAAGTCGAAAATGACCCACTTCCCGTGATTCGATCGAGCTGAAATTTGGCACACTGACCCGTCTGACCTCACAATGCATCGAATCAAAATTTCAGATCGATCGAACGTACCGTAATTAAATTAATGCATTTTTAGTTTATCCTTATATGAGGTATGTAATTCAAATTCACGGTTTGTTATTGTTTTTTTCCCACGTGAAAGTTTGAGTTGACGCATTGAGGCGACCCTCGAAGCAACTGGGTGCTTTTGTTTACATTTTACGTGTCACGCTGAGCTCGGTCAATCCATTCGGTGACCAGACTTTTCCCCTCTCACCCTCCAGGGTTATGAAGCAAACTTGAGTTAAGACAGATTCAGTCTGTAAATGTTTGAAAATAATCAATACTGTTAGTTATGTCTCTTATATAAGGGATTTATAGTCAAAAACTTTGTTTTTACGGGTTTGTTTTATTAAATCCCTTATATTAACTTCGCGGCTGTCTCATCTCTCATCATCATATGGGCTGGGCGGGCGGAAAAAGAAAAGTCGAAAATGACCCACTTCCAGTGATCCGATCGAGCTGAAATTTGGCACACGCACCCGTCTCACCTAACAATGCATCGTATCAAAATTTCAGATCGATCGAACGTACCGTAATTAAATTAATGCATTTTTAGTTTATCCTTATATGAGGTATGTAATTCAAATTCACGGTTTGTTATTGTTTTTTTCCCCACGTGAAAGTTTGAGTTGACGCATTGAGGCGACCCATCGAAGCGACGGGCGCTTTTGTTTACATTTTACGTGTCACGCTGAGCTCGGTCAAGCGAATCGGTGACCAGACTTTTCCCCTCTCCCCCTCCCACCCACCCCTCCCCCCCCCCTAGGGTTATGAAGCAAACTTGAGTTAAGACAGATTCAGTCTGTAAATGTTTGAAAATAATCAATACTGTTAGTTATGTCTCATATATAAGGGATGTATAGTCAAAAACTTTGTTTTTACGGGTTTGTTTTATTAGTCCACTTATAACAACCTGGTTTTTAAAAATATTTTTTTACCTCTATTTATTTTACCAAACACCTCACAAGCGCCCGCCCAATGTTTTAAAAACATTGTGATGTGGTCACGGGGCGAACTCACGGATGTCAACAAAAGCCGACGGTACAGATGCTTTTATATAGACTATAGATAAACTTAAAAGTTCAATAATTTAATAACGGTATATTTGATCGATCTGAAATTTTGATACAATGCATTGTCATCCAAGATCTATATGTGGTAAATATTTCAGATCTCTAGGACTATCAAAAGGGGTTCAATTTTACGTTGGCAGATTTGAAAAAATCTTGGACAAACGAACAATGCCCAACGAAAGCGAGTTAATAAAAACGTGGTAAAAAAACAAACCCGTAAAAACAAAGTTTTTGACTATAAATCCCTTATATATGAGACATAACTAACAGTATTGATTATTTTCAAACATTTACAGACTGAATCTGTCTTAACTCAACTTTGCATCATAACCCTAGTGGGGGGGAGGGGTGGGGTGGGTGGGGGGAGAGGGGAAAAGTCTGGTCACCGATTCGCTTGACCGAGCTCAGAGTGACACGTAAAATGTAAACAAAAGCGCCCCGTCGCTTCGTTGGGTCGCCTCAATGCGTCAGCTCAAAATTTCACGTGGCAAAAAAACAATAACAAACCGTGAATTTAAATTACATACCTCATATAAGGATAAACTAAAAATGCATTAATTTAATTACGGTACGTTCGATCGATCTGAAATTTTGATACGATGCATTGTTAGGTCAGACGGGTCCGTGTGCCAAATTTCAGTTCGATCGGATCATGGGAAGTGGGTCATTTTTGACTTCTGTTTTTCCGCCCGCCCAAGACAGAGAGAGAGAGAGAGAGAGAGAGACGGCCGGTGAAGTTAATATAAGGGATTTAATAAAACAAACCCGTAAAAACAAAGTTTTTGACTATAAATCCCTTATATATGAGACATAACTAACAGTATTGATTATTTTCAAACATTTACAGACTGAATCTGTCTTAACTCAACTTTGCTTCATAACCCTAGTGGGGGGGGGAGGGGGTGGGTGGGGGGGGAGAGGGGAAAAGTCTGGTCACCGATTCGCTTGACCGAGCTCAGAGTGACACGTAAAATGTAAACAAAAGCGCCCGTCGCTTCGTTGGGTCGCCTCAATGCTCAAACTTTCACGTGGCAAAAAAAACAATAACAAACCGTGAATTTAAATTACATACCTCATATAAGGATAAACTAAAAATGCATTAATTTAATTACGGTACGTTCGATCGATCTGAAATTTTGATACGATGCATTGTTAGGTTAGACGGGTCCGTGTGCCAAATTTCAGTTCGATCGGATCATGGGAAGTGGGTCATTTTTGACTTTTGTTTTTCCGCCCGCCGAGCCCATGAGAGACATGATGAGAGAGACGGCCGCGAAGTTAATATAAGGGATTTAAAAACATTAATTCATTTCCAAAATTAACTTTAAAAAAACTTTTTTCAATCATTATCATTCAAAGGAAATTGGTAACGCGATGGTCTAAGTTGTAGCGCACTGGACTGTCGAACCGAGGCAGATCCCGAGTCGTGGGTTCGAGCCCAGGTACTGGCAAGGCCCCTGGGGCATTGTGCTGGCCACACATTCCCCTGCTCGTTAGTGGTGACTAAAAACTTGTGAACGCTACAACACTTGCCCCATAGTCCGTCATGGACTGGAAAGGGGGTCATTTCACACTGTTAGCCATTGAGTTCAACGTTTTATGCTAATTACATGTAAGGATGGAGGTCAATGGATTAATATGATGGTGATGCGTGGAAATTGGAATGATAGTGTCTACCACATACCAGCTCAAACTGGCAAGAAACTTACACACACACACCCGCACACAAGCACGCACGCACGCACACACACACACACACAAACACAACTAAAGAAATGTATTAAAGATTTTTTTAAAGGTAATGAACTTGCAATAATCCGCTCCTCCAGCACCCCCCCCCCTTGTTTTTTTTTCTACGCACCTGAACTCAGTTTATTCAGTGTTTATTTGTTTTTTAAAATTATTTTTCTATCTCTCTTGAATTTTTTTTTCTGCGAGTTTTAGCAAAGTTACCAATTCGTAGGCCAAATTATTAAAAAAATAGCTTAGAGTCAACCAAAAATTATTTGTATTAAAAGGCACTAATACAAACTAAAATCAAAATCAAGCTAAAGGCAAACAATGAACAAGAAGTATGACATTACTAAATTTTAGTAAATTATGGCGATGGGAAGTTGATAATTTCAGAGCCCTTAATCAACACTTCTTGTAATGTGATAATTGGATGTAACTAATCTACTTGCCGGTCATAGAACTCCATGCTACATGGATGACTAAAGCTGTAGACGTCACTATATGAGGGTATCCCAGGATTAATCTTCTGACTCTTAAACAATAAAAAGTGTTATAAAGATTTTTTTTCCTTCAAATAATTAGATATGAACATCACGATATATTAAGTATTACGTTTCTAACATTATTTCGAAATGTATTATTAACGATCGGAAAAAAAATCAAGTATTTAATTTTTAAAGAAACTAAATGCTCCACGTCATAGACGTTTCCAGCTGACATTGGCGTGGCTAGCGGCAATGTTTGTAAAGCTTTGCGGTAGCTGTCAATGTATTTTTTTCCAACAAGAGCTTCCTTTAAAAGTGTTCATTTTATCAAACTAATATAAGTCTGTATTATATTTTTTTGTTATTTAATAAAAATGAACTCAAAGCGACAAGCAAAAACTTACAGAAGAATTCGCCATAGCTTTTTTAACACTAAGACATCCAGCATGATTAGGGTTGATTGCTAGGGCGTGATCAAGATCTTGTAAAGCCTATTCAAAAATATTCGCAAAACTTTTTAAAGGAACACTTAAGATGTCTGCGGAGAAAATCTTCAATTTTCCCCTAATATTTCAATAGCGAAAATTGATACATTGTAAACATAAGTAGATCTACTGCAAGTCATTTTTATAAATGTGTTCCTTTTTTTTCTTTCTTTCTTTGGTTGTGAATGGAGGGGTGGATAAACCTTGTCCTCACTTTTAATGTATTAATTTATGGTTGTTGTTCTTTACTCGTCTAGTTCATATGTTTTATCATTCTTCAAAAAGTTTATTTAAAAACTACTAAGAGAATGGTACCTAATTGTTTTAAAAGCAAGTACCTGTTTCTCTTCTTTTTTTGAGTTTCTCACTAGCGCTCGGACGCAATATACGTCCTGGAAAATAATATTAATAGATGTTAGGGGAAAGTAATTACAATAAATAGGTTTTATAATCTCAAGGATACTTTCAATTAAGATGGGAGTTGTAAAATATTTTTAATGCCTTTTATTTTTTGCATTTTTTTTTAATCAGCTTGAATTTTCTTTTACTATCAGAATTCATTGAGAAAAGTTTTATAAAAATTCTTGTAGGTTAAAATTCATTTAGACCTTATTAATAAATGTTATAGCAAGCTCTTAAATGTATATATGTGAACAATATATTGTATTTCTATATAACATTTTATATCATTATGCAAGCACGTTAATGATGGTTTAAATGATTGTTAAAGGGAGAGTTAAATAATTTTATATCAATACATTCATTACAATGTTTTGTAAAATCATCTCTCTTTTCTATGTAAAGGAAAAAAAAGATGTATATTTAAAAAAATTTTAACAAGCCTTCAAATACGCAGTCTAATCATAATAACTTTTTATTTAACAATGCAAAGACTTTTACGAACGGGATTTTTGTTGTCCAGAGCTGACAAAACTTCGATGTCTTTTATTGCGCTTGTGAGTTGACCTGTTGGGGAAAATAAGAACACCATCACACAAACACTACTTCGGGAAAACATATTGGTTGACAGAATCAATTTTTTAACTGAAACGATCGTTCACGATATGCTCTGATTTAATTTCAGATTTATTTTCCTAGATCAAGACTCAGGGCGGTTTTTCAGATACAACATCACAAAAAAAAGTCGATTCAGCCTAAATGACGTGTTAACGTCAGGGCCTATGGTAATGCTTGCTGGCCAAAAAACTGCTTACCATTGATTGCGTTTCCCTATATCATTTGGCAGAACTCCTGGAGCAAATTTAATGAATGTTTCATTGAGGAAAACCCTTTTACGATTTTAATTTTCTATCAATCTCTCTTAACCAACAACGATTTCATATTTATCGAAACTGGGGTACCTGTTTGTCCAACGTTCTACTTTGGGACTATTTAGGATAGACCAATGGATAATTTAAATATCACAAAGGTATGGTACGTATTCAGAAGGGATAGGCAGGATTGTGCATTAACTGCTATTGTTTCGAAAGAAGCAGAGTCCGTGGAATGGCTGGTAAGACAGTAAAATTGGTTCATGTGGCAAATAAATTATAATGAGCTATAAAGACATGTGACGAATGATTTAAGTCTTACCTGTCTGACAGTAAGCGAACGCTCGTCGTGTGTACAGAGGTGTCAGCATGCAGGCGTTGGTTATACAGCCTGCCTGGCAGCCACCCTAGAGTATATAATACGTTGTCGCTTAAGCATGCACATTGTGGTATCTTATCTTACACTCAACAATCCGCTTTCAGGAAATATATTTATTACACAACCCTTTCAAGCTGTCTCTTTAGATTTCTAAAGTGAGTTAAAACAATTAAAATATTCAAAAATGCTAGATAAAAGTATATGATAAATCCAAGGTAAATTAAATAAAATATCCTACTGGTCTATTTAAGACATACGTCATCACGATACAACTTTTGTTAAACAATTAATTTTTACTTTTGGCACTGAGATGGCGTTGATGGCCTGTGTATAGTGAGTGATGGACTGCTTGTGTGCTCCCACGCGTTGTAAGGCCAGGCCCATGTGGAAGTGGAGTTCATACAACTGCAATAAATGGATTTATATTTTTACAGTCTCAATAGTATATTATTGTTTTATGATTAGGCGATGCAGTCATGGGACAGTAGAGAATGAAGGACAGTTATGATCAAGAGTCTCACCAATATGGCGTAAGACGTCGGAGGCTCGTACTCTGGTGGGAAATGTTTCTTGTCTAACATCCACAGCAAACGTTCATAAGCTTCTATTACCTGAAAAAGACATGCATTATTTCAGCTGAATCAATTTAAGAGATATGTTTTACTTGACCGGAACCAATATAAACGACACGTTTCACTTGAGCTGAACAAATCAAAGATGACATTAAATGTGTGGGCCGTTCCCAAAGTCTGCAAAGCAACTAACCACTGGTTGATTTTGATGGTAAAAAAGTTTTCTTAAATAAATGTTATAAATCAAATTTAGCATTTTTATTTTTATACTGGATGAATTTTAGACTTACTTCACTTTTTTACAAACATAAAAAAGAATTTTATTTTTAAGTTGACAGCAGGTATTGTAAGTGGACTACTATTTTGATTTGGAGAAATAAAAAGGCATGTATTACTGCATCTGAACAAATTATAGGCCATATCCAAGCCTTCAACTTGTTCGCAAATTCTAAAGATCAAAACAATTCACGCCATAGAAACCATATCGATAAGCAATAATAAATGTGTACAAAAATGTATGTAATATAAAAGATAAGATAAGGTCCTTATAATTCTTTCTTGACTTCATCCCAATTATTTTACAATTTTTCGCCTTAAGAACCACTTGACCAGTCTAATATTAAAGTCACAACATAGCAACATTTTCATACACACACCTATGCACCAATCAGTCACACTATTGTAAGAACTTCAAAGACTCACCTTCCGCCATCGTTTGGACCGCTCGTTGATCAATATGTACCTCAAAATATTGTTGGCTTCTGCGTGTAACTCACTCAAGCTCCGGAACTTCCATTTGGGGCGCCTCTCTAGCGCCATGGATTGCATTGCGGCCATTGGCATGAACTGGGTTTTTGTTGTAGGTAGGGTCAGTGCTCACATTGCTTTATTTCGTTGTCATGTTTAGTTCCTTTTACTGAATAACGGGCGTATCTTTTATCTGAATTATCACTACTAAATATGATCATATGTTTAGATAGGTATCAAGGGCACAACATGTCGTTCCTTACTAATCCTCATACCAACATCAAATCGAAAGTATTAGATGACTTTAAAGAAAGGTCATTTACCCCAATTTGATAAAGGCTTAAGCCTATAGTAAACTTTGTGTGCCATTGGTGTCTTACGTTTCTGGTTTGTTTTATTAGTTTAAGATTTCCCAAATTTAAAACTAAACTGTATTACTTATACATATGATACACATATGTGATGGAAAGAGTTACTTTGAAAAATATTAATTTATTATTGTTATCACGATAACAATGGAAATTACCGTAATTAGAATATCTATGCTAAATTATATAATCTTTGTCAATTTTTTTTTCTGTTTGGTAATTATCAGTTTACATGTTTGTATACTTGTCTCAAAAAAACTGATCATTGTGGAAAATAATTGTGTAGCCTGTTTTCGTTTCGTAAAAAATAACTCCAAAGAAACATTGTGCATTTCTTACATACGTATTGGTGTATTCAAGGGCCAAGACATTATTAACTAAATAGTTTAGATAACTATAAAGTTAAGACACCTTCTAAGATTTGCGAAAGGATAAGTGCAGATATGAAAAATATTTTATTAAATTATAAATTTTTTACTATGCCTTTTGTATGTGTGTGTGTGTGTATGTGGAGGAGGTTAATTGTTAGAGTTGTAAGGCATACAGCCGACAGCCCCTTCACCAATTTTGCTTTGTGCACACGCCATTGAGCAAAAATACAGCAATAAGGAATATAGATATTTACGTGATTCACGAATTAACAAATAAATCGGGTAAAATATTTCAGTAAATTATCACTACAAGCTATGCGAAAATAATATGAAATGAAAATACAAAAGTCACGTTAAAAATTAAGTCTAGAAGTAAATACAATTCTAAATTCTTTTAAAACCTATTTAACACATACTGTAACTCACCATGATCTCAACTTAATCTCTCGGCTCTCCTTTTCCGTGTTTAACATTCACTCTTTACCGTCCATCGATTTTAATACAGCCCTATAGAATGTTATGGGGGGGGGGAAACTCCAGGGTACCATAAAAGTGCCACTCTGCTTGTCATAGATTTCAAGTCGCCGGTGAGATCGACATGTGAATGGCCGCCTGTTGAGTGTATACAGGTCATGCCAGCCACCGATATCAACACAATATATCGCGTGTCATATTTCCTATGACTTTATTTTCAATCACTTAATCCAAACCTGGACATTCTAGCGATGGGCCCCGGTGCTGAAATGAAGGGCAGTTGTTTTCAAAGTTGGGTCAGTGGGAAAGTGATATTAGGCCTTGTGTACTGCTTGCATTACTAAACTTAGCTCCCTTGTGGATTACAGAGGACGGTATAAAAGCATAAAACTACCCGGTGATTTATCACTCTTATGGGTATGTCAATAATAAGGGGTTAGCCTCGCTAAATGACAGTTGTAACTGTCATTGTGCGTCAATAAAGCCCCTAAAATAGGGACCCTTTTACAAGTTGCGATCACAAACTTTACACCCGAAGTCCCAAACATTGGTGTTCGATCGATCTATGGGTGCGATCAATAATCGAAAGTGTAAAAATAAAACCGCGAGTATTTTTTTTTGGTGTTTTTTTTATTCGGTAACGGCTTTGTGCAGCTCTTATTGAGATATGGTTTAGCAGAGAACGATCTATCGGTACATTAATTCTGTTATAATCTAGTGTCTATGATCGCGTACGTGTATCGCCAGACAAGCCTGTATTTCCAGTGTGACAAAAAGTATCTTTTCGTGTGTTTTGTTGTTGTTTTTTTGTTTAGTGATAAATATCTCAACAAGAATATGCTACGTTTTATAACTCCGTCTGAGTTGTTGTTTTTTAAAAATAATGTTTGTAATAAAATAGCTCTCATTAAAAAACAATCGCCAACTCTCTACATAGCATAGAACACAAATTATGTGTATGATTTTTTTTTCAATTTACATATCTTTTTCAAATTGAGTGAAAATTTATTGGGCAATATTTTGAATTTTAACTCTTGGAAATATGGGTATTATTTTAATTGTTCACATTTTAATAAAAGTGAATGACAACACTTTATTCTAGAAAAGATGGAATGATATTTCTATAAAAACTCATCGGGGCATAAACCAGCAATGGGTAAACATTCCTTGGTTTATTACTGTATCTACATTACAGGACGGCAAGAAGAAAGTACATTTAAGAGCAGTCGCTGTGTAGTAGAAAATTGGTGCTTAAAAAATAACATTTATTACAGAAGTGGACGACGTAGGAGAAATGGAGACCGGGAAAATATCACTAAATTGGGAACTCTTAAATGCAATTTTAATTATATTTTTAATGAGAAAAACCACCTCACTCAAGTTTTACGAAATTAATTAACAATTAAGTTAACGTTTATCTTTATCAAAGATATTAATAGAAGATTCCCACAAGTACATGATTTAGAAACAAGGCAACATTAATTTGATACACCTTGGTCCATCAAGTACGTCACGCTATTTTTGACCATTTTTACCCCCCCTCCCCCCTGTCACAAACTGTCACAAATCTTTGACCCCCCCCCCTAAAGTAGGTCACACTTTCGAACAAAATTTGTGTTTTTTATTAACGAAATATTTAAAATTTAATATAAAACAACGTGACGTCACTCATGGCCGGACCCTCCCTCCCCCCTGTCAAAAACTGTCACACTTTCTAACACCCCCTCCCCCCTCTGGAGCGTGACGTTCTTTATGGACGGCCCCTTTCATTTTCATGTGTTCGAGTTTTATATAACGTCACTGTGATGCGCTTATAATAATTTTCTTTAAATCTAATTGTTATGTCTTTAGCTTGCATCGCAAAACATGTGTTCAATATACATATTTTAGACAAAAATTATGCCATTATTCGATCTCTAAATGCCCATGCTATAATAATTTAAATCGGGGATTGCCTACGCTAATGCATGTGTACCATATTAATTGTCAGATTTGAGAAACATATCTACAGCCGATCCCATGGAAGTGTGAGAAGACTGACATAATCGCCTCATATCGCAGGACAAGAAACTGCACGTCTTCAGTGCTTGTGGACTCGTGATAACAGATTTCTGAAAGATGAGGGCTTCCTTGAATGATTTGCTGAATAGCGCGTCGGTTCAACGGTAACCATGGGCGTCGCTATGAATTTTTTTCCATGGTGGGGGGGGGCCACTGACAAAGTCATACAGGTTCAATTTTTAATTAAATTCAAGTTGAGTATGACATACGGGCCGAAAAAAAGCCTTAGAAATTAATAGGACTTACAAATTAGTGCTGTAATAGCTCAAATACAACATAATAATGCACTTAATAAATTAAAAAATTAAGTTCGCACGAGAAAATTAAATTTTGCTGTGAAATAATATACGTGAAGAAACTGCAGAATTAAAAAGTTTGATATCGAAACTTTTTTACAGGCTCAAAAAAACGAAAAGTAGAGCAATTGCGGGACTCCGAAATGCCGTTATTAGAAGATTTTGGGTCGACTCCAGCATATGACTTATCATTGGCATTGAAGACAACAGTACAAGTTCAACAGTCAGACACAACTGAAGCAACTGTTTCTAATTTGATTGTCGCTGACACTTACTAGTTTCCTAAATGAGATATTAGAAGCTATGTCTTGATATAAGACCTTTCAAATGAGTTGAAATTGCAGCTAATTCGTGATTGTTGGACAACCAATAAAAAGCATGATTTTATAGCTGACAGTGATGGAAACAGAGTTTTTAGATATGCATGGTTATCAGACTATTAACCGTGGCTTGTATACTCGCAAATGTTAAAAGGTGCTTTATGCAATTATTGCGTGTTGTTTCCGCAAAAAGTAATTCGAGGAGTTCAGGGGGCATTTGTCATCAAACCATGCACAAAATATAAATATTTCAACGAATATGCACGTAGCGACATGCAAAGCACATGGCAGCAAGGCTCCCATGAAGATGCAAACAATTTTGTTGCATTATTGGAAGCCAACGCACTTTCTATAGATGAGCAGTTGAACCCATCATTTAGAAGACAAATTCAAGAAAATCGAAACCAACTGGGTCCCAACATTTCTACAATTCTATTTTGCGGCATGCATGATTTAGCACTTCGTTAAAAAGAATCAAATTCTGGTGATTTGATGACGTGTTAGAGTTTTGCGTTGAATCTGGAGAGGAATTTCTTGGTAATCAGTTGTCAATTGGTTATTGTATTAATAAGTATATCTCGACAACTACGAAAAACACTTGAATTGAAATGTGTGGGTCTCTCTTGCTTGAAGACATTGTTCGTGAAGCAAATAATTCAGTTGAATTTTCTATACTTGCTGAAGAGACAAATGGCATTTCATGAATTGAGCAGATGTCACTTGGTGTCAAAAAACAAAATGGGAAAATGATGGTCACAGAAGAATTTCTGGGATATATTCCAATTGTCGATAGAACAGCTGAAGGTTTAGCCAACATCATCATTACAAATTCATTAGAATTTGCATTAAATATGACAAAGCTTGTTGGTCAAGGATACTACGGATGTTCTACAACGGCAGGTAAAGAAGGAGGAGTCCAAGCAATTATTAAAAATAAAAATACTCAAAAGCAGCATTTGTACATTGCAGTTCACAAAAACTATATCTTGTCGTGAACGATTTAAATAATGTGAATGCTGTACGAAAGACGATACGAAAAATTAGGTAAATTATAGTTTTTTTCCGAGAAAGTGATCAGCGAAGAAAATTAATTCCAAATGTTCCTTTGCTGTATGAAACTAGATGGACACATAAATATAAAAGCTTGCGGATTTTTGCTGAAAATTTGACAGAAATTGTTAAACAACTGGAATATTTAGAACAATCAGTAATGTAATCAGTTATACTTGCATATATAATTCTTTTTTATGTTTGATATATGTATACACTCTCTTCAATGTAATAAACTTTTCGGAAGCTTAGTTCAGTTTTATTGTAACAACTTTATGAAATCTTAATGACATTTTTCTAAAACTAAAGGGGGGTGGGGCAAATGCCCCCCTTCCCCCCCCCCGAATACGCCCATGGTGGTCACGGTCGTGTTAAAATGTGATTATAACTCTTTAAGCTGTAGCGCCATTAGCTTCGATTTCACACTTTGTGGTAAACGCAGCGTTTCTCATTATTGCCACAACCACATCTCATATTGTTTTCTCTGGTAACATCCTAGTGCCAGGGAAGCGATCTGCATATGTTTTTGGATATTTAACGATAGATGAATAAGGAACGAAACCGACGTAAACAACCGATCCTAAATGGTTTCTGCGATTCATCGTCAACCCTCTTTGGCTGCACCCATTGTATCATCACCCATTACCTCCCGGGTGTGAAGTTGAAGGAGGTATATAAGTAGATGTCGTCAAACAAACAAATCACAAACCTTAATATCAAAGCATCAACCAAAAAAAAGAAGCTTTTTTTTATATTGTTATTTAACAAGGAACCCACAAAGGGGAAGTAGGATTATAATAAATACATTCATGTTAATGAAAATCTCAACCGGATATATTAAAAAGGAATCATTTATTGTGATATTATCGATTATGACAACAGCTTAAACTTGTCATTCTAACCGTGGCTTTTTTTTATGGGATCATACGTTACAGCCCACATCATCATGCTTAAAGCTTTTCTTTTCTTTTTACAGAAATTGTTATACATTAAATACACTTGCGCACGTGTTCTAGGTTACCCTTTTATTTTATTATCTATGTATTAAAAAAGAAGTATAAACTAGTTCATGAGTGTTTGAGTCTATAAACCCGGATAAACCATGCATACGAAATTGCTTAAAACATGAAAATGTAGAAAGAACAGGATTTTCTTAGAACATATCAAAGAGATTTTAGTAATTTGGAGCTTGAAACGGACGTGTAAAATAATCAACTCACTATTTTAACTAATATCTGAATAATTCAAACCAATCTACTACCGTCTTTTCTCTCTATTACTAGTCGATGGTACTAATCATTATTTTCTAAATTACGATCAAGTTATAACCATTACGTTCATGGCTTCTGTTATCAATTTATTTGTCGACTACTATTCAGATTTCAAAACTTCGAAAACATGTTTCTTTTTGAGTCGTGTGTTTGCTTGCGAGTTCCGTGCTCTGTTTTGTAGTCATTTCCATTTAACATAAAATGAGTTATATATCACTTATTATTTTAAAGACAAGAGCAATGAGAGAAAAATCTCTCGTGAGAAAAGTGTGGAGCGCCCCACACCTCACACACCCTACACACACACCCACCCCATCACTGTCATCATAATTTATCCAGAAAACACACTTATATTAAAAATAAAAGGAGACGAAGAGGAATTCACGGTTCAGGTTAAAAAAAAACAACCTATACTTAAGACATAATTAATTTCCATTTTAAATTGAGGCCTTAAATATTTATTACTTGGAAACTTTGATGTTCGGCCGATGACCGAGTTAATTCCCTGCACTCATAATCACCCAGCTATAGATGGTTCTTCTCATTGTGTAGGGATAAACAGATCAAAATAAGCGCCCCAAAAAGTCCAACAATTTGTAAACGTGTACTTGAAAGAAAGGGGCCATCCTCGGAAATGGTGTCTCTGGACGACTTTATAATTCTCTGCCCTTGGGGAAGCCGATTCGACTCTTCCCTTAAACCCACCTTGACGACCAAAGGGACTTAATCTCACGGCATCGGGCATCAGGCGATGGTCTCGTATCTGATCCAACTTCTCAAGTGTCATGATTGACTAAAGATCGGGCAGAAACGTTTCACTTATATCGACTCTGATTCGCTGTTATTTTAATCGTACTGTATAATGAACCGTAAAGGGATGGCTACAGTTCATACATTGTGAAGTCGACAAGCGACAGGTCTTAGATCCCATTAACATTTTATCTAGATCCATCATGAGTTATAGTATATTTTTTTAATTCATGACAACCTGTAGATGAATCAATTAATTGAAAGGTAAAGTTGGGTAGACAAAAATCGGTCAGAAAAGAGAAAAGCAATTCAGGTTCCACTGGAGGGTTTTAATAATTGTAATTAATATCTTTGTTCCCCTAAGAACTAAACTAACAAGGTTGGTGCATTTTTAGCCACAGAAGTATTTAGCTGTGTTTATTTCCACAATAACAGTATGACGGTTCACAATTTTTATGCTACTACTTTGGGGACATTTACCCGAATTCATTTGATAGTATATTAAAGAACTTTTCAATATGTTTAAAGTTTAAATCATGCGTGACGCTAAAGTACATGTTATTCTCAACGAAGTCATCATAAAAAATTTCATTTAAAAATAATAGCATGTACATTAAGCTTACAATGATCTTGTTTTATTACTAAAAGCTTATACTCCCCCACTCTAAAATTTGTTTCAGTAATGAAAAATATGTTGTTTCACTTTGGTACGATTATTGATTGCTCATAAAGTGCGTATCTGCTTTTCATTGGTTTTAAATTTAATGATAGCAATTTGTTTTTAGGTTTAAAATGAGCCATTCGATTTAAATCTATGTTTGGAATGTTTGCGTCTTGACCCAGACATGAGGTCAAGGTTTCTGGGAAGACCGATCCGGGCAAGATATTAGTGAAGAGATTTCCATAAATAGCTGGATTGAACTCAGTTTATACTGCTTTTTAAGTCCCGGACTTTTAATCCGGAAAATATGTTGCGAAAAAGATACATCTCAGATGATATGAATCAGTCATAATGTTGCAAACAAACATGCTACGAATCTTCATAATGATGTAATATATAAACGAGTAAATCCCCAAATCTTAATTATGTGGAAAAAAATATAAGTGTGTCAGATGAAAGCAAAGAAATTCATAATATTTTCCATATTTACTCACATCAAAAACATAACCAATAAGCCCTCTAGAGCAACTAACAAAAAAAACTTATCAGGAAAAATATCTTATCATGCAATAATGACTGGCTGTTTTGGCCTTGTGTAAATTCTTAGGTATGAGAAGTTCTTTTTTTTTATTTGAAAATACGCCAACTGTCGTGTTGGGATGTAAATGTGTATCCAAAATTGGACGGATCTCACGATCACACGAGAACAATAAAAAAATACCCAGCTTCCTGTTAGCTCAATGGTAGCTACGAGCCGTGTTTTACGTTATTTATTTTGCCTTAACGTTTATTATTCTATCTTAGTTTTAAGAGGATGTATTTCATTTTTTAAAGTAAAATATTTTAATTGTCATGTTTAGAGAATCCCTGAACGTTTCCCAAGACAATCCTCGGGGGTCGAATGATTTTTTTAACAGAATATGTATATAATGCATCTCAAAATAAACACTTTGTAGCACTTGCAGTTTACATTTTAAAAAGTGTTGATCATGTTTTCATACCTTGTCAGTCAAAAACAGCGATTTAAAAAAAATGTTTATTAGAAAGATGTGTGGGTGACTTGAACATAAAGGAATCTTAATTTAAACTTTCAAAAACTAACAAAAAACAGCAACTAAAACAAAACAAGAAACATCCATGACTTGTTCGCGAAACTTCTGGTTTATATTTTAAGCTTGATTTTATGATAAGCAAAAAATTTACTGATCGAGACAAATTCCTAATTTGTAGCGAATTTAACATTTTAAAGACACGTTAAGTTAAACGCCAGAGAGAGAACGTGTCGGTAAAAAGCGTCCGTTATTTGAAAAATAAACACTAATAAATACAACAGATAATTTGTATTCGTTTTTTCACATATCAAATGGTTATTTTCTCCGATTCACAGTTTTATCACAGTCCATCTATCTATTTAACTGTACACCAGGTTTTGCGTTTTGAGATTTATGCCTTTGAGAATGTGCTCTGCTCGGCTATTTATTCAGTATCAGAAACGTCAAAAGCTACACGCTTTATCGGAACATTTGTTTTCCCACGCTCAACTTTAGAAATAAAAATGTCATTTGTCAGATTCCTATTTAAGATACAGATGTTCTAATATAATAAAAATATGTTTTAAAACATTCATGGGGCTACATTGTGGGAAACGCAAATGGGATTTCAAGAAAATTAGCAAGTACTTTATTGAAAGTGGTTGAAACTCCGGAATATTAATAAAACGTTGAAGATATCGAATATTCATTTTAAAAAATAAAATGAATTTTAAAAAAGACAGTTAAATTTTTTAAAATGTCCCTTACTGAGCTCGTTGCATTTAGCTCCCTGACACGTATCCTCTCCTTGTAGCAGTTTTTAATTTAGCAAAACATTAAGCTCCAACTTATTAGACAATTGTAATATTTTTTAAAGAAAAAAAAAGCAACTCAATGTCATTCGATGACTGAGGGTATAAAAAAAACCGATATAATTGCTTAAATATGCCGCCAATTAAAAGGAAAGAGGTTATCTATCTGATTTATTTCAATATCTTTAGAAACAAATCAATTTACTGAAATCGAGTTTAGAAACAACAAAGATGTTTTCGCTACTGCTACGATGCGTGAAGGCAGGCGAAGACAATAGCCAAGTTATTTTCGTTGTAAAGACATTGTTGAGGCTGAAATGGGGATGCTATTATGTCATTTCTCGACGCATCGGTTATCATTTTTACAGATACGATTTTAACGGCTTTCCGCTCCGTTAATCGCTAAACAATTTTAAAGATATTTTGGTTAATCGTGACAGCTAATGAATTCAATTAGTTAACAGCTGTCAAAACATCAAAACATATCTCATTGTTGTTGCATAACAACAGCCCAGTTTTGTCAACTATACCCCAGCTTTATCTTAATTGTTAGTACCCATCTGTTCTTGCTGTTTGTTTTGCTAATTTTTTTTTCAAATGTCCACGTATATACGAAGATCTGAGTTGAAAGAATTTTTTAATTTAAGAAATACAACTAAAAATCACTTGGCTTATCTTTAAACATCCGTAGTATTAACTGATGATTATTTCAATTGAAATAGCCGTGTTGCGGAATAAATGTTCAGTAAAAATTTGTTTTGCATCGTTCGACGAATAATAACTTGTGTGTCACTGACCCCCGTGACAGTTCGATTGATCCATTAGAGGAGATTAACAAGTCTATAACTGTGTATAGGATGATGACGACGTAATCTCCCTTTAAAACCATGTTGATACCAATGGGACCAGCAACTTCCTTGACAACTTTTAGGTTTTGTTGATTTCTTGTATGAGTGAGCGGGGTTTGGGAGACTGTGAGGTCTCGGCAATAACTAAATTCCAAACCCATAACCGCAAGGATAATTATTTACGAAAACATCCCCCAAAAATTTATACAACGCAAAATGATATATTTTTTAAAAATAATAAATACTTGACGGTTTGAATGTACGTTTACAGATTTCGAAACATCGACTGTAATTAATCGTTACTATTCATCACAAAGCAACAACATCGGACCAAAACTTAAGTCATTTCCGTTATTTTTTAATGTCATAATAACGAACACCGATTTAATATCCTGAATTTGTTATTCCTTTGAGTTAAGTAAAATACGTGTATGATTTTATGAACCGTTGTCTTTCATCAGCATCATGATTTCTACCAGACTAACAATGGCATCCTTCTTAGAGTGAAGATTAGAGTGAAATCAAAGGGGCACGTTATGGACAGTAAATAAATGCGTTGTGTACTGACTTGCAGGACCGCCTTAGGGCAAGGCAAAAGAGGTAACCGCCTTGGGACCCGAGCTTTTTAGGGCCCCGCACCTGACTAAATATTTTTACTACTTTTTTAAAATGTTACACCTATTACGTAATACTTGTTTGTTGTCTTTTTTTTGGAATATTTACAAGAATACTTTTTATTCAGGATAAAATAACTAGAACAATTCCGTACTAATATTATAACATTATAATTATCCTAAATGCTAATGCAAAATTATTTTTTCTTATATCATTTCAGTAAGCATTTATGGATTCGGGAGGACATTTTAAATAAGAAAACGCTCTTTTTAGGCTTTAACTTGCTTTGGTAAGTGAAAAAATGCCAGTGTAAGACTGTCTGGTTATGAGAAATCAAAGTTTCCTGTTATAACATCTACTTTGGAATGGTTTGAGCTGGAAAACAGGCTGACAAAACAATGCACAATTAACACGCCAGGCCAAAAAATTATAAACGGTAAAAAGGCTCGTTGGCATAGTGTATTTCACCGTATCATGGCCATTGTCCTATTTTTCGCTTAGCTATTTCGTAATTCACGGGATAAACTACATCAGGCACGCAGTGGAAAGTTTTTGGGTCTCGTCGAATTGCCGGCGAAATTCGATCTGGTTTTGCAGGAAAATATATGAAGAATAAAAACTGATGAACTCATAATCACTACTTTGGGAAAGCGAATCCAAAATGAAACTCATTTCTCTGATGGGAAATAAGGTAAGGAAAATTATTTTTGGAAGAGTAAAATCAGCTAGTTACTTTTCAGTAATACTTGATTGCACATATGGCCAAAGTCACAAAGAACAGATGCCACTGATAATCCGCTATGTAAGCCCAGGGGAGGTGGATATTCTGAAGTAACTCATGAGCACTTCATATGTTTTCTAGAAGTAAAAGAAAGTACTGGACAACAACTGCTTGATGTCTTAATATCGGAGTCGACGAAATTTGGCTTAGATTTTTCTTATTTCCGCGGTAAATGATACGACGACGGTGCGAAATGAAGGGGCATAAGTCATGTGTACACGCTTGTCTTTTACCTTTACATCCTAGGGCACTTTTTAACACTTGTACCAGTTATAATTTACAACTTGCTGGTTTATTAGATGGCCAAAACTTGTACTGGTGCATTGACGTTTTTGGGGGGAATATTTCAACAAATCTACCGGTGTGTTTAATATTCTATTTTTCTGCTTCAGCAATGTGATGGGCTTTATTTTTCAATTATGTTCAAAATATTTCTGTGAAACCACTTTATGAAACAAGATAGGAAAGCCATGTGGAAGGTGTAAATGTAGTGCGATATCAAGTAGGCGAAATCTATGATGCACTTTTTGAAGTTGCAGAGCAAAGTAGTGTTCTAAATTCTCGTACAGAAGCATAGTCATTGTACAAACAACTTAAGAACTTCAATTTCATGGTTTCAAGTTTCAATTGCTTTTTTGGTATGACATATTGCTCCATTTTAATTACATCAGCAAAGGATTACAAAATATATCTGTCGATCTAGCAACTGCAGTTGACAGCATAGACTATACGTGCAAGTGGTTGAAATCTTACAGAAATGGCGGTTTCGAAACAGCAATAGCATTTGCAAAAGAAATTGCCACCGACATGGAAGTTGAACTTATTTTACCCATTCGAAAAAAAGAAAAAACAGCAATTGACATATGAAGGAGGAGATGAAGGATTTGTAAATGCACAAGAAAATTTAGAGTTGCAATCATTGAGTTCCATAATTCCTGCAGTCACCTACAACGATTCTGTTAATATGTTGCAGTTCCTTTGAGTAAAAAGCGTTATAGTGACTTTCTTAACAAACACATTGCACATCAAATACTTCTAACTATTCCTGTCACTTTGGCTTCCGAAGAAAGAAGCTTTTCGAAACTAAAACTTATTAAAGCCTTTATGCTATAAACAATGAATCAAGATCGGCTCAGTAACTTAGCTACTTTGCCAATTAAGAATGATGTTACTAAGGATTTTGACAATTTTGAACTTATGGTATTTCCGGTCTTGCAGTCAGGAAAGGTCACAACATTTGCTGTTGTAAAAACAAGGTGGAAGTAGAAGAAACAACCAAACCGACGCTTGTGTATATAGTTTATATTGTTAATTATATATATATATATATAAATACATATATAAACTGTTGATTAGCATACCAAACAGTGGTGTAGCTATGGAAAGGGGAGGGGGTCGAAATTTGAAAGTCCCCCCGGGCCCACACTGGAAGGGGGCCCCCTGAGGAATGTACAGTCTCTCATGTCATGATGTCGAAGGTAAAAATGCATGTCCCCCCCCAACCACAAAGAGGCCAAGCCCCCCCCCCGGGCCCTCATATCCCTATCTACGCTAATGATACCAAATTAAATCATTTTAATTATTTACATCTTTTTGAGGTTTAGGATCTTCTATTAAATGAATAAAACTGTAATTATTGATGTGTCAATGCTGTTATAGAGAAAAAAAATTTAAGTAATTTAATTTTTGTATTTCCCATTATTCTAAAATATTTAGAAATGCATATTTGTGCCTCTTCTGCTGCCTTGGGCCCGGGGCCCCGCATATCGTATGCTGCCTTGGGCCCCGAATACTCAAAGCCGGCCCTGTGACTTGTACATCAATGTTAAACTTGGCCATTTGCAGAAATTAACTATGATTTTGTAGAAAGATATAAGAAAATGACATTGAATCGCAAAGGGGGGGGGGATACAAAATTCAGATTAATATTGACATTTCCTGTTTTGTTGTAACAATTTTCCCGGCACCTGACAAACTTTAAATAATCTTCATATGCTTATGGTATTTCAATGTCTCGAAATAACTTTTAGTCGTAATAACTTTATAATTGATATGTGAAAATAGTTGTTAAAAATAAAAAAAACCCTTAAAAAAACAAGTTTTTCACAATAATCATTTATGTACCAGACGTAACTAAAAGAATGTTACTTATAATACGCAGCGCAAGACAATCCAAAAATACAAAATTGTAATTATGTTTCGTCAAACGTGTTTAATATAATGCGCACCGATCAGGAATATGTTTATAAAAAGTGTTGTCAATAAAATACGCACCTTATTGCGCGACAGGAAAGGTCGTTCAATATAATACGCACCGCGACACTCCATCTCAAAAATTTAACATGATACATAGAGATAAATAAAATAATCTAAAATTCATTAATTTAATTACAGTACATGCGATCGTTCTGAAATTTTGATACATCGTTTTTATCATTTCCACAAAACTGCCTGCAAAATTTCAGCTTGCTAGCTTACGATGAAGTGTGTTTAAAATCGATCCAAAGTTTTGGCGACAAGCAAGCAAGTGTTCAAACAGACACCACGAGTTAATATAAAGGATTTAACCAGCTTCTATCGAGTTAATGATTGATTTTTGTGTTAAACTTTTAAATAAATCGTGTTAATAAATCTTTAATTATGATTGGATGTATCTGAAATCCGTTGCACAAAGTAGCTGAAATAAACCAACTTGTATTATGTGGAAAAGCCGATGTTGGAAAATATAGAAAAAGGAAAAGGGACAACCGTTTAATCAATATTACAGATCACTTCTGGGTGACTTATTTATAGTCAGTAATCTGATTGAAGGGAGGCAAGTATTCTTGGCTTACATTACCTGAAGCGGTGGTTGTGTTACCTGTGATCTAATATCAGAACAGAAGCTCTGTTAACAGTGATTCTAAAAACAAATTCTAAAAAAATTGTAGTTTGAATTTTATTTTCATTTTTTTTACTTTTAATGAATAATAACTTAAATTATTTTAATTAAAATTATTTCTGCTTTAAATAATAATTATTTTATCCCCTCTTTTAAAAAAAAATCTTTCAAAGAAATTTTGTCATTTATATTGGATAATAGCATTTTGTAACTTATAAAAAAATAAATCTCAACAATTTCATTTTGGGAATCGTTTACATAACATTGGATTAATCGAAGCCTAAATCACAATGCACGGGATGAGATTTGGCTTTACTAGGTCGTACTGATGTTAAGTCAGATATCGTCATAAAAATTAAGAGGACATGAAGTCATGGAGAAGCAACGATATTGGAAGTCATCATTAGATGGTTTTGTGACAAATAAAAAGAACCCGTAAAAAAACAAAGTTTTTGCATATAAATCCATTATTTATGAGACATAACTAAAAGTATGTTCATTATAATACGCATCGCACGTCAATCCAAAAAATCCTAAATTGTAATTATGTCTCATATATAATGGATTTATAGTAAAAAAAAATAACTACTACAGTCTACCTGCTAAATTTCAGCTCGATTTGATCATGGGAAAAGGGTTATAAAAACATGTTTAATATAGCGTGCGCCACGACACAGACTAGCAATTACTAGCATTTACATTAACATATCGGGAATATATTTTTTAAAAGTATCATCAATATAATACGCACCATACACGCGACAGGAAAATATTAAAAAGGTCGTTCAATATAATACGCACCGCGACACTCAGGCACAAAAGTTAACATGCTACATAGAGATAAATAGAGATAATATAAAAATTCATTAATTTAATTACAGTACATTACATCGATCTGAAATTTTGATAGATCATTTTTATCTTCGGCGCGAGTCTGCCTGCAAAGTTTCAGCTCGGTAGCATACGAGTAAGTAGGTTAAAAATCGATCCAAAGTTTTTTTGGCAATCAAGCAAGGCATCAAGCAATCAAGCAGAGCAATGAGTTAATAAAAATTTTAAAAATTTAACGCCTTAAAATTTACAGATGAGAATAATGCAAGACAAAAGAGGGATAGCGAGACAGCATCCCCGTTCTTCATAAAATAACGATATGGGTAGTAGACAAAATAAAAAAATCTTTATGAAATTTAATGATTCACATCAATTTTGGAGTTTCTTCTTTAATAACGCGTGCTTTTCTATAAGTGCTGTACCAGAATAGCAAAGGTTCGTAAACGGTTTTCATAACTCTAAGGGGCCGTCCATAAAGTAAGTCCGCTCCAGAGGGGGGAGGGGGTGTAAGAAAGTGGGACAGTTTGTGACAGGGGGAGGGGGGTCCAGCCATGTGTGACGTCACGCTGTTTTATAATAAATTTTAATTTTTTGTTAATAAAAGAAACTAAATTTTTGTTCGAAAGTGTGACGTACTCTGGGGGGGGGGTGTCCTAGATATGTGACAGTTTGTGACAGGGGGATGGGGGAGTTAAAAATGGTCAAAAATGGTCAAAAATAGCGTGACGTACTTTATGGATGGCCCCTAATACGCAAGGGCTCATTTTCTTTTCACATGAATAAAAACACTTAAAGAGTTAGTGCTACATAAGTTTGGGAGATAGTATTGATGCCTTCCGCTACCAATAAAAAGTATAATTCAAAAGATCTCAAAAGTACCCCTTTAAATAAAATAAATGTGCCGCACATTAGCCTCAATATTCCCTAATCTTAACTAATTGCCTATTATACATGTACATAATCCAATTTCTTCCTTTAAAGTCCCGGTAAGTTTTTTCCCTTTCATCTTTTCGTTTGTGTTAATCTCTGAAAGCAATAGTCCCAAAACAATCGCATTTTATATCGATTTTAAATTAAAGCTGATTAAGGTGTTTTTTTGGTTTTGTTTTATTTACCAGATTTTAATACAGAGATGGATACATTTTATGTACTATTAATCTGGTTTCACACATGTTGTAGGCCAAACGGAATACTTATACATTTGATTTATATTTGTAATTAACTTTTAAAATGTCAAATACATGTAGTGCAATATAATCATCACCATTTTAAAAAAATAGAGGAAAGGAGTAAATTGACATTATTTTTATTTAATAGTTAATTAATTGAGCAAAACAAAAATAAAGTTAAATAGATATTATTAAAAGATAACAGTAGAGAAAAATGTAAAGACGTAATTTTCAAACAATTATGAATGGTTTAAGAAGATAAATATCGTAGTATTGTTAGAGGCAATATTAGTAGACACAAACATAACCAAAACACACACACGCCCACTTCCCCCCACACACTCACTCGCAAACACACACACTTATTCACACCCATATGCACGCACACACTCACACTCCCATGCACATACATATACACACGCACACAAAGCGGGATGTCAACATAAAAAAAAATTCATCACATCAAATAAACCACGGCTCTTTTTACTTTGTTCTTTTAACACAAATTCATATAAGCTCAAATAATGACGTCACGTCAAAATATCTTATGGCGAGAAACACGCTCTGTTAATCTGGACAACTAAATGTTCATTATTTTACGTCATAATTTCAAATTTTCTATCGGGAGTTACCCCGCCTAGCGATTACTGACTGACGGACTGACAGATGCACCTAAGCACATGATATATTAGATAAGCGTATTATATTATATATATATGTATATACAGTGCTTTTTTTTTAAAAAAAAAGGTGCCGGTACTCAGTGATGGATTGCTTAACGTTTTACTACCAGATCGCACCTCAATGCAAGGTAAATCACAACTTCAAAGATACTAAATGTCTGAAAAAAAATTATTTTATAATTAACCAATAATAATAAACATTAAAATACAAGAAAAGTAATAATTTTTTCCCATATTGAAAAAGGTGCCGGTACGCAGTACCGATGCCTATCGTCACAAAAAACGCACTGTATATATATATATATGTATTTATGTATATATATATATATATATATATATATATATCCTATATAATAAAAGGCAAGTTTCTGTCATAATTCATTATGTTGTTCCCATCTTGAAGTGATGCCTGCCGCTTATTCCAATGACAATTCTGCCTTTTCCTTGATGGTCCTGGGGGGGGGTAGTGGCAAGAGTTTTAAGTGTTGTTTGTTTTTGTTGCTTCTATTGTTGTTGTTTTGTTGTTGTTGTTTTTTGTTGTTGTTTTGTTGTTGTTGTTTTGCGGTTGTTGTTATTGTTGTTGTTTTGTTGTTGTTGCTTTGTTGTTGTTGCTAATGTTTTGTGGTTGTTGTTATTGTTGTTGTTTTGTTGTTGTTGCTTTGTTGTTGATGCTGTTGTTGTTGCTGTTGTTTTTGCTGTTGTTGTATTGTTGTTGTTTTGTTGTTGTTGTTTTGTTGTTTTTGTTTTGTTGTTGCTGTTGTTGTATTGTTGTTGTTTTGTTGTTGTTGTTTTGCTGTTGTTGTTGTTGTTTTTGTTTTGTTGTTGTTGTTTTGCTTTTGTTACTGTTGTTGTTGTTTTGTTGTTGTTGTTTTTTGTTGTTGTTTTGTTGTTGTTGTTTTGCGGTTGTTGTTATTGTTGTTGTTTTGTTGTTGTTGCTTTGTTGTTGTTGCTAATGTTTTGTGGTTGTTGTTATTGTTGTTGTTTTGTTGTTGTTGCTTTGTTGTTGTTGCTGTTGTTGTTGCTGTTGTTTTTGCTGTTGTTGTATTGTTGTTGTTTTGTTGTTGTTGTTTTGTTGTTTTTGTTTTGTTGTTGTTGCTGTTGTTGTATTGTTGTTGTTTTGTTGTTGTTGTTTTGCTGTTGTTGTTGTTGTTTTTGTTTTGTTGTTGTTGTTGTTTTGCTTTTGTTACTGTTGTTGTTGTTGTTGTTGTTGCTGTTGTTGTTGCTGTTGTTGTTTTTATTGTTTTTGCTGTTTTTGTTGTTGTTGTTTTCCACATCCTTTGCCCTGCGACGACAATGTCCTGCAAACACTTCAGCATAACAACTACCAAAACATAGCGTCCATGAACTTCACAGGTCACCCTACACCTATTCCCGTCCTTGGGCGGGCTATGTTACTAGTATATATATATATACTAGTTGACCCGACGCGGTTCGCAACGATCTCAGTATAAAGGAATAAATTCAAAGAAATCAATAACTGGTACTTTTTAAAAACAATTATGCCAGAAACCTTCACGGAAGTGTGCTCAAAAACAAAGTTTCATGGCACTTGGATTTTTAAAAAATTTTTTAAAATTTTCAAAGAAAAAAACGATAAGGGCACCTGCCAAAAAATGATAAGTTGATAAGTTGTTGAGTACATTGGCCCCCGGCCACAAAAGAAAGGCCTTTAGGAGTTTGATGCCTATCATATTTAATATGGGCTATCAAGTTTTTAATATACCAAGTTTGGTCAAGATCCATCCATTTTCACAGTAGATAACTCTTCAAATAATTTTATATGCTCATATAAGAAAAAAAGATATTTTGGGCAACCGGCCCCGATCAGTTTTAATTTTTGAAACTTTTTTTTGCCAGGTACCATCATGAGAGCGTACTCAACAATCTTCCAACAATCTTCCGAAGTTTCATAGCGATGTGATGAATGGTGTAGTAAGCCATACAGGACAAACATACATATTTACATATATATGAACATTAGGAGTCCATTGCCCTATAGTATTTTAATATTGGCTATCAGGTTTTTATAAACAAAGTTTGGTTAAGAGATCCACCAATTTGCCCAGAAGCTAAAGCTTAAACTAATTTTTATATAGCTCATATAAGCAAAAATGACACACACTATGGGCCACCGGCGCCCCATGAGTGTTAAATTTTGAAGAAATAAAACAACAAGTTAACCAGTTACTAGAAGCCTGCATGGGTTTTGCAAAACCGTTTATGTCAATTTATCTCCACTTCTGCAAAATATCGTGGAAAAAAACTAATGACATGTAAATGTTTTTAAACAAATTAGATTAGAATTGATATCGTAGTAGCTGGAAGAGTTCTTAATGTAAACGTATAGCTCTAAGAGTAAATAATATATACATGGGTAGATAGACTCAAATTTATATTTCTTTTTTTTTCAGGTGCTCAATATAGACATGCATTCAAGCATTCGCAGTGATATGTTTTTGTTGGTTTGATCAATACATTCTGATCAGCTTATTTTTACAAGTACGGTGGTCAAACATGTAGCTGAAATTAAATATTGGCAAGTCAAATATTTCTTTCTTACAATGTGGCTTTCAGAATTAACCTCCGACATTGGCCAACATAGAGCGGAACGCAAACTTTATTTTTTTTTAAATAATAATTTTCCCAAGTCGATAATTGCGAGGGTTGACGTGTGTACAACCTTGTTTGTGTTTTTCAAAAATTAGATTGAGGAACAACCGTCGTGTTCTTTTTAATGATGCGTGTGTCTCGCTTCATCTTCCATCAAGTAAATCATCCTCTCATCCATCCAAGAATCCACGCTACACGATGTTTGAGTGCGTTTTTTAATGATAAATGCTTAATCATAATCAGAACCAAAAAATAAACATTATTTTAACATCAATCATATATTATTCTTGTTGGAATCATTAACGCATTTACAACTAGCATTTTTCCCGGTGTTTCTTTCAGATCTTATTTGGCCATGTGGTATTTACTTGATGACTTCACCTCTGCCTGCGGCTAACAGCTATAAACAGATAAACAAGACTAACGACTAACGTGTGTCGTCTTACGTTGTATTGCTGGCCACCCCCTCTCCCGCCCCGCGCCAGAAACCAATTACGTTCGTTTGCTAAAATCACTCAACCGCGTCCTCATTAGGTCAAGTCTCCCATGCATTGAACGAACATGATTTGACCTCTGAACTTTCATTCATTGAGTCCCCTAATTAGCTTCGTTTACAGACACGAATGTAAATGGGGGTTTAAAGTCCAACAGAAATGAAAGGAAAGGTAGGTCACATAATATCAACACCGCGTGTATTTGGCAGCTACAGGACGAGCGACCAAAGCCTAAATTGTTTTTGCGTCATGACCTAAGCCCAAAAGGAAGGTCTCCAAGTTTTGTCACTCCCGAAATGAGGCCCAAGCGTTATTTCACTGCTACGACCATGAGCTTTACCTGTTGATGGTTAGTGGACTACTGGTGGACTGCTGGTGAACTGCTGGTGGATTGCGTCCCATTTGAAAAACATGTTTAAGTCAACAAATGATGCGATTACAGAAGCTATATCATCACAAAGAAGGGTTTGTATTAAATTGAGATTTGTTTTTATAAACTTTTTGATTCCGAGTGTGTTCATAGATCTTAAAAAATAATTGAAATAATTGTTTACATTTTTTTCTCTTTTTTTTTCTCTATCTAATTCACAGAGTTTTATATCTATGGTGCTTTTTCCCCTGAGAGTTTTTTTTTAAAACTCTTGCAATCTATTTTTAGTTATTAAATTATATACATCGTTAGCATACGATTTATGCATGCTCTCATGGGCTATGAATTTTTAAAAGGTATGAACCACATTCCAAACTTATGCTTATGATATTTCATGGAAAAAGTCTTTATCTGTGCACTGCATTTCGACATTTGTCATTAAAAATGATAACATGGTTAAAAAAATTAAATTATTTCAATTCATTTACAATGAAAAGTTATAGGAATTGTCTTTTTTTTTAAGTGTTATTTTCCAAAGTAACCGTTTCATATTTGTAAATACAATCTGAATTAGCATGACCTCGCAAGGAAATAAAAGCACATAGCAACTAGAAAGAGAAATAGATCAAGTGCCAATCAACATAAAACATGTGAAGAGAGTCATGGGCAAGTGAAGGAATTACTAAAACAGCCGATAGATAGAATTTGTGTCACCTTATCAATTCGTTCATGTAAATAAATAAATTTCGGTTTATGAGTTATTGACACTATCTAGATTTTTAATGACGATTCATGCCCACAAAAATTTAAAGAACTTCTTAACACAACAAAGGGCCTATATGTACTAAAATGTTTTACCCTACAAGTCATAGCTTTCTGAAAACTTTTTTTTAATCATTAAAACCAATACACTAAAATAAAATTAATGCGCAAAAATGTGATATTATCTTTTCTATCACTGATACTACTCTAGTTAAGTGTGCGGGATGGTCGCTCCTCTGAATCTCATTTCACCACACGAGTCGGCTTAATCTTACCCGGATCTCGTCGGATTGTTACAGTTTTAAAATCATCATTACACGCGGCTCACAGGGTCACGCTCCCTTTCCGGACAGGTACTAAAGGCGCTGTCCTGGGCTCATCACCTCAGCATCATCTACTGCCCCGGACGGTGATGCCTCCTTGTTGTTGGGCTTGAGTTTTAAGTAAGGTTTTCATTTATCGGTAACGTTTGATGCTCGAAGTAAAGACAAAATGAAGTCTGCAGTTTTAAGTTTACTTGGGATATGTCTTTATTTGACAGGTGAGATATTATCATAATTTTAAACAATCGAATGGCTATCATTTTCGCCTTTGTCAAAGATAAAATTAAGAAATTTAATTTTCTTTAAGATAGTTTATTCAACTAATACTATTAATAAAATATAATAAAATTTGAATTTAAAACTATTAATTTAATTAACAAAATTAAATGATTCTTTTAAAACAAATGTGAAAATTGAAAATTTAAATAATTTTCAACGATTTAAATGTTCAATGTACTTTAGAACTCTACAAATATAACACAACATGAAAACAAAATGACTATATCCAAATGAAAAGTGAAAAATTCCTTTTAAATTTATTGAGATCTTTTAAGTATTATATAACACACCATGTAATATTTTGACAAACCGTTACTAATATATAACAATAGCTTTATATAACAATTTCATCGCATTAAATTGCATAACAAGTCCAGCAGTCAATTTTTCAATGAAACAATGGTACAGAATTTTTTCCCTAATTTTAAACATATTTTATTCCAAAAAAAACTACTTTTTCTGTAAATCAAATAATAATTCTGAATACAGTTCTGTAAGACTTAACGTCAGCTGTTGTATAGCTCGTAGTAATAACGTAACAGAATCAAGACAAATGCAATTGAATTGTTTGCAATAAACCAGAGATTGCGATTTTTACAAAAAATGTGCAAATTTTTTTATTCAAAAATAACATTTTGTTCACATAAATCTGGACTGATTGGATTAGTCTAAATAGCAAAAATTTGCAAACATTGTTATCAATACTACTCCTCTTTAAATATAACAATAGTTTGTCGGCATTGCAATTTTTGACCACCAATCTTCATACCGCAATATAAAAAAGTGATATAACTCTCTTTCCTCCTCTGAACTCTGTAGAATATGTGCAAGATTCTACGACACATTCTTCTAAATTATGATCTTACAGGTCTTTAAATTCATATTCAATTATTCTTCTGAACTTAATCTGAACAGCTAGTCCATTCCTTTTGTGATTTTTATTTAAATATATTATTTTACACATTGTTTCAGAGCTAGATTTTTTGTTGTTGACCAAATACACAATATTTTGGCGTCATCTTCCCAAGTTATTTGCTACTTCATTTTACAGCCCATTTCTTTTTATTTATTAAATACTTCATTTTACAATATTGCCATTGTGTAACAAATACTTGAACACACGGCGCATGATTTTGTTAAAAATTATGTTTATGGTACTATTAAATGGTAATATTTATGTGGGTATTTCTGTACGTTAATTTTTTTTTAAATTGAATCTTTTCTTTTATTAACATAATTAAATGGACCATTTCAACAATTTTATTATCAGTTTTAAATTTAGACGATGAAATATTTAAAAACAGTATGGAAAAATGAACCATCTCGTCAGCTTGGTTGAAAGATAGATTACACTTAATTGAAACAGGTTCAATCAATTTATAGTGCTAGAAATAAATATGCCTTTAATTAAACGAAATCTACCTTGCAGTGGTTTCATATCCTGTCAACAACAGAAGCTGTATTTCTTTCTCTATAATACTTTTCTTTTTCTTTTTCTTTCTCTCTTTCTATCTACTTTTCTCTCAAACACATAGCCACACAGACGCTAATACAAACACAAAAATTATTTCTCTAAGCCCCAACATTAAATAATAAATTACAATAATATCGTATCCCTTGTTTGGAAAGCAGATGACAGCAATGCTCTAAAATGCAAAATATAAACGCCTTATTCTCTACGTATCCTTGTAACGGTAAAACCCCATGACTTTTCAGTGTCTATCAATGCTGACGGAAAATTCTGTGCCGCTCATGCTGACTTGTACTATGCTAACATCGCTGGCAAAATTCAGGGAGGATACGACATGCTGTCTCTCGGTGACCAAAAGGTATGTCAAAAGGGACGTCTGTTTGTTTGTTGTTTTTTTAATTCCCTTTGTAGGGTTTCACAATTCTCGAACAAACCAGCCAAACACCAGAAATTAAATTTAAAATAGTGGATAAATATTTAAATTGATGTCATCATTCAGCCTCTGTCTGACATCTAAATTGTTAAAATTTACTAGGTGTTTTATCATTTTTAATTTGAAACATCCACCGACTTTTGTTAATATTATTGAACAAAATGTGGGTGAGACTTCTAGATTAGGCTTATAGATTAGTAGATGGATAACATGTCAACAGGGTATGAGTGAGCCTTACACAGGACTCAGGACGTAACAAAACAGCGAGCGTTTCGGCTAAGAGCCTTCCTCAACGAACAAATAGTACGCAAATAAAACGAAATTAAAGAAATAAAAAATACGAACTTAGAGAAGCTCTCTTTTGTTCTCTTTGGATTTCACCGCAGATAAGTTTTTTTTTCTTTTTTTTTCTTAATATTCGTTTTATTTGTGTACTATTTGTTCGTTGAGGAAGGCTCTTTGCCGAAACGTTCGCTAATTTGTTACATCCTGTCAGGCTCACTCATACCCTGTTTACTTTGTTAATATTAAAAAGTTGTCTTTGTGTCTTCTAAAATGGCTTTTTTAAAAATAATAATAATTACCATACGTAATAACTGCGGAATTGAAGTATTCTTCCCACCAATGGAAATAAATGTTACGTGATTTTTATTTCATAGCCTCCATTAATTTTAAATCTCATGTTTGATTCAGCCGTTCTTCTTATGAAACTACAACTAATTCGCATTACAATGAGCATGCTTCAATTCGACTACCCTCTATCTTAGTTAATTACTGGGGCAAAGATACAATTAGGTGACACACTTTTTCTTTATAAGAATAAATTCAAACCATCCCGTGCAAGCTCCATTGAACACATTTACCATGCCACCGACACGTATGGACTTTATAACATCTCTCCTGTGCCATCTTTGACAAACAGAGATGTATTTATGTATTTGTTGTTTGTGTTTGTAAACATTATGTTCGATGAGTAGGCTAATTGTATCAATTCCATCAATGTGAAGTAGTTGCTTTTTTTCTGCCAGCGAAAAAGAAATAAAGTTTCGTATAGAATATTTAAAAAGTGTGAAGTATGAAAGATTGAATCGTGCTTCTGGGTCTTAGCGTGTAGTTGTTCTTTTAAACAAATTTAAAATACCCCACCTGCCCTAAGCTCATATGATTTCTAAAGGCCCTCAATACTTAACACATGCTCTGGACAAAAACGAAAAATAGAAATATAATGAAAACAAAAGTAAAACACAGACAATTACAAGACTAATTAAATGTGGAATTTTAAGTAATAGGTTTAATAAGTAGACCATCCTGCCAAGAATTTTGTCTAAACGTGAGAAAAAGTAAATGAAATACAAAGAGAGATAACCTGGGATTTTAAGGAAAGCCCTCTAAATAATCTAATTTTGAACTATTTTACAACCAGTCTATTATAAAATACATTTCAATTACTTTGCGTATAATTTAAAAAAGTTAAATTTTAAAAAAGGTTTTAAAATATCAGCTATGTCGAATAAACACCTATTGGATGTCAGTTGAATGACAACTGTTTTGACAGCGTGCAGAATATTAAAATTAAACGAGGAAGGAGGAAGCATGATACATTTAGAGCAAATTAAAAAAGTAAAAAGAAACAACGAACCTCAGAAAGTGTAACAAGAAGTCTTCTTCAGCGAACGAAACCGTAAAACAATACATAAGTAATATGTTAAGTCTTAGTTGTAGTAAAAGTCCAACCCAAGCGAATAGCGTATTTTCTTTTAGTCCACTTTGATTTTACGTCGCAGAAAATTTTATAATTTTTTTTAAAATTTGATTTTGTCTTTTTTTTTATTTATTGTTTATTTGTTGAGAGACTTTTTGGTGAGTCGATTTTTTTTATTTGTGTGTGTGTGGGGGTGGGGTTTATGGGATTTGTGCAGGCCGCATCATAAATTGTTTAATTTATTTCTTTTCTAACTATCCTATTTGCAAACTTGATCCTATACTATACTGTAAAATATAAAATACTTTTACCACGAAATAAAATCTCCCAACAGCCCTGTGCCTATCGAGCAAACAGGGACCTGAGGTACCGTGAGATTGACGGAAAATGCAACCACCCCAAAGATTACGGATCAACCATGAAGCCCGTCAAGCGTTACCTGAGACCACACTACCAAGATGCAGAAGGTATCTTGACCTCATTCATTCATTTCAATCGTACAGCCACCTCGAAGTTTCAAAAGATAACTTTAGACCGAAACCTAAATATCACTTACGTAAATGCTAGTCATAAATGCTTACATAAATGATGATACACCATCATCTCGTGATGCGGAAAGATGGCGACGAAATGCTAGTCAGCCAAATCTAAGCTTGTCAAAGACAGAAATGGTTGAAAATAAATTTGAATAAACTAGATTTTGTAAATGAGTCCACCGTCTCAAGCTTTACAATTTAAAAAAAACTATTGAAAAGAGATATCATGATATAGAGCCATACTGTAGTGTTAGCTCTGTACTAGGCCATCTCTAGTCTTATGTCTAAACAGCCTTCCAATATAAAAGATAAACAAGTAACTTTGAACAAACTTTAAACTGTGTCAACGGACATAACCATTTCAGATAATCAATGATTTTGGGGAATATTATTAAGGTTTGTGTAAACAACTGATTTGAATGTCGAATAATCTTTAAATTTTTTTTTAATCTGACTTTAACACGTCGCTCTTCCTTTGTGTCCTCCAACAGGCAAAGACGCCCCTCGTATTTACAGCGTTTTGGGTAACAGTTACCTTCCATCTCCTCGTCTCATCAGCTTGAATCTCTTCCCTGATATTCCTAAAGTGGCCAATACCTCCATGTGGACCATGCAGGTGAGATCCGGTCAATAGTGACAGAGTAATAAGATTTTTTTTAAAGATACTGAGAAGGCCAATGCATCATTTAACGAGCGATAACATTAAATGTTTTTAAAAAACCAATAGTTATTAGCCCATTTAAAGTAACAATAGGAATACCAATCATGCGTGTTTTTATTCCCAATCTGAAAACGATTTGGTTTGCAATCATGTTGAAAGAGACTTGAGGAGTGCTAGTTTCAGAATCACTGATCTAACAATTGTATAGTGAATTTTTAGAATCCCGAATACTTTTTTAAAATGTGTAATCATGTACCAAAATGTTTGTATTACAGTTCGGTCAGTTGATTGATCACGACATCACATCAGCTCCAGTGCCCACAGGTAAATATTCAGAGCACTTTAAAACATAATTTTTTTAATTACATCATAATTTGATTCAATAGTTGATTTAATCAAATCGTCTACCTATTTATCAATCTATTTGGTCAAATATCCATTTAGCTGTCCATCTAGCTATCTATCGATCCAACAATCCAAACATTAAATTCGTCGATCTGTCAGTCTAACTTTTTGTCCACTAATTTGTCCACTTACTTCTATATATCAACCTAAAAAAATATCCAGCTATCAAACAACTACTTTATTGTGTCCTTATAAAATATATGTAATAAAGTAATTAAGAATGAGAAATATTTAAGTAAAACATTGTATCATTTACTTTATAAAAGAAAGCTTAACATTAATTTCTGTATTGAAAGGGATATTCAGAATATGTTTTCGAAAACCATGAAATATTTCATTTAGTAACGGTTTTCGCTCAATATTATTGTCTAATTCTTCTGAGCTTTTCTAGTTTTCTTGGATTTAGTTTTTGTGTCAAACTCTCGGTCATCAACTTTAAAAATATGCTTGTAACTTTAACACGGCTCATTAGACTCAGAATGTTCCCCAATTTGAGATTAAAGATATATGACATAAACACGCGATGTGTTATATAATGTTCTCACTATCTCCAGGTCCTAATGGAACTATCAAGTGCTGTGGTGTGAAAAACATGCCTAAGTAAAAATTAAATACTATTTTTTAATCTCATTTAACTTTAAGTTTCTCAACAAATTTTACAATGAGTTATTAAATAACCTCTCTAGGCATTTTAATAACTTTACCTGCGTAATTACGATTCAATTAGTTATTGGTTATGAACTGTCTATTTTATGTTGCTTTTCAGTTTTTTAAATTTGTCGGAAGTAATTCTTAAGCATGCATTGCAATTTGTGTGTTAAACAGATATAATTTTTTTTATAAGTGACGTTCTTAAGATCTAATTTGTTGTATTTTAATCAGTCTACATTTATTATTTTAAAGATGTAGTTAACTACTTAAATAATGACTAAGTTAAATAAAATAACACTTACAATGCAATGTCATCAATCATTTTATCTATGTGAAAGTGACATCACATTGATCATAATTTTGTTATTGGTAGACATGGTAATTGATAAATCACGTTATTTAAATCTTATTTTAGAGAGTAGACATGGCAATTGATAAACCACGTTTTTTTAAATCTTAGTTTAGAGTTTAGAGGTAGTTTGTTTGTTTTTAAATGAGGAAGACTGGAAATTCTTTATGTTGAAAAATATGTGGTAAAATAAATAAATAAATTCAATACTAGAAGTAAGACATGGATAAGCGTAAGATGCAATAATTTTCTGTATAGAATGAACAACTGTAAAATATGAGATAAGATCAGATAAAAATGTAAAAATATTAAACAATAATAGGATGAAAAATACTTGTTACTGTTGACTAGAATTTTACATGGCAGTTACGAATTCATTTTGCAGTTGGTATTATTTTATTTTAGTTTTAATTTTTTGCCAACACATTCATTTTTTTTTGGTACATGTGTCAGGTTATCCCATATCTCGTTTTACTTCTTTTTTAAGAAGCGTTTGTTTTATTTCATGATGTACACCAGTTCAAGAATCAAACGGTTATTTTTGTTTCTAATTTCACAGGGAATGCTTCCCAATATCCATACCAAAGGAGGATCCCAGATTTGACACTTGCATGGAGTTTGTACGATCGCAGGCAGCAGCTGATGAGAAAGGCAATCAGCTTTGTAAGTCTAAGTGACTCGTCCAAAGTATTGTAATCCAAAAGTTTGTTATCACAAAATCTCCCCCCGCGTGAACGCATTCTATTAAAATTGAGCAAAAGACATGAAACCTGGAATGTGCTATCACGAATTTTGATTAGATCAGTCATCAGTTTGTAATCAGATGGAGAAAAATAAATTGACAAATTAATGTTATAAAATTATATAAAACAAAAATTGCATGGAATGTAGCCATAGGAATATATAAAACTTCAATGTAAATATTTTAAGGTCATCAAACATTTTGAACAAGACGAAACCGTTTTTACTTGTATGGATATACAGGTCGTGAGTTTCTCTTAATTGCCATTGATGGTGATACATTTTATACAATGTTTGTTCCGCAGACCCCAGGGAGCAGTTGAACGCCATCACGTCTTTTGTCGATGGTTCAGCCTTCTATGGTTCAGACTCGAATGCCACCAAGCGGCTGAGAACTGAAAACGGAACAGGTTTGCGTGTTTCCAATCTGGCATGTTCTTAGAGTGTGATGTTCATACTGGTTACAGAAACATTGATTCACCACGATGTTTCGGTCTAGAAACATTTAAATTCTCAATTATAATGTCTATTAAAACTATAGTTTGTATATAGAGTTACCCAAACGAAAGCAATAAACCTAACGCTCATCCTCCCAAATAACATGGCGTTAATTTTGGGGTGCTAGGTAACGAGACGCCAGAATAGTTGGCCAAATTACGTTATAAATATTTAAATAATTTAATGTTCAGTTTAATTGACTTAAATGTATTTATTTACTTTAAGAGTAAATCGATAATTTTTCTCCATGCCACATAAAATTTATTAACATAACTTTATTATATAGGAGGGGTAAAATGTATCTACATATTTTTTTTGTAAGTTGTGGGCACCACAAATAATATTATAACACTTGTGGGGAGGGAGGCCACATAAAACCTGGTAAACCTTGTTTTAAAACTTCCATATCAGAGAAAATGTATCAAGAGTTTGTAGCATAGTTTTAATTTTGCAGGAATTATATTTTAAGGATTAATTAGACAAGTCAAAGACTTAATAATTCAACTTATGCCATGACATTAATTGTGTGTTTCTTAATTCAAATTCAATTATAATCATTGTATTTGACAGGAGCTCTTTTGAAGACCGTAATCGTCAACGGGTATGAACGTCTTCCAAACGACACGTCCGCACGTCCCGGTTGCCTAAAGTCTCAACGCCCAGAGTCTTATTGTCTGATTACAGGTACGTGATCACGATATGTGTCACATTCTGTACACCATTATTAAACTGGGAAATTGTGGGCGAGTGGGGATATATGTATATTTATATTCATTTTTAAGCTGCCCAATCGAGTGTTAGAAACTTTAAAGCAAAGCTTTATGTGTGGGAGGTGGGAAAGGAAACCACAATTTATTATTGGTTGAGATGCTAAATAATTACCATTTCTTAAAATCAATTAACATAAAAAGATGATTGTCTGCTTGCTACGTAGTAAATCAATGTCTATTCTGAACAGGCGACAGGAGAGCTAACCTCCATCCCGGCCTCTCGTCTGCCCACTTGCTGTTCCATCTGTATCACAACTTTGTCGTCAGGAGTTTGGCCGCAGCCATCCTAAAACAACGCAACCAGCCCTACGCCCCCACCAATGTTGAATATTTTATCGCTAACGCCCCCGCCTACCTCAAGGAAAAACTCTTCCAGGTAAACATTAATTTATTTTCTATATTTTTATTGTGTGTCATTTCACCCTATTTGGTCGAAAATGTTTCGATGGAGTTCAACAAATGCTTTAGCACCATCGCTTAAGTTCAAACAACGTTGTCCTAATGTTGCCAGATCCCGAACTACGACGTTAAAAACCTTCTTTCCACCATTCCACGCCACCACCTACCTAACCTCCCCCTCCCCCCCCCAAAAAAAATAATTAAATAAATATCTTGTCAATACATCCAAGAAAATAAAAGTGAAAAAAAAAGCACGTCCAATCATTAAAGCTTACCTAGCATTCTTTTAGAATCGAAGATATTTTAAAGAATAAAGCGTTACCATAAAATAATATACGTTAAGCTTTTACATATTTTAGCAGAACTAAAATCGATTTCTATTTGTACAGTTTAATGTACCGTGCGTGATAGTTATCTCACTTGTATTGATGGATACAATTAAAAGGAATGAATGGGCATAGTCGGATAAAAAAACAGATCAGAAAAATAAAAGGGAAGGGCTTCGGGTTTTATTTGTTTCGCTGGTCTGGTCTTAAAATGGTTCATCTTTTAACCTCTTCAGGAAGGAAAAAGAGTCATAGGTGCAATTTTCCAGAACATCGTCTTCTGCGACTACTTACCCATCATCCTCGGGCCAAAACTTATAGAAAAGTTCAAGCTTGGCTGCATCAGGAGAAGCAAGTACAACCCATACGTCGACCCTAGGATAGCCAACGCTTTCATGTCCGGTGAGTTTCCTTATTACTTGATTATAGATAAGCGTAGGACGCAATAATGAATAGTCTTCTGTATAGAAATAGCGTCTGTAACAGATAAAATAAGATTCGTTTCAACTTTGTTAACGCTCCCCCATCTTTCTCTCTCTCTCTCACTCTCCATATTTCTGTTTCTCTGTTTCTCTTTATCTCTCTCTTCCTTTCTCTCCCTCCCTCTCTCTCCATATTTTTCTCTGTCTCTCTCCTTCTCTCTCTTCCCCTCTCTCTCTCTCTCTCTATGCCCCTCTCTCTATTTATCTCTCTTTTTCGCTCTGAAATGTTTTGAATAAATCTCAGAAGCAAAAATGATTAGAGAACAAGGTTTCCAAAATTGTTTTCCTTCATGTCTTTGTAGATTAAAAATTTCAAACAATATCTCGTTCATTAAAAACTTTAGATATAGACTTTTGTTGTTTTATTTGTGTGTGTATACTATTTTCATTCATAATTTTTCTATCTACTTGTTTTGTGTATTTTCCACTGCCATTACATATTTTACTAACTTAATCTTACTTGTAATTTTTTTCCAGCTGCTTTCCGTTTCGGACACACACTTGTCCCAAACTCATTTACTATCAATGGTAAACAAGAACTCTTGAAGGACAATTTCTTGGTACCCGATGGTCACATCAACGGCTTTGAGAGTCTTTGCAAGGGATTCCTCGAGGACGGCAAAAACGAAGCTTTTGATTGGTGCGTTAAAACAAAAATAAAAAGGAATTCTTATTTATCTATCCACTAAGGCTACATTATGAGATATGCTTAGGAATTTTATAAATAGAAACTCCTCTCGTCTTTTAAGTAAATCAGGCGTATCTCTAGAAGAAAGTATTATTTTTGCAGCGAACACGATTTATAGCAAAGCGTCTAAGTTATACTTTTTTCAGCGTTAGTTTTAGTCTCGCGATAGAAAACCATTCTACTCTAGGACACATAATTTTGGCTGGTGCGGCTCTAAAACTAATGGTAAAAATAAAGGTAAAAAATGATTTTAAAAAAAAACACGTTTTTATAAGTGAAATAAAAAGAAGAAAATTATTTAAAACTTATAAGTTCAAGTACTTTAATTTAATATGACTAAAAACGTGAGGTGGGCGCTTATGAGGTTCAACATATGCAGTTCATTCATTCTCTCACTTATAGATCTCTCTTTTGCCTTCTAAATTAGAAATCCTTAATTTTCAAACCAAACACCCACTCCACGTTTTCGGTCATATGCAATCGAAGTACTTGAACTTATAAATTTTAAATTATTTTCTTCTCTTTAGTCCACTTATAAAAACGTGGTTTTTTAAAAATACTTTTTTACCTTTATTTATTTTACTCTTTTTAGTCTAAGTGTATGCTATGGTGAGTTTTGAAGTATTGATTATGTTCAAATAGAATACGCATTGCCCAACAAACATTTTAAAGACTGAAGTTGACTGATATTATTATTATTATTATTAGTTGACTGACCTCCCCTTGATGTTACACATGGTTGACGTGGTCGGGGCTGGTGTGAACTCGGCACGTGAATGTAAATGTAAACAATAGCAGACAGATTATACCGATGCTTATATAGAGATAAACTAAAAAATTCAATAATTTAATAACGGTACATTCGATCGATCTAAAATTTTGATACAATGCATTGTCATTCAAGATGTATTTGTGGTAGAAGTTTGAGCGCTCTAGGACCATCAGAAGTGGTTTAATGTTACGTTGGCAAATTTGTAAAATTGCTGACAGACAGACAGACACGAAAGCAAGCGAATAGAAACGTGGTAAAAATTCATTTTGTTCAAACAGGTTCTTCAGCAAATCTATTTCCGAGCATTTGTTCGAGACCAGAACCGGACCAAAGGGAGCCATCGACCTTCTTTCCGTGAACATCCAGAGAGCCCGTGATCACGGTATCCCAGCTTACTACTACTGGAGACGCTTCTATGGTCTCAGGTTGGTCTGGAGAGTCAATCTCTAACGAAATGAAGAGACAAATTCCTTATTATATCATTTAGTATAGTCACTGAAGTGATTATATTTAGAAATTGACCGCACGGCTTTGTTTATTTGGAAATCTAACTTAAAACTCATAAAAACAAAGGAAAACCTATTCAAGGTTGAAACTGCATTTTTTGTCGTTTTATGTCGGTCCCAAATTTTGGTGCATCTCTGATTACTTGATCACTTTAAATATACATGTATCATTTTTATTATTTTCTTTCCAGACGTTTAACAAGATTCGAGGACTGGGGCAATGAAATCGGAGAGAAGTTGAGACAGTTTTATAAGTAAGAGATTTGTCTATACGAGCAACAAAGCCCGTCCAAGGACGTTCCGCCACCGTTCGGTGGCATGTTGTAACTCCCCTCCAACAGCCGTCTCGACCGGCATTACATGTGCATCACGTCAAAAATACTATTCATTATAGTTAAATAAATAACTCGTAAAACAGAGCTTTTTGCTATAAATCCTAACGAGCATAACTCAAAATAAAGTCTTGGAAGAAATACTGCACCAAAAATAACCCGTTTTGAACGTCCGCGTAAATGGCGTAAACGTGTTCAATATTATTGCCTGTAGGAGTCATATGTGTTTGAGGGACCAATCGCTATAGATGATTTGATAGCGGTGTAAACGAAAACGCATACCTTAGGGCAATGATAAAGGTTCAAATTGTATTACATACCGAGAGACTATAAAATCGAAGCACGGAAAAATCAGATATTAAAAAGGTACATACCCAGTGTGTTGGCCAAAGTTTTAAAAATATTAGCTCAAACAATGACGTGATATAATATTTTACGGCCAGAAACACCACACGCTCTGTTAATCTCGAAACCAAAATTATTATGATTTTACGTCTCTATTTTCAATTTTAAAAACAAATATGCTGATTATGTCTCTTAGCGTTACAGAATGTGTGACCCGGGGTTTTTTTATAGTAGATATGCATCCTTTTACTAAAACCTATAACCATTGCAAACCAGGATGATATCATTTACCTTACCCTTCCACCCCCCCCCCACACACACACTTTTCCATTACTTCCGGTAATTGAAGCCAGATAAAGGACAATGATAAATAAGGATGTAGGTTCATGTACATCAATATATTTTACTTTATGATCATTAATTTTATTCTCCCACGTTGTGACTTTAAAAAGTATTTTTAATGCATGTTTTTATTTCCATTACCAGCCATGTTAATGACATCGACTTGTTTGTGGGTGGAGTCTTTGAACCACCAGTTGAAGGGGGCGTGGTCGGTGAGACTTTCGGTCACATCATCGCCAATCAATTCGCCGATCTCAAGTATGGTGACGCCTACTTCTTCCTGAGCAAAGAATACCCCCAGGGCTTCACTGATGGTAAGTGCCACAATCGAATACCGTGGGATGTTAAGGTCAGCTAAGTTTTGTGGTGAAAGTGACCTCTGGGCACTTGACCACTGGTCCGTGACTGAGAAAGTCCGTGGATGAGATGGAATTTGAGTTAGGGTAGGGATAATAAAAAATGTTTGTAGTAGGACGAGGTAGCTGAGGGATCTTTAAAGATGGTTTGAGTCGAGTTGCGAGGGAGTTGGGTTATGACATAGTATAGTTGCAAAATATGTCATTGATATTCATTATTGATATGGAACTAGTAAACAAAAATGAATCTAATTGAATTGCAGACGCCATATTGCAAGGTTGAATTTCAATCCCCACAGCTCCTTTAGTAAAAACGCATCAACTATGTTATTTTCAATTTAATCCACTTCATAATTGAACTCAAGGTGTGCATTCATTTAAGCTTGAGTTGTCTGCGCACCCAGCTTTTAATAATAACCTAGCGTGTTTGACTTCCACAGAGGAAATCGCCGCCATCCAGGAAGTGACCTTCAACAGCATCCTGTGTAAGAGCGCCCAACTTCAGTACGTCCAAGACAACACATGGTTTATTCCATCTGAATCGTAAGTGCATGATTAGTACTCAACAAATATATAATATATAAATTACTTCTTTGTTTACATCCATCTAGACAACTTTACATGAAGTTGCGTACTGGATGCATTTGATGAGTGAGTGTTCGGTTGCCTGAGTATGAGAGGGTTGAGGGCTATTTCAGACTACAGTGAAAATCGCTTAACACAAAATTGAGGAGACTCAATTTTTATTTATTTCGTGTTAAAGGATAATACAAAAAGTGTATATCCTTTTCGGGAAAATTTTACTATTTCGTGTGATGTTTCTTCTTCGGCGTTTTTGCGTTAAACATATTTCACTTGTTTTTAAAATCCTTTTTTTTAAATTTCTATCACCATCCTTTGTTTTTTCGCATATTGATGTACATATAATGTGTATCTCATGAAGTGAAACGGATAACTCGCGACTCATCTAACAACTGCCCTTCCTCCACAGCAATCCCGTGAGGCCATGCTCCGTGCACCCACAGTTCAACGCCGAGGTGTTCGCCAAATACTTCGACCAGCCTTACTAGAGTGCTGGATCATGTGTGATGGTGTCTCTTCACGTCACCTGCAGCTATGCCGCTGTAACATTGCGCGTCTGCATTTTGGACATTTTCAATGGTTTTATTTTCAATAAAGAAACAATCGGCCCAAACTTTTTTTTCTTGTGCTTTTATTAAGACGGTTTTAACTTTAAATTCATATCACGCTTGCTTTATTTAAAATTACATACATAGTAATAATAAGTTGTTGTTTTTTTTTGTTCAATTGATAATTGAAGGGGAAATATATGTACACAATATATGTTTCTTAAAATAATTATTTTTCAAATGATATTAAAGACCTAAATAAATTTTATATGAATAAATAATGGGAATTGTGAAAACTGCCAAATTTCTATAGAGTAAAAGTATTTAACTTACTCCATTTAGAAGATAAATATTTTAGTCACAAATCCTTTCATGACTATCATTACGATTATCTTAAAATAAATAATTTGTGAGAAAAAAAAACATTCAAAAAGAGTTAAAAATAATTTTTGAATTATGTACAAAAGATGACACGTTCACCTCTCCAAAATCTAATATCAAATTTCTCACGCCCTATTAAGTTATTGTGAACTTGTTTGAAGAATGCTTGACATATCATTATTTACACTCCAAACATCCACATTATGCAAATTATCAACAAAGATAGAATCTTTTTGTTTTCTATTTCAATTCAAGTCTACAGATTAATAACACAATGTATTAAGCAAGCTATGTTACAATCGAGTTGTTGTCTTGACAGAACACCAATCATATCTGAAACACTTTTTGATGTTACTTCCGTGTGATATAATAAAAAAAAATGTTTAAACAAAAATGTATAAGTTGTGTTTCAAATAAAAGCGTAGTGTGAGTCTACATCATATAACAGTTACTTCCGAACCACTTTTTTCTCTATCAAACGGACATGGTGGTCGAGCGGCATGCGAACTCGGCTGTTGTACCGATGGAAACGGGTTCGAATCCATGTGAAGGCAAAGATTTGCTCCCGGTACACAGGGCGCCCTGAGTCCACCCAGCTCCGAATTGGTATCTAACACTAGATAAGGAAATAAAGGCGGCTGGGCAATGCGTTGAACCCTCATAGCCGTGGACTGTGAACGCTGCATCACTTGCCAACAGACCGGCATGGTTTGTGGACGCAATTATCCACTGTATAGAAGGAGCGTCTGTATAAATAAGACAAGACAATGGCTGCTTTTTCGTATCAGTATGAGAAAGATTTGTTTGCATCTATGATATTCCTTTTCTTTTCTTTTCTTAAAAATCTTGTCACGTACCGATTGACACAAAATTCAAATCAATCTCTTGATAACAATCTCTGAAATCTTGCCTTGAACGTTTTCTATTTTGAATGATAGATAACCATCATCGTTCATCCACACTAACGTCATGGGATACTTAAGTATTCATTAAAAATTCAGAGAACTAAATCTTTTAATCACCCACCTCAGGGTTAAAACGCTGGATTAATACATTTTTTAAAAATTCATTATTTTAAAAAATTCATAAAATTTCCACAATCCCTTGAGAAAAAGATAAGTTGGAAGTAGGGGAAATGATTAAAAAGATAATATTTTTAATACATAAATTATCATTTCTCCATTTCATTTCCGTGGAGAGGGATAGCCAGACGCAACATTTCTATAACATTTACCATTACAAAAAAACTGTTGCGTTCTTGATTCTGTTGATGGTGATCTAAAACATAGACATCCACGAAGTGACGTCAAGTTCAGGGAATTCGCAACACGACTTTGCTGGGTTCCTAAAAGAAAATGAATAGGGTTGTTCAATGGTTTAAGAAAATCGCTGTGATAAAAGCTATTTCCCCTTAACATGTCTATGTCGTGTATGAAAGATGATGCCAAACCTGTGTTTTAAATATGAAAATGTCTGTATCACTTACGTGTCAGATTTTAAGTAGAGCGGATTTTGTTGTACTGACTCCATGCCTATTATGGTACACAAAACTGTGTTAAAACCAAGCTTCTTCATGGCTTCTATTTGCGCTATGGAAGATTTAATTCAAAGTGTAGTTTTATTAGCACAAAGTGGATGTTTTGGGAGGACGAAATGTTATTTCATTCTTTACTTTCTGTTAAACGACTTTGTTGTTACGTTTGTAGTGCCCGATTTGAATGTGATGAGGTGGTTGGTGTGAATTAGACACCAATTAACAAAGGATATATGCAAGTAGTAAATGATTGGGGGGGTGGGGAGGGTGTAATTTACAACTTAGCACAGATATGGGGTAAATTTTCAAAGAAAGGGATAACAGCATTATTGGGTAAATCCGGTTTAGAATTTAAATTGAGATTTTTAAAACATTTTTTTAGGTAAGTGCTATATTTTACTAAAAAAACTAACTATCTGGATACTTGTGTTATAAAATATTTAAAACTTTGAATATATAAGTAATAATTATATTTCCATAAGAATCGATTTTCACAACAACAACAAAATCATCTCCACAACAATTCAGCATTTTTTTGTTGTTTCAATGCAGTTACTAAGTGGCTATATGAGGGAGGTTTCAGTGTGTCTCATATTTTCTTCTGATCATCTTACAGTTTTTAATTATGTGGTAAACATTACTTCTCACATTTTCCTAACAACACTAACCGACAGAGAATCGCTGAGGCTCCTCTTGGCTCAAGAAGAAGTAGGCGTCCCCAAACTTCAGGTCCTTGAACTGGTGGGCAATGATATTCCCGAACGTCTCCCCAACCATGCCCCCGGGTACGGGGTTTTCTAACAGGCCTCCGACAAAAAGGTCAACGTCCCTGATGTGTCTGAATTGAAAGATGATTTTTTTTAAAAACAAAACTTTAATTTAACGTGAGTATTTAAAAAATCGATTTGGAAACGCTAGTATTATAATACTGATTTTAAAATTTTAATAGATTTTTCTCAGTTTAAATACATAGAGAAAAAAATTAACGTTATTTAAGGTCAAGCCTGTTTGGTTCTCACTTGTAAAGGGATTTCATGGTAGCATTATATTTTTCAAATGCATCCAGGGATCTGTATCGACTGCAACATAGCAATTAACTTTCATGATAAATAAATGAATATGTAATGAGAGTATTGAGTTACATATTGAAATTCGTTTCATAAAAGAAAGAAATTAAATATTTCTGGTTATCTTTGTTTTAAAGAGAGTTTCTCCATAATTATTTTTTTTTAATTATTCGTTTCTACGGGAGCAATTGACTTTTTAAAAAAATAACTTTTTAAAAAAAATCGGGAATGAAATATCCAATATTTTAACTGTTTTATTCCTATTTACGGTTCATCGATCTGGTTTCCCATAGGCATTACCTTATTTAAATTTGAACATCTATAAGGAATAATGTATCTACATGTATCACGTGATTCAACTATCTTGTACATTGATCTTTCAGCTATCACTCTTTCTTCGATCCTCACTATTTGTTGAAATTTGACACTTTATTTAATTGGATATATAAAAAAATCCCTTCGCAATAGTAAGTGGTCTATTTAAAGAGCTTTTCATAAGCAAGTAATAAAGATTTTGAAAGCCCCTTCTATTGTCTGAGGTGTTGTTCTACTTGTTTATGTAGGATTGATGGAGACTAGTCTTGTGTATGTGATAAGTTTTTTTTTCCTTTGGTTTATAATACATGAACTAACTTCTTTACTCTGCAGGATGGACCAGTTTTTAAATCCCTTATATTAACTTCGCGGCCGTCTCTGCCGTCATCTCTCTCTGTCTGTCTGTCGTCATCTCTGTCTTGGGCGGGCGGAAAAACAAAAGTAAAAAATGACCCACTTCCCGTGATTCGATCGAGCTGAAATTTGGCATACGGACCCGACTAACATAACAATGCATCGTATCAAAATTTCAGATCGATCGAACGTACCGTAATTAAATTAATGCATTTTTAGTTTATACTTATATAACGTATGTAATTCAAACTCACTGTTTGTTATTGGGTTTTTTTCCACGTGAAAGTTTGAGTTGACGCGTTGAGGCGACCCATCGAAGTACCGGCGTCCTTTTGTTTACATTTTACGTGTCACGCTGAGCTCGGTTAAGCGCTCGAAGACAAGATTTTTCCCTTCTTCCCCCCACCCACCCCACACCCAGGGTTATGAAGCAATGTTGAGTTAAGACAGATTCAGTCAGTAAATGTTTGTAGCGTTTGAAAATAATCAATACTGTTAGTTATGTCTCATCTATAAGGGATTTATAGTCAAAAACATTGTTTTTACGGGTTTGTTTTATTAAATCCCTTATATTAACTTCACCGCCGTCTCTGTCTGTCGTCATCTCTCTCTCTCTCTCTCTCTGTCTCTCTGTCTTGGGCGGGCGGAAAAACAAAAGTCAAAAATGACCCAGTTCCCGTGATCCGATCGAGCTGAAATTTGACACATGGACCCGTATCACCTAACATTGCATCGTATCAAAATTTCAGATCGATCGTACGTACCGTAATTAAATTAATGCATTTTAGTTTATCCTAATATAACGTATGTAATTCAAATTCACGGTTTGTTATTGTTTTTTCTTCCACGTGAGAGTTTGAGTTGACGCGTTGACATAGACCGTCGTGCCGACACCCCCTCACGTCACATCCCCCGTTACTAAAGACAGAGGACATCACATGGTGTCAGTCTGTAAATGTTTGTCGCGTTGGAACATAATCAATACTTTTAGTTCTGTCTCATATATAAGGGATTTATAGTCAATAACTTTGTTTTTACGAGTCTTTTTTTATTAAATCCCTTATATTAACTTCACCGCCGTCTCTTGGGTTCGTGGTCGGGAGGGCGGAAAAACAAAAGTTAAAAAAAATGACACACTTTTCGTGATGCCATCGAGCTGAAATTTTTCACATAGACTCGAGTCGCCTATAGATGCATCGTATCAAAATTTCAGATCGATCGAACGTACAGTAATTAAATTAATACATTTTTAGTTTATCTCTATATATCATATGTAATTCAATTTCACACTTTGTTATTGTTTTTCTTCCACGTGTCAGTTGAGTTCATGCGTTGACGCCACCCTCGATTTCCACACCCCCTTCCCCCTGTTTTAAAGCCAGGGGAGATCAGCCGAGAACATAACTAATACTTCTAGTTATGTCTCATATATAAGGGATTTATAGTCAAAAACTTTGTTTTTACGGGGGTTGTTTAATTTCTGAAAATATTCATTTCTTCTTTTACGTATCTTTTAATATAAACTATTTGTTGACAAAGTTGCTGTGGTTTAATTAAACCAAAAAAAAACTGGCTAATTAAAAAGTAAAATAAAACATAAGGCCATACACAAACCTAAGTGCATAAAATCGTCGCCAAAAGTAATAACCAGGTATTCCGTGATCACGCCCCCTTTGAATATTTAATGAGATGAGATCGAGGGCGTGTCTGGAACCCTCTCTTGTTTCAAATAAATGTTGCGTCACAGCAGAACAAACAAATCTGAGAACAACAAAAACGGAGGTGTTGGGAGTGAGGGGAAATCGTTATTTTTTTTAATCGAGGTCGTTCAGTATATGTTCAAAGTTAAACACTGCAGCTTAACTACAAGCAGGGAGCGAATGATGCCAACATTTGGATTTGAGTAATATTTTTAATACACACCACAAAATCTTGTTTAACGCGCTGCAAATAGAAACTTTTAATGGCATCCCTTTAAAAAAAAGAATCTGATTTTAAAATGTATCTGTTGCTGTTCATTGCAGGTTACAGATGAATTAATGATCAATCATATTGTGATAAATAGAAATCATATTCAATAATGTGGTATTGGTAAAGTTTAACGCTGTTAATATTTTTTGTAAATTCAATTATAAATATAACCCATATATTGAGAAATAAAAAGAAATTTGAAGAAAAAAAACGTTCGCATATTTTCTTTTCAAACTCCAAAGATACCAACCAATTTGATACTAAGAATCAAAAAGTTACCTCTGATAATATATGAAGTTATACAAAATTTAAGCATGAGATACTATGATTTTTTTCAAAGTGTCTCAAGGAAATCAGGAAGCTATCAAAAGTGTAACAAATAGAATTACGAATGTATACATAAGTTAAACTTGCGACAATAAACATTTTAGTAATTTCCCCATTTTAAACTCAAAATGTATCCCAAAATTAGCCATGTGACATGGACTTCATCCTAAATTTACCCACCCATATTTTATACTCCTATTCCAAGTCATAATGAACACTCACTTCAGAAATCATTAGAGGGTGATACGAAAGTTTTCCTTTCGATGCACAGTTGATGGGCAGTGTACAACACTGGCCACTCATGTCATAATAAATGCTTTAACCTTAAAATATTAACTGTTTTAATGTACCTATCGAACGCCTCGTTTCCCCCATCTTCCAACAAGCCACTGATGATGCTCTCAAAGCTCGCTAGGCTTCTGTCTGGGATCATGAAGTTCTCCTTCAGGTTATACCGTCCGCTCCCAGCGTGGAAAGTGTTGGGAATCAGGGTGTGACCGAAACGGAAGGCGGCTGACGTCAGAAGTGGGGTAGTGTTTTTTTTTAATAAATAATTTCCAAAGGCATTTTAAGCTAAACAAGTTTTCTCTAATCTATATTTAAAAATACTAAGTCGATTAGCATGGTTGATTGTGGACCTAAAATATCGCTTTTTTAAAAAAAAATCAACCTGCTTATAATGTCGGTTAAAAAATTCCGTAAGCGGGAACCATTGGCATTTAGCTGTAGTAATAAGAATGTTTTGTTAATTCTAAGTTATACATATATTTTTTAAAGTTATTGTCATGATGAGGTTTCATTTTCTGCGTTGTGTATTATGCATATTTTGTACAACAATCTATATAACCATTATATTTCTTACACTTTCGATGGTGTAGAATCAATATTTTGTACCTTTAACTATGTGAAACGGGTTGAAATCTCAATAGAAACTGAGAATTATTATTTTACATATGATGGTGGTTTTCGGGGCTGTCTCTTTTGTTTTTAATACATGTCTTTTTGAGCAATATTGGGATGTTACCTGTCGCGAAAACATTGGCTATCCTGGGGTCTGTATCAGGATCGTATCGACTTCTCTGGTCACAACCCAGTTGGTACCTGGTTATGAGATCAGGCCCAAGAACTACGGGCAACCACTCACAGAATACTATGTTTTGCACGACTGCTCCTAAGATTTTCCTCCCTTCCTAATGTAGAAGATAACAAACTGTAATATTAATTATCAGAATATTTGTGCTAAACGTTAATTTATCAGTTCTATCTATTTATGCAATGTCATCTTTAGTCTTGACTTTTAATGATCATAAGTCATTGAATTATAATTAGAAATATTTATGTGCATTTACAGAATATCCTTTTTGGCATTAAATTAAGAAAATGTCATTAAAGAGGTTTAAAAAATATTGAGTCTTTTTCCATTTTCACAAAGACTTTATCGAAACTTATTCACTTGACAAAAAATAAATGTAAGAGATTGTATACAAAGCTAAATAATATCAACACACAATCTCCACTTATGATCAGTGTTGCGTAGTTCCAGCGACAGCCACCAAGCGCGAAATATGATTTTCAACCCCACCCTCTCTCTCCACAGATTATGTACTTTAGTTGTGCTGCTCCTGACAGCGTCTTTAATGATGACTTCATGTTATTCTAATATTGACATACGAGCAATAAATCCCGTCCAAGGACGTTCCGCCACCGTTCGGTGTCATGTTGTAACTCCCCTCCAACAGCCGTCTCGACCGGCATACATGTGCATCACGTCAAAAATACTATTCATTCTAGTTATAGTTAAAATAAATAGCTCGTAAAAACAGAGCTTTGGACTATAAATCCCAAACGCGCATAACTCAAAATAAAGTCTTGGAAGAAATACTGCACCAAAAATAACTCGTTTTGAACGTCCGCGTAAACGTGTTCAATATGATTGGCTGTAGGAGTCATATGTGTTTGAGGGACCAATCGCTATCGATGACCGCACAGAACATTTCCTTTTATAATATAGGATAATAGAAAATCTCATCAGATTCTTCTGAGACCCCATAAGTGAGGGTGGGGTGGGGGTGAGCTTGAAAGGTACGAATGGCACTGCGTACTTATCATTGGGTATTGCGGTTATTTTTCCATCGAATGACGAACAATCTCTTCAGATACCCATTTCTTGCAATGACCTAAGATAATCTTGACCACGGTTCACACATACCTGATACAGCTTTTCCTTTAGATCATCGCTGGCAAGTTCTATAAATTCCTCGACCTGCTGTCGAGATGGGTGGCCGCCAGATTTCTCCAAAATGGCCCGTGCCAGTTGCCTGATAAGATGGTTGTGGAATAAATGAAATAACAAATGGGCGGAGCCTAAGGCTGGTTGCTCGTTAACACGCCTGTCACCTGATGGATTGACAGAAACATAATTGACATTCATAAATAAGTATCAGCGTAAATGCTGAAATATCACATAATAATCCCTTTGTGTAATGAGATGGCTTATTTAAAGTAGGTACAAAGAATGCATTTGCGTTTTTAAATTGCTTTTTTCAAGATATCATAGAAACCGATAGAAATATTATGGTTTATGGAAGAAGGCTAAGAAGAAACCAGCATAAATTGTTGTTGTTGTCGTTTTATAAAATATTTTTATGTATTTTTTATAATCATTAAATGTTTCTGGAGTTTCTCGGCAAGGTTCTCACCCGCCAACTGACAATAAGAATCGGGTTCTCCCGTTCCTAAACAATCAAATCGTCTGGCCGTCACGTCAATGGGTAGTCGTTCTTTGCCATCTACTAAGAATGTTTTCAATAAGGCGCCTGGATAGAGCAGAAAACATTAATATTATCAATAGTGCATCTCATCATGGCATGTTTCTAGATATGAACAAGTAACTAAGCGGACATTTAACTCATTTTTTTTCCTTTTGTGTTATGTAAAAACAAGACTCCTGCAAATTAGATTCAATTTTACACTAATCTAATATCATATTCTGTAAATTTGTGATTACTCTCTTAACGCATTGACTAATACGTGGACGACGTGCTCCATCTGCTGAGAAGTGCAGTAACAACATTTTCTGAGCGTTGGACTCAAAGGGTCTTTAGTTTGTTGTATGTTTTCGTGAGGGTCAATACATTATAATTGATAAACTCAATATAATATATTATTCTCCGGGACTAATACCATCTGGGTTATTACTAAATTCCCAAAATTATAATTACCTGTTCCATTCTGTGCCCTAAGTCGTCTGGCAGTTCGTGGGTCACATCCATACACGAATGACGCATCAACAAATGACGTCAACATATTCAACTGTTCACGGGGAACTGAATATGTCAAAGGTTTTTTAAAAAACGATTACAAAAACATATTTCAGGAATTAAAATTTAATAATTTGTGTTTGTTAATGATTTGGTTACCTAGCTCTTACCCAAATTAAGAAATTCAACCGATGACCCCCCCCCCTAAAAAAATGACACTACACTACGATTCACACGTTATTCATTGGTCTCGAGGCCACCTCTACTTACTAACTATAAACTGATTGTTCGACCATAGCGAGGGTCATTCGTCATGCTCATTTGCCCATACTCGCTTTGGTGAATTATATATGTAGATTTTTTCTTGTAGCCCTGGGGTCATATTATGGTCATAGGGCTTTTCTTCGCCTAGGTCAAACAGACTCCTTATTTCTGACAGAACTCGTCTTTAAAGAAAAGAAGAAAAGCGTGGTAAAGAGGCCGTCATCCATTGGCTTTGGTAGTCACCGTCTGATCTTAGGTGAAAATGGTTGATTATAAATCGGGAGGTCTGGAAACCTTGTCAAACGGCAAAATTGAATTGTGTTATAGGGCAGTGCTTCTCAAACTTTTTAGTATTGCGGACCGGCAGGAATTTTTTCCATTGCACCAGGGACCGGTGAACTATTTTCGCTGTACTGACGGGGTAGCAAAAATATCCTTTCTTGGTAACTTCTGCGGACCGGCATCGGATTGCCCACGGACCGGCACCGGTCCGCGGACCTCCACTTTGAGAAGCACTGTTATAGGGAAAAGAAAGTGGGTGGGATATATGATAGCTCGATCTCAGTTATTGCCAACAAGGAGACGCAACTATTGTTAACAACTGATAAAGACAAAAATCGTGATTTTCTAGATATACCATGATATATTATGTAAACACTAGTGCATCACCCGTCAAAAATGACGGAAGTTTTCAAAATAAATAACGTTAATACAGAACTTTCATTTATTTTATTTATTTTTATTTCATTTATGTATTTCCCAATTGAACAATTTTAAGTGGACGTTCGAAAAGAGTTATGTTTTGGTGCAGTAATTTGGTGCGCTGCTTTCTAAAATTAGTAGCGTCACGGACAGACAGACGGGACATACATACAATTATGTATATTGATGATGGGGGTAACGCTCTGTTTACTAGATATATTTATATATTACCGTGACTTTATAAATCATTGAGATTCTTATAAAGCGGTTTCCTTGAATATAAGTTACGAAAATTTAGTTGGTATAAAGGTAACACTTTCCCGCCACTATTTGACGGCACATGTTTAGTTATAATTAGTAGTAGTAGTAATGGTAGTTGTAGTATGACGTTTACTTGTTTATTTATTTAATTTGAATTACATAAGGTTTCATTTTAAATCACAATTCAAAATGTTGACGTGTCATATTATTGTCGCCGTGTAGATAAATTGCTAACTGACTGATTGGCTGAGGTGCAGGCTAACCGACTATGTGGCTAACAAGCTGACTAAGTGGCTAACTGGCTGACTGGCTAAATAGCGAATCATGTGTCTATATAATAAGGTTCGGTTTTCGGGTAACCAAACTTACAGATCATTTTCCCTTTCACGTCATAAGCAGGAACTGAGCGAACGAACTCCATACAAGAATCGAGTTTCGGGTCGTCTTTTGGGACTTTGATTGGGAAACATGATCTGTGAGGAGAAACCATTAGCAAAGTGGCATCGATAGTAACGTAAAAAATAAAAATTACTATTTGTCATCTAGTGATTAGGGTAAAGATTCAACATATCAATTAGTCACTAATATCAATTTATTAATTAATTTAATGCTTTATAACATACTATCAAAACTTACTCCGGGATTGCCTCAGAGGGTAAACCACAACATCTGATGGAAGAGTTCAAAGCTGTTTTTTGATAGAAGTTTCGAAATTGAGATTAATTTTAGAGACCATTAGGCTGATTCTAAAGCAGTAAAAAAAATTAACAGTACTCGGTAGTTTCTAATATGTAGACTTTGACATTAAATAAATATACATTTCTTTATTTTTTTTATTAACATTATATTACCTAAATTTAACTTTTAACTGATAAAATAAATACCGTCAGTTTTCAAAAAAAAATTTTTTTTAAATCAGTTCTAAAACTATATATATATTGTAAAAGTTCAGTACACTAAATATTTCAGCAATGACTTTTTATTTACAGCCCATAACGCTAACTTTTTAAATCTTTAGACAGTGGCGTAGCTAGAGGGGGGTTGGTGGGGCGGTCCGCCACGGGCGGAGCGCGTTTAGGGGGCGCATTTGTGGGCATTTGAAAAGTAAAGCCATTTCCGATAACCGCCCTTTTCTTTTGAAGGTGGAAAACCAAGTTGAAACTAAAGTATTCTTAATTTCGCGTCTTAATTAACGGATTCGCGCAACGTTTGTTTTATTACATAGTGGTTGTTATAACTAACGCAAAACCAATCAAAAAATTTTAATCGCTCAATAAAGGTATAAGATTTGTTTGGAAAATTAAGCGGTATACCTCACAGATAGCACTTTTATAAGAAAACTGCACATCCCCGCCGGCCAAATAATATATACTTTTAATATCGTCACGACAGTTTATGCGTGGAATTTCGAGATGCGCAGAATGATGCGCTAACAAGTACCTAGTAAGTACCTACATGACATGGTTGTTCAAATATTGTGTTTATCTTGCAAGTAGTAATTTATATTATTGTTTCAGTTTTTAGACAATTATTGTAAGGTAACTTACTAAATTTAAATTTATTTTGTTTTTATTGCATTAAAGTAGCACACATAATTTGTGTTTTTCATTAAAATACGGTTATCCATTAAAAATGTTACACCTATCCAATTAAAGTAATGTGTAAATAATTTGAATGCGTCTATTTTATGGCAAATTATTAAGATTTATGACAAGAACATGAAAATATTCAAATTTCTCAGTTAATAAGCACCACAATAGACATAAAAAAATTTCGAAAAAGACATGCTTTCAAGTTTCAAGCATCTTGGAAAAATTGACATCTGAACAAGTAACTAGTAAAACGAGATCGGATGCTGGAATTTTCCTCAGTTCAAAGCAATGCTTTTCTTTTCTACCTTATCTCAATTTTTGGGAACCCGTTTTTTTTTAATTTGTGCAAACCCATTTCATGGCACAAAGAGATGTGATAAGACAGGACGCTGTTATAGAGAGTTGGAGATATCAACTGAACGCCGAGTTAGAAGGAGAACAAATATGAGAGGGGAAAAATCAGAAGACGTGGTTCTATCTTTAGAGCAAGAAGTACAACGATTAATGTTTTTAGCCATGGATGGAACTATAAAAGAAATTTAAGGAACGCGTTGATGAGTTGATTGTACTTGCAAGAAAATATTCGTGTATAATACCATGTAACCTACTAAATGAAGAATTTGAACATCAAATAAATGTCTTTATTGACATTGATAAAGAACAGTTCAATATTGAAGGAAAAAGGATCCATGTTTTCATTGCAGTACAAAAGGCCGGTCTTAGCAATTGCGGGGCCCTATGCGGCTTAGTATGCGAAACGAATTGCGCGGAGCACAGTTAGGGTAGGGATAAGGTATTAATAAGGATAATAAGTGAAAATTTAGATAGGTGGGGTCCATGAAAGCGTGGGGCCCACTGCGGCCGCATAGGTAGCAGTGGCCTAAGACCAGCCCTGGCTGTACCTACACTAAAGAAGAGGCATTATGTTAGAAAAACGGGGGGAAAGGCCCCCTTGATCTATAAAAATAATTTCAACAGTATAGATTGGAAAATTCTGTACCCAACATTGTAATTTTGCTATGAATTTTTCAACAATTGCTATCAGTGTCGCTAGTTGTGAAAGGAGCTTTTCCAAATTGAAGTTGATAAAAAATTATCTTCGTTCCACAATGAGTGATTTAAGACTATAAAATCTTGCAATAGTTTCCATAGAACAAGATCTTACAAATAATTTAAATTTTGATTGCATAACACACAATTTTTCTACTATGAAAGTTAGGTAAGTAAATGTATAAATATGTTTACATACTAATGTATACAATTTCATTGTTTATAAAAAATAGCATATATTTTTTTTTAAAGCATATTAATTGGTATTTTTTATGCTGTAAATTTGGAATATATTTTGTCTCATTTGGGGTAAGGGGGGGCCTGCAACCTCATAACTTTTTTGTGGCCTTTAAAAAAAAATTCTTGTATTTTTATAAATGTGTATTTATAGGTACATCATCTTATGTGACCTCTTTTATTACTGCTTACATAAATAGGGCATGCAATTGTTAAAAATGTTCCCCACCCTTACTTCGTTTCAATTACAATTTTTTATTCACGTTTATTAATTTATTTTTAAAAAATAACATAATATGATTGACTTAAGGGGCCATCCATAAATGACGTCATGCCATTTTGTCTTATTTTTACCCCCTCCCTCCTCGTCACACGTCGTCACAAAAACGTAGACCCCTTCTTCAATATGACGTCACAAACCTTCCCCCCCCCTCCCCATAAAAGCCGTATTTTCTATTTGAAAATGAGCATGTTTCATGATTCATATCAATTTTTTGTCATTTAAATATGTTTTTAGTGTAAGGCTGCACTCTAATATCGCAACACGCGAGAAGCGTAAAAATGTCATTAAATAAAGAGTCGGTAATCATATATTTAAGTGGAACTTTTATTTAAAATTGCGCGTTTTGATGTGACGTCAACTGTGTGACTCCCGTCGTCGTCCACCCCAAGTGCGTGACGTCATTTATGGCCCCTAAAAAGGCGGCAAATCGGAGACCGCCCCGGGCGGCAAAGGTTCTAGCTACGCTACTGTCTTTCGATTACAAATTATCAAAATAGATTTCACTTTCGATTTTCATAGCACTTTAAAGTTTGCATCAGTTGCTGCGCACAAGCTGACGTTGAATCACCTGTTGGTGAGGGAGTCTGTGTTATGTCGTGATCAATAATTTGACCTAGCTGTCGAAAAACAAAACAAAAAAAACTTTTGTACTTTTATCATCCCTTGGTTAGTGTTTTGAATTTTTTAAACCTAAATTTCGACATCTTAAAAAAATATTATAGTTATTTGAGGAGTAAACCCTGAGTGTGTATTAACCAGAATAAATTGGGTATATCTTTGTTAAAAAGTAGATAATTATAAGTTAGAAATGAATTCAATAAGTAGAACCACGTTGACATGCAGGGTGTATACCAGCGGCACATGAACCAACAAACACTATTAGATTCTTAAAAAATAAACTTTCAATGTAAAACGCATCCAGCTCTTTATCGTTAAAATGATCTTATCGTGGTCTTAATATTTCTACAACCCCGCAGATTTACATTTTATAATTTATATACATGTAATTCTCCTACAGACTTCTATGATAAAAAATGAATTTTAAATGAATAGTAAACACCATTGCTGGATTTACCTATTCGCTAAACAAGCTATAGCTTAGCAACCTTCTTCACGGGATTTTTTTTCTCTCCATATTTGGCACTGACATAGAATATCTGGACTTCCAAGGGGCCCCCATATCTCAAATAGATTAGGGCCCCATCGAGTCTAAATCCGGCCGATATAACAATATAATTCGGTTTTGCGGACAAGAGTGCATATCAGGGGCTTCACCTGCATGACCCATGTGGTTCTGTTGTCTTTCGCTGGTTGGTCTGGAAACAAGACCCGGCTGATGAGCCTAGGTGAAGGGAGCTCACTGCCATCACAACAGCTGTACATTTTTGGTGTGTTTTGTCCTGAAAGTTATAACCTGTTAAATCATGTGTCGTATCTTAGTATTCTTAGAGAGAATAACAAAAGTTGAATAGTTTTAAAATTAAATAAATACGTATAAGTTACTATTTCTTAATTTTGATTTTAAAACAATATAAATTTTAATGGACTTTTTTTCTGCTACATAATAACAAAAGATACTACTATTATAAAAAAAACGGTTTAAAAATATGCTTCTTCTATCTTTTTTTTAAATTCAAGCGAAAGTCACTTTTTACTAAATATGTTCACATTAACAGACCCCCACATCTCTACCCGGTTATGTGTTTATTTGTTTCGATTTCTTATTAGAACTGAGATCTGAGATCATAAGGTTAACTTAAATGAATTTGCAAAATGTCAACGCAACATGTGTAATGATAGTACTTAAAGAAAATAGACCCACTTTTCTCATCCTGATAATGCGCGCGAAGACGCCGTTTGACAGGCATGGCCGTCATGCCATAGTCTTGTCTGTGATTACAGCGGCCGTCTATTTGGCGGTACCTCCGCTCCTCGTACGAGAGTTCTGTGCAAGGCTGGTAATGAAAAGCGTTATGGGCTATCTTTGGGCTAAGTGCTAGTGTCCACAACACGCAAACTTATTGTATTTATAGTTTTATACAAAGCATGCGGTTTACATGTGTAACCGTAGCGTTATCAAAATTTATGTGTAAATAATGCGTAATTATTGTTGAAAACAGGTCAAAAAAGTACGTGTACAGTTTTTATGTTAAATTATTCAATTACATGTATAACGATATATATATATATATTGGTCGCATTTTGCAAATAAAATTATGCCAGCGCGCTTATTGTGGTTTAAATGTCATTTGTATTTTTCCACTGTCGAGTAGTCTCAAACTGGTGTCCAATGTCAAAAAGAATAATAAAAATTTGTTTAAATATTTATATCTGTGACAGAACGAATTTCTGATGATGAAATCTTAACTAACTGTAATTCTTTAACACTTCTTGTCTATAATGTTAGAAAGCTCCTCCCCCCCCCCGGGTCCCAAATTATGCAACCTTATCACCCAACACACACACACACGCACACACGCACACACGCACACACGCACACACGCACAACACATTTAAAAACTATAAATCATTGTTTTCTTAATTAATACATACAACCTTTTTCTCATCACTGTTGGGAAAAATGATTAGACTGCGTCGGTCCCCAGGTTGGGTATTTGGTGCATCAAGGGGGATAATATCTTCAGCTGTTGTTTTAGAAATTGAAATTTATAATACGAAGGGGGACAAAGCCATCCGAAAAGAAATATATATTTAAAAAGTTGCTGGCACATTTACTTATAATTTCCACCCGCCCCTACACACAAAAATATCAGCAGCTGTAAGTGGTGCACAAAACAGCAATTATAGAATGTTTCCATACTATCTTCCTGTACAGGTTTGAAATAAAATTATAACTTTACGAAATATATTTAAATATACATATTTTATCGAAATTTGTCTTCATTCTCATCGAACAAATATTGCACAAGTTTACGTCATTAGATGTTTACATTAATTCTATCAAATAATAATTCATCCCGATAATACCAGGTTTACTTTTGTTTTCAATTTAAATTAAGATAGCAGTTATTAATGGATAAAGTTTATTACACAAGTAAACTTTAAAATTGTGTTAATTATAATGCTGTTGAATTATCTGACTATTCCACATACAAAAAATGATTTCTTATTATTAAATCAAATTTTTTTAAACAAGATAAAAGTTATCACTAATTTTTAAAAAAGGGTTACCTAAAGTCAAGTATGAAGTCATCCCTATAACAACGATTAACCTTAATGTCATAACTTAACTTCGAAGAATACAGCTCTATTAGCACAATGTTATGTTGTTTTTTCACTTTCTTTTTGTTCGGTTAAAGACGACGGTCCTGACTTATCAACCGTGAAATATCCTCACAGCGCTCTTGTGGTCTGCCTTATAATTGTTACAATCATGAAAAGCTTTGATAAAATCCAATGAGGGAAAACAAACTTCTCTGTGTCCGCTAGAAGGTAAGTTTAAGATTACTGCTTTTATGTCGTAAGTAGGCGAGCGTCCTTCCTCATACTGATCATTATCCACACACACAAAAAACGTCCGGTTTTATCGTGGAAAACTAAAGCACAGTCGGTTGTTGCAAAATAAAACTAGCAGTTAATGTCAAGATCCAATTTTCATGTGTATTTTTTTCCTCCATATTAGGGTGACACATAAGCCTTTTTAAAATGTTTATCGTCAAGTCTCTAATTTTAAATGGCAACAAAAAAAATCAGGCTAAAATTTACTTTCCCTAGCGAGATGTATAGAATATCTTTAAAAATACACAATATATATATATATATATATATATATATATATATATATATATATATATATATATATATATATATACATTTAGAAAAGGAAGGAAAGAACAAGAAGTCTTTACGTCGATCACCTCAAAATCAATAAATAGCGTCCATAAATTCACCAAATGTGTTCAGTTTCTCTCGGTTGTAACATTTTGTGATTTTCCTATCGTAAAGTGTAAGGTTAAAATCGTAATGATCCGTGAATACGTCAACGGTTGATGTCATCATTTACAGCGGGCCTCAAAAGTTATCTATCTTATCTTATCTTATCTTATCTGTTACAGACGCTCCTTCTATACAGAAGATTATTGCGTCCTACGCTTTAAATTATCTGTGGTTTGTGTTTAGTCCTGCATTTTTATCAGAGATTTAAATGTTGATAAAGTGTTGGTTTACCTGGTTTCTTCAGGCAACCCATTCCACGCCTGAATTCCGGACGGAAAGAACGAAAATTTGTATGTGTTTGTTCTTGCATACGGAATAAGAAAGGTGTTTTTATCCTTATGTCTATCTGAGGGTTGTATTAAGTTATCCTTGTGTTGTATTTCCAAATTAGAATTAATTGCTTTATGTATGATTCCTACTTTACTCTTGGTTCTTCTATCCTCTAGTGCAGTGCTTCTCAAAGTGGTGGTCCGCGGACCGGTGCCGGTCCGTGGACCATCAGCCACCGGTCCGCGGAAGTTGTCAAGAAATGAAAAATAAATCTAATTATAATCTTTAAGTCTTCCTTAAGTTTGAAAACAGACAAGAGAATGTATCAAATTGTCACCCCGCGTTGCTTGATGGCAATTCTGATGGTATATGTGCGATATCAATATACGGATGACTTGAAGCAAGAGTGTTTCTTTTCTATTTCATTACAAACAAAAACAACTATTTCTGTAATATTCAGGCCATTCACGATTACATAGTTGCAATTGTCAGATAGAATTTAAACATTGTGTTGGTGTGAGTACGTATGGCGCTGCGGCCATGACTGGGCGGCGGTTTGGAGTTGTAAAACAAGATTTTATAGATTTAGCATCAGAGTGCAACCTACTGTTTTATTCACCGTGAAATGTTTAGCCATGCACTAAGCAAATGTCAACAGAATTAAACACCGTGGTCAGCGATTTTGTAAAAGTTGTGAACCATATCAAGACAAATGCTTTAAATTCCAGATTATTTGCTGCATTATGTGTCGAAATGGGTGCGGAACACAAACTTACTGTATGCTGATGTGCGTTGGTTTTCTCGAAATAAAGTACTGTCAAGAGTTTTATAATTTGTGAAGAGAGCTCTACCAGTTTATATAGGAGAAAAAGCCAAATTGTTCTCACGTATTTCAAAATGCGACTGGAACAGCAAAGTTGGCTTACCTGTCTGATATCTTTGCCATTTTTAATGAGCTCAGTATCTCAATGCAAGGAAGGATGGCTTCATTTTTTTTATAATTGGAAGACAAGATTGATGGACAGAAACGCAAGCTAGAAACATGGAAGAGTCGAGTGTCAGCAGATTGTTTCGATATGTTTCACAATTTGGCAACAACTATAGATAGTGTAGAGTGTAGATGAAGAGCTTGATGTTCCATCTTTTCAAAAAGTCATCATTGAGCACTTGACAAAATTAATTTACAGTTTTGAGTTCTACTTTCCAACAGAAGATGACCCACGGAAAGGTACTGGGTGGATACGCAATCCTTTTATTGCTTCGGAGTTTGATTTTTCTATAACTTTGGAAGATAAATTGCAGCAGTTAGCTGCAGATAAAGGTTTAAAAATGAATTTCGGAACTATGACATCTCTTGCATCCTTTTGGATTCACATGAGTGCAGAATATCCTGAACTTGCCGAAATTGCTCGTAAGGCTTTTATTCAATTACCTTCATCTTATCTACGTGACACTGTTTTTTTTAATGAGCCTCATTAAGACAAAGTACATGAACAGTATGAGTGTTTGTTCTCACAGCGTGAAGCAATGTCCTCAATCGAACCAAGACTTGATAAACTTGCAAGAAATTAACAGGCTCACATGAGCCATTAGTTTAAGTTAAACTTTGAGCATTATAATAGACTTACACATGTACTTACTATAGTTACAATATTATTTGTTAAATAAATAAACATGACTTCGTATATTAAATTTTATGTTCGCTTTAATAAAACGTAGATTTAAGTCAGGGACATACATTTATTAAATCAGTACCAATTTTAAAAAAGTTGAAACAAAAACTATGGCTGCCATTATCAACACATTTTACACAATGTGAAGACGATCGTAAATGAGCATTAAGCAATCAAGGCTTAAGTTTATTCTTGTTCAAAATTGTTCGATGACATGTAGCATAAAATAAACCGAATTCATGCTTAATCTTGTTGGGCTTTAGGCCACGTAGGAGCTCATTATGCTATAACGTCAGTACTGGAAAATAGTGCACCGGTCCGTGGAGCAATGGGAAAAATTCGTGCCGGTCCGTAATACGACAATGTTTGAGAAGCACTGCTCTAGTGTTTCAAGGTTTAATGATTTAACTAATGGTGTTATTCTCGTCAGTTTTGAATATTCTCCAGTAATGAATCTGGCAGCTCTTTTTTTGAATTCGTTTTAGTTTATCAATGTTTTCTTTGGTGGATGGGTGATTGGTCCCATACAGAAGATGCATATTCTAATACAGGTCTCACCTAAGTGAGGTAGCATTTTATTTTTATATCTCTATTACATTTGTAAAAGTTTCTTTTTATAAAGCCCAAGGTTTTGTTTGATTTTTTTTATAACTTCATTGACATGGGAATTCCATGATAGTTTCTCATTTATTATGACTGCTAAGTATTTTGCATCTTTAGTTTGGGTCAGTTCTTTTCCATGAATGAAATGTTTTGAATTTATTTGTTTCTTTTTCTTTGTTACTCTAACAGTTGGCACTTTTCTGGGTGGAACGACATGCTCCAGTTAGTTTTACATTTAATCAATTCATCTAAGTCTTTTTGTAAAATGTTGCTATCTTGTTCTGATTTATTTGTTCTAGAGATTATACAATCATCAGCAAATAACCTAACTTTTGTTCCTGTTGAGATATTGTTGGGTAAATCATTTATATAAATTAAAAAGAGTAAGGGACCTAGCACAGTTCCTTGTGGAACTCCTGAGTTAACCTTTATTGGTGCAGATTTTGATCCATTAATTATTGCAGTTTGTTCCCTACCCAAAAGGAAGTCTTGGATCCAGTGATGTAAGGGACCTGAAATTCCAATGTAGTTAAGTTTTTTTAAGTAAACTAAGGTGGTGAACTTTGTCAAATGCTTTTGAGAAGTCTAGTAATATTGTGTCTGTTTGATCATTATTGTCTAAGCCTTTTGATAGTTCATCTATCAAACCTATTAATTGTGTTTCACATTATCTGTTTTCTTTTTAAAGCCGTGTTGATGTGGGCATAGGGCATTATATTTGTCTAGGTGGTTAACTATTTTACTATATATTATGTGTTCTAGTAATTTACAGGTGATAGTAGTAAGTGATACAGGTCTGTAATTACCAGGGTCTGATTTATCACCTTTCTTAAAGTGTGGAGATAAGTTAGCTAATTTACAATCCTGGGGCACTTTACCCTGGTTTAGAGAAGCTTGAAAAAGAACTACAAGGATTGGGGACAGTTCATTACTTAGTTCTTTTAATAACCTTGCAGGCAATTCATCTGGGCCAGTAGCTTTTTTTATTTTAAAGTTTTTTAGTAGTGAGCGTATACCTATCTCGTTTTTTTGGAGGTTTCTACTAAGTTTTTGTGTCAAGTGTTTAATCTGTAAGTATTTTTTGTGTATCCTTTCTGAATTGGTAGCATTAAATTTCTTAAATAAGTTCTCTTTTTGTTTGCATAGCTTTTTCAATTTAGAATTGAACCAGAATTTACTAATTTATTTTATGTTAATTTTGTTGGAACATTCTCATCCATAATAGTTTTTAGATTTGTTTTTTTATATCTTTCCAAATTTCTTCCACTGGGCTATTTGTATTAAATTTATTTAGGAAATTTTGTTGGAAGTTAGCCGCTGATTGGTGTAGTTTTATTGAATTAAATTTATTCCAAATATAGATTATTCTTCTAGGTATCTTATTAATTTTAGTTTTTATTGTATTGGTGACCCTAACAATATCATGTTCGGTTAACTATAAACCTGGCGTCAATTTGCTTTACTTCATATTTACCACCCTTTAGGCTTGAATTACCTCCTCAAAGCAATAAGCAATATTCGGAAGTTTCCAGTTATTGTAATGTCATGACGATATGTTTTAATTTTTTCTCAGGAGAATGTCATTGTTATAGTTCTTCTACCTATGTCACTTAATCACACATTAATTAATTGATTCATGGCTAAATCACCCATAGATTAATTGAATACATTGCTAAATCACCCATAGATTAATTTAATACATTGCTAAATCCCCCATAGATTAATTGAATGCATTGCTACATCAACCATAGATTAATTGAATGCATTGCTACATCACTCATAGATTAATTTAATGGATGGCTAAATCACCCATAGATTAATTGAATGAATTTTTCAATCACACGTAGATTAATTGATTCACAGATCAATCACACACTGAGTTAATTATTAAATTATTAACAGAAAAATCACACTTAGTTTAGTTGAATCACAGGTCAAAACTGTTTAGGCGATGCTCTTTTTGTGCATCTACAGAATGTGCAGCTACTTTAGAAATCTTATTTTAAACTATTTATAATCTAGTTGGTTCGTTTTAATTTTGTGAGGTTTGGGTGCTGAAGTCTATATATAGTTCTACGAACCTTAATAGCTCACATGAAATCTTTCATGAAACTTCAGCTAAGATCTTCAATGTTCAATGGAATAATTTATTACTAACTAAGGTTGCCATAATCGTTCTAGGGTTGGTTTCTAAGCTGGAGACGCCAACAAAATAATACATCACGGGCAGCACTATTAAACCCTATCAATGGCTACCCTTCTGCTTACTGATAAACCGCAACCTTACGTCATATCAGCCGACACGGACGAGAGTTCTTAAAAATAAATTGGTTAACTCCCTTCACGGGAATGTACATAAAAAAATGCGAGCCGTCAATGTTGGATGCTTGGACAACGGACGTTTAAAGGACTTTCATGGCTCTCCTCCCAGCTTCTGGTGACAGCGAGGGTGGGACTTGAATGACTTTACGTCATTGATTTCTGTCTTCTTCGTGTCAAGTTCTTATTTTTATTACTACATGTAACATGTGGGAAGACAATCGCTTTTAAAGTTTGTTTTTCTTTTTATGTAAGTTTCTATGTGTGTGTGGGAATAAAATACTGTTATATGTATAATAAAAATATATTCTAAGTATCAATATGGCAATTTTTTTATCATCTTACTTTCCTCCGGTTCTCTCGCAGTGAAAGTTATTATTTATATATTTATTGAAACAATTGATGGTTTTACCATGGTTGTTACTATTTCACATGTTTATGAGTGGTGTGAACCTACTACATGTAATGGAATTATCAATGTACTCTTCTAATTAATTAATTTTTAAAATTTTTATTTATTTTTGTGTGTATTTGGTGGATTTTGTTGAGAAAAAAACACTTTGAGACCACCAAAGGTTGAAATTAAATCTGGCTGGCAATATCAACATGAGGCTGCCATTATTCCAAAGATACACGAAGAACAAATATCTCATTGGGAACAAATATCTCATTAGGAACAAATATCTCATTGGGACATGTACTGATAGAATAATTATTTCTTCATTCCAACACTAACAAAGAAAAAATCAAGAAAATGTTAAAACAGCTTAAATCTAAAAAATTACACTTTAATATCAGTAACATGTTTGCTTTGACAAATTAGCATAATATAACATCAGTCACATAATATTGTTTATAACAATGTGCAGTTCTAGAAAAGTCATGTTTTCATAAATCAAACTCCAAATAAAAAAATTAACATTTTTCATTTTATTGCAAAGGTGAGAATTTTATTTCTGACATCTGAAATTAACAAATATTTTTCAACAAATTATATATAAAAAAATCTTTAAAAGAAACTGGACTTGAACTATTTTTTAAAAACTTTCAGCATTAAATATATTGCCTAAAAATAAAATGTTCTATGTAATTACCATTTTACTTAGAATTGCACTCTTAAACTAGTATTCTTTTTAACAAGATAAGACAGCTGTATTAATGCTGCTACCAAAATGGAGAATTTTAGTTAAAAAAACTATATAAACTTCAATGAAGAAAAACTTGCCATATGTCTCATTAGTGTTGACTATTGAGTGATGCTGTAAATTTATGTTTTTCTAAAAAAGTTTACAGAAGAATGCCACTGGTAACATCAGGAAATGGATTGGGAACAATGATAAATCAAGTAATTTACACCTAAGTAGATTTTATATTAAGACTTATCTGTTGATGATATTGCTAATAGAGTTGAATCTTCATTTGCCTTGATTCCGGTCTTCATTTAAATGCATATCTCTTATTAAATTTTCAAACTTATTTTTTCCAACATATAAATGAAACAACTTTGAGAAACATTTTTTAAAAATTCCTAGTATGTGAAACTCTAGCATGAAATAAAAAACAAAACTGATGACAAAAATGAAAATAGTAAATAAGTTGTCTATTATAATTTTTCTTTGTCAAGAAAACTTGATAAAACATTAACAGTACTAGTAATAAAGGTGGTCCTTTCTTTTTTTGTCCCCCTCTCAAGTGAAGGACATCTTGCTTCAAGGATTCAGCTGCTGGAACTCACATTGGAGGTGGTGGCGGTGGTGGTGGTGGTGGTGGGGGTGGTGGAGGAGGTGGTGGTGGTGGTGGAGGGAGTTGAGAACCTCCAGATGGTGGAGGTGGCGGTCCTGGGGGTGGGGGTGGTCCAGGAGCAGGGGGAACTCCTGATGGCTGAGATGGTGCTGCACCTGAGAATATTTAAAGTACAATTATAATATGTATTTCAGACAGTATTTTAAATTACAATGTTAATCACAAAAACAGTATATTGACCATTTTATTTAATCAATTTAGTTTTTTAATCAAAGCTCAATAAAAATTATCAACTATTGATGCAAAGACACTGTCTTGAATAAATTATCAACTGACAAATGTCCTTAGCATCCAAACGAATTAGCATGCATAAAAGATGAAGTCATATCATGCCTTGCCTGAACTTTCATTTAATCAATAGGTTAAACTATTCAAACAAAAAGAAACCAAAATTATGACTGTAAGATCATCAGAAGAAATTATTCATCATGATAAAATATGAGTGATTTATTTAACTCCTGGTGTTAAATAGTCTATTAATAAAGTGAAACTGTTATTTAGAAATTATTGTTTAAATAAATTTGAATCAAATATTACCACATAATTATTTTATAAATTATTTACTTTGCATTATTATTCCATAAATAAACTAAATATTTTATTTCAATTAATAATTAATATTTATTGAGGAGAGAAAAAAGTGCAAGAGAAAAAATTACATTATTTTCAATTAAAGCTTCTGCTTTGAATAGTTTCATAAATAATATTTTTATAATAAAAATTAAACTAGAATCAAAGCAGTTAGTGAAAAACTAGGGCTGTTAACGATTAATTTAAATTTAATCATTAACTTTTGAAAAATTAAAAATTAATTAATTGTTAATTTTGATTAAAGCCAAAAATTAAAATTTATGATGCCATAAGTAACTCTTATTAAACGTTCTTGTTGAAAATCTAGATAAAACTGGAATGTCTCCTTATATGTCATCTTTTAAACAACTACGCAAAAACACAAGTGTGTTGACATTATTTAATTCAAGTGATGAGCGGGTCAAATTGACAATATAACCCGCCGAGCTGAACAATCATTCACATACAACTGAGGAAACTGGTATGCCCAAAACGGTCTTGGCAAGGAATGACATTATCGGATATCAAGTCTTCATTAAGTTTCCACCATTGTAGAGCGTTATTGGATTCAGGAACTTTCATCTCCATTTTGTATCAGAAGAGCTGTCGTCATTTTCTGTCTCTGAGTCAGACTCCATTACTGCCATTAGCTTAATACGCTTTTCATTTGGTTTGATAAGGAGGCGAAGTGTTAGAACAATGGTAGGCAAACTTTATCAACATTTTGAACATTCCCGTCAGTCAATAGTTTAAAATCAAAATGTTTGTGTAAATGTCAGAAAATTTATTATTTATCGGCCGCTATTTTTTAAATTATTTTTGTTTACTTTTTGACTTCCAATAATTTGTAAGTGATGGGTGGATTAATCGGTAAAAAAATAATTGTATTGTTAAATTTTTTTAAGGATTAATCGAAAAATTAATTGTTAATTTCTGCAGCCCTATGAAAAACTAAAATTATCTCTACAAAGAAATTCTTAACATGCACAATTATTTTTTAAAAAGCTGTGAAAAAAAAATGATAAAAATGTTAGTGCATAGCTAAACCTGTATTTGAAAGAGTAGTACCAGAAAACTAAAGCAAATAAAAGAATACAGAAACACAAATTTGTAAGAAAGAAAATAATTTTTTTTAAAATTATTATTTTTTAAAAACAATTATAGTAAGATAAGAAACTGCCTCATGATTCTTTCGACAGATAAATAAATATGTTATATTGGTTATTTGTGTAGAAAAGAGACTACAAAACATATATATAAAATATGAAATTAGCTAGTGATGTAGTCTCTTTTGTTAATATTAATTGAACAGAGTGTTGGATTCTCTTTAATACACAAAGAGATAATACAGTGTAACACAACTAATAAGCCTAGAATAAATCTGGGTCATTCTGAATTATTTTACCTCTATAGTCATTATATTAATTAGAAAAAAAAATCTATGGTCAAATATTGAATAAACACATCACCTTTGACTACAAAGCAAGTAAAAAAAAAGATTTGATAGTTACGATAAAAAGGAGGCAATACAAGCATTTCATAAAAAAGCAATGATTGAAAAAAAAGCCTGAACATACCTTCAAGAAGCTGGATAGTTATAATGAAACAGAAACAATTGTTATAGATATAAATAAAACACACAGGCCAAAATGTAGGGAGATAAGTTTGCAATCATACACAAAATGAGGTCAATGAAAAAGCCGAGTATCACTGCAATAATACTCCATAACAAGAGTGTTAGCTGTCAAAATGCACCATCTGTAAAATACATGTATTGCATAAATAATGTAACTAAAGAATATGAACTTCATGTTCTGAAAGGTTACCTTGTGACTGGAAATGTAATAGTTTTAACACCCTAACAAAAAATCTTTTCAATTTGATTATAAAAGAAAATTACAAGAGTTCATTAATTATTTTACGGTTATTTTTTTAGATGCAAATTGAATCCCTCATTCTTATATTAATGTATAGGTTTTAGATGCTGTAAATTGAAAAAAAAATGCAAGACATTTATTCTAAAATAGTTTATCCAAGGAAAAATTTTGTGTAACGGTTATTTATCCAAGGAAAAATTTTGTGTAATGGTTATTTGTTGAGCTCCAACATTAATTAAGTATTATCCCCAGTAAGGCATAAAATTTGTTTATTATTGGTTAAGATTTATTACTGTTACTATGTTTATAACTAAAAAATAGACTGTTAACTGGCAAAATTATCAAAGTGTAAGGTTGTAATTTAAATTTAATCTACATAAATAACATTTAATGCAACCATATGTTAATGGTTGGAACTGCTATGTAACATTTTTTAATTGTAATAAATGATATTGAATCAACCATCAGAGATCGAGATTTTAACATACATGTAGTTTTACTAGTTTATTTACTTTGAACAGAATTACTGCAATGCCCGAAATCTCTATGGTAGGATAACGTAAACGAAAGGAATATAACAATAACTTTAAGTCCCTCATTTACAGAGCATGAGGAAATAAATTGAAGGAAATCTGAAGTGTTGTTTGGTGAGGAATAAATGACACTATAAGTTTCTCATTGACATAGCAATGAATACATAAAGGGTCAGGGATAAAACTGTGTTGAACTTTCAAGGAGGGAATGGGATTTTTTTTTAAAAATTAATTTTAATACCTGGTGTTTGTGGACTAGGGGCAGCTGACCCTTGACCTTCTGCTGAATCTGCTCCTGTTACAAATCAGACAAATGATTGGTTTGAAATATTTGTGGGCACAATCTTCTACACAAGCCAAAAGACTTGAAAAAAATAATAATCTTACCCAAATTATGCTCAGGTGTAATAGAAATTTAATACCCATTATTTTTTCCCACACTAACAAAAAGACTGCAAGTTAATAGCTGGTTTGATATTTAGTCAACGGAACATTAAACGTCAAAGTCTTTTTAATTTTGTAAAATTGGTAACAATTATATTTTTTCATAATTTTTAAGATTTTGAATGGTAGAAAGTTTAAATAGTTTGCCACAAAGCGTCATAAATACCTTTGTCCTTGGTCACTGTGTCCTGCTTCTCCTCCTCTGCTGTTAAGTCAGCTCTAAAAAAAATCCTGGCACTGCTCAGTGAGTAGAACAGCAACTCGTATTCCTACAATTTAATTGGTATTAAAGAGTAATTAATAAAGCACAGTTAAGTGTGACAAGAAATATATATACACTAAAAATTTAGTCAATACATTTTCATTATTTAAAATATTATGAAATAACTTAAGAAATAGTTTTTTAAAAATTATTATCTACAGTAGTTATAATAATTATCATTACAGATATACTAGTGCTTTTTTAATCAACCCATCTGAGCGTAGTTTTTTTTTATCTGTTCATTTTTCTGCAACCATTCTTGTATATTATGGTTCCATGCCTCAACCAATTTTTTTTTACATGCGCCTTACACAACTACCATTTATACCCTATCTGTATAGTCATAATTACATAAAGTGGTATTCTTATGAATACTTGATTTTTCTTTCTGAAGAATTTCTTAAACTTCATTCTTTACTAATTAACTGAGTTATAAATAGAAATTTAACATAGCTTTTGAGAATTTAATAGGCAATTTTACCCCCCACCCTTTTTTTTTCTAAATCTGTTCATTTTTAAATGGAATTACACCCTTTAGGAAGGTGTATAACAAAAGTAGGTTAGGGAGAAATGCTTTGAACACAATAATTTAATTTTAACATAAATCAGTTAATTACAAAAAACTAATTTACTTGTAAATATTGCTCCAATCTCTTGACAGTCAGGGAAGTTGTTTGCTGGAGTTTTTCATCTGATCTGTTGCCAGTTTGCTTCAATACTTGCTCCTTTTATGTAAAAACTCAAGAAATGTTAACTGACTGATTATATAAATTCCTGCGCTCAACACAACATAAATATTCATCAAGAAAGTGATTTTCCAGACTGTTTTACCTGACATTTTTATCCAAGCAGTAAATTTATTGATTCATTTACATAAAATTAGCTATTTTTTAATCACATTTTTAAAAAAAATACTAATACTAAAAAATGAAATAAACATTTACATTGTCATGGGTAGACCAATAACTCAAAGATCAGTGAATTTGGAAAGGGGAAACAGTAATGTAGTTCAGGAAAAAATTTCAATACCCAAATGTTTAATAAAAATAAACATCTTCATATAATTTTAAATCCAGAGTCCTCTTTGGCATGTTTCCTTTGACCTAAAACCTGTATGCTGATGCTCTTCCAAAAAAAAATTAAGTTTTATTTACTTTGCCTTTTAAGTTTTTATGAGCCTTGAAATTTATAGTTTTTCATTTTATGGTACAAGACATCAAACCCAATTCAGTTACACGTATATAAATTGGAAATTTAGATGTTGAAACTGCTTAATAACATAATATGCTTTTTAATTTTTATCAATTAACACTGGGTCTTTTTTTAATTAGTTTTTAATCATTTCACACAACAAAAAAACAACAAAATATTTTTTTTTACAAATATGACAACTACAATATTAATTTTGCCAGCAGAACAAAATATGTATACTTCGCATTCATTAAATTTAATGAATGGCTGAAGATGGACTAACTAAACGTGAAGAATGAGCAGACCTACCTTATCTTTTTTAAACTTGTCTCTAACTGACTGGAACCAGTGGAGCGAATCAAACTCGTAGTACTGGTCCAACAACTTCAAGATGTAAGCAACTCCTACAAGAAAGAGCCAGGGAATACTTGTAAATCACCAACTTGCAAAAGTCATCATTCATCACCATTTATATTTTTTTTAACAACATATGCAAACCGTGTTTGTGAGTCTATACTAATGTTTAGATTTTCTTTATCAGATCTGATCTGTAACGGGTAGAGTTTGGCCACTGGTACAGAAATTAATCTTAATTTTTGAAGAAAATCTATAGACAGCATCCAACCGGTTGACACCATATGTTTAAGTTATAAAGCAAATAGGAAAGGTTGTTGAATAATGATAAATAAGTCAATTCAAGTTCAAGGTTGCAAAATGTGTTCCTGGTCTAAACATAACCAGTTCATAGTTTTGTAGTTTTGGGCATCCACTGCTGTGTAAATATATTGAGCTAGCATTTAATTTCTACCCCCCAGCCCCCCCACCTCTTTTTGCAGATGTTACTTACCCATGGCAAAGCCATCATCTGTGAAGGCAGCCCCTACTTTGTTTTTCCTGTTCATCTTCTCCTTGCAGCTGATGGAATGTTCCACAAAGTTGATGGTCTGTGAAGTACATTGTCAAACAGTAGATTCATACCATTTTAGTGTCTTTACACGGCCAGAAAAGTATTCCAGTACATGCCGCGATCGAGCAAAAGCAACTTTTGGTGGGAAATTGGACGTAGTAATCAGACGCTCGTTACTAGAATGAGAACTGAACATTGCCCCATACGAAGCTACCTGCACAAATTTAACACTAGAAGGGAACTGGCCTGTCGGCTATGTGGCCACCTGGAGGAGACGGTGGCCCACGTACTTGAAGACTGCCCCGAGCTGTGCTGGGATTTGGAGGGAGAAGTACCGTTACCTGCAGAGGAGTACCTCTATGGCGATGCCCGCTTGATGAGGCTCACATGCGATAAAATGAACCGGGTTCTAAGAGCTCCATGGCCATACCCAAAAGAGAATGTACATTCACGAGTGTCTACTCTACACATGCTCCTATAAATGTTGTTTTTTTGGGGGGTTTTTTTTTGGCCTTCCTGTTCAAAATTTTAAATAACAATTAACAAAAATCACAGTAATGCTGACTGAAAATTGTATGCATAAAGGTTGTTCATTGAAGTAGAGAATTTAGCCTTGTACAGAGTTGTCTGTGAAACTCACCAATGGTGGGAGGATGACAAAAAAGTTTCTGAGGTGCATGTTTTTAGGGTTGCGAAACTCTGGAGCAAACACATCCACTAACATCTGAGCAAAAATGAAATCAAGAATATTCTTTTTATGATCAACATTTAATCATACTTAATTATTATTGTTAAAAAATCAATAATCTAAAAACAAATTTTTTTTTAAATTAAAAATATTTAACTTATGACTTTAACAGTTGAAAATTCCTAGAAAAAACAATCCTTTAAAATTTCTTCAAAATACTAAATACACTTGCTTATTTCTTCATCATTTGTTTCTGTAAAATGTTGAAATTTCATTTTAACTAATTTATTATCTTCAAAGAAAAATTCTTAAAAAGATAATTTTAAAGAGAACTTGCCTTGAAGTACTCAGTGCCCTCAGCAAAATTCTTTGCCAAATTATTGATCACATCGTCCAAATTTCTGAGAAGGCAAGAAAATAATTTTGTTACAGAATTGTATAATGAGCTACTCCAATTATAGACTTATTTAAAATTCAACTTTACTTTAACTCCTATTCAGGTTTGAAGTCAGACCCATGTCTAACTTACTTGGCAGCCGCTTGTGTCTCTGGTGAAAGTCCTTCCTCCTTGCAGGAGTCTTCAAACACCACAATGTCCTCCAGATCAGGAATAAAGCGTATGGCATTACTGCAGCAGTGGAGACCACCCGATCGAATCATTCGGATGTAACCCATCGCGTTTCCTTCACACAAAAAGACAGTTTTAAAAATAATTACATTAGTCAATTCAACTGGATATGGGTTATTAATCTTTCTAGGAGAGAAACAGTTACGTTGCAGATGCCAAAGTATATTTGACTATAAACATGCTCTCTCTTTATAAACGAAGCCATCTTTCATATAATCTTTAACATTTTTAGTCCAAATTATGGATATAACAAATGAATTACACAAAGAAAACGTATGCATCCTTTTCATACAAAATGGTCTGTCTGGACTAACAAATCCACTTCGCCAATGTTTCCAAAATAATTAAGAATTCATCATCTATACATTCCTTTAAATAAAATAAATCACCGATACATTAAAATACTTTTCGCAGGTACTTAACAATAAAAATTTACTATCATCGCAGGTACTTAACAATAAAGATTTACTATCATCGCAGGTACTTAACAATAAAGATTTACTATCATCGCATGTACTTAACAATAAAGATTTACTAACATCGCAGGTACTTAACAATAAAGATTTACTATCATCGCATGTACTTAACAATAAAGATTTACTATCATCGCAGGTACTTAACAATAAAGATTTGCTATCATGAGGCAAGGTAAACACCTAATAAAACAAAAATTAATAAATAACAATTTTACCTTGGAATCTATACTTAAAATACTCCCTCACTAAAATATGAAACATTCTTGGCCCAAAAGACTATTCATTACACACTAATATCAACATACACTAAATTAAAGTCCTGTAGTATTACCTATTTGAGTGACCAGGGTCCTGAACTGATCCAGGTAACTGTCTCCATCTGGTGTGAGGCCCAGCTTTCGGATTCCTTTGTTGAATTTATCTCCCCTGTCAAAGGGATACTGTCAGAAGATGGAACATAAAACATTAAGCTGTAAGAAAACAAAGTTGCCCCCAAGTTCAACACAACACAATTTAGAAATAATTTAAATAAATCATTATTAATAAATAACGTAAATATTTAAAAATCTGATACTCGCCAGTTTAAAAAATTGCACACCGATGTTTTATGTGAGGGGGGATAACTCTGAAACTCACCTTCTGATCCGTCTCAAGGTGGTTCTCCCTGAAAAACTTCCAGTCCTTGATGAGACGAGACTTGATGTGCTCGTCATACATGAACTGAGAGAAGATATAAAACTTCTTCCTCAGGAACTGGAATGTGAAGTTCACCTGAAACACATCAGTAAACCCTGTCAGTGAATCTTTTTCTCAGTGAGTCTAGTGTCAGTGATCCTTGTCTCAGTGAACCTCGTCTCGGTGAACCTCGTCTCAGTGAACCTCGTCTCAGTGAGACTAGAATAGGACCATAATGTTAATAGCTTGCTAGATCCCCCAAAGCAAGACGTGGTGCCATCCTAAAAGGCTAAACTTGAGATTCTCAGCTACGCTTGCTGTCAATAACAAGTTGAAAGGAACACGCAACAAATATCTGATAGAACTTAGCTTTTTGAAAAATAAATCAATAACTCAGTGAATAACATTCAGATGAGTGTAAATACTTGTAACAGTATCTACTTATAAGGGACCTACTGTTGTATTCATGATACCGATACCATGAGTCCTGATAGAGTTGGCGATGTGCCTGATGTTGATGGTGTTTAAATGCTTGTTGTTGCTGGTCCTCTCGACAAAGATCTGAAAAAACATAAGTGAAGAAGGAAAACAAAAATTAAACTTTTCAAGTTATAGTCTAGAGTAGCTGATGCCCAACTGGGAATAATGGTCTAGGTGAAAAAAGGATATTAAAAAAATTTATTTCACAAATTTTTTAAAAAGTGTTTCTAGAGGTGAGAGTTCAAATTTAAAAAAAAAGAAATGGTGTTTTTAAATACAAATTTAAGCCAACGCCTGAAAAATCAAATATTGATAACTTGAATTGAAAGAGACACAGCCTTTAATTAATATTATAAATGTTGAGCTTAAATCAGTAACAAAATACTAGTGAAGACATTTTGGCAAGTGGATGATATTATTTTATGGTAACAATCTGATATTATTATTATAGTATTGAAAATTATTTGAATTATACATTCCATGGGTTTAATGAGTTCATTTTTTTCTGTACCTGATTGTTGAGATTGTAGAGGAACTTGGCAACAAAAACATGGATATTTCTCATGATCTCCAGTACATCAAGACCCTGGGGTTAGTAGTAAGGAAAGAGTTTGTTAACAATAAAACAAATTAATCATCAAAAATGGATGCCCTTAACATTTAGACCACAATTATAAATTGGTAATACTTCCATGATCATATTATTCTTCTATGTTTCTGGATCAGTATGTACTTATGTCATGTCAATATATGTTTTGTTTGATTAAGTTATGAATGTTCTACATTGAATGCATTTATAGATATATGTGCTACTATTTATGTAAAAAGCAGTGAGCCCAGCTGCCAGCAGGGGTACCGCAAAATATAATTTCTCAAATTATTATTATTATTATTACTTAATCCTTTAATTTATTTTTTTTTCACAGAAAAAACATAATTTGAATGTTTAGGTTAAGTCAGGGGTGGGCAAATTACGGCCCGCAGGTCGCATGCGGCCCACTTCGGAGCTCTTTGCGGAAGCCTGCGGTAATATTAAAAAAAAATCAATTATTTTATGTTAAAGATGAATGTTCGTACTTAAATCGGGGCTAAATTTTGGTAAGGTGCCGCCCCTTGATGTTTCATTTCTTACTGATGCGGCCTTTGCCCTAAAAAAGTTTGCCACGCCCTAGGTTAAGTCTTTTAAATACGTATAGGACGGTATATTAGAAATAATTGATGAGTTTATAAATCAGTAACTGACAGAATAACGTGTATAAGTAACTACCACATTATAGACCAGTCAGTAACTAACATCACTATAAACCCATCAGTAACTAACATCACTATAAATCCATCAGTAACTAACATCACTATAAACCCATCAGTAACTAACATCACTATAAACCCATCAATAACTAACATCACTATAAACCCATCAATAACTAACATCACTATAAACCCATCAGTAACTAACATTACTATAAACCCATCAATAACTAACATCACTATAAACCCATCAATAACTAACATCACTATAAACCCATCAGTAACTAACATCACTATAAACCCATCAGTAACTAACATCACTATAAACCCATCAATAACTAACATCACTATAAACCCATCAGTAACTAACATCACTATAAACCTATCAGTAACTAACATCACTATAAACCCATCAGTAACTAACATCACTATAAACCCATCAATAACTAACATCACTATAAACCCATCAGTAACTAACATCACTATAAATCCATCAATAACTAACATCACTATAAACCCATCAATAACTAACATCACTATAAACCCATCAGTAACTAACATCACTATAAACCCATCAATTGCTAACATCACTATAAACCCATCAATAACTAACATCACTATAAACCCATCAATAACTAACATCACTATAAACTCATCAGTAACTAACATCACTATAACCCCATCAATAACTAACATCACTATAAACCCATCAATAACTAACATCACTATAAACCCATCAGTAACTAACATCACTATAAACCCATCAATTGCTAACATCACTATAAACCCATCAATAACTAACATCACTATAAACCCATCAATAACTAACATCACTATAAACTCATCAGTAACTAACATCACTATAACCCCATCAATAACTAACATCACTATAAACCCATCAATAACTACCTTAGAATAAATTAATCACTCTTAAAAACAGCATTTTTGTAAAAAAAAACTAACAAAATTAAATTAATTTTTTTTAAGTCCACAAAAACCAGATTCTTTAACGTTAATTTCAAAGCAACTTGGTATTTTAACACAACTGTTAATGTCACCCCCATTAAGACTGTTTATAAAATAGTAATTTACTCACCTGTTCCAAGGTCTGGCTGGGCAGGTGGGATTCCATCAGTGTCAGGCCGTACTTCTGCTCTGCCATGTTCTTCATCTCTCCATAGGTCTTCCAATCATGTAAGGCCACGGTGGTTAGATTGTAGAAGGTTTTGTTCAGATAATGCTCCACATGACCTGAGAAAAAATTATATGTCAACAAAGTGGGTTATAATTCTATTCTTAAAGAATATAAGTGTCAATCAAACCAAACAATAACTTTCATAACCTTTATTACTGGTAAAACAAAGGTTTGAAATAATAAAATATTTTAATAATACGCTCATTTGTTTTTCTATTCTCATAAATGCTACTACAAATGAAATGAATCTGCTCATAAATAATGAAATGAATTTCAATGGAAGGGTCAAGGGAAAATACCAAACTAAAATATTGCCACATATTTCAAGGTTCATTTTTGAATTTAAAACAAACTTCAGTTATTGATGGTCTGTCTAGGATATAATTAGTATTACAAAGTCTGTAGTATTAAAACAACCTTCAGTTATTGATGGTCTGTCTAGGATATAATTAGTATTACAAAGTCTGTAGTATTAAAACAACCTTCAGTTATTGATGGTCTGTCTAGGATATAATTAGTATTACAAAGTCTGTAGTATTAAAACAACCTTCAATTATTGATGGTCTGTCTAGGATAAAATAATTATTACAAAGTCTGTAGTATTAAAACAACCTTCAGTTATTGATGGTCTGTCTAGGATATAATTAGTATTACAAAGTCTGTAGTATTAAAACTATTTTTTTTCTTTAACCAATGAAAAATTTCTTTAAAAAAATTTTTACATATGAAAGCTTTACAATGAATTTCTAACATACTTTTCATGTCAATGGTGCGGTCAAAGAACCTGATGGGCTTGACTTTGAGCAGGTGAGAAAGGTCTCGTAGGCCGACCTTGAATGGATTGCGGTCATCCAGCTGCAGATGAAGGTGAATGTGAAGACGAAGATCTGTCTCAATGGATCGACACAGGGGCTCAAGCAAGTGCTGAAAAAAAATGAGAAGAGTAGTAAACAAGTTATGAAATATAAAAAGGAATTTTGTTCATTTGTTATAACAAAAGAGGTCAGGTCCTAAGTTTAGATTCAGACACAAAAATATTTTGCAGAATCTCGCCTATATTAATTCTCATTCATTATATTTATGAACAAACCATGGATGTTAGCGGACCAGAACACCGCGCGGGGTTCAACTAAAAAACATTGTATTGTAGCAATTCTTAATCATCATATCTCACAACACGTGAACCTACATGGGACAAGAGCGTTAGAATGATTTCAATGTTCAATGCTGGGACTCAGGCTCTCGGTCTCCCATTTGAGGCCTCAATGTGTTTGTTGGCATGCACTCACCTCTGTAACATTCTTGGTGATCTCCCTGTCAAAGGCTTCCTTCAGTTTAAGGCTGGCCTCCAAATGTTTGACCACCCCCATCTGTGGGACGCAGTCACGCAAGGCAGCAAACATGTACTGTGAGGATGAGATGTTTCACATCAAACTATTCAGCCAGTTTTAAAATGATGACCCACAAAGTTTTTGTAACAGTATTAGGACATAGCAAGCAATGAATGTGAACATTCAAATTCAACATTCTTACATGTGATAGGTAGGTGTCATGGAGTAGCTTTTGGCACAAAAATATTGAAAGGACAACAGATGTAGAGTGAAATGAAAGTAAAGCTAAATTTGTTTTAGTGTAAGTTTTACCTTTGTTCTGATAATCTGTTGGGATGTTTACCTGATAAACTAGTTTACATAAAAAGAAAGTGAGTGACACTGTGGGATGCTTACATGTACACGGTGGGTGTCTGTCACAGTTTCACAGAGGTCATCCAAATACAAAGGGAAGATAACTCTGTGCCAGTAGATGAAGCTGCAGTCACAGGCTTCTCTAATTCTAGATGAAATTTTTTTTTAACAAGTTTATTATGGATCTGTAAAGTTAGTAGATACAGCTAAAAAATTAATGAACAATTATTTATTAATAATCACCCTATAATAAATCAATAAATAACATAAGAAAAGGTGTTTGAAAATAAAAGCCAAAGTAATTTTTTTAACAACTAAAGGAATTGACCAAAACAGCTAAATATAATAGTAATTTATGAAAATAGTTACATCACCACAAAAAATATTAAACAATAAAATGCGGAAAACATATATCAACAATGACTTCAATGCCACCCTGCCCTAGGCTACGGACTCACTTGACTCTGAGCTCACTGATGATGTCCAGTCGTTTTAAGGTGTCATCCAGGCTCTGAAGTTCATCCTCTTTAAATGCTTTCTGATAACAATTTTCCAAAAGAATTAGTTCATTGTAAAGATTTTTTAAAAACTTTTCACATCATTTAAAAAGTAAATTCCTGCTCCATTTTGTTATTTTTGGTTGAATGTGTACTTGATGGATGATTTTTTATGAGGTGATAGTAAAAAATAGTGAGAACACAACAAAAGTACTCTGTGAAATGCAAGAAGATAGAAATTATTTGTTTCCTTATTCTCCATTTTTGAAAGAAAGTCTTCCATAATCTTTATTTTATTTTATTAGTATGGACTCGTACAAATTTCAATCTGAAAACAACTCTTCATTGTGCTATATTTATAAAAATAATAATCCTGCAAACATGCATAAATTTTTTTCCTTATTCTTAATATGATAATTGATATTATAAAGTATCGTTTGACAATAATTCTTGAATGGGTTGCATAAGTTTGATCAAAGATTTTAGTACTTATAGAAGATGGTATATCTAGATGCTGATACACAAATCAAATTATTAACAAACCATTTTTGTTCCCACAGCCATAGCCAACTTTACAATGAGCCTCCTTTCTTTGGTACCTGACAGAAATAATTTACAACTAAATTTTTACTGACAGAATTCAAAAAGTAAACTTAACATAAGATTTAAATTTCTGAAATGGGGAAGACAGAATCAAAAACAAAATTGTTAGTATGTCTCACAACTGAATCAGTAGTCTAACCCACGCTTCCAGATCTTATGTACACTTGTATTCTGGTGCATTTTTTAAAAATGTTATTTAAAAAGCCAGACTGGTTTAGAATTTATAGGCCTGGCTGTTATTTTATTTTTTTTTCTAAATAAACTATTATAACTTACTGTGAATTGTACTAAGTGTCAGGTCCAGATATATAGTAAAAAAAAATGTAACACTCACCTGGGCCATCGAGGGCAGACTCAGCTAGGACAAGTGCAGATAACACATCCAGCCTTCTCTCACTGTAGCGTTTGTCTGACATAATACGTTTCTAGGGAAGCAAAATAATAGCAATAGTTTCAACAACTTTCCCCACAGATCTCACTTCAGTCACATCTGTTTATTTATGTGTCTAAAATAGCTCCGTTCCCTTGATATCACATTCTACAACCGTAAGAATAAATCTATTATAAAGAGACTTTATGCATCGAATGTATATAAAATTTCTTTGTACGCACTAATGGTTAATAAGGCTGATCAGTGTCATATTAACAAGAAAATTGTCCATGATCTTTTACAAAACCTGATTGTTCAGATAATGAAGAATATTATTACCTTGGCTGTACCGATGGAATTCAAAGCCTTAAAGCTGAGATGTTGAATGATATGGTTGATTGATTCAGACACCAGCATGGTCCGACGGTGGAATGTAAACTCAATGGCCTTAAACAAAGGCAAAAGAATACAAAATGAATGATATGTTGTTCCAGACTTTTTAAATGTCTTGGCATTTAAGTAAAAAAGATTCAAGATTTTTCTGTGATGGCTCAAAAAGTTATGATTAAATTAAAAAAATTGGTGGTTTTTTTTTCATAAACCAAAGAAATCACCTTTAGTAACTCCACCAGTCGACACAGAGAGAGCACAGCAGCTTTTGTCATTGGTTTGCTAAGAGACACTTGAAGGTTCATCACAGTCCTAATGAGGTGACTGATGTTGTAAGCATGGAGCAGTCCCTGGAGGATAAATATTTAAATTTTATTGCCCTCCTTTTCTGTTGCCCAAATATAATAAGAATATTTTGTCACATTCAGAACAATCCAAGGGCTTAAGCCTCTGTGCTGGACCCCCAGCTCATGTAAGCTGATCCTGATTTACATGGTCTCAGTCTGCTCTAGGAGTCTTCCACTTGATTAGCCAAGAACTCTTTTCAATGATTTCTCCCTTATTTGATTCTACATTAGGAGCCTGTCATCAACATTTTCATTTGAAGGTCAAATTAATTTATTATTAATAGGCCTTGTTACCATATGCTTCAAAAGCCTGGTAAAAAAGGAACCTATCATCATAGAATTTAGGGGGATACGGTGGTCGAGTGGCAGCACGCTCGACTGGCGTACCGATGGTCACGGGTTCGAATCCATGGGAAGCCAAGGATTTGTTCCAGGGGCCTAGGGCGTCCCCGAGTCCACCCAGCTTCGAGTGGGTACCTAACACATAGTTAGGGAAATAAAAGGCGCCTGGGTAATGCGTGGAACCCTTATAGCCGTGGCATGTGAACGCTGTATCACTTGCCAAAATCAACTGCTGCCTTGCAGATGGTCTTGGCTGACCAAAGGCTATGGAAGCACATCCAGAAAAAAACAGCAGGCTGAAGTCGGAGACCACGGGCCAATTGGTGCAAAACTTGTCGGCACGCAAAAGTCAAATTGAGAACGAAGAAGAAGATCATAGAATTTAAAATATCCAATCCAAGAAAATAAAGTAAGAATCTTTTCTTTGTTTTTTTGTTCAATTTGACAAATAAATAATTGGAATGATTAAAGTTATGTTCTCTTCATTCAGATCCTGTGCCCATTTGGGCACTTTCCCTTCTACCAAAGAAATTGTCACTTGTTTATCAGCTCATGACTTTGCTTCCTTTAGCCAAAGCATGTTTTGTTCATACAAATTGTTATTTTGGCTCGTGAAGAAAAATATGTTCAATAATTTTTTAACATTTTTAATCTTTATCATTGTCAAAATGTGAAGGGAAAAAAATGTTGGTCAGATTTCAACATGAGAAACATTTGATAAATTGACCTTCGCAATACCTGAATGAAAAGTACACATCGGTTGTTCAAATCTTCCATTAAAGTGCTTCCCCTTTCAAGTGAAGATTCCATTCGAACCATCCAAGCGGCCACAGCTGTACTGTACATTTGTATGTCCCTAAATAACATATAAAAGTGTTTAAGTACAAATTAATGTAACAAAAATGTGTGAATGTTGTAAGTTAAAATTATTTGAGTTCAACACAAGCTTCAACATTTAAAATCAATTTAAGATGCAACAAAACAATTAAGTTCACATCAAACAGTTCTCACAATCTGAAAGGTTTGAGTTGATAAATTTAAATGATGAAAATTTAGTGACATTACTTTTTCACTTTTACAGTTTTAAAAAATGTTAATTTTTAAAGCTGGAATTTTTATTCGAACAGTTCATTTTAAAAACATAACTCATACAAATTATTACCTTACACTATTTTTTTAAATTATTAATCCAAAGAAGTTAATGAATTGAAAAAAGAAAAAGACTATGCAGAAAAAAAACTTAAAATAACGTTTATATTTACACAAGTTAGTATGTGGTTAAAGAAACACTTAATGAACATCAGACAGTCCCTAGGAGAAGGAGTGGGAAGAGGGTAGAATGGATTTGCCTCTAAGTTTGATTCTCATACTTCAGAGTCAACCATCTGAGTTAGTGATGTTAGATCATAACCAGGACTAAGAGTTATTAACTATTTAACAGGACTAAGAGTTAACTATTTAAGTCCTTAATTGCCTTTTCTCCAACACTCAAATTCAGAATTATAGAAACACTGAGAAAAAAGAATGTACTTTTTTTAATCCAGGGACTGTCTTTATATTCACATTACTTAAAAGCTTTTTATTGATTGCTGTCAAAAGAAATATGTTACAAGTAACCATAACTGTGTTCTAAGATTATGTTATTAATGAGAGTAAAATAAGCATTTCTAAATTAATTAGCTTTACATTAAGATATGAGATATAAAACTAATCTTAGGTGCCATCTACCTTTCCACAAGATGTCATTTTTGAGTTATGACTACTGTATTATGTTAACATTTCAATGGAGGGTCACTTGTTCATTAGCAATTAACAACTCAAGATTTTAAAATAACAGCTTTTATAATTTTTAAAAAAAAACAGATTTATAAGCAATGAAGACATTTGCTTTTTATGATATTAAAAAACAGAATGTCGTACATTAGAAAAATACTTTAAATTTTAGAGGTACACTAAAAATTTTGAGAATCACTTAGCTATCAAACTGATGGAAAATGGCTTGAATTAGCCTTTAATTTAAAAGTTAAGTTGTATATGCAATATTTAAAAATTGTAGATATGAAATAGTGCTTATAACAAAAAAATTTATAAATGAATCAATAGTCGCATAAAATTTTTGCTTTTTGTATAGGAATAAAGAAACTACATTCAAGACTGCTTTGATTTTAATGCATAAAATTAATGTCAAGAGTTAGATAAAATTTCATTTATTTTTAATAAATATATAGAACAAGAAGTATGAATATTTAGCAGACAAAAAAAAAGATGGTAACTAAAGTTGAAGTAAACCGAAACAGTACTCCTAAATTTAACTAATTAATAGCCACTAAAGAAACTGTGCATTTTTCTAAATAGAAAGTAAAAGCCTTATAAAAGAATACAGTTCAATCACAGATTTTTGTTAAATATTTCATAATGCAAACAACAATGACAACCAAATAATGAAAAATAAAGGTTAAGAATATTCAAGTTCTCTCTATTTGAGCAAGAAACTAAGTCTAGATTAAAAAATACAAGCTATTAATATAATAGAATTTAACAAGAATTATAAGTATAAAAATATCAACTTCAAGAAACATTACCTCTGTCTAAAATTCCAATCAAGATTTTTTGTGGGCATTAAGAAATGTATAATTTTATAAAACAGGAAGAAACTGGTTAAATATATTATGATATCAATTATTGCTATTAATATTAGTTTTTAATCGGAAATCTGAATTTACTCAATTAATTAATATGATGCAGAGAGCATTAACTTATTCTAACAGGTAATTTCAAATATGCAACACAAGAATAAGGAAATCAAATAAACTAGTTCCTTGTAGAAGCCTTTCATTGTTAAATTTACTAAACTATAGTCTAATATGGCACACATTAATTGTAACTTAAATAAAAGAGTGAGCATGTTAATTTTAATGATTCATGCATTTTATAAAAACAATTTATAACTCATCTAATAAAAGTTAAATTAAAAAATGCATGTTGTCTTTCATTTATACTTTTTCAAAAAATTTTACAGCAATAAACAAAAAAAAATTAAGCATTGCACTTAAAGATAATTTAAGTCAATTTAGCTGATACTTCTAAGAATATTCAATTTATTGTATAACATTTAAGAATCTATCATATTTAATCAAACCTAAATTACCTCTGTTTATTGCAAAAATCACTGTATGCGACAAATGTTATTGACTTAATAATCTGTTTAAATAATATTTGCCCACCTTGCAAGCATCTGGTTTCTGGAAGTAAGCCAGTTTTGACTCTGTTGAGTAACAGCAAGCTGGGACTTGCGATCAAGAAGCTGCTGAGCATTGGGCAGACGAACTAGTATGAACTCATTTGGGAAAAATACCACATTACCAATTAGATGTACACATGGGATCTGGAAAAACAAGATTAAAAATAATGTTTATACATGACAGGAGACAAATATATTATTTAGTATTTTTATAATATCAATATGTATTTATATCAATATTGGGTTGATATTAATTAACAAATTAATTAAGCAAATAATGAAGAACAAAAAATTATTTTCTGTAAACTATTTACAGACTTTATATCCATATCAATTAAATATTATGAACATTTTAGAACAATGTAAAAGCTAAATAACGTTACTTAATAAACATGAGGATAGTTGAAACAGACCTTGCGGTAAACATCCCAAATAAGTTTGAAAACTCGTTTGTCTAGTGCTCTGAATATTTGGAAATGAAGAATGAATAGTCCAATAGCTCCTACATATTTGTATCTATGGTCGGTTTCATTAGATTCACCTAAATTTTAAATACAGTTAAAAAACAATTTTTAATTATTATAAATATCATAGGCTTTATCAACATGAATTGGTCAGAGGACCTAGTTTCCAGTAATTATAAAGAAGTACCAATATTTTGTGGATTTTTTATTTATTTAATGGGAGTTAAGAGCAATATCTAAGAAACTTGAACATGGGACATAACCTCCTTCACTAAAATTTTTAAAGGGATATAATCGAGGATCAAAAGTAATAATATTAAAGACTGGTCTACAAACCTAAAATCGCAAATAAAATTTATTTTGTTAATATATTTTCATAGAATAAAAGTAAAAATATTGAAATATTTCAAAATAATGCAAATAATATGTTTGTAATATATAAATATCTTAATCTTTTAAAGTTGGATTAAAAATACCAAACACTTTAATTTTTTTAAATAAAAAAATAACTTTGTCAGGCCAACTGCATTTCTCCTCCGATCCTCTAGGTTCAAACATATGATGAATGGTTTGTCATGTACCATACATGACAGGGTATACCTTGTTACGCATAGCCCTAAGCCTTCTGACTACCGAGGATCGCAACCAAATCATAAAAATGAACATTTCATGAATATAAATAACATAATTTAGAGTTTAGCAAGCATACTTACCAATTCTTGCATCCAATTCAATCATCCAATCTCTTATATTTATTGCATATTCTTCAGCAAATGTCCCGTTCTTTGAGACATTGACTTTTTCATCATCAAACAGCTGCTCCACACAATTCTGGTCACATAAAAATTCAAAAGAATTGAGGCCAAAAGGATAACAACTTAATTGGTTAGTAATAATGGTTGGGAAAACAAAAATAAATTTCTGCCATAAGTACCATATGTGGACTGTAAAACAGCACCAAAAATTTGTTTACGATATATTACATAAAAATATATAAAACAAAATCATGATCCCCAAAAGTGTATCACGGGATAATTCTGGATATCCATGTATCAAAAAGTGTAACAGAAAACATCCTAATTCTTCATCTCCATAACAGTAATACAGAAAAATGTGTAAGAGAAAGACTAGATTTAATTCACTAGAATTAATTTCAATACTCAATGATATTTTACATAAAACTCAATAATAGTTATCAGAAAGAAATCCTTTAAAGAAGGTTATCCTTTCAATAGATGCAACTTTTCCTTCCCACAATCGGCTTATTCTCTTGTTATTGTCAAACCTCATCGACATTTTAACAACAAAAACTACTCTTATTTCTCTCTGGAGGGAAAACAACCTTAGATGTAGGCTTGCTGGGTGCCAACTCCCAGGTATTGAAGCATATATTGGCATCCAAAGTTGTAACAGTAGTCCCTGTAGCAATTTCCCAATATGATTTAAGTTTATAAGATCTCTTTTCCTCTGACAATATTCTGAATCAAAGATGGTTTTTACTTGCATACATTGCAACAGGGTTTACACGACCTCTTAAAAATTATAGAAAATAATTTGTAGGCGAGAAACGCAATCATCTTGGTGAAAATTTTAGAGAAATTTAATTTAAACAACATCATCAAATAAGACAGTCCGACATTTTCTAATAATTTCCTAAGTTCTAAATATTATAGAATATTGAAAGAGCACAAAACTAAATGGTCACTGGACAAATCGTCTCATAAAACTCATAAAAGTTTAATTGCAGTCCAAATCTCTATATATTAATAACAAGAGCTTCATATAATTAAATCATGAATAATCTCTAATTATGTTAAAACAGCAACCAAAATCATCATGTGAGTGAATAATAATTTATTGGTATAAAAAATTAAAAGTTGAATGAATTTACACATTAACAAAACATGTTGTACTAGTTTGTGCTGCGGCGCCGTGCGCCTGCTGCGCCCCCTCCCTTTTCAAGGGCGCCTTCGGCGCCCACCTTTTTCAAAAGCCCAACTAACCTGTCCTTGTATGATAAATGCGTAATATTAAACTTTCTTAAATGTACGAAAAATTATTTAATAATAGTTTTTTTTTGTTTTTTTTTATGTCAAAAGCCCAAGTAACTTATCCTTGTATGATAAATACGAAATATTCCTGAAATGTACACAAAGTATGTATATAATATAGGTTGTGCTGCGGAGCCCACTTTTATTTAGGGCGCCTACGGCGCCCATTTTTTTCAAAAGCCCAACAAACTTGTCCTTGTATGATAGATACGTAATATTTTAACTACCTTAAATGTACACAAAGTAATTTAAAATGGAGGTTGTAGGGCGCCTACGGCGCCTACTTTTCTTTTTGGTTTTTGGTCAAAAGCCCAAGTAACTTATCCTTGTATGATAAATACGAAATATTCCTGAAAATTAAACAAAGTATTTATATAATAATTTTTACAGTGCTAATCACCACACGATTTTTAAACTAATTTTAGAAAGCAGCGCACCAAATTACTGCACCAAAAAATAATCATTTGAGTCAATCAGCACTGCTTACAACACAAAATTTAAAAAAGCAGAGTGATGTCCCTTAGCGTTAGGCTACATAATTGAGCGTAAATATATATATAGTTATATTTTATTCATTTTGGGAAGGATATCAATGATGTGGAGAATATTGATGGATTTTTCTAGTTTCTAGGTCATACAGTTGTCATTGTACAAGATAAAATGTAAATGGAAAATCAGTTGATGATTGCTGTCCTGTGGCAAGAGAAGATTTAATACAATGTCTAAAGCTTTACAATTTAATATAGAAAGAGTGATTTCATGCATAAAATATACAGCTATGTATCCTACCTGGAATATCATTCCATCCAAAAGCTTGCCTTCTATCATCATCAAAAGCTTCTCAAACGGTCGAACTTTGTCTTGTGGGATGCCAAATTTTCCTGGGTCATGGTGCACAGACTTCACCATTCTATAATATTTTGATAATGCATGATAGAGGCTTTAATTAACACACATTTTATTTGTTTCCCTCGCTAATGCATTAGACATACTAAGTAAATTAAGCAGTTTCGGGAGAGGGGGGGGCTGCATTGTAGAGGGTTTGGGGTACAGAGGGGTGTCACTATTACTCCTCAATATGGAAAGCAGGATTTTCAGACAACTGCTGAGGTTGTTAACATAGAATGGGAGCATGGCACTTATCCTAGCTACACCACTGGGTTATGTTTCAAGGGATTTTTCAAGGCTCCACAGTGGGAAGAGAAGGGAATTGTTTAGTATGATAAATAAGACTTTATGGCATTCATTACCATATATATATTAATTACAATTTAATTGTGATATGTCCTTAGCTGAACAGATTAAATTCAACTAAATTCAATCCTGTTGTATTGCCCTTGAAAATATAGATTCTGTCATGGCTTTGTCCACCCTTTATTTAAATTGAGAATAAAGAAATAACTTTTTAAGATTTAAACTGGTAGGGAGCAAAAAGGAATTCATAGTGATTTGAAATGCTAGTTCACACAAATCTGTTTTTAAGTATTCTAGTAGATTTGTATCTAAAAGTTGGATAACGTTAGAATATGCACTTAAAATTTAAAAGGTTTATTCTCAAAACTTTGTTACAAAGTAAGCAAATTTAGAGAAAATACAAATGATTCCAATTTACTAAAATTAGAAATATTATGAAATACATAGTATTTGTTTGAAACTGATTAAATGTTTAATTTTTTTTTAAATATTGTTTTTATCATGAAGAATAAAGAACATTTAAAACAATAACTCTGACATAATTGAATTATGTAAGTCTTTGAGAAAAATAGTCAACAGTATTCAAATGTATCAAGTATAATTTTATTCTATGTATATTTTTAACATGTAATTATATGAAAAATAGTGTTTTTTATAAAATAAAGTTTCTTCTGATTGTTTTAAAACAGTCTAGGGGACAGTAGAATTGTTCTCTCCCCACACCCCTCTTTTAGAGAAATGTCTGAAATAAACACTGCTGCAGCTATTTCTTGTTTTAAAAGATTTGATTCATTAAGCGCAACTATTAAACATAACAGCTAAAGGAACAGATATGCCTGGAAATATTTAACTTGCCTTTTGTATAATGTCCAGTGATCTTTGAGTGAAGGATGCATCTCGATGATATGATCTAAAGTAATTAGGATAGTCAGTAGGTCTCCCAAATGTTCGAAAACAGCCTGGAAAATAGTTGTTAAAAGGTTAGTCACTATAATGTAATACAAAACAACTACAATGATTTATGAAATGTTTTGGGCTTTTCTAGTTTTAATCATACATTAAGAGTGCCAGGAAGTGTTGATTTATTTGGTGCATCTACTTAAAGAGAAAGATCTAGTAATTAATGACACACTAAATTATAAACAATTAAAACACAGCATAAATTATAATACTGACATATTAAAATCAAATAATACATTCTGCATGCATGTATCCATATTAGACTTCACACAATACTTTATTATTTAAATCTTTAAGCAAAGAATTATAATGTAATAGTTTTTAAAATTTGTAAACAAATATTACTGTCTTACCTGAAAATGTACTTCAGTGACATCAATCATTTTAGGTCCAGTTGTCCTATAGAAAACAAGATTAATTTTTTTTTAAAATATGCATTGAATGTACTAATGCTAGAAGATTATGTTATTAAAATTTAGCCTTAAAAATTTATGTAAATTTTAACTTAAATTAAAATGTTATATAATTTTTGGAACTTTATTAACTTAAAATTAGCTTCAAGGGTAGCCAATTACCTACTTGTTGGTATAGAGACATGATAATTGTTTCATAACAGTTTTAACAACCTCATAACATCTAGACACAAAGCAGGACAGCTCCTGAAGATAAATACCATATAATTCACAAATGAAATTACTTGATTTTACACGCTTTTATTTAACTCACACTGTTTGTATGTTGTATGTTGTATCCGTCAAATCTTGTAACGTAAAATTTAAACAATTTCTGATGGTCCTAGAGATCTCAAAATTTTACCACAGATAGATCTTGGATGACAATATGTTGTATGAAAATTTTCAGATCGATCGAATGTACCGTAATTAAATAAATGCATTTTTAAGTTTATTATCTTTATATATAATCTGTATCCGTGCTATTCTTGACTTTCACGTGAATGTCACCGGAGTTCACCACCAGCCATCGGTGACCACATTCCAGGTGTTAAACAGCTCAGTAATACGAAACTAAATCTAAATTGACATGATAATACAAGAGGAACACTGGAATTTGTGTAGCCTAGTTGGCCGAATTGTTAACGTAATGGATTTTCGACCTGGAGGTACTGGGTTCAATTTTCAGTTGGGGAAACTGTTTTTTTTTAAATACATTAATTTGTAATTAATAATCTATCTTTTTACCACTATCTCATTTAAGTTATAGACAACGAAGTTTGACTAATTAAATTGAATTGATTATGTCGAAAAATTGATTTAAAAAATTTTGATACTAAAAAGTAGAAAATAAAATATTTAAAAAAATCTTTTTTTAAAAGCACACGCTTTTATTTACATATAGAAAGTGCACTAAAAAGAAGAAAATAAAAAATTTCAATCCGTGAACCTATCGACTGCACATAAAAGCATGGGGCCCTCATCACAACTCGCTATCATGTACAAGGCTGCGAAACATAAATACAAATTTATATGAATATAAATAAACATTTAAAGTTTCACAACTTTGATCATATACATGCCACTATCATATTAATTTGAAAAATTTATCTATATGCAAAAGAGTAGTTGCAATAAGAAATGAGTTGTGATGGGCGCCCCACACTTTTATGTGCAGTCGATAGGTTCACGGATTGAAATTTTTTATTTTCTTCTTTTTAGTGCACTTTCTATATGTAAATAAAAGCGTGTGCTTTTTAAAAAAAGTTTTTAAAAATATTTTTTAAGTTTTAGTTTCAATTATCATAACAACAAAATTTATTAATTAAAATATTTACTTGAACTATAGCAAGTTCTCAAAAAGCAATTATAAAGGCTACAATACTTGAGTAGACATAGGAATAAAAACACATTTCTTGTTTCATATGCAAGAAAAATGCATACAAATCCTCCCTTTCCCTTTCTGGCATGGAATGGGTTCCCTAAACAAAACAGGAATACCAAGACACTAACAATATTCAAAACTCTAATAAAAGTGCAAAACTAGACTCAATGAATAAGCGTAGGACCCAATAATCTTATGTAAAGAAAAAGTGTCAGTATCATATGATAAAATAAGATATATTACATTTTAGAAATATGGGTTCATATAGTCTTTTACTTTTTTTCCTTCCCATTATAAAAGGCAGTGGGTAGAGGCTAAAAGGAGATGTACCTGAAGTAGAGGAAATAATCTTCCAATCTGTATCTGAGCCTCCCCTTCCTCAAGACCTTCATCTGGCTCTGTGGTAATAAATACTGAATTATTAGTCAAAATAAAAATGTATAACTTCATATTATATGTAATTTATATCTTTTTAAAGACTTTTATAAGGTTAACATTAAAATATTCTGTTGCAATGATTTTTTTTACATTAAATGTTTAAATTGTCAGTATTTATTTATTATCATTGGATTTAGTATCTTTTATTTTTATTAATAGAGCAGCATAAAGATGACACCCTTTGCAAAAACGGTTATTTATTTAATCAGGCTAAATTTCAAAAGTTGCTCAAATACCTAAAATTAAAAATTCAGGGAGAGAAATTGTTAATATAGTACCATCATAACCCTCACACATACCCAGAAAACTTTTTGTATATGAGTTAGGCTACATGATAATCAGGCAATATAATTATATTATTGCAGGAATGTTTTAAAGTTAGAAAAGATAATTTTACAGAAACTGTTACTTTACTTTAACACAATAATGATTTGCTTAAATTTTAAATAAAGATATGTTCTTCTTTCTATAACTCCAGTAGATTAATTAACTGAAACCACTAATCAGAATAAAAGCTTACCACCCTCTCCATACAGAAGAAGGGCATTATAGAACTTTGTTGTTGCTTCATGTTTGAGTGCATCAATTTCTGCACAAAGTGCAGCCAAAACTGTTAAAACTTTGTTCAAGATCCTATTATCAGTGTGAATCAGCTGTAGCAATGTTGTTTGTTCATAAGGTACAATCTGGAGGAAAAAAAATTTCCAAGATGGCACTGATTTTAAAATTGTTCAGTTAATTCTAAATGCTTACATTCTCTGTATCCAGAAAGCAGCAATTCACCATAAATTATACTTACTTTTTAGCGCAATTTAAAAACAATTTTTTTAATTTTTTTTATTTACATGTATTCATATTTTTGTGCTAGTCTAAAAACTACCTTGTACCCTAATTGTCTCTAAATGACCATCAGAATTTATTTTAACAAATATAGAAAGTAAGCCAGAAAGAATTTATTTTCAGAACTCAACATTAGAAAAGCTGCCAAGGCTTTTTTAATACATGTTAAAATCAGGAATATTTGTTGCATTCTATTGAACTTGAACTATCCTTTAACCCGTTGTTGGGTCACCATCGTGAACTGCTCACTAACACACGCCATTTGTCCCGGTCCTGTGCTGCCCTTTGAGAGTCGCTGAATGACAGGCCGGTCCACTCTTTGATATTGTCCTCCCATCTCTTCTTTTGTCTGCCTCTTTTCCTTCCTTCCTGGACTGTGCCTTGCAATATAGTTTTTGCGAGACCTCCAGTTCTTGTCACGTGTCCGTACCATCATAATTTCCTCTTCTTAATGGATGTGAGTAGGTCCTCGTAGGGGCCAATGACAGTATTTATTGTGTTGCGGACCGCTTCGTTTGTGATGTGCGCTGTGTAGGAGATGTTCAATATCTTTCTGAAACATCTCATCTCTAGCGCATTGATTCTTCTTTGGAGGTCTGCAGTGAGCGTCCAAGTCTCAAAACCATACAAAAAGACCAACATCGCCAGAGAGCGCATTAGCCGGATCTTTGAACTCAGGGAGAGCTTCTTGCTTTGCCAGATGTGCTTTAATTTACTCAATGCTGCCATTGTTTGGGCTACTATGGCAAGAATTTCTGGCTTTGAGCCTTCGTCGGATATTATGGCCCCTAGATATTTGAAGGTGGAGACTTCTTCGAGTTTTTGCCCGTTTATCCGAATCTCACTTGTGAATTTACTATTTGCCATGACCTTGGTCTTTTCTGCATTGACTTCCATGCCGTACGCCTTTGCTGTTTTCTCTAGCTTTGCAGGGAATTCTTTTAGTTCGTCCTCGCTACCAGCTAGGCCGTCTATGTCATCGGCGAAGCGTAGGTTGGTTATACTTCTCCCTCCGATGCTGACTGTTCCGACATGGTCTTCTAGCACATCTGTCATGATCCTTTCAAGGAAGAGGTTGAAGAGGATGGGGGAAAGTAAACATCCTTGTCTGACACCAACAGTGGTCTTGAACCAATCTCCCAGCTTGCTGTTGAAAAGTACTGCGCTGGTTGCTCTGTTGTAAAGGTTCTTGATCACTTCAATGAGGTTTGCATTTATGTTGAACTTGTGCATAGTTGCCCACAGTGCCGCATTCTATTAGGTTAATTATATTTCCTGATTATATGGTTAAATTATGATGACTGAAGTAATTGATTCAAATAATTCAACTGAACACAAACCTGCATGGAAATAGGGTCCAATGACATATCCCATGCATCACCAATGCTTTCATCAAGGACATCTTCAATTTCTTTCAGCTGTGTGGCATACTCTTCAAGAAAATTGCCATACTTTTTTAGCTGAAGCTCACCAACAATTTCTGAAATATACACTCAATCATCAATACTTTTAGACTATAAATATTGATAATTTTTTTAACTATTAACACATTTTGAATATATAATTTAGCTAATAGCTAATAATAGTTATGTTATAAGCATAGGCTAATTAGCTAATTAATGTCTAGAGCTTGTGACTTACTGCTAATGATATTATAACTTATAATAAGGAATAGCTTATTGGTACTAGACAACCAATAGCTTGTAGAGAGCTATTGGTACTAAACTAAATAGCCTCTGATGTAAGTTTAAAAAGCATGGCATACACTATTATACAGTAAGCATTACTGGTCACATGGTAGTGTGTAGCATTGTTGTGCTGTAGATGTAGAGTTTGAGTTTCAGATGGGGATCTTTTTTCCCATTAGTCTTTTCAAACTCAATTACCATACTGGTAACGTCTTAGGTTTTTCATGAATGATCTTTCTTCCCAGGGAGGGCGCAAGGCCGATCCCATAGAACAGACAAAGCATGAGCAAGGAACCAATGGACTATTTAAATATTTTGTTTATTTTGAACATTTATACCTTAGCTACTTGCTAAATAAATCTGCTCTACAAATATGAAAATGAGCAATAAAATAGTTTACTACCTAAAGTTATCTACCAGCTATTGGTTGTTAAGTTGTAATAGCTCACTACAACTACAAGTTTATTGGTAGTTGAGTACCAATAGGCTGCCAATAGTCAATAGCCAATAACCACGGGCCACAGCTAGAAGACTTTACTTCACTACTTTATTTGTCTACACTCTACACTACACAATGTTATTATCTCTACTTAGATTAAAATGTTAAAATTAAAAATATTATTCAAAGTTAAAGTCATTCCAATTATAATACTAATAACCAACTGAAGACTGAAACTGAAGTGAAGTATATTGAGTTAAGTTAAGTAAGTGTAATTTACTGAAAGTGTAAGTAAGACTAGTAAGAGTAAGAGTAAGTGAGTAACTTTGAGTAAGTAAGTCAATTCTCAAACTCAAACCTAAAGAATTTTAGAATTATTATAAGCCAAAAGTATATCCCCCTCATAATTGAATTTATATTTTATGAATTGCGTTGACATATATATTATCATGATAAACTTCGTATGGAATTATTCGACTTACTGCGAGAGCCATCATCAAACCGATCGAACTCCCAGTCTGCAGTGTGATTAGTGGGCGTCGCCCCACCAGTCACAGAAACTTGAGGACTTGATATTGACATTGATTTATTCTAATCTATAAATTCAAAGACCCATATGTGTGAATTCTTAAATTTTATTGAGTTTAGTTTTTCTTTAAAATATGTGTGTATATCTCAAAGCAATAGCTGAAATGTGTATGTACACTTCAAATTGTTTTCATCTTATACTCCAAACACAAAGTCAGGTGCAATAATGTTGACCCGGAAGTAAATATTGCTTTGACTGGCCAGTATTTTTTAATGTGTGTTTGCTGTCTTATCAAGAAAATCTCCTAGCAACCAATGTGAAAATAGTCAAATGCACAATGATGCTTTCAAAAATTGTATATTTTTAATTGTTCCCATATTTTTTAATTCCATATAATTACCCACTCCAGTTATAATTTTGTGTCCTCATTTTCACAAATTACTTTTTATTTGTATACGTAAGTTTTAAATGCGTCCATAAAAACAAAAAATTTATACAGTAAAAAAAAGTTTACTTATTAACCCTCTACTGCATAATGTCGCCTACAGGCAACATACCAAAAAAAGTGTCCTACTACTTGATTTCATGGATGTTCTTAATATTGAATGATTTCCCCTTGGTCTAAAGTGGTTTCACTTTAATTTGACCTACTTAGCCATTGTTTACTTTGCATACGCATTTAGAGAGCTGAGTTTTCAAGCGGTCGTCCCATTTTTTTCTACTTCGAGAATTTGATACATTTTATCATCAGATACAAGACTCATAAAATGTAAGTATATGATGGATTTAAATATAATTATTTGACATATGGTTTCTATTATTTAGTCATACAGCCTTCAGAAAGTAAATGTTACTGTAGCTTGATTTATCATGCTCTAAACCTTTGTTGCTTATAAGCAACACCATGAGCATATTGATCAAATCGTGTACAGTGACTTGACATTGTTTTTATAGGTTTATATTTATATTGTTGCCTTTTTTATAATATAGCAGCAATATTTATTTTTATAATGAACTACTTAACTTATGTTATTATTTAGTTACAATATTTCCTGTAAAATTGCACTTCAATTATGCATTTTTTGGAAAAATTACATATAATAATTATAATAAACATTACAAAATATAGGCTGACATGAATTTTCATGAAATTGAAATTGTGAGAAAAAAAATTAAAAGGCTAATTTTTTGTTTACATTTATAGAGAATGGACCCTGCAAGATCTTATGGCAAGTCACAAAATGCAGGGGAAAATAAGAGATACTTATGAACAGTGTCTGCTGATGATTATTTTCCATATAATGACGTCACCCTTCGTGCTGGTTATTTATACTTCTTATTCCTTCTAATGTAATATCTAGTTCCCCTTAGAATTAGAACGAATTGAAAAGAAATATATAATATAAATTATTTATTTACAGTATTTGAATTATTCAAATCAATATTTTCAGAACTTTCTCAGACTGAATCTAGTGATTCGGAGGAATATCCAGATGCCCCTTCCACCTCGACATATGCCACAGCTGTAACAATCAAACGGCCCATTTGGAAAGAGACTGCTCCTCACACTGCTCCCTTTGTATAACCAACATTTACAGGAAGGGATCAACAAGCAGTTACATCAAGAGCCAGTAGAATATTTTTAGGAAAATTCTGGATAAAAAAAATGTTTGGGAATATACTGGAACTGAGCAATTTATATGCCGTTCAACAAAATTTCAACAGGCCTCTCAATCTGATTGAGTAGGTCATTACCTTCAAGGTTCGCTCTCCCCTTAGAATATATAACCCAAAGAATAAATTGGGTTATAAAATGTATCTTTTGTCATGAATTAAACAATAAAGCCAATAGTGCAGGGATGGGTAAACTACGGCCCACGAGCCGCACGTGGCCCGCTGCAGAGTTTTATGCGGCCCGCGAAAGCCTGCAGAAATATATAACAAATCAATACATTTTGTTGAAGATGGATGTTTCTACTTGAATCGAGGCTAAATTTTGGTTAGGTGCGGTCCCTTTATGTTTCATTTCTAACTAATGTGGCTCTCGCCCAAAAAAGTTTGCCCCCCCCCCTGTGATAGAGGGAAAGCCAGATCTGAAGACCACTGGACTCTGGATATATAAATTTGCATCTATTACAGCCTATTCCTAGAGGAGTTTGGCATTAGATTTAATTTGACCACCGGTTTACCTGTGTTGTGTTGAGCTGCAGCAGAATAATTTTCCAGTAATTTCTTATTATTTTCAATAAAATTTATATTTTACTCAGAAAAACTCTAGTTTTTGTCATTAAATAACTAATATCAACAATATAATTTAATTAATATTACCTTTAATAATAATAACCTTATACACATGGATTAATTTCCAGTAATTTGTATGAAACATGGAGAGATATTTTTTTAGTTCTTATGATAGGAATATCTCCGTATGCATAATGTTGCCCGTAGGCAACAATGCCATATAACGGTTATAATAAACAATGTCAATATTTTTAGTACAGAAGTCATCTATTGGAGTCCTAGGAGGCTATAATAAATCATTAAATATTTTTTTCCTCAAAATTTTTATACCTCATGCAGTAGAGGGTTAATAAAATGAATGTTTACTTTTTAAATATTTCGATTTTTATGGAAGGAAAATAGTAATTAAACTCACGAAAAGAACATCGACGTTACATAATATTTTATTAAATTCAACCCCTATACCCTACGTATCCCGGGTGGCATCAAGAGGGTCACAAACAGCTTTTTATCTTGCATTTATTTATTTTTTTAAACCCTGTTTAATAGGTCACGTCGACGTTACTAAATTTATTTTAAAAACTCTCAAAATACTCATAAAACTAATTTAATTTTTTTTTAATATATCATGTTCTGAAGACATCACATACCCCATTTTAATACTGTTTCAAAATTGAATCCCATTCTAAGTGGGGTCACAAACTTCGATGGGATCCCATTTCTGAAAGGGTTGCCATTTCACGATTAGATCCCTTTAAAATGTATTGTCAGTATTGTTTTGATCTCATTTCAAGATGAAACCCCGTTTCCGTTACTTGATGGGATCCTCCCTTCATTCCCTTTTCAGATTACACTCCTTGCAGCATTCCATTTCTGAATTGTATCCTCTTTATGGTGGGGTTCTATTCCTCGTGAGATCCCGTTTCGATTTCAATTAAATTTTCCCGTAAGGTCCTGCTTCATATAGGATTATGAAGGTTGGCCTATTTATCGAAAAAGGCTCAGATTCAACTATACAAGAAGTAATTCTTCTTCGTTATCAATTAGTAATGATAATGGTTAATTTTTTCTTCAAATTCATTAATGAACCTGTATATATCTTAGACTATTAAAAAAGAAAAATAATTTGAAATGATCTAGAGCAGGGGTCTACAAACTTCTCTGCCGGAGGACCGCATTAACTGTCAAACAGCTGTTTGGGGGCCGACTACACACAGTTTTGTGGTAAACTACAGGTAAAAATATTTATTTTTTTGAAGATTAAAAGGTCTCCAGGGCTCCAGGGGCCGGATGAGAGGGCCTCGCGGGCCGCATCTGGTCCGAGTGCCGTAGTTTAGATACCCCTGATCTAGAGAATGACAACAAAGTTTCCAATAGGCTTATGGCAAGGGTAATAAGGTCTTAAGGCTTAAGATTTACCAAGGCTAAAATCCATGCAGCTTTTTTAAAATAATTTTTCTAATGTATTTATTATACCTACTTGGCAGTTGGTTGGACGAAAACCAAAAGAATTTATTGAATAGTGCGAAGAGCTCAATGTAAAATACATGCGGAGCGAAATGTGTCGTATGCATAATCATAGCGCTCAATTCCCCGTCATATAGGAAAGGCAGTGGTGGGGGGGGGGTTGCGAGATGCAATCCAACCCTGGCAGCATCATTTTCCATTTTAATTGGGTGGGCAGCATTTTCAATTAAAGACAATATACTTAAATGCAGGCAGTGACGTTCTGACCGGTACCGAAAAACAAAAATGGAACAATTTTGTTAGAGCGTTTTTCAGGACACATTTTTTCAGGAAATTTTAAACCCCAAGAATTTGAATTTTTAAAAAAAATGAATTTTTAAAGTAGCTTTGATTAGACGATGATTTTTTTAAAGAAACAAAATTGAGATTTAGTAAAAGAATTTGTATTAACCCTGCTAGTTGAATGAGATCTAAATTTAGTTGCATTTTATCTATTGTCCTTTGTTTCAGTGAAGTAAAATACAAAAATACATTATGGAAAGTACAAAATCTGTATATGAATACATATTACATTTAATTTTATGATCTTGAATTTCACTACTCCTCTATTTTTTTTCAATGATTATAATAGGTAATTTTTTTCGCGCACGGCAAAACATGGAAATAGATTTTAAATCTTCAAGTCGAACAAGTTTCATTTACCTGAAATTTCCATGGTCAAAAATTAAATGATTTAAAGACAAATCACTGCATACGACAGGGGCATCGTCATTTAATTGTTCACCTTTCGCCAAGTGCCATTGTACAAAACAGCCTTATAAATATTCATAGGCACTATTTCCGACGGTGGCATGGTGTCTCGCTATGCCACTGATACTGATGCGCACTAGGGATAATAAGCTGTGAGCAGATCAAACTTCGTTCCAAGCTTAACATAATACTGATTATAACTGCAGTACGTGCCTTATGTGTTCTAACCATAATACTTTTCTAATAGGGAATGTTATCAAGGAAGTGTAACAACCTTGCTGATGGATGACAACCCCGCTCCTCTTTCCCAAATTTAATACAATCAATTTCCCCTCTATCTGTCCTGAGCCTACTGCTGAAACTATTGGATTTACTATTAGTGCCACTATAAGCTCCATTATTGTTCCCGATCTTATCGCATCTTATATCTTACAGACGATCCTTCTTTAAAGAAGGTTATTGTGTCCTATGCTAATCCATGATTATGTCTAGTATAGAATTTTTATTAGAGTTTTAAATCTTGATTTGTGTTTGTTTTCCTGGTTTGATGAGGCAACCCATTTCACGCCCTAATTCCAGACTGGCTCCAATATATTTTTCACAATTTTAGTACCACGCTATTCGTGGTACTAATTTCCTTTCCCCAAGTTCAGATTTAGTGTTGAGTGTATATGCCGCTGATACTAACAGAAGCGTAACTGGGTTTTCCGCGCCCTTGGCTAGTTCATTTTGGCGCCCTTGAGAAATAGGGAAAATATTAATTATACCATATAAATTGATGATTGAAGAAGGATTAGCCCTCGGCGCCCTTGGCAACTGTCCCGATGCCAAGTTGTTGTTACGCCTCTGTATACTAATATTATGTAATGATATCCGCTCATAATATGAGATAAGCATTTCAAAAACTAGATTTCAATGTTGGTGCCACCAAAAGATTCAGGTAGTATCATCGCCAACCAGATTTTTAAACTTAAAAAAAAATTGAAGGCAGTTGGTTTTTTTGTTTTTTTGGTGTTTTTTTTAAACCACTAGAAACTGTACCCAGCTTGATGGCTGACTACACGAGAAGTCCACTTGCAAAACCTACTGTCAATTTTGGCGGGAAAATGGATTACTTTGATTTTCTGGTTTAAATGGTAAAACTCTATATTCTTATAGTTTGATAATTTAAAACCTGATGAGTCGCTCAAACATAAATGCTTTTTTCTATAAAAAAAAACTCTAAAAAGTGACTTAGTAGGTTTTGCAAATGGGCTCCTCAAATGTGGTGTCTTAAACTAGTATGACCATTAGGAGAAGTAATTTCTTTTAAAAAGATACTGCTTTTTTGTGGCTTTCTCTCTAAATCTATCAAGCAGAAACGGAATAAAATTTTATATAATACAAATTGGACTATATTTTAATTCAATGTATAAATTATCAAACAACTCAAATTCTGGTGTTAGGATTAAGTTTCATAAGGAAAATAGTGAGATGCATTTCTTTTTATTTTTTTAAAGCTCTCTATATGGAAGCATCATTGACACACAAGGACAGACTGAAGCCGATGTAAGAATGAGAATTGGCAAAGCAAGAACATCATTTAAACAGCTAAAAAAAGTTTGGAACTGTAACCTCTTGACTCTCCATACCAAGGTCAGGATATTTAACACCACAATAAAGCCTGTCTTGTTGTATGGAGCAGAAACATGGCGAATAACAGCAGCCATTTCAAAAAAGCTTCAAGCTTTTAAAAACAAATGTCTCCGAACAATTCTCCGAATCCGCTGGCCCAATGTCATCACCAACGAAGACCTCTGGCAACGCACACAAGAGCCAGTGGATGAGCTAATACGCCAGCGCAGATGGAGATGGATTGGCCACACTCTCAGAAAACCTACATCCAGCATTGTGAGACAAGCCCTCACATGGAACCCCCAAGGCAAGAGAAAAAGAGGTCGTCCCAAAATGACCCGGTGAAGGGAACTGGAGGCAGACACCAAAATGAGCGGGCACAGCTGGGGGCAGATAGAAAGATTGGCGCAGGACTGGGATGCCTGGAGAACCTTTGTTCATGGCCTATGCCCCAGATGGGACGAAGGGGCGATGAATATGTGAAGCCTATCCCTTCTTTTACATTCACTGAAATCTCTCGCTTTACACCAGGAAGGCAAAGATTTAGTTAAGTTCGCTTGTTTTTTATCTTTAGTATTTTCCTTTGTTCAACGTTTGCTTCTATCTGAGGTATTTATTACCTTATTATTTTCGAGATATATCAAAATAGTGTGGTAAAATTTGATTACTCTCTCCGCACATTGACGCTGTCTTGATTTTTGTCCCTATTTTATCACAGACTTTGCAGGCATACGGGGGTGTTAAGTTTCCTTTATGCCATTTTTTATGGAACCAATTTCCTTCATCTATTACCTCACATATGCTGCCATTTTACAAATATTTTATTTTTATATTTTTTGTCAAAGGGGGGGGGGAGGTAACTTGACCCTTTAAATGGCACACCCGACTCAAACTTGCAAATCATTCACTGTTCTGCCCAAAACTTTAAAAAAATTACGTCAATACCATCAACTGGAATCTGATCTGTTAGTTTACACCTCCTGCGTGGATGGTCTCACCGGACTGCTTAAAATTTTGTGGACGCGGTCGGCCGGTCTTTAATGTTGTCGGCTCAGTGAATATGCACCCGAGTCGCTATGGTCAGCATGTCCGGCCCGGATGTGGCGTCGATCCTAATCTTAATCACAACCCAACCACCCCCGACCCAGACGCTAGCTAAGGTTATTATGTAAGATGCTCACATGGGCTAAACTAAGAATTGAAAATTAGACAATTTTATATATTTAAATCGATCTCACTTTGCCAACGTCGTTGCCATAATTTTCAGTGTACAATTTCGGGAATGCCAAGGAAATAAGTATATTAGTGGGGGTGGGGGGCGGACAAATCGTGGGCAAAAAAATATTTCCTTATACCGCGTGGCAATAGTCCTAGAGCCGCCAGTTTTTATTGTGTTTTTTTACTATAAAGAAACTAGGTTGTGCTGCGGCGCCCACTTTTTTTAGGGCGCCTACGACGCCCACCTTTTTCAACAGCCCAACTAACTTGTCCTTGTATGATAAATACGTAATATTAAACTTCCTGAAATGTACACAAAGTATTTTATAATAGAGGTTGTAGGGCGCCTACGGCGCCCACTTTTTGTTTTGTCAAAGGCCCAAGTAACTTATCCTTCCTTTGTATGATAAATACGAAATACTCCTGAAATGTACACAAAGTATTTATATAATATTTTTTACAGTGCTAATCACCACACGATTTTTTAACTACTTTTAGAAAGCAGCGCACCAAATTACTGCACCAAAAAATATCTCTTTGAGTCAGTCAGCACTGTTTACAACACAACTGCTGACGTCATAGGTTCGTGCGTTGTTTGACTAATTTAATCTGGAAACCAAAATGATTATGATTTTTAAGTCTATATTTTCAATTTTAAAAAAAGCATAGTGATGTCCCTTAGCATTAGACGTGAGGCAGTCAGCAATTATTGAGCGTAAATATATATATGATGATAAACTAGCCCTTTATGTTTGTTTATGACTAAAGTAATAAAAGCCTATTGTATTCGAATTTAACTCAAATAAATTTCAAATCATGGAAATATATTGTTTTCTCCCTCTCTCTCAAACACACACACACACACACACACACACACACACACACACACACACACACACAAACCCGTTAGTAGCGAGCAAAATTCAAACTTCTGACAGAAGCTTTGACATCCTTAGGCTTATCATCTGACTTTATTTCAGCCATCCCCCCCCCAGACACACACACACTTTTTTCCTATATTCTCATTCATAACAAAGGACATCTCCAGGCAACGGAATCTGTATACGTGATTCTAATGTATTGACGTCAAATGAATAATCTATTCTTAAGAGCGGAATACAAACAAATTGAATTTGAAACGTATGAATGTGGCACTATAGCGTTACTTTAATTTGAGATGTTACTTTTTATAAAACAAAGGATCTCAGTCTCAGGGCGGGTGGGGGGGGGGAGGGTGGCGGGTAGTTTTTTCCGAAGTCGACGTGTCTTTTGGGATGTATCCCATGACCAAGCAATAACAATGACCAGCATTATGCCTTACGCCACCGCTACCACTTGGGCCAGTGTGTTGGTGAGACGTTGTGTCTTGAATCTCGAAAATTCAAATGAAAACACGTGGAAGATTCGGTTTTTATTTCGCCCTCGCACCAGCTTTCGGCGTCACAATGCATGCAACTAAAGATTATGCATCAGTTCTGAAACGGTGATCAATTTTTCTGTAAATTAATCTACCTATTACCCCACAAAAATGTATTTTTTTTTATCTTACTAATACATTAAAAATTTGTAAAACAGAAAATGTTCAAAGTGTGCAAGGAGCATCTTGTTGTACAGACGTTCCTCATAATCAATCACTCTAGTAGAATTTCAAGCCAATTTCGAATGGTAGTAGCTGCTGCTACACTAAGAAAACCTGCTCCTAACACAACAAAGCAAGCCCTGAAATGGAACCCACAGGGTAAGCGGAAAAGAGGCCGTCCAAGAAACACTTGGCGCCGAGAATTGGAGGCAGACATCAAGAATATTGGCCATGAATGGAAGATCCTGGAGAAGCTGGCCCAGGATAGAAATGCCTGGAGGTCTCTCGTAGGTGGCCTATGCCCTTGGAGGAATCGCCGACGCCGACGATGATCGGTGGATGCCCCTCATGGACGAGAAGGCTCTCAACAAGTAGCTGCTGCAAAGTGAGTAACAATTTAAAATAGCGTTATTACAAAAAAAAACGTAATAATAATACGAATGGCCTTTTGTATGTAACCACCAATGCTACTAATAACATTTACTTCCAGACGATAATTGACATGAAATGAGGGTCATCGGTAAGACACACTAGCATTACACAGCACACCGCTTTCAAGTGTGAAAATGTTCCTACGTCATGATACATCGTTGTCTAGCATGAAATAAATAGAAGTAAAAAAAAAGATTTTTAAAAACGACGTTTTTATAAGCGGACTTAAAAGAAGAAAATAACTTTTTTTCCCACAGAATTGTGAAGGAAAAATCTTTTTCTGGATTGATAAAAATTTCAAACTTATATGCTCAAGTACTATGATGTAATATGACTAAGAACGTGGGCGGGCGCTTCTCAGGCTTAACTATTTCAATTCTCTCATTTTCTTACTCGTCATTTGTAAACCCTAAAGGTTGCTGCAATACCGGGATACATCTTCTTTTACATATAAGACGCATTTGTTGTCTGTCTGTTCCCTAATAACTCAAGATCCAGACAACCAAATAACGTGAAATTTCGTACACGTACACAAAATTATACCGGAAAGGTTATTAAACAGGTTTCGTTCCATATATATAAGATACTGGGGGCCTAAAATGTAGTTTTTCCTTATATGAGCTAGAGTCTAGTCTATATAAAATAAAAATTATTGAAAATTAAGACGTAAAATAATGACGCCAAATAATAAACATTTTGGTGTCGAGATTAACAAGAAGGCGACTATCGCCATAAAATAATTGTTTTGTTGTTGTTGCTTTGTTGTTGTTGCTTTTGTTGTTGTAGTTGTTGTTGCTTTGTTGTTGTTGCTGTTGTTGTAGTGTGTGTTGTTGCAGTTGTTGTTTTTGTTGTTGCAGTTTTTGTTGCTGTTGCTGTTGGTGTTTTTGTGTTGTTTTTGCTGTTGTTGTCCACATCCCTTGCCCTGCGACGACAATGTCCTTCATGTTGTCGTTGCTTTGTTGTTGTTGCTGTTGTTGTTGTAGTTGTTGTTTTGTTGTTGTTGCTTTGTTGTTGTTGTTGTAGTTGTTGTTTTGTTGTTTTTGTTGTTATTTTGTTTTTGTTGTTTTGTTGTTGATTTTGTTAATTTTGTTGTTATTTTGTTTTTGTTGTTTTGTTGTTGATTTTGTTGTTTTTGTTGTTCTGTTTTTGTTGTTTTGTTGTTGTTTTTGTTTTTGTTGCTGTTGTTTTTAAACCCGGGAAAGCCTGGTACTTGCCCCTAGTCTAAAATAATCAAATAAAGTAACAAACTAGATCACATCACACCGTGCATTTGTCCCCGTACCGTAATAATTCTGGTCTAAACAAACTTTTCCGACCTGACGATACGTCTTTGTAAGATCTTTTTTAAAAATATCAACATGCAGCTGATTTGAAAACAATGTATGAAATTTAAAACATTATACTTTTGTACATCTAAGAAGCCAATAAATAGTTACGTAGCTCTTGATGTTTTGTTTTCTTCTTAAATTGGGGACAGCGACTCTTTCCATGATATCAAATTTTCACAGTTTATGAAACATACCGTCATTGCATCAGCTGTTCAATTCGTAGGATTAAATGTCGCTCTCACGGTGTTTGAATGTCATGACATCAGCTGTTCAATTCGTAGGATTAAATGTCACTCTCACGGTGTTTGAATGTCACGACACCAACTGTTCAATACGGGGGTTGAATTGTCGCTGTCATGGTGTTTGAATGTCAAATCAACTGTTCATTACGTAGGATGAAATGTCGCTGTCACTGTGTTTGAATATCAATACATCAACTGTTCAATAAGTAGGATGAAATGTCGCTGTCACGGAGTTTGAATGTCATGACACCAACTGTTCAATACGTAGACGTAGGATGAAATGTCGCTGTCAAGGTGTTTGAATGTCACGCGGGTGGTATTTACTCTAAGCGCCTTGGTGACTTGAGCCCAAAGGTCGTCTGCCAGTGAACACCAGTGTCAGCAGTCAGCAGTTACCTATACTTAGCCTGACAATGAAAGAGGATTAAGCGACGGATACTTTCCGTTGAGGACTGTTAAGGTCACACACGTATGCAAAGAATGTAACTTTGTTGTGAGTTAGAATTTCATTTGTTTAAATTTTGCTTGGTTTTTTTTTAAAACTTTCCCACGATACTTCTTAAAGTTTACCAGGTAATTAAAAAATAAAAATTTGATATTTTGAAAAATAATAGTAAATAGGCCCTATTTGATATACATAAGAATGAACCTTTACCGTAAAACTGAAAAACTTAACTAAATGAATAAACGGAATGGAGCTAAATAAGGACAACTCGTTAGCAGTGGTGAAGAGAAATGTGATATTTTCAGGGACAAATCCGAGACTCGGATTCAAGGTTCAACAGCCGAGTGCGCTGCGGCTCGACCATCGCCCCCCCCCCTAGAGAGTGTGTACACATTCATTAAAATCTCTAGGGTATTGTGTAGTTTAACAATTAGGGCCGGATTTAGACTTGATGGGGCCCTAAGCTATTTGAGATGTGGGGGCCTTTTTGAAGTCCAGATATTTTATGTCAGTGCCAAATATGAAGAAAAAATTCCGGGGGCCCCCTTTTAGCAAATAGGTAAATCCAGCACTGTTGATAATGACTTTTGAATATATAGTTGAATTAAATAAAGTTCAGTCCCTTAATGTTGATAATTTGTTTTTTAGTGCACTTGATGAATCTGCCCATGCTAGTCTAGCTCAACCCATTCGTGTGTTGAGGATTATTTTTTAAAGAAAAATGTGGTTCAATTTCTCTTTTAATACTATTGTCTCCATGATGATAATGTTGTATCATCATTGAGACCATGATATCTCTACTGGACTAATTGGATTTCACAGCAGCTAAGTTTTTTTTTATTCTTTCGTTATATTCTTTTTATTTGTGTACTATTTGTTCGTTGAGGATGGCTTTTTGCCGAAACGTTCGCTGTTGTGTTAGGTCCTGTCAGGCTAACTAATACCCTGTTTATATGTTATACATTTACTAATGTTGTATGGCAGCTTACGCTATTTACCCTTATATAATATGTTAATGGGCTTTTTTGCAACAATGTATTGCTAAATAAAAGTACGGTTTTGTGATAGATACTTTGCTACCTTGCATGGAGAACATTTTTGTTAGAAAAGTAATTTCGACAACAACTCGCTACTTCGAAGGCTATGATATTGCAAGTAACAACCTTGACTTTGAGACATTAAACGGATGCCTGATGTTATTGTACAAACTTGACTCTCTCAGAAAAACAATTAATCACCCTGCTCACTAAATAGTCGGCGTTTGTACTGGACACATTCCCATTACGGAGCAAGCGAATAAATGGTCGATATCTTTCCTTAGACACACACTGGGCAAGCAGTGTGCCATCTGGTAAGACGTGACATTTTGTCTAAGCCATTAACTATCCCCTTTTCACCCATGCTTAATTGCTAACGCCAGTTGGTGGGGTTGGGAATATCAACAGTGGAATATTTTGGAAGTGTCTGTGGGGAGGGGGCAGAAATCACGCAAAAGGAAACTATTTTCATCTTTTGGTTTGGACAAAAAATGTTTTCCTACCTAGCACTTCTGAACGCTTCAAAGGTTTGTCTACATTATTAATTATTTATTCTTATATGTAGCCCCCCCCCCTCTGTTTTTAAATCCCTTATATTAACTTCACCGCCGTCTCGTTCGTCGTCGGGCGAAAAAATAAAAGTAAAAAATGACCCACTTCACGTGATGCCATTGAGCTGAAATTTGGCACATAGACAGACTTGTGTCACCTAACAATGCATCGTATCAAAATTTCAGATCGATCGAACGTACTGTAATTAAATTAAAGCATTTTTAGTTTATCTGTATAAAACTATATGTAGCAGTCGCTATTGCTTATAGTTTACGAGTCACTTTACTTCACCCCAGCCATCGATGACCACATCTCGTGTTTTAACGTGGGGGTAATTCACTCAGTTTCAGGCTGTAAATGTTTGTCGCGTTGGAACATAATCCATACTTTAAGTTATGTCTCATATATAAGGGATTAATAGTCAAAAACTTTGTTTTTACGGGTTTTAAAAAAAATTTTAATAACGACTTTCAAGATAATGTTAACATTAACGTTTTAGAAACTCATTTACACCGAACTAAATGAGGAGCGTTGGCTAACGTGAATTTCTTTCACAACATTCTGTGACATTTTCGGATCGTGCGTAGGGGTTTCAATTCATCTTATAAATACTCCAAAACTCCGATTGACTTTGGTTTTTCTAAAATTAAATGTATAGCCTGTTGTGAAATGTCAAATTCAAGTGGCCTCGTTAAAGCTATGCTATTGTTTAATCGTCAGACACATTCGTTATAAGTTTAACCTAACATAAAACTTTCTTTAGAACTGTCAGAAGATGCTGTTGATTCAAACTGAAATTCCTGGGTATCTTCGCAGAGCATTTGAGAAGCGCACACAAAGTGTTCTGCGGTTGATCGGTTGAGACCCACTGCTCTATATAAGCTTTAAAAATAGTTTTTTTTTGTTTTTTTTTAATTATAAAAAAGAAATTGATGTAATATTCTTTTATGAACTTACCCAAAAGCAAATACAATGCTAAACTTAGTTAAATAAAAAAATAATGTGTGGTGGCATCACACACTAACAATGGCATGAAAACGATGACCGACATATTATAATCATCCCCATTATTAATACACACAATTTTCGTTTTCAAAATGTACATTAAAAATATGAGTAGTAACTTTAACTTAAGCCATATGTTTCTTGTAAGATCGTCTTGGGGTAGTTAAAAGTTTTAATTGTAATACTATCATGTGTTCCCAACACGTGTTAAGTTGTGTTTTTGGTCCGATTTGGGGGCAGCTAACATAATTTGAGGATGACATAAAATTTACAATTTTTTTTAAACCCCTTCCCCCACTTTCCTTTACTGAAAATTCTATGTCTCTAAACTTTCTGAGGAAATTGTGACGGCTGAAACGTCTAATTTAAGGATACGGGGATGGGGGTTAGACATTTGTGTCTAATCCATAACATGTGACAAGACTAAGGCATTAGAGGTCTCCTGACTCCTGGACACTATTCATCGTTTTCGCGGGGTCTATGGATAACCCAGCGTGTGTGTTATGTACATTCAACGGGACGCAACGAGTGCTGATGATTACAGTGGCATCAATGGCGAAGGCTGGCGTGGTACCCCTTCCAGTGGTTTAATCAAGGCGGCAGCGGGCACGTCTTCCGGGAGACCTGGGCACTGGGGATGTATACTCAGGATGGCACGGGGTGTTGACAGGTGTGGGTCTTGATACGGCCACCTGAATCCCATCAGACATGTCTTGAGGGGCGCAATTTCCTCCCCACCTCATCTTTTTTTTCGGACCCTTGCCAAGGTATGAAACACACAAATCTGGTGGAAAATAAAATGACGAATATTTTTGTAGTATCTCTCTTCTCTCCATATAGGCAGCGTGACATGTGTATTCAAATGACCTTTAAAACAGCGAAGTGTTTTACGATCTTAAAAAAAAATGGTTTTGCTTGTTAGGAAATACGATATAAAAAAAAAGATTGTAAATAAATATAAACCTGTTCAGCACGATAATTCTTCTTTTCTCATTAATTTTCAGTGATTAACAAATTTAATTTATAATGCAATGGCTTCATTGTTTGTGTTTCATTCAGCATATTTTTTTTAAATATGGAACCTTTTTATCAATTGTAACCTTCAGTTCTCTCCTGTGGATTCAGGCAATTTCGAAATTGTGTCTTCATGACAAAGAAAACTGAATTCAGATTGACGCATTTGTAGCGTGGCAAGAGATCGAGAATCCTGAGTGCTTTTCTGGCCATTTCATTCGTTTAGACCTAATCCGTGTTTAGTGCTAAACAGCAGGGTATTGTCCCTTCGATGATGCTATTTGAAAGATCTTGTGGCCTTAATTCAAAAGGCATTTAAAGCGCGTTTTTTGTTTTGTTTTTTTTTAAACCATCATCTTTACAAGTATTTATAATTTTTTATTTTTACTGTTTTACACTATAAAAAATGTTTCGATATAGTGCGTATTTTATGTGTGTTACACACGAGTTAATATGAATAAGGGTGTTGAGTATTGGTTGGTGTATGTTGGGAGACGTGTTCGTAAGGTACATCTAGTATTAGACGCCGGATAACATTAGTAGCCAAGCAATAGCAAACGCCCAGTAACTATACACTGAGAAGATTGAAGCAATGACTTACATTTCTAGAATCCTGTCTTGTAGAGATGTCTTTTATCTGATCTTATTTATACAGACGCTCCTTCTATGCAGAGGATAATTGCGTCCACAGACCATGACAGATTATCTGTTGGCAAGTGATGCAGCGTTCACAGGCCACGCATAACCCAGCCGCCTAACTAGTGTTAGGTACCCATTCGGAGCTGGGTGACTGAGGGGCGCCCTAGGCCCCGGGAACAAATCCTTGCCGTCACATGGATTCGAACCCGTGACCATCGGTACGCCAGTCGAGCGCGCTGCCACTCGACCACCGCGTCTTTTACACCAGTCTCATATGTAATTATTGTATAATCTTCACAGGAAAAAAATAAGTCTTCATCACTGCAGATAGTTTTCGTAGGCACCGGATGTTTCTATTAAGTTAAACTTTAAACTGACGTTGTCAGTTTAACTTATTAGAAACATTCGGTACTACGACAACTGATTTGAAACTCGGGAATCTCATTCAACATGATTTCGGGATCAAAAGGAGTAACCCTGGTTATCTGAGATGTTTCGAGATATCTTTTATAAAATGAGTTATTTTTTTAATAAGCTATTATTTCCTGCTACTGTTACATCAATCAAAACTAAGCGCACTTAACCATCATTTGCAAATAATTAAGTTTTCTTAATCTTGTCATGGAGTTTTTAACGACATATTAGTATAAGCAATGAGTAATATTTGTTCATAAAGGGCAAGTAACACCACCCTATCACATCATAAATAAATTTAAGAAAATTTTACAAAGAATAGGTTTGTAAAAAAAAATTAAAAAATTAAGCCGCGTCATATCAACATGAATTTTATTTGAAAAAAGCAATTTTGACTTGTCTTCGGATAAACGATGACCTGCTATTATAAAAATAGAATTGCTTTGAACATCAGTGCCCGCGTCAATAGTTTGGACCTGTCAACAGATTTAAGCCTGCAAAGTCAAGGTCTCGTCGACGTATACATTGCTGTAGTGTCAATGTTGTGTGGGACCACTGTAAGGTGCTGCAGAGAAACATGTGGGAATTTAAAAATGCTTCCTGCCATGCAAAATCAGATGGAATCACTGGTTGGAAGCATGTTTTAGGGGCCGTCCATAAAGTACGTCACGCTCCAGTTGGGGGGGGGGAGGATGTAAGAACGTGTGACAGTTTGTGAGAGGGAGGAGGGGGGTCGGCCATGTGTGACGTCACGGTGTTTTATATTAAATTTTATTTATTTTGTTAATAAAAAACATTTTGTTCGACTGTATGACGATATTTTTTGAGGAGTCCGATATTTGTGACAGATTGTGACAGGGGGGAGTTAAAAATGGTCAATAATAGCGTGACGTACTTTTTGAACGGCCCCTTAACTCACTATCTGCTTAGTGCTAAGCGGTGGTTGTAGAATATTGGAGGCGCCTTACAGTACTAATATGTTGTCAGGTTTATAGGAAACTGAAAGTTGCTGTTTTGTATTTATGTGTGTGGGGGGGGGGTGGTACCCTTGCGGGGGATACCACGTGATGCCCTTGTGAGCTCTGCCCTTTCCGGCTCTATGGATGAACAAATGTTTATGTATTTGTCGTGCGATCCCAACAATAAATCAATCGTTGTTATAAAGATAGAAACTGTAGAAGGATTTATTTAATACTATTATTAATTGAATTTAAATTAGAGCACAATTAATTGCATTATGGTATGCGTTGATAAAAAAAATTTTTAAATACTTTTTAAAAAATAATAATAAATGGCATTAGTTAAAATTACAATAATTAATCATTTGATGCTATAACATGCTATAATTGATAGAAAAAGTTTTTAAAAAACGTAATACTGCTTTGGGCTATCACTGCTTTGTGCCATATATTTCATTCTACAGCATTTTTACCTATATTAAAAGGCTGAAGATGAAACATGACGAACCACTGGTTGTGTAGTTTAGTGAAAATTTATTACAGGGACATGGAACAGATTTGAAACCAATGACTAAGCGGCCATAGTCGAATAAATGCTTGATGGATGACTAGATGATGAGGCTCACATAAGTTCAATTTAAAATTTAAAAAAAAAGAAACAGCTGGATCTCATCACGTCATCCTTATCTCACCCTCCCTCCTCCAAAACTCATCGAACCTCCACCCCCCTCCCCACAAACCCAACATGTTCACTCTTTGTGTTTGGTTACGCACTCTCGTCGTTAACCCATATGGCGTCATTCGACGGGCTACGAAAAACCCATTCATGAACCGACGTTGGGGGCGTGTTTATCATGCCCAAGCTAGCGCGGCAGGCCGTTAGTGACACTGTACTCGAGGCAGTGTGAGCCCTCGCCTGGGCATCGAGAGGAAAGTTGTTGATACTTCTTCTATTTTATACTTAGTTTGTCTCTTTTACGTTCAACCACGAGTGTTTGTTATTTCCCCCCTCCTGTTTACGTTTCTACTAAGATAAACGTGCAGCCGCCCGTATTCGTGTTTCGGTGGGAACATTTCTCTCATAAACGAAATAAACGACCATCTCTGCATAAAAAAAGTCCGCGGCTTTAGTCCCTAATTTATGACATCTCTGGCTTTTAGTGGCGGCGCTCAATGTACGTGGTGACTGTGCGAGTGTTTACATTTTTGACGTGAGAGAGACTCCACAGTTACAGGTAGTTAAACATGGAAGATGAACAGAGTGGATTCCTCTCAACATTGTCATAGCGGGTAAGTAAAGAGAAAAATGTTTTTTGGTTAAAAGTTGCATTTGTACTTAAATCCTTAATTTTTTTTTGAATTGTAAAAATGTTTTAATTTACCTTACTTGTAAATTTTTGTTAATAGTTGCATTTGTACTTACTTTAAAAAAAACAACAACAACCAAAGGGCCGTCCATAAATTACGTCACGCGATTTTGGCCGATTTTGCACTCCCCCTTCCCCTGTCGTCACGCGTCGTCACAAAAATTTACCCCTCCCCCCTCCAATATGACGTCACAAAGCTTTGCGCGCGCACAAAAGCCGTATACTCTATTAGAAAAAGAGCATGTTTCAAATCATTTTTTGTCATTTAAGTAGGTATTTAATGTAAGGTTGCACTCTAATACAGTAACTCGCGGTAAAGCCATGTAAAACGTCATAAAATATCAAATATTTAAGTGGAACTTTTATTTAAAGTTGCCAGTTTTGATGTGACTTCACATTTCTCAAACACCCCCCTCCCCCTCGTCGCACATCGTCACAAATGTGTTGACCCCCTTCCCCCTCGGTGCGTGATGTCATTTATGGACGACCCTCAACCCTTAAATTTTTATTTATAAATTTTAAAAATGTTTTGACGATTTTTTAACGCTTTCCGAAATAAGAACATACCGGTAATATTACAAAAGAATTAAAACCTATTAGTAATAGATACTGAAATAAGACTAGGACTTATACGCTAACACTAGTATCACGATTAGTTTATTTAGTAGTTTCACACACTATTATGTTTAATTCTTGTGTTTCTTTGAGTGATGATTTTGTGTTGTATTGAATATGTGATTATTAGGCGGATTTATTTTATTTTATTTATTTTATTTATTTATTTTTTTTTGGGGGGGGGGACTTTATTTTAAAGGTAGGGGAGATTTTTATTTTAATCTGGAAGTAAGGGGCCGTCCATAAATGACGTCACGCACCTAAAAAAAGGGGGGGAGGGGTCAGACGATGCGTGACGAGGGGGTGGGAGGGGGTTGAAGAAATGTGAAGTCACACCAAAAGGGTAACTTCAAATAAAACGTGCACTGAAATATTTGGTCTCTTACAATTTATTTAATGACTTTTTTTTAAATTAAAAAAATATATTTTTTTTAGACCAGTGCTTCTCAAAGTACAGGTCGGTAGGCCATCAGACGCGGTTGGCGTAAGTTATCAAGAAATGAAAATTAGAACTTATTATTATCCTTAAGTTTGAGAACTCACGAGAACGTATGAAATTGTTACCCTGCGTCGTCAGATGTTGACATCAAAGCATTTGTGATGTCACCGCCGCTCCGTTTGGTTCTCTCACGGCAGTAGTCGGCGAACTTTTTTGCCCGTTACCCCAAAATATAGAAGCTTCTGTGTGCGTTACTGACTCGAGGTCCTGCTCACATGACTCGGGAATTTGGGGGAGCGTCGTTAGCGAAAATGCAACTGGTGAGTTTTACAAGGATTACAAGTGTTTAAAAATGATCTGAATAGGATTATGTATAGATATTTTAAGTCAAAACGATACGGAATATCCATTTGGGGATGGGGGTGGGGGGGGTAAGGGAATCTTTTTGATACAATTATAAACGTTTTAAGTTTGATATAATTGTTCGATTTATTTTGGTCAAATGCCAAGAGTTCCCTATTTACTCCAAATGAGATAATTTACCGCTGTTCACAGACCCCTCGGTTAAACCGCCCGATAGCGGTAGCCATGTATTTTTCATTAGTTTATAAATTCCACAAGAGAATGCAAAAACTTAAACATGCCTCGTCCATACAACCAAAACAAAAAAAAACTCGTGAGCTTCGGAGTAAAAAGTTATGATAATATTGGATCTTTTAATAATGTCATAGTATTTTTTTTTCAGTCTTCAACTTGCAGCATTACGGTATTTTGCGACGCACAAGATGAAACCATACTTTCCTGCACAAATGTGGGTTTCGAACAGTACTCGCCATATTCCTCTTCCAGCGCATACCAAATATTTTTTTAGAAAACATGAGATTTGATATCAATGTGGTAATTTTATATCAAATTCCTTTGATGTGCATATACTTAGCAGGAAAACTGTCATTATAAGATCGTAATCAATTTGAGGAATGGTCCTGTATCTATATATTCTAGGTCTATCAACAATAAAAATATCCTTGAAATATCAATAGTCACATTCGCGAGCTTAATCGTGAAGGATAATCACATCAAATGGTTTTTGACATTACCGCTGCATTGGTCGTTAGCTGTATTGCTATGCCTTGGCAACCAAACAAATTTTTACCAAAAAAAATTAATTCAAAACAAGCCTAATTAATACTTAATCTTATAGGGCTTTAAGCAATGTAGGAGCTTATTTTGCTATCGTCAGTACAGGGAAAATTACGTCAAAACGGGAAAAGAAGGCACCGGTACCTGGTGAAATGCATTAAAAAAATTCCTGCCTGTCGTCTAATACGAAAAAGTTTGAGAAGCACTGCCTTACAATTTACTTAATGCCATTTTACGTAGCTTCACGCGTATAACGATATTACAATGTAGACATGACCCCCTTTCCAGTCCATGACGGACTATGGGGCAAGTGATGTAGCGTTCACAAGTTTTTAGCCACCACTAACGAGCAGGGGAATGTGTGGCCAGCACAAAGCCCCAGGGGCCTTGCCAGTGCCTGGGCTCGAACCGTAGACATACACTAACTAAATAAATGCTTAAATGAAAAAAAATGATTTGAAACATACTCATTTTCAAATGGAAAATAAGGTGTGCAACTTGTTTTTTTTTGTGTCAAAACTTTGTGACGTATTATTGGAAAGGGGGGGGGGATAACTTTTTGTGACGACGCGTGACGAGGGTGGGTGAGGGGTGAAAAATCGGTCGAAATTGCGTGACGTCATTTATGGACAGCCCCTAAATATTTTCTCCCATAAAGAATACTTTTAAAATAAATCCGCCGGAGGAGGAAGACTCTCTGTATGAGGGAGAATTTACTTGGGGACACCGGCCTTCATCAATTTGTAAAAACACCTTCACACTCCACATAGCATAAACCAGCCGCTCAACACCGCGCATTCACTCGAAATGACATTTTATGGCCCCCAACTAGTGACATTTTCTTATGACATGAGCCCAGAACATGACGTATTCATGAGCGAAACACATCAATGGGGATGTTGACAATCCGACCGAGGGTAATAAAACGGAGTTTTGCACTTCAGCTTCCCGTATCAAATAGAATCGCTAGAACTGTTTGAATTAAAACTTAGGATTTAACTTAGTCTCTCCTGCAACATTAGTTATTCGCAACCCGAGGCTGCGTTTACCTGTAAATGGGAGAAATTTCTCCCCTCACCATTACAATTTTTAAAGTAAAAAAAAATATAATAAAGTTTTTAAATTGTTTTTAAAAAAATGTATAGTAAATAATACATTAAGTTGATTAAATTCGCATAGCAGAATCAGATAACAGACTTTTAATGCGCTCGGTAACTTTTAAAAAAAAGATATCTGAATATGACTTTGAGTATTTGTTACATTGAAAGCCGGCAGAAGTACATATATTTCGTATTAATATTATTATTATTATTATTTTGTTGTTGTTGTAAAGGGCCGTCTATAAAGTACGTCACGCTATTTCTGACCATTTTAAACTCCCCCCTCCCCCCTGTCACAAACTGTCACAAATCTCGGACCCCTCACCCCTAAAGTACGTCACACTTTCAAACAAAATTTTTTTTTATTAACAAAATATTTAAAATTTAATATAAAACACATTGCCGGACCACACGAAGCGTGACGTATTTTATGGACGGCCCCTAACTTAAGTTTAAGTATATAATTAAACACAGTACATTATATATTAAAATTAACTCATTTTAACCAGAATATAAACATTAATGAAAGCTATAAACGGTTTTCTTTTTAAAAAATTGTATTGAAGGGCCCCTAATTAATGAGCGCTTCTTTTCGTCTAATAAAAATTTGTGATGTCCATCGAAATGATGCGAACACGAATGAAAATGAATGAAAAATACAAAGCAACATAGTGACGATAATCAACTGATCCCTACTTAAAATGACGTGCTATTCTTTTTTTCTTTTACAGTTGACGAGATATTAAATATTCTATAAGGTATCAGGATGCCAAAAAATTAATGCCGCGTTGGTAAAATAAATTACGTGTATTTTTTTTATAAAGAATCCCCCCCCCTCATTTTTCCCCACCTATTGGTCGATGCACTCTTGTCACCTTAAGCAAAGACTTCAAAACAAAATAGAAACTCGCACATCTCACCCCCCCCCCAGTAATAAAGTAATAAATAATAACAATAACAATAGTAATAATAATAATAAATTACATAATAATAATATGCCCTTGTACTAATGATCAGTGGATGCAATGGTTGCTTCCATTTTTAAAAAAAGAAAGATAATTATCCCCAATTTCAGTGCAAGCGTTGCAAGTAAAGCCATCTTATTATTTGTATTTGATGCCACAGTGCAAACAAATAATAATAATTTTCAAGGATTTTATGTGATGCCCTCAGAGGCGTAACTAGGTTTTTGGCGCCCTTGGCTAATTTATTTTTGGCGCCCTTGATAAATTGACAAGTTAAAGCTTTGCGATTTTTTCATTTGTTAGAAAAAATAATTGAATTTCTCTTATTTTATTTATGACAATAATTACGTAGTCTGACAGTGACAGTCATACAACGTGAATATAAAAAATGCATAAGACAGGAACAAAACTAATTTGCAGTTTATTATTTACTAAATAATACTAGGATAAAACGGGATATTGTTGCGTTAATAAAGAATACAGCAAAGCTTGAAGTAAAGAAAAATCTTACTCCCCCCATCCCACTATGGAGGGAGTAAAATTAGGAGGGGAGGGAATGTGTCTCCTCTCACGGGCTTGTGTCGGCATGTCAAAGCAAGTTGGCTTCCTTTCATATGAAACATAGACACCACCTCTCTTTCCTGTCAAGCCTACTAGCCGGTATGGCTGTTCCCCCACCCTCAATATCTACATTGTCCTTGATTAATCGGTGCCTATTACTCCATTTTCCCTAACTCAAAAACTCCGTAAGTCGATTTTTTCCGGGCCCTTTTGAGTTCGGCTTAGAGAGAGAGAGAGAGAGAGAGAGAGAGAGAGAGAGTCCGGCTGTATTTATTTAAATACAAATTTAAAAATTAGAGATTTATTGGCGCCCTTGGCAACTGCCCCGATGCCAACCCGTTGTTACGCCACTGGATGCCCTTGTCAGCAAATAACATCCTGGCTTTTAGCCTTAAACACCCGTACGCATACACGTGCAATCACACACTCACGAGCACACGCGCATAATCTCAAGGCCATTCACACGGACAATGAAACTCTTAATTTCATGGCGTAATTTTTAAAAAAAATATTAGTGGTACCATTTAATTTCCCTTTTTTTTTCTCATTTAAAACATTACATTTTAGCTCCCTGTGTTATTCGTATCCGCCCTTGACTTTTAATTAGTTATAAAAATGTAGTTTATAGATATATATCAAGTTATAGTTTTAACAAATTAATAAAGAAAAGAAATGGTCAAATTAAAAAAAAATTATTAAAAAAACGCATCCTTATGATTTTAATTAATCAAGAAATAGGAGCGTTCTTTTCAAATTGAATTCCAAGAAATTTAATCCACTGTAGTTGAGGTTTTTACTTTTATTGTTGTTTTTATAGTGATCGATTTTTCCTCCAGCCTTTTAAATTTCTTTTCATGTAATCGTAAGTTTCTGAACATTTTTGGGTTCAATACAATTTTTTTTAAAATATATATTTACTCATATAGACAAGACCAAGGGTGTGCAAAGTGCGGCCGGCCATATAGTTTATGTGTGGCCTGCGAAGATATTCAGAAAACCCGCCTTGAAGCGCAATAGGTTGCACGCGTCTCATAAAACTGATTCTTTAATTAAATACGCTAGCAGCTGGAAATTTCGAAAATCTATATATATATTTCTCTTCGTGGTCGGACGCTGCGAGACACCAAGCTGAAGTATGTTCAACAGATACTAATTTTAGAAAGCAGCAAAAGGTGTGCAAATTAAATATGCGCTGTAAAAAAAATATATGACGTCATTGTTTTCGCTGAGATTTTAATTTTGTAAAAAAGGAACAATGTAAAAAGTTATAAAATACTTTGTGTACATTTCAGAAAGTTTAATATTTCGTATTGATCAAACAAGGACAAGTTAGTTGGGACTTTGAAAAAGGTGGGCGCCGTAGGCGCCCTAAAATAGTGCATTTTTTTCAAAATAAATAGATTTCAACTGAAAACTTCCGTCATTTTTTACGGGTGATACGCCGCGGGTCTCTCCATAGTACCTTCTTTTCATTCACTCACAGTCGTTTGCCCAAACCCACCCCCCCCCCATTTTGACAACTGTGTCTTTCAGGAAGTCTTCACCCGTCACTAAATCATTAGCGGCGTATGCTACACCGCGGGTCAGCTAGTATTACATTAATTAGTAACATAAACACATTTAATAAAACGACCACTTTTGTTTCAGTTTTCTTTATTGCTTTTCTTTTTGATGCCCTTTATAATTTTTTTAATGAAATGAAATATAATGTTAACTATAGTATACAATTATTTAAACGGTGGCGCCCGCCGCTAAAATCCGCTACCACAATGTGGCCCCCAGGCCAGAACAATTGCCCATCCTTGGACAAGACGAAATGTAGAATTTATTTTTTATTTAAAAAAATGTCATTCTCCATCCAAGCCGAAGAAACGTTGCTCCTGAGAATAGTATGCGCCGGACAATGCTGTGTTTGAAAATGACGACCTGCATGCACGAGTATCGTTGTTATAAGTATGAGCGCTCATTGGTACTTACTTGAGTATGATTTCAATTTGGATGGATCATTTCACTCACCTTAAAAACAAGTGATATTTTACTCCACACTCCTGTAGGCGAACGTCTGAATGAACAATGACGTCACAGAGATGGCGCTGGCGGCCGCTGAAGGACACCGTCTGGCTACTGGTTGCCTTGGTTACGGTCACCATGGTTATATCCCTACACCTGGGGAACAGTTTGTTGTGGTTCCGGTCGAGACCAAAGTTGAAATTGTCTCAGGTTCGTTTCCGTGCCAGCTCGTTGTTTTATTTATTTTCATGTCATTATTTTATGAGTGGTGTCAAAAATTTCATGACACTTATGCTTCATGTACTTGATATTAGTAAATAGACACAAGTCCACATTATATCTAAAATATTTTTAGTTGTGTGTCATATATCACACAATCCCTTGCTCGTTAGTGGTGGCTCAATGAAACTTGTGAATGCTACTTCACTTTCCCCATAGGCCGTCATGGTCTGGAAAAGGGGGTTATTATATATATTCCATATAATATATAAAGGATGTATAGTAAAAAAACTTTGGTTTTTAGTTTTTTTTATATTACAGTTCTAACTGTTCCTCCCCGCTGTCCACAGTCTCTCTCTCCCCCTCTCTCTCTCCCTCCCCTCCCTCTCTCTCTCTCTCTTAAATTTTATACCATGATTACAAATTACAATTAAAATTTATGAAATTTGTATGAAAATCAAGTGCTAATTGTTCGCTAAATCCACCATTTCGGACTAATAAAATTATCTCTTTGTAAAACTTGTCACAGCTTGGTCATATATAATACAAGACATCCTTCTTTAACAGGCAGTAGCAACGGTGCCGACTTCACAACGGATATCTTCCACGCAGCAGCACACAGAAGTTGGTCATAGAGATGGCCTGAGTACGATGGACCAGACTGACGGCAAGTCAGGGGATCATAACGTAAATTCAGGTGTGCGCACGCCCACTGGCAAACTTTCAACAGAAACTGTTGACACCCAACCCCCGGTTACTGCAGAGAACTCCAAACGACACGAGGACAGAGCCAGTGAGTTCCTGATTGAAAATTTTGTTTCCAAAAACCGCGCCGATGCATCTCACATGGATGGATTACATGCGGCTAATACATTCATACCCTCTCAGGCCTCGGTGGGCTGGGAGAAGGATACTGTGTCACCATCACAGGGAAACGATCTCGAAATATCGCCATTTAAACCCGATGCTCTGGATAGTGTTACAACCTTCTCGGAGGGCCAAGCAACGGGCCAGCCCTGGGGATCATCTCAGCGTGCCTTACATGACCGACTGTCACAGGTAAATGACACGAGTATTTCTTGTAGGTAGCTTGTCTCCTTACTCCTTACTTTAACAAAGTAGCTGAGTTTATCATTGTCACAGCTTACAATGGTAGAACCAATTGGGTTTTAGGTGGCTCGGAAAAAGAAAAAAAAACTGCCAGTAAAAATATAGGTAGGATACTAATTTATTTATGAATCTCATCCTTCAATGTTCACTTTATATCCTTAATACTATTGAAGTTTTTTTTTCACGCTTTTATCCCACACTGGCAATACTTTCGTATTTCTCGAAACTTTCTCTTTACCTTTCAGCTGTCAGTAAATTTATTTATGTTTTGTTTCTAATGAATTTGAATTTGAGCCAATTACCAAAAAGAATGCAACATTTAGAACTTTAAAAAACTTGATTTGTTTAAGTTTTCAATCGTCTGAAGAGGGGTTTCTTTCTTTTTTAAAAATCCATTATGTTTATAATATTTCTCGTTTAATTAACGATAACTCCTTAAGTTTCGTCTGTCGAGACATTGTTTTGAAACTGTCAGCATCGCTATCAATTACATTTACATTTTTAATTCTATCAATCCCCACACTTAATCCCGGCGGCATCATTGAAACTGTTCGCTTACCTGGATTTTGGTTATTGTGGTTATGTAGCACGATCTAATGCAAAACTAAGTTTTAAAGCACTGGACAGACAACAAAATTTTAGGATTTAGTCCACATTATTACAGATTTGGTTTAATTTGAGAAATAATTGCAACGGATTTTACAATTTGTTTGATGTTTTAAAATATTGTTACATAGCGCGTGCCAGGCCCGTCTTATCCATTCGGTACGGTGACCAGGGGGCCTACGAGCTCTTGAGATGCCCACGACGAGCAGAATTTAAAGTTTTGGAAACATAAATGGAGCTATTTAGCTAAAAAATATGGCAGACGCTAAATGATTTAAAAAAAAATTAAGACGAGTACTTCACTTGCATAAAAGTATGTTAACTTTTTTTGTTATTTGCATTAGCAAAGTCAAATTGTATAGTAAATCAAACTGCAGCTAATCCAACTGTCATAGGCGGGGTAATACGAGGTGAGTCAGGTGAGTAATGCCGTGATACACCTAGGGCGTCATAAATTTCGGTGTGACGTTTTCCTGCCCTTGTTTATCTATTTATCTTTAACATATTTCATATATATCTTATGTGTATATAACAGACGCCCTTCTATACGGAAGATTATTGCGTTATATTTATATTATAACACTTTCATGATTAGCGGTTTCCATAAATTAGGGAAATAAACCGTCACACACTCCAGCTTTTCTACTGTTTCCATATTTCATAGCGCCCTTTATTTAAAAAAAAGTACAAGTCTAACATCTCAGGGGATGTAAGGAATGGAGGCAAGTCTGATACTTATATAATGTTATTTAATGTTATGTAAAAAATGTATCCGTTTGTTATTGTAACCATGTCCCTTAGTGCGATAAACAAAGGCTTTCCAAAGAAAGAATCTAGATCTGCTGTAACGGTATTTAAAAAAAAAGCGTTTTCTTCTTTCAGCATCAACTGAATCCCACATGGTTCTGTAACTAGTGTAACTTAACGAGTACGTATCTATGTTCTTATATTTCAACTTTGTTTGTGATGAAAAGTGAGATCGCAAACGTTAGGCCAAGCATCATATCTTCAAGACGAAATAATCACGATTTCTGGGTATAACAAATAATAATATATTTCAATGATTTCATTTACTATGAAAAATATAATTTAAGTCATTCTAAGCTAATTGCTTTCAAAGCAAAAAAAAATAATTAAAAAAATATATTTTAAAAAAAAATAAAAAAATCAAAGGTTTTAATATATATGTTATGAAACACGTACCTGCTTTTTTGTAAATACTTGTTTAAATTATGGAAACCATTTTTAAATTTAAAACATTACCACTGAGCCTCTGGTGGTTTCATAAATAATACCTGCAGATACGTTCCAGAAGGGGGGGGGGCTCGTGGAAAGGACATATTTGAAAAGGAAAATGAGAAAGGAGATGGTTAATCTCAAACCACTAAGGACTAATGTAGAGGAGCCTCATGAAAATAAATACATGTCATGATGCCGTCTGCTTCGTCATTCTTTGTCATTATGACTACGGTGCGGTCAGTCCGGGGCTCTTTCAGTCGACGACTCACAATAAATGTTTGTTGAGATTTCTCGGATGCGAAAACAGGAAAATATCAGTGCTGGTATAAAGGTTACCTGTTGTAGCAGTCGTTTCCGAGGCATCTGGTGGTGGGTGGGGGGGGGGAGATGAAGTGCGATGAGGGGTGGTGGGCTTGCAATGGTTGTTGTTAGACTGAATACACTACTCACAACACGCATGCTGTAAAAACATGTGACTCTTGTCTACCCCCCTCCCTCACCCGACCCACCCTCCGCCGACCCCGTGCCAGGAAGTGAACCAATAATCTCGTTACCTGAGTACAACTCTATTGGCAGAGATCGTAGGCAAAGTTTCCCGATTATTAGGGTACATACGGCTTGTCGGGTCACGATCTTGACGTCTGCGTAGAGAGTATTGCGCCTCATAACCATAAGCCGTGGCTCTGTGGGTGAGCAGACTTAAATAGCTCAATCGTAATTGATGACGTTGTTCCCAAGCTAACGCCGTCAAATGGCTCCGATGATTAGTTCGGTTATGGTTGAAGAGTCTTGAGTCGCCAGCAAGCCAGTAATGCGCACATGTTTATTACAGCCAATTTATAAACTTATAGTTACGACTGCGTGGAAAATCATTCGGTAAAACGAGAAGAGGAGGCTTCAAATAATGGAGATCTTCATGTTGCTTTTATCACAAGAAACCAGGGGCGTAATTAGTTGTGGTTACAACCGCCATGGTCGGGCCTAGATCCCCCCCCCCACTAACTGTTCACGAAAAACTACCATATAGTAACAAATACAGACCGCCTCAACCATATTTCTTTTACTTGCCGTGCTGGAAGCAACACAGTCTGGAAGCATGTAGTCTAGTAGTAGTAGTAAATATCAGCAATAGCTTAAGAATGTCCTAGATCAATGCCCGAATACATGGACATGTGTAGTTTCGATCAATGCAACTTACAGTCCGATTGTCTTAACATGACTGTGATCATGTGGCTAAATATACGCTGTACGTACCGGGACAGAGCGTGCTTTGGTAACTTACGAGTCTGTGAAAGGGGTGGGGGCGGGGATATATCTGTAACCACAGAGGAACACAGGCGCCTTTTGTTCACGTTGCCCTGCTGGGATGATAAGATGGAGTGATTGACAGGCCCTTTGATACACCACCAGCTTCAGGCACATCGGTTTGCCTTGACCAGCACAAAGACGCTTTTATAGGATTTCCCCAAGCACGTAAGATGTTAACTTTCCCAATAAAATGATGACATTTCCTTGGTAATAATCAACGCTTGGTGCCTCTAATTTTTTACACTTTCCCATAATACTGTGGACATTTCACCCCCAAAAAAATAATTCATTAATTTAATTTTCTCAAGCCATAAACCACTAAGCTTGGCACATTCACACGATAATCAGGATAATTAGTGAGTCAGGCAAATTAGTGAGTCAGACAAATGTGTGAGTCAGGCAAATTAGTGAGTCAGACAAATTAGTGAGTCAGACAAATGTGTGAGTCAGACAATTACACTTCCGATCACTCATTTAGAACCGATTGTCGGTCTAGGCTCATGACTAGCTAAAGTCTCTTTGAAAAATGAGGGTTTGGGGCGGGCTAATATGCATTGGCGTAGCTAAGGGAGGGGTCCAAATTCGAAAGTCCCTCCCCCCGGGCCCCACGTGAGGGAGGCTCCCAAGGAGTGTAGATTATCTCATGTCATGATGTAGAATGTCAAAATGCAGTGCCCTACAAATAGGCCACGCCAAATGCTTAGCTACGCCACTGCTAATATACGTCGGTAATAAAAGAGTGGCAGTTATATTTCCCGCGATAATTAACTCAATAAAGAACTACTGAAATATATTGTATCCCCCTAGTGTTTGTCTCAGTCAAATATATTGTATGCCCCTAGTGATGGGCTAAGTCAAATATATTGTATTCCCCTAGTGATGGGCTAAGTCAAATATATTGTATTCCCCTAGTGATGGGCTAAGTCAAATATATTGTATTCCCCTAGTGTTGGGCTAAGTCAAATATATTGTATTCCCCTAGTGTTTGTCTCAGTCAAATATATTGTATCCCCCTAGTGTTTGTCTCAGTCAAATATATTGTATGCCCCTAGTGATGGGCTAAGTCAAATATATTGTATTCCCCTAGTGATGGGCTAAGTCAAATATATTGTATTCCCCTAGAGATGGGCTAAGTCAAATATATTGTATCCCCCTAGTGATGGGCTAAGTCAAATATATTGTATTCCCCTCTTGTTGGGCTCAGTCAAATATATTATATTGTATGCCCCTAGTGTTGGGCTCAGTCAAATATATTGTATGCCCCTAGTGTTGGGCTCAGTCAACTATATTGTATGCCCCTAGTTGGGCTCAGTCAAATATATTGTATGCCCCTAGAGTTGGGCTCAGTCAAATATATTGTATGCCCCTAGTGTTGGGCTCAGTCAAATATATTGTATGCCCCTAGTGTTGGGCTCAGTCAAATATATTGTATGCCCCTAGTTGGGCTCAGTCAAATATATTGTATCCCCCTAGTGTTGGGCTCAGTCAAATATATTGTATGCCCCTAGTGTTGGGCTCAGTCAAATATATTGTATGCCCCTAGTTGGGCTCAGTCAAATATATTGTATGCCCCTAGTTGGGCTCAGTCAAATATATGGTATGCCCCTAGTGTTGGGCTCAGTCTAATATATTGTATGCCCCTAGTTGGGCTCATTCAAATATATTGTATCCCCCTAGTGTTGGGCTCATTCAAATATATTGTATGCCCCTAGTGTTGGGCTCAGTCAAATATATTGTATGCCCCTAGTTGGGCTCAGTCAAATATATTGTATGCGCCCTAGTTGGGCTCAGTCAAATATATTGTATCCCCCTAGTGTTGGGCTCAGTCAAATATATTGTATCCCCCTAGTGTTGGGCTAAGTCAAATATATTGTATGCCCCTAGTGTTGGGCTCAGTCAAATATATTGTATGCCCCTAGTTGGGCTCAGTCAAATATATTGTATGCCCCTAGTTGGGCTCAGTCAAATATATTGTATGCCCCTAGTTGGGCTCAGTCAAATATATTGTATCCCCCTAGTGTTGGGCTCAGTCAAATATATTGTATGCCCCTAGTTGGGCTCAGTCAAAAATATTGTATGCCCCTAGTTGGGCTCAGTCAAATATATTGTATGCCCCTAGTTGGGCTCAGTCAAATATATTGTATCCCCCTAGTGTTGGGCTCAGTCAAATATATTGTATGCCCCTAGTTGGGCTCATTCAAATATATTGTATGCCCCTAGTTGGGCTCAGTCAAATATATTGTATGCCCCTAGTTGGGCTCAGTCAAATATATTGTATGCCCCTAGTTGGGCTCAGTCAAATATATTGTATGCCCCTAGTTGGGCTCAGTCAAATATGTTGTATGCCCCTAGTGTTGGGCTCAGTCAAATATATTGTATGCCCCTAGTGTTGGGCTCAGTCAAATATATTGTATGCCCCTAGTTGGGCTCAGTCAAATATATTGTATGCCCCTAGTTGGGCTCAGTCAAATATATTGTATGCCCCTAGTTGGGCTCAGTCAAATATATTGTATGCCCCTAGTTGGGCTCAGTCAAATATATTGTATCCCCCTAGTGATGGGCTAAGTCAAATATATTGTATCCCCCTAGTGTTGGGCTCAGTCAAATATATTGTATCCCCCTAGTGTTGGGCTCATTCAAATATATTGTATGCCCCTAGTTGGGCTCAGTCAAATATATTGTATGCCCCTAGTGTTTGTCTCAGTCAAATATATTGTATGCCCCTAGTGATGGGCTAAGTCAAATATATTGTATTCCCCTAGTGATGGGCTAAGTCAAATATATTGTATTCCCCTAGAGATGGGCTAAGTCAAATATATTGTATCCCCCTAGTGATGGGCTAAGTCAAATATATTGTATTCCCCTAGTGTTGGGCTCAGTCAAATATATTGTATGCCCCTAGTGTTGGGCTCAGTCAAATATATTGTATGCCCCTAGTGTTGGGCTCAGTCAAATATATTGTATGCCCCTAGTTGGGCTCAGTCAAATATATTGTATGCCCCTAGTGTTGGGCTCAGTCAAATATATTGTATGCCCCTAGTGTTGGGCTCAGTCAAATATATTGTATGCCCCTAGTGTTGGGCTCAGTCAAATATATTGTATGCCCCTAGTTGGGCTCAGTCAAATATATTGTATCCCCCTAGTGTTGGGCTCAGTCAAATATATTGTATGCCCCTAGTGTTGGGCTCAGTCAAATATATTGTATGCCCCTAGTTGGGCTCAGTCAAATATATTGTATGCCCCTAGTTGGGCTCAGTCAAATATATTGTATCCCCCTAGTGTTGGGCTCAGTCAAATATATTGTATGCCCCTAGTTGGGCTCAGTCAAATATATTGTATGCCCCTAGTTGGGCTCAGTCAAATATATGGTATGCCCCTAGTTGGGCTCAGTCTAAATATATTGTATGCCCCTAGTTGGGCTCATTCAAATATATTGTATCCCCCTAGTGTTGGGCTCATTCAAATATATTGTATGCCCCTAGTTGGGCTCAGTCAAATATATTGTATGCCCCTAGTTGGGCTCAGTCAAATATATGGTATGCCCCTAGTTGGGCTCAGTCAAATATATTGTATCCCCCTAGTGTTGGGCTCATTCAAATATATTGTATGCCCCTAGTGTTGGGCTCAGTCAAATATATTGTATGCCCCTAGTTGGGCTCAGTCAAATATATTGTATGCCCCTAGTTGGGCTCAGTCAAATATATTGTATTCCCCTAGTGTTGGGCTCAGTCAAATATATTGTATCCCCCTAGTGTTGGGCTAAGTCAAATATATTGTATGCCCCTAGTGTTGGGCTCAGTCAAATATATTGTATGCCCCTAGTTGGGCTCAGTCAAATATATTGTACGCCCCTAGTTGGGCTCAGTCAAATATATTGTATGCCCCTAGTTGGGCTCAATCAAATATGTTGTATGCCCCTAGTGTTGGGCTCAGTCAAATATATTGTATGCCCCTAGTGTTGGGCTCAGTCAAATATATTGTATGCCCCTAGTTGGGCTCAGTCAAATAAATTGTATGCCCCTAGTTGGGCTCAGTCAAATATATTGTATGCCCCTAGTTGGGCTCAGTCAAATATATTGTATGCCCCTAGTTGGGCTCAGTCAAATATATTGTATCCCCCTAGTGATGGGCTAAGTCAAATATATTTTTATCCCCCTAGTGTTGGGCTCAGTCAAATATATTGTATCCCCCTAGTGTTGGGCTCATTCAAATATATTGTATGCCCCTAGTTGGGCTCAGTCAAATATATTGTATGCCCCTAGTGTTTGTCTCAGTCAAATATATTGTATGCCCCTAGTGATGGGCTAAGTCAAATATATTGTATTCCCCTAGTGATGGGCTAAGTCAAATATATTGTATTCCCCTAGAGATGGGCTAAGTCAAATATATTGTATCCCCCTAGTGATGGGCTAAGTCAAATATATTGTATTCCCCTAGTGTTGGGCTCAGTCAAATATATTGTATGCCCCTAGTGTTGGGCTCAGTCAAATATATTGTATGCCCCTAGTGTTGGGCTCAGTCAACTATATTGTATGCCCCTAGTTGGGCTCAGTCAAATATATTGTATGCCCCTAGTGTTGGGCTCAGTCAAATATATTGTATGCCCCTAGTGTTGGGCTCAGTCAAATATATTGTATGCCCCTAGTGTTGGGCTCAGTCAAATATATTGTATGCCCCTAGTTGGGCTCAGTCAAATATATTGTATCCCCCTAGTGTTGGGCTCAGTCAAATATATTGTATGCCCCTAGTGTTGGGCTCAGTCAAATATATTGTATGCCCCTAGTTGGGCTCAGTCAAATATATTGTATGCCCCTAGTTGGGCTCAGTCAAATATATTGTATCCCCCTAGTGTTGGGCTCAGTCAAATATATTGTATGCCCCTAGTTGGGCTCAGTCAAATATATTGTATGCCCCTAGTTGGGCTCAGTCAAATATATTGTATGCCCCTAGTTGGGCTCAGTCAAATATATTGTATGCCCCTAGTTGGGCTCAGTCAAATATATTGTATCCCCCTAGTGTTGGGCTCATTCAAATATATTGTATGCCCCTAGTGTTGGGCTCAGTCAAATATATTGTATGCCCCTAGTTGGGCTCAGTCAAATATATTGTATGCCCCTAGTTGGGCTCAGTCAAATATATTGTATCCCCCTAGTGTTGGGCTCAGTCAAATATATTGTATCCCCCTAGTGTTGGGCTAAGTCAAATATATTGTATGCCCCTAGTGTTGGGCTCAGTCAAATATATTGTATGCCCCTAGTTGGGCTCAGTCAAATATATTGTATGCCCCTAGTTGGGCTCAGTCAAATATATTGTATGCCCCTAGTTGGGCTCAGTCAAATATATTGTATCCCCCTAGTGTTGGGCTCAGTCAAATATATTGTATGCCCCTAGTTGGGCTCAGTCAAAATATATTGTATGCCCCTAGTTGGGCTCAGTCAAATATATTGTATGCCCCTAGTTGGGCTCAGTCAAATATATTGTATCCCCCTAGTGTTGGGCTCAGTCAAATATATTGTATGCCCCTAGTTGGGCTCATTCAAATATATTGTATGCCCCTAGTTGTTAGGCTCAGTCAAATATATTGTATGCCCCTATTTGGGCTCAGTCAAATATATTGTATGCCCCTAGTTGGGCTCAGTCAAATATATTGTATGCCCCTAGTTGGGCTCAGTCAAATATATTGTATGCCCCTAGTGTTGGGCTCAGTCAAATATATTGTATGCCCCTAGTGTTGGGCTCAGTCAAATATATTGTATGCCCCTAGTGTTGGGCTCAGTCAAATATATTGTATGCCCCTAGTGTTGGGCTCAGTCAAATATATTGTATGCCCCTAGTTGGGCTCAGTCAAATATATTGTATGCCCCTAGGTTGGGCTCAGTCAAATATATTGTATGCCCCTAGTGTTGGGCTCAGTCAAATATATTGTATGCCCCTAGTGTTGGGCTCAGTCAAATATATTGTATGCCCCTAGTTGGGCTCAGTCAAATATATTGTATGCCCCTAGTGTTGGGCTCAGTCAAATATATTGTATGCCCCTAGTGTTGGGCTCAGTCAAATATATTGTATGCCCCTAGTGTTGGGCTCAGTCAAATATATTGTATGCCCCTAGTGTTGGGCTCAGTCAAATATATTGTATGCCCCTAGTTGGGCTCAGTCAAATATATTGTATGCCCCTAGTTGGGCTCAGTCAAATATATTGTATCCCCCTAGTGTTGGGCTCAGTCAAATATATTGTATGCCCCTAGTGTTGGGCTCAGTCAAATATATTGTATGCCCCTAGTTGGGCTCAGTCAAATATATTGTATGCCCCTAGTTGGGCTCAGTCAAATATATTGTATGCCCCTAGTTGGGCTCAGTCAAATATATTGTATGCCCCTAGTTGGGCTCAGTCAAATATATTGTATGCCCCTAGTGTTGGGCTCAGTCAAATATATTGTATGCCCCTAGTTGGGCTCAGTCAAATATATTGTATGCCCCTAGTTGGGCTCAGTCAAATATATTGTATGCCCCTAGTTGGGCTCAGTCAAATATATTGTATGCCCCTAGTGTTGGGCTCAGTCAAATATATTGTATGCCCCTAGTTGGGCTCAGTCAAATATATTGTATGCCCCTAGTTGGGCTCAGTCAAATATATTGTATGCCCCTAGTTGGGCTCAGTCAAATATATTGTATGCCCCTAGTTGGGCTCAGTCAAATATATTGTATGCCCCTAGTTGGGCTCAGTCAAATATATTGTATGCCCCTAGTGTTGGGCTCAGTCAAATATATTGTATGCCCCTAGTGTTGGGCTCAGTCAAATATATTGTATGCCCCTAGTTGGGCTCAGTCAAATATATTGTATGCCCCTAGTTGGGCTCAGTCAAATATATTGTATGCCCCTAGTTGGGCTCAGTCAAATATATTGTATGCCCCTAGTTGGGCTCAGTCAAATATATTGTATGCCCCCTAGTGTTGGGCTCAGTCAAATATATTGTATGCCCCCTAGTGTTGGGCTCAGTCAAATATATTGTATGCCCCTAGTGTTGGGCTCAGTCAAATATATTGTATGCCCCTAGTTGGGCTCAGTCAAATATATTGTATGCCCCTAGTGTTGGGCTCAGTCAAATATATTGTATGCCCCTAGTTGGGCTCAGTCAAATATATTGTATGCCCCTAGTTGGGCTCAGTCAAATATATTGTATGCCCCTAGTTGGGCTCAGTCAAATATATTGTATGCCCCCTAGTGTTGGGCTCAGTCAAATATATTGTATGCCCCTAGTGTTGGGCTCAGTCAAATATATTGTATGCCCCTAGTTGGGCTCAGTCAAATATATTGTATGCCCCTAGTTGGGCTCAGTCAAATATATTGTATGCCCCTAGTGTTGGGCTCAGTCAAATATATTGTATGCCCCCTAGTGTTGGGCTCAGTCAAATATATTGTATGCCCCTAGTGTTGGGCTCAGTCAAATATATTGTATGCCCCTAGTTGGGCTCAGTCAAATATATTGTATGCCCCTAGTTGGGCTCAGTCAAATATATTGTATGCCCCTAGTTGGGCTCAGTCAAATATATTGTATGCCCCTAGTGTTGGGCTCAGTCAAATATATTGTATGCCCCTAGTGTTGGGCTCAGTCAAATATATTGTATGCCCCTAGTTGGGCTCAGTCAAATATATTGTATGCCCCTAGTTGGGCTCAGTCAAATATATTGTATGCCCCTAGTTGGGCTCAGTCAAATATATTGTATGCCCCCTAGTGTTGGGCTCAGTCAAATATATTGTATGCCCCTAGTGTTGGGCTCAGTCAAATATATTGTATGCCCCTAGTTGGGCTCAGTCAAATATATTGTATGCCCCTAGTTGGGCTCAGTCAAATATATTGTATGCCCCCTAGTGTTGGGCTCAGTCAAATATATTGTATCCCCCTAGTGTTGGGCTCAGTCAAATATATTGTATGCCCCTAGTGTTGGGCTCAGTCAAATATATTGTATGCCCCTAGTTGGGCTCAGTCAAATATATTGTATGCCCCTAGTTGGGCTCAGTCAAATATATTGTATGCCCCTAGTTGGGCTCAGTCAAATATATTGTATCCCCCTAGTGTTGGGCTCAGTCAAATATATTGTATGCCCCTAGTTGGGCTCAGTCAAATATATTGTATGCCCCTAGTTGGGCTCAGTCAAATATATTGTATGCCCCTAGTTGGGCTCAGTCAAATATATTGTATGCCCCCTAGTGTTGGGCTCAGTCAAATATATTGTATGCCCCTAGTTGGGCTCAGTCAAATATATTGTATGCCCCTAGTTGGGCTCAGTCAAATATATTGTATGCCCCTAGTTGGGCTCAGTCAAATATATTGTATGCCCCTAGTTGGGCTCAGTCAAATATATTGTATGCCCCTAGTTGGGCTCAGTCAAATATATTGTATGCCCCTAGTGTTGGGCTCAGTCAAATATATTGTATGCCCCTAGTGTTGGGCTCAGTCAAATATATTGTATGCCCCTAGTTGGGCTCAGTCAAATATATTGTATGCCCCTAGTTGGGCTCAGTCAAATATATTGTATGCCCCTAGTTGGGCTCAGTCAAATATATTGTATGCCCCTAGTTGGGCTCAGTCAAATATATTGTATGCCCCCTAGTGTGGGCTCAGTCAAATATATTGTATCCCCTAGTGTTGGGCTCAGTCAAATATATTGTATGCCCCCTAGTGTTGGGCTCAGTCAAATATATTGTATGCCCCTAGTTGGGCTCAGTCAAATATATTGTATGCCCCTAGTGTTTGGGTCTCAGTCAAATATATTGTATGCCCCTAGTTGGGCTCAGTCAAATATATTGTATGCCCCTAGTTGGGCTCAGTCAAATATATTGTATGCCCCTAGTTGGGCTCAGTCAAATATATTGTATGCCCCTAGTGTTGGGCTCAGTCAAATATATTGTATGCCCCTAGTGTTGGGCTCAGTCAAATATATTGTATGCCCCTAGTTGGGCTCAGTCAAATATATTGTATGCCCCTAGTTGGGCTCAGTCAAATATATTGTATGCCCCTAGTGTTGGGCTCAGTCAAATATATTGTATGCCCCCTAGTGTTGGGCTCAGTCAAATATATTGTATGCCCCTAGTGTTGGGCTCAGTCAAATATATTGTATGCCCCTAGTTGGGCTCAGTCAAATATATTGTATGCCCCTAGTTGGGCTCAGTCAAATATATTGTATGCCCCTAGTTGGGCTCAGTCAAATATATTGTATGCCCCTAGTGTTGGGCTCAGTCAAATATATTGTATGCCCCTAGTGTTGGGCTCAGTCAAATATATTGTATGCCCCTAGTTGGGCTCAGTCAAATATATTGTATGCCCCTAGTTGGGCTCAGTCAAATATATTGTATGCCCCTAGTTGGGCTCAGTCAAATATATTGTATCCCCCTAGTGATGGGCTCAGTCAAATATATTGTATCCCCCTAGTGTTGGGCTCAGTCAAATATATTGTATCCCCCTAGTGTTGGGCTCATTCAAATATATTGTATGCCCCTAGTTGGGCTCAGTCAAATATATTGTATGCCCCTAGTGTTTGGGTCTCAGTCAAATATATTGTATGCCCCTAGTGATGGGCTCAGTCAAATATATTGTATTCCCCTAGTGATGGGCTCAGTCAAATATATTGTATTCCCCTAGTGTGGGCTCAGTCAAATATATTGTATCCCCCTAGTGATGGGCTCAGTCAAATATATTGTATTCCCCTAGTGTTGGGCTCAGTCAAATATATTGTATGCCCCTAGTGTTGGGCTCAGTCAAATATATTGTATGCCCCTAGTGTTGGGCTCAGTCAAATATATTGTATGCCCCTAGTTGGGCTCAGTCAAATATATTGTATGCCCCTAGTGTTGGGCTCAGTCAAATATATTGTATGCCCCTAGTGTTGGGCTCAGTCAAATATATTGTATGCCCCTAGTGTTGGGCTCAGTCAAATATATTGTATGCCCCTAGTTGGGCTCAGTCAAATATATTGTATGCCCCCTAGTGTTGGGCTCAGTCAAATATATTGTATGCCCCTAGTGTTGGGCTCAGTCAAATATATTGTATGCCCCTAGTTGGGCTCAGTCAAATATATTGTATGCCCCTAGTTGGGCTCAGTCAAATATATTGTATGCCCCCTAGTGTTGGGCTCAGTCAAATATATTGTATGCCCCTAGTTGGGCTCAGTCAAATATATTGTATGCCCCTAGTTGGGCTCAGTCAAATATATTGTATGCCCCTAGTTGGGCTCAGTCAAATATATGGTATGCCCCTAGTTGGGCTCAGTCAAATATATTGTATGCCCCCTAGTGTTGGGCTCAGTCAAATATATTGTATGCCCCTAGTGTTGGGCTCAGTCAAATATATTGTATGCCCCTAGTTGGGCTCAGTCAAATATATTGTATGCCCCTAGTTGGGCTCAGTCAAATATATTGTATCCCCCTAGTGTTGGGCTCAGTCAAATATATTGTATCCCCCTAGTGTTGGGCTCAGTCAAATATATTGTATGCCCCTAGTGTTGGGCTCAGTCAAATATATTGTATGCCCCTATGTTGGGCTCAGTCAAATATATTGTATGCCCCTAGTTGGGCTCAGTCAAATATATTGTATGCCCCTAGTTGGGCTCAGTCAAATATATTGTATGCCCCCTAGTGTTGGGCTCAGTCAAATATATTGTATGCCCCTAGTTGGGCTCAGTCAAATATATTGTATGCCCCTAGTTGGGCTCAGTCAAATATATTGTATGCCCCTAGTTGGGCTCAGTCAAATATATTGTATCCCCCTAGTGTTGGGCTCAGTCAAATATATTGTATGCCCCTAGTTGGGCTCAGTCAAATATATTGTATGCCCCTAGTTGGGCTCAGTCAAATATATTGTATGCCCCTATGTTGGGCTCAGTCAAATATATTGTATGCCCCTAGTTGGGCTCAGTCAAATATATTGTATGCCCCTAGTTGGGCTCAGTCAAATATATTGTATGCCCCTAGTGTTGGGCTCAGTCAAATATATTGTATGCCCCTAGTGTTGGGCTCAGTCAAATATATTGTATGCCCCTAGTGTTGGGCTCAGTCAAATATATTGTATGCCCCTAGTGTTGGGCTCAGTCAAATATATTGTATGCCCCTAGTTGGGCTCAGTCAAATATATTGTATGCCCCTAGAGTTGGGCTCAGTCAAATATATTGTATGCCCCTAGTGTTGGGCTCAGTCAAATATATTGTATGCCCCTAGTGTTGGGCTCAGTCAAATATATTGTATGCCCCTAGTTGGGCTCAGTCAAATATATTGTATGCCCCCTAGTGTTGGGCTCAGTCAAATATATTGTATGCCCCTAGTGTTGGGCTCAGTCAAATATATTGTATGCCCCTAGTTGGGCTCAGTCAAATATATTGTATGCCCCTAGTTGGGCTCAGTCAAATATATTGTATGCCCCTAGTGTTGGGCTCAGTCAAATATATTGTATGCCCCTAGTTGGGCTCAGTCAAATATATTGTATCCCCCTAGTGTTGGGCTCAGTCAAATATATTGTATGCCCCTAGTGTTGGGCTCAGTCAAATATATTGTATGCCCCTAGTTGGGCTCAGTCAAATATATTGTATGCCCCTAGTTGGGCTCAGTCAAATATATTGTATGCCCCCTAGTGTTGGGCTCAGTCAAATATATTGTATGCCCCCTAGTGTTGGGCTCAGTCAAATATATTGTATGCCCCTAGTGTTGGGCTCAGTCAAATATATTGTATGCCCCTAGTTGGGCTCAGTCAAATATATTGTATGCCCCTAGTTGGGCTCAGTCAAATATATTGTATGCCCCTAGTTGGGCTCAGTCAAATATATTGTATGCCCCTAGTGTTGGGCTCAGTCAAATATATTGTATGCCCCTAGTTGGGCTCAGTCAAATATATTGTATGCCCCTAGTTGGGCTCAGTCAAATATATTGTATGCCCCTAGTTGGGCTCAGTCAAATATATTGTATGCCCCTAGTTGGGCTCAGTCAAATATATTGTATGCCCCTAGTTGGGCTCAGTCAAATATATTGTATGCCCCTAGTGTTGGGCTCAGTCAAATATATTGTATGCCCCTAGTTGGGCTCAGTCAAATATATTGTATGCCCCTAGTTGGGCTCAGTCAAATATATTGTATGCCCCTAGTTGGGCTCAGTCAAATATATTGTATGCCCCTAGTGTGGGCTCAGTCAAATATATTGTATGCCCCTAGTGTTGGGCTCAGTCAAATATATTGTATGCCCCTAGTTGGGCTCAGTCAAATATATTGTATGCCCCTAGTTGGGCTCAGTCAAATATATTGTATGCCCCTAGTTGGGCTCAGTCAAATATATTGTATGCCCCTAGTTGGGCTCAGTCAAATATATTGTATGCCCCCTAGTTGGGCTCAGTCAAATATATTGTATGCCCCTAGTTGGGCTCAGTCAAATATATTGTATGCCCCTAGTTGGGCTCAGTCAAATATATTGTATGCCCCTAGTTGGGCTCAGTCAAATATATTGTATGCCCCTAGTTGGGCTCAGTCAAATATATTGTATGCCCCTAGTTGGGCTCAGTCAAATATATTGTATGCCCCTAGTGTTGGGCTCAGTCAAATATATTGTATGCCCCTAGTTGGGCTCAGTCAAATATATTGTATGCCCCCTAGTGTTGGGCTCAGTCAAATATATTGTATGCCCCTAGTTGGGCTCAGTCAAATATATTGTATGCCCCTAGTTGGGCTCAGTCAAATATATTGTATGCCCCTAGTGTTGGGCTCAGTCAAATATATTGTATGCCCCTAGTGTGGGCTCAGTCAAATATATTGTATGCCCCTAGTGTGGGCTCAGTCAAATATATTGTATGCCCCTAGTGTTGGGCTCAGTCAAATATATTGTATGCCCCTAGTGTTGGGCTCAGTCAAATATATTGTATGCCCCCTAGTGTTGGGCTCAGTCAAATATATTGTATGCCCCTAGTTGGGCTCAGTCAAATATATTGTATGCCCCTAGTTGGGCTCAGTCAAATATATTGTATGCCCCTAGTTGGGCTCAGTCAAATATATTGTATGCCCCCTAGTGTTGGGCTCAGTCAAATATATTGTATGCCCCTAGTGTTGGGCTCAGTCAAATATATTGTATGCCCCTAGTTGGGCTCAGTCAAATATATTGTATGCCCCTAGTTGGGCTCAGTCAAATATATTGTATGCCCCTAGTGTTGGGCTCAGTCAAATATATTGTATGCCCCTAGTTGGGCTCAGTCAAATATATTGTATGCCCCTAGTGTTGGGCTCAGTCAAATATATTGTATGCCCCTAGTTGGGCTCAGTCAAATATATTGTATGCCCCTAGTTGGGCTCAGTCAAATATATTGTATGCCCCTAGTTGGGCTCAGTCAAATATATTGTATGCCCCCTAGTGTTGGGCTCAGTCAAATATATTGTATGCCCCTAGTGTTGGGCTCAGTCAAATATATTGTATGCCCCTAGTTGGGCTCAGTCAAATATATTGTATGCCCCTAGTTGGGCTCAGTCAAATATATTGTATGCCCCTAGTTGGGCTCAGTCAAATATATTGTATGCCCCTAGTGTTGGGCTCAGTCAAATATATTGTATGCCCCCTAGTGTTGGGCTCAGTCAAATATATTGTATGCCCCTAGTTGGGCTCAGTCAAATATATTGTATGCCCCTAGTTGGGCTCAGTCAAATATATTGTATGCCCCTAGTTGGGCTCAGTCAAATATATTGTATGCCCCTAGTGTTGGGCTCAGTCAAATATATTGTATGCCCCTAGTTGGGCTCAGTCAAATATATTGTATGCCCCTAGTTGGGCTCAGTCAAATATATTGTATGCCCCTAGTTGGGCTCAGTCAAATATATTGTATGCCCCTAGTTGGGCTCAGTCAAATATATTGTATGCCCCTAGTTGGGCTCAGTCAAATATATTGTATGCCCCTAGTGTTGGGCTCAGTCAAATATATTGTATGCCCCTAGTGTTGGGCTCAGTCAAATATATTGTATGCCCCTAGTGTTGGGCTCAGTCAAATATATTGTATGCCCCTAGTTGGGCTCAGTCAAATATATTGTATGCCCCTAGTTGGGCTCAGTCAAATATATTGTATGCCCCTAGTTGGGCTCAGTCAAATATATTGTATGCCCCTAGTTGGGCTCAGTCAAATATATTGTATGCCCCTAGTGTTGGGCTCAGTCAAATATATTGTATGCCCCCTAGTGTTGGGCTCAGTCAAATATATTGTATGCCCCTAGTGTTGGGCTCAGTCAAATATATTGTATGCCCCTAGTGTTGGGCTCAGTCAAATATATTGTATGCCCCTAGTTGGGCTCAGTCAAATATATTGTATGCCCCTAGTTGGGCTCAGTCAAATATATTGTATGCCCCTAGTGTTGGGCTCAGTCAAATATATTGTATGCCCCTAGTTGGGCTCAGTCAAATATATTGTATGCCCCTAGTTTGGGCTCAGTCAAATATATTGTATGCCCCTAGTGTTGGGCTCAGTCAAATATATTGTATGCCCCTAGTGTTGGGCTCAGTCAAATATATTGTATGCCCCCTAGTGTTGGGCTCAGTCAAATATATTGTATGCCCCTAGTTGGGCTCAGTCAAATATATTGTATGCCCCTAGTGTTGGGCTCAGTCAAATATATTGTATGCCCCTAGTTGGGCTCAGTCAAATATATTGTATGCCCCTAGTTGGGCTCAGTCAAATATATTGTATGCCCCTAGTTGGGCTCAGTCAAATATATTGTATGCCCCTAGTTGGGCTCAGTCAAATATATTGTATGCCCCCTAGTGTTGGGCTCAGTCAAATATATTGTATGCCCCTAGTTGGGCTCAGTCAAATATATTGTATGCCCCTAGTTGGGCTCAGTCAAATATATTGTATGCCCCTAGTTGGGCTCAGTCAAATATATTGTATGCCCCTAGTTGGGCTCAGTCAAATATATTGTATGCCCCTAGTTGGGCTCAGTCAAATATATTGTATGCCCCTAGTTGGGCTCAGTCAAATATATTGTATGCCCCTAGTTGGGCTCAGTCAAATATATTGTATGCCCCTAGTTGGGCTCAGTCAAATATATTGTATGCCCCTAGTTGGGCTCAGTCAAATATATTGTATGCCCCTAGTTGGGCTCAGTCAAATATATTGTATGCCCCTAGTTGGGCTCAGTCAAATATATTGTATGCCCCTAGTGTTGGGCTCAGTCAAATATATTGTATGCCCCTAGTGTTGGGCTCAGTCAAATATATTGTATGCCCCTAGTTGGGCTCAGTCAAATATATTGTATGCCCCTAGTTGGGCTCAGTCAAATATATTGTATGCCCCTAGTTGGGCTCAGTCAAATATATTGTATGCCCCTAGTTGGGCTCAGTCAAATATATTGTATGCCCCTAGTTGGGCTCAGTCAAATATATTGTATGCCCCCTAGTGTTGGGCTCAGTCAAATATATTGTATGCCCCTAGTGTTGGGCTCAGTCAAATATATTGTATGCCCCTAGTTGGGCTCAGTCAAATATATTGTATGCCCCTAGTTGGGCTCAGTCAAATATATTGTATGCCCCTAGTGTTGGGCTCAGTCAAATATATTGTATGCCCCTAGTTGGGCTCAGTCAAATATATTGTATGCCCCTAGTTGGGCTCAGTCAAATATATTGTATGCCCCTAGTTGGGCTCAGTCAAATATATTGTATGCCCCTAGTTGGGCTCAGTCAAATATATTGTATGCCCCCTAGTGTTGGGCTCAGTCAAATATATTGTATGCCCCTAGTTGGGCTCAGTCAAATATATTGTATGCCCCTAGTTGGGCTCAGTCAAATATATTGTATGCCCCTAGTTGGGCTCAGTCAAATATATTGTATGCCCCTAGTGTGGGCTCAGTCAAATATATTGTATGCCCCTAGTTGGGCTCAGTCAAATATATTGTATGCCCCTAGTTGGGCTCAGTCAAATATATTGTATGCCCCTAGTGTTGGGCTCAGTCAAATATATTGTATGCCCCTAGTGTTGGGCTCAGTCAAATATATTGTATGCCCCTAGTTGGGCTCAGTCAAATATATTGTATGCCCCTAGTTGGGCTCAGTCAAATATATTGTATGCCCCTAGTTGGGCTCAGTCAAATATATTGTATGCCCCTAGTGTTGGGCTCAGTCAAATATATTGTATGCCCCTAGTGTTGGGCTCAGTCAAATATATTGTATGCCCCTAGTTGGGCTCAGTCAAATATATTGTATGCCCCTAGTTGGGCTCAGTCAAATATATTGTATGCCCCTAGTTGGGCTCAGTCAAATATATTGTATGCCCCTAGTTGGGCTCAGTCAAATATATTGTATGCCCCTAGTGTTGGGCTCAGTCAAATATATTGTATGCCCCTATGTTGGGCTCAGTCAAATATATTGTATGCCCCTAGTTGGGCTCAGTCAAATATATTGTATGCCCCTAGTTGGGCTCAGTCAAATATATTGTATGCCCCTAGTTGGGCTCAGTCAAATATATTGTATGCCCCTAGTGTTGGGCTCAGTCAAATATATTGTATGCCCCTAGTTGGGCTCAGTCAAATATATTGTATGCCCCTAGTTGGGCTCAGTCAAATATATTGTATGCCCCTAGTTGGGCTCAGTCAAATATATTGTATGCCCCCTAGTGTTGGGCTCAGTCAAATATATTGTATGCCCCCTAGTGTTGGGCTCAGTCAAATATATTGTATGCCCCTAGTGTTGGGCTCAGTCAAATATATTGTATGCCCCTAGTTGGGCTCAGTCAAATATATTGTATGCCCCTAGTTGGGCTCAGTCAAATATATTGTATGCCCCTAGTTGGGCTCAGTCAAATATATTGTATGCCCCCTAGTGTTGGGCTCAGTCAAATATATTGTATGCCCCTAGTTGGGCTCAGTCAAATATATTGTATGCCCCTAGTTGGGCTCAGTCAAATATATTGTATGCCCCTAGTTGGGCTCAGTCAAATATATTGTATGCCCCCTAGTGTTGGGCTCAGTCAAATATATTGTATGCCCCTAGTTGGGCTCAGTCAAATATATTGTATGCCCCTAGTTGGGCTCAGTCAAATATATTGTATGCCCCTATGTTGGGCTCAGTCAAATATATTGTATGCCCCTAGTTGGGCTCAGTCAAATATATTGTATGCCCCTAGTTGGGCTCAGTCAAATATATTGTATGCCCCTAGTGTTGGGCTCAGTCAAATATATTGTATGCCCCTAGTGTTGGGCTCAGTCAAATATATTGTATGCCCCTAGTGTTGGGCTCAGTCAAATATATTGTATGCCCCTAGTGTTGGGCTCAGTCAAATATATTGTATGCCCCTAGTGTTGGGCTCAGTCAAATATATTGTATGCCCCTAGTTGGGCTCAGTCAAATATATTGTATGCCCCTAGTTGGGCTCAGTCAAATATATTGTATGCCCCTAGTGTTGGGCTCAGTCAAATATATTGTATGCCCCTAGTTGGGCTCAGTCAAATATATTGTATGCCCCTAGTTGGGCTCAGTCAAATATATTGTATGCCCCTAGTGTTGGGCTCAGTCAAATATATTGTATGCCCCTAGTGTTGGGCTCAGTCAAATATATTGTATGCCCCCTAGTGTTGGGCTCAGTCAAATATATTGTATGCCCCTAGTTGGGCTCAGTCAAATATATTGTATGCCCCTAGTGTTGGGCTCAGTCAAATATATTGTATGCCCCTAGTTGGGCTCAGTCAAATATATTGTATGCCCCTAGTTGGGCTCAGTCAAATATATTGTATGCCCCTAGTTGGGCTCAGTCAAATATATTGTATGCCCCTAGTTGGGCTCAGTCAAATATATTGTATGCCCCCTAGTGTTGGGCTCAGTCAAATATATTGTATGCCCCTAGTTGGGCTCAGTCAAATATATTGTATGCCCCTAGTTGGGCTCAGTCAAATATATTGTATGCCCCTAGTTGGGCTCAGTCAAATATATTGTATGCCCCTAGTTGGGCTCAGTCAAATATATTGTATGCCCCTAGTTGGGCTCAGTCAAATATATTGTATGCCCCTAGTTGGGCTCAGTCAAATATATTGTATGCCCCTAGTGTTGGGCTCAGTCAAATATATTGTATGCCCCTAGTGTTGGGCTCAGTCAAATATATTGTATGCCCCTAGTTGGGCTCAGTCAAATATATTGTATGCCCCTAGTTGGGCTCAGTCAAATATATTGTATGCCCCTAGTTGGGCTCAGTCAAATATATTGTATGCCCCTAGTGTTGGGCTCAGTCAAATATATTGTATGCCCCTAGTGTTTGGCTCAGTCAAATATATTGTATGCCCCTAGTTGGGCTCAGTCAAATATATTGTATGCCCCTAGTTGGGCTCAGTCAAATATATTGTATGCCCCTAGTTGGGCTCATTCAAATATATTGTATGCCCCTAGTTGGGCTCAGTCAAATATATTGTATGCCCCTAGTTGGGCTCAGTCAAATATATTGTATGCCCCTAGTGTTGGGCTCAGTCAAATATATTGTATGCCCCTAGTGTTGGGCTCAGTCAAATATATTGTATGCCCCCTAGTGTTGGGCTCAGTCAAATATATTGTATGCCCCTAGTTGGGCTCAGTCAAATATATTGTATGCCCCTAGTGTTGGGCTCAGTCAAATATATTGTATGCCCCTAGTTGGGCTCAGTCAAATATATTGTATGCCCCTAGTTGGGCTCAGTCAAATATATTGTATGCCCCTAGTTGGGCTCAGTCAAATATATTGTATGCCCCTAGTTGGGCTCAGTCAAATATATTGTATGCCCCCTAGTGTTGGGCTCAGTCAAATATATTGTATGCCCCTAGTTGGGCTCAGTCAAATATATTGTATGCCCCTAGTTGGGCTCAGTCAAATATATTGTATGCCCCTAGTTGGGCTCAGTCAAATATATTGTATGCCCCTAGTTGGGCTCAGTCAAATATATTGTATGCCCCTAGTTGGGCTCAGTCAAATATATTGTATGCCCCTAGTTGGGCTCAGTCAAATATATTGTATGCCCCTAGTGTTGGGCTCAGTCAAATATATTGTATGCCCCTAGTGTTGGGCTCAGTCAAATATATTGTATGCCCCTAGTTGGGCTCAGTCAAATATATTGTATGCCCCTAGTTGGGCTCAGTCAAATATATTGTATGCCCCTAGTTGGGCTCAGTCAAATATATTGTATGCCCCTAGTGTTGGGCTCAGTCAAATATATTGTATGCCCCTAGTGTTTGGGCTCAGTCAAATATATTGTATGCCCCTAGTTGGGCTCAGTCAAATATATTGTATGCCCCTAGTTGGGCTCAGTCAAATATATTGTATGCCCCTAGTTGGGCTCATTCAAATATATTGTATGCCCCTAGTTGGGCTCAGTCAAATATATTGTATGCCCCTAGTGTTGGGCTCAGTCAAATATATTGTATGCCCCTTGTTGGGCTCAGTCAAATATATTGTATGCCCCTAGTTGGGCTCATTCAAATATATTGTATGCCCCTAGTTGGGCTCAGTCAAATATATTGTATGCCCCTAGTTGGGCTCAGTCAAATATATTGTATGCCCCTAGTGTTGGGCTCAGTCAAATATATTGTATGCCCCTAGTTGGGCTCAGTCAAATATATTGTATGCCCCTAGTTGGGCTCAGTCAAATATATTGTATGCCCCTAGTTGGGCTCAGTCAAATATATTGTATGCCCCCTAGTGTTGGGCTCAGTCAAATATATTGTATCCCCCTAGTGTTGGGCTCAGTCAAATATATTGTATGCCCCTAGTGTTGGGCTCAGTCAAATATATTGTATGCCCCTAGTTGGGCTCAGTCAAATATATTGTATGCCCCTAGTTGGGCTCAGTCAAATATATTGTATGACCCCTAGTTGGGCTCAGTCAAATATATTGTATCCCCCTAGTGTTGGGCTCAGTCAAATATATTGTATGCCCCTAGTTGGGCTCAGTCAAAAATATTGTATGCCCCTAGTTGGGCTCAGTCAAATATATTGTATGCCCCTAGTTGGGCTCAGTCAAATATATTGTATGCCCCCTAGTGTTGGGCTCAGTCAAATATATTGTATGCCCCTAGTTGGGCTCATTCAAATATATTGTATGCCCCTAGTTGGGCTCAGTCAAATATATTGTATGCCCCTATTTGGGCTCAGTCAAATATATTGTATGCCCCTAGTTGGGCTCAGTCAAATATATTGTATGCCCCTAGTTGGGCTCAGTCAAATATATTGTATGCCCCTAGTGTTGGGCTCAGTCAAATATATTGTATGCCCCTAGTGTTGGGCTCAGTCAAATATATTGTATGCCCCTAGTGTTGGGCTCAGTCAAATATATTGTATGCCCCTAGTGTTGGGCTCAGTCAAATATATTGTATGCCCCTAGTTGGGCTCAGTCAAATATATTGTATGCCCCTAGGTTGGGCTCAGTCAAATATATTGTATGCCCCTAGTGTTGGGCTCAGTCAAATATATTGTATGCCCCTAGTGTTGGGCTCAGTCAAATATATTGTATGCCCCTAGTTGGGCTCAGTCAAATATATTGTATGCCCCCTAGTGTTGGGCTCAGTCAAATATATTGTATGCCCCTAGTGTTGGGCTCAGTCAAATATATTGTATGCCCCTAGTTGGGCTCAGTCAAATATATTGTATGCCCCTAGTTGGGCTCAGTCAAATATATTGTATGCCCCTAGTGTTGGGCTCAGTCAAATATATTGTATGCCCCTAGTTGGGCTCAGTCAAATATATTGTATGCCCCCTAGTGTTGGGCTCAGTCAAATATATTGTATGCCCCTAGTGTTGGGCTCAGTCAAATATATTGTATGCCCCTAGTTGGGCTCAGTCAAATATATTGTATGCCCCTAGTTGGGCTCAGTCAAATATATTGTATGCCCCTAGTTGGGCTCAGTCAAATATATTGTATGCCCCTAGTTGGGCTCAGTCAAATATATTGTATGCCCCTAGTTGGGCTCAGTCAAATATATTGTATGCCCCTAGTGTTGGGCTCAGTCAAATATATTGTATGCCCCTAGTGTTGGGCTCAGTCAAATATATTGTATGCCCCCTAGTTGGGCTCAGTCAAATATATTGTATGCCCCTAGTTGGGCTCAGTCAAATATATTGTATGCCCCTAGTTGGGCTCAGTCAAATATATTGTATGCCCCTAGTGTTGGGCTCAGTCAAATATATTGTATGCCCCTAGTGTTGGGCTCAGTCAAATATATTGTATGCCCCTAGTTGGGCTCAGTCAAATATATTGTATGCCCCTAGTTGGGCTCAGTCAAATATATTGTATGCCCCTAGTTGGGCTCAGTCAAATATATTGTATGCCCCTAGTTGGGCTCAGTCAAATATATTGTATGCCCCTAGTGTTGGGCTCATTCAAATATATTGTATGCCCCTATGTTGGGCTCAGTCAAATATATTGTATGCCCCTAGTTGGGCTCAGTCAAATATATTGTATGCCCCTAGTTGGGCTCAGTCAAATATATTGTATGCCCCTAGTTGGGCTCAGTCAAATATATTGTATGCCCCTAGTGTTGGGCTCAGTCAAATATATTGTATGCCCCTAGTTGGGCTCAGTCAAATATATTGTATGCCCCTAGTTGGGCTCAGTCAAATATATTGTATGCCCCTAGTTGGGCTCAGTCAAATATATTGTATCCCCCTAGTGTTGGGCTCAGTCAAATATATTGTATGCCCCCTAGTGTTGGGCTCAGTCAAATATATTGTATGCCCCTAGTGTTGGGCTCAGTCAAATATATTGTATGCCCCTAGTTGGGCTCAGTCAAATATATTGTATGCCCCTAGTTGGGCTCAGTCAAATATATTGTATGCCCCTAGTTGGGCTCAGTCAAATATATTGTATCCCCCTAGTGTTGGGCTCAGTCAAATATATTGTATGCCCCTAGTTGGGCTCAGTCAAAATATATTGTATGCCCCTAGTTGGGCTCAGTCAAATATATTGTATGCCCCTAGTTGGGCTCAGTCAAATATATTGTATCCCCCTAGTGTTGGGCTCAGTCAAATATATTGTATGCCCCTAGTTGGGCTCATTCAAATATATTGTATGCCCCTAGTTGGGCTCAGTCAAATATATTGTATGCCCCTAGTTGGGCTCAGTCAAATATATTGTATGCCCCTAGTTGGGCTCAGTCAAATATATTGTATGCCCCTAGTTGGGCTCAGTCAAATATATTGTATGCCCCTAGTGTTGGGCTCAGTCAAATATATTGTATGCCCCTAGTGTTGGGCTCAGTCAAATATATTGTATGCCCCTAGTGTTGGGCTCAGTCAAATATATTGTATGCCCCTAGTGTTGGGCTCAGTCAAATATATTGTATGCCCCTAGTTGGGCTCAGTCAAATATATTGTATGCCCCTAGGTTGGGCTCAGTCAAATATATTGTATGCCCCTAGTGTTGGGCTCAGTCAAATATATTGTATGCCCCTAGTGTTGGGCTCAGTCAAATATATTGTATGCCCCTAGTTGGGCTCAGTCAAATATATTGTATGCCCCCTAGTGTTGGGCTCAGTCAAATATATTGTATGCCCCTAGTGTTGGGCTCAGTCAAATATATTGTATGCCCCTAGTTGGGCTCAGTCAAATATATTGTATGCCCCTAGTTGGGCTCAGTCAAATATATTGTATGCCCCTAGTGTTGGGCTCAGTCAAATATATTGTATGCCCCTAGTTGGGCTCATTCAAATATATTGTATCCCCCTAGTGTTGGGCTCAGTCAAATATATTGTATGCCCCTAGTGTTGGGCTCAGTCAAATATATTGTATGCCCCTAGTTGGGCTCAGTCAAATATATTGTATGCCCCTAGTTGGGCTCAGTCAAATATATTGTATGCCCCTAGTGTTGGGCTCAGTCAAATATATTGTATGCCCCCTAGTGTTGGGCTCAGTCAAATATATTGTATGCCCCTAGTGTTGGGCTCAGTCAAATATATTGTATGCCCCTAGTTGGGCTCAGTCAAATATATTGTATGCCCCTAGTTGGGCTCAGTCAAATATATTGTATGCCCCTAGTTGGGCTCAGTCAAATATATTGTATGCCCCCTAGTGTTGGGCTCAGTCAAATATATTGTATGCCCCTAGTTGGGCTCAGTCAAATATATTGTATGCCCCTAGTTGGGCTCAGTCAAATATATTGTATGCCCCTAGTTGGGCTCAGTCAAATATATTGTATGCCCCCTAGTGTTGGGCTCAGTCAAATATATTGTATGCCCCTAGTTGGGCTCAGTCAAATATATTGTATGCCCCTAGTTGGGCTCAGTCAAATATATTGTATGCCCCTAGTTGGGCTCAGTCAAATATATTGTATGCCCCTAGTTGGGCTCAGTCAAATATATTGTATGCCCCTAGTTGGGCTCAGTCAAATATATTGTATGCCCCTAGTGTTGGGCTCAGTCAAATATATTGTATGCCCCTAGTGTTGGGCTCAGTCAAATATATTGTATGCCCCTAGTTGGGCTCAGTCAAATATATTGTATGCCCCTAGTTGGGCTCAGTCAAATATATTGTATGCCCCTAGTTGGGCTCAGTCAAATATATTGTATGCCCCTAGTTGGGCTCAGTCAAATATATTGTATCCCCCTAGTTGGGCTCAGTCAAATATATTGTATGCCCCTAGTTGGGCTCAGTCAAATATATTGTATGCCCCTAGTTGGGCTCAGTCAAATATATTGTATGCCCCTAGTTGGGCTCAGTCAAATATATTGTATGCCCCTAGTTGGGCTCAGTCAAATATATTGTATGCCCCTAGTTGGGCTCAGTCAAATATATTGTATGCCCCTAGTGTTGGGCTCAGTCAAATATATTGTATGCCCCTAGTTGGGCTCAGTCAAATATATTGTATGCCCCCTAGTGTTGGGCTCAGTCAAATATATTGTATGCCCCTAGTTGGGCTCAGTCAAATATATTGTATGCCCCTAGTTGGGCTCAGTCAAATATATTGTATGCCCCTAGTGTTGGGCTCAGTCAAATATATTGTATGCCCCTAGTGTTGGGCTCAGTCAAATATATTGTATGCCCCCTAGTGTGGGCTCAGTCAAATATATTGTATGCCCCTAGTGTTGGGCTCAGTCAAATATATTGTATGCCCCTAGTGTTGGGCTCAGTCAAATATATTGTATGCCCCCTAGTGTTGGGCTCAGTCAAATATATTGTATGCCCCTAGTTGGGCTCAGTCAAATATATTGTATGCCCCTAGTTGGGCTCAGTCAAATATATTGTATGCCCCTAGTTGGGCTCAGTCAAATATATTGTATGCCCCTAGTGTTGGGCTCAGTCAAATATATTGTATGCCCCTAGTGTTGGGCTCAGTCAAATATATTGTATGCCCCTAGTTGGGCTCAGTCAAATATATTGTATGCCCCTAGTTGGGCTCAGTCAAATATATTGTATGCCCCCTAGTTGGGCTCAGTCAAATATATTGTATGCCCCTAGTGTTGGGCTCAGTCAAATATATTGTATGCCCCTAGTGTTGGGCTCAGTCAAATATATTGTATGCCCCTAGTTGGGCTCAGTCAAATATATTGTATGCCCCTAGTTGGGCTCAGTCAAATATATTGTATGCCCCTAGTTGGGCTCAGTCAAATATATTGTATGCCCCCTAGTGTTGGGCTCAGTCAAATATATTGTATGCCCCCTAGTGTTGGGCTCAGTCAAATATATTGTATGCCCCTAGTTGGGCTCAGTCAAATATATTGTATGCCCCTAGTTGGGCTCAGTCAAATATATTGTATGCCCCTAGTGTTGGGCTCAGTCAAATATATTGTATGCCCCTAGTGTTGGGCTCAGTCAAATATATTGTATGCCCCCTAGTGTTGGGCTCAGTCAAATATATTGTATGCCCCTAGTTGGGCTCAGTCAAATATATTGTATGCCCCTAGTTGGGCTCAGTCAAATATATTGTATGCCCCTAGTTGGGCTCAGTCAAATATATTGTATGCCCCCTAGTGTTGGGCTCAGTCAAATATATTGTATGCCCCTAGTTGGGCTCAGTCAAATATATTGTATGCCCCTAGTTGGGCTCAGTCAAATATATTGTATGCCCCTAGTTGGGCTCAGTCAAATATATTGTATGCCCCTAGTTGGGCTCAGTCAAATATATTGTATGCCCCTAGTTGGGCTCAGTCAAATATATTGTATGCCCCTAGTTGGGCTCAGTCAAATATATTGTATGCCCCTAGTGTTGGGCTCAGTCAAATATATTGTATGCCCCTAGTTGGGCTCAGTCAAATATATTGTATGCCCCTAGTTGGGCTCAGTCAAATATATTGTATGCCCCTAGTTGGGCTCAGTCAAATATATTGTATGCCCCTAGTTGGGCTCAGTCAAATATATTGTATGCCCCTAGTTGGGCTCAGTCAAATATATTGTATGCCCCCTAGTGTGGGCTCAGTCAAATATATTGTATGCCCCTAGTTGGGCTCAGTCAAATATATTGTATGCCCCTAGTGTTGGGCTCAGTCAAATATATTGTATGCCCCTAGTGTTGGGCTCAGTCAAATATATTGTATGCCCCTAGTTGGGCTCAGTCAAATATATTGTATGCCCCTAGTTGGGCTCAGTCAAATATATTGTATGCCCCTAGTGTTGGGCTCAGTCAAATATATTGTATGCCCCTAGTTGGGCTCAGTCAAATATATTGTATGCCCCTAGTTGGGCTCAGTCAAATATATTGTATGCCCCTAGTGTTGGGCTCAGTCAAATATATTGTATGCCCCTAGTGTTGGGCTCAGTCAAATATATTGTATGCCCCTAGTTGGGCTCAGTCAAATATATTGTATGCCCCTAGTTGGGCTCAGTCAAATATATTGTATGCCCCTAGTTGGGCTCAGTCAAATATATTGTATGCCCCTAGTTGGGCTCAGTCAAATATATTGTATGCCCCTAGTTGGGCTCAGTCAAATATATTGTATGCCCCTAGTTGGGCTCAGTCAAATATATTGTATGCCCCTAGTTGGGCTCAGTCAAATATATTGTATGCCCCTAGTGTGGGCTCAGTCAAATATATTGTATGCCCCTAGTTGGGCTCAGTCAAATATATTGTATGCCCCTAGTTGGGCTCAGTCAAATATATTGTATGCCCCTAGTTGGGCTCAGTCAAATATATTGTATGCCCCTAGTTGGGCTCAGTCAAATATATTGTATGCCCCTAGTTGGGCTCAGTCAAATATATTGTATGCCCCTAGTTGGGCTCAGTCAAATATATTGTATGCCCCTAGTGTTGGGCTCAGTCAAATATATTGTATGCCCCTAGTGTTGGGCTCAGTCAAATATATTGTATGCCCCTAGTTGGGCTCAGTCAAATATATTGTATGCCCCTAGTTGGGCTCAGTCAAATATATTGTATGCCCCTAGTTGGGCTCAGTCAAATATATTGTATGCCCCTAGTTGGGCTCAGTCAAATATATTGTATGCCCCTAGTGTTGGGCTCAGTCAAATATATTGTATGCCCCTAGTTGGGCTCAGTCAAATATATTGTATGCCCCTAGTTGGGCTCAGTCAAATATATTGTATGCCCCTAGTTGGGCTCAGTCAAATATATTGTATGCCCCTAGTTGGGCTCAGTCAAATATATTGTATGCCCCTAGTTGGGCTCAGTCAAATATATTGTATGCCCCTAGTGTTGGGCTCAGTCAAATATATTGTATGCCCCTAGTTGGGCTCAGTCAAATATATTGTATGCCCCTAGTGTTGGGCTCAGTCAAATATATTGTATGCCCCTAGTTGGGCTCAGTCAAATATATTGTATGCCCCTAGTGTTGGGCTCAGTCAAATATATTGTATGCCCCTAGTTGGGCTCAGTCAAATATATTGTATGCCCCTAGTTGGGCTCAGTCAAATATATTGTATGCCCCTAGTTGGGCTCAGTCAAATATATTGTATGCCCCTAGTTGGGCTCAGTCAAATATATTGTATGCCCCTATGTTGGGCTCAGTCAAATATATTGTATGCCCCTAGTTGGGCTCAGTCAAATATATTGTATGCCCCTAGTTGGGCTCAGTCAAATATATTGTATGCCCCTAGTTGGGCTCAGTCAAATATATTGTATGCCCCTAGTTGGGCTCAGTCAAATATATTGTATGCCCCTAGTTGGGCTCAGTCAAATATATTGTATGCCCCTAGTTGGGCTCAGTCAAATATATTGTATGCCCCTAGTGTTGGGCTCAGTCAAATATATTGTATGCCCCTAGTGTTGGGCTCAGTCAAATATATTGTATGCCCCTAGTTGGGCTCAGTCAAATATATTGTATGCCCCTAGTTGGGCTCAGTCAAATATATTGTATGCCCCTAGTTGGGCTCAGTCAAATATATTGTATGCCCCTAGTGTTGGGCTCAGTCAAATATATTGTATGCCCCTAGTGTTTGGGCTCAGTCAAATATATTGTATGCCCCTAGTTGGGCTCAGTCAAATATATTGTATGCCCCTAGTTGGGCTCAGTCAAATATATTGTATGCCCCTAGTTGGGCTCATTCAAATATATTGTATGCCCCTAGTTTGGGCTCAGTCAAATATATTGTATGCCCCTAGTGTTGGGCTCATTCAAATATATTGTATGCCCCTTGTTGGGCTCAGTCAAATATATTGTATGCCCCTAGTTGGGCTCATTCAAATATATTGTATGCCCCTAGTTGGGCTCAGTCAAATATATTGTATGCCCCTAGTTGGGCTCAGTCAAATATATTGTATGCCCCTAGTGTTGGGCTCAGTCAAATATATTGTATGCCCCTAGTTGGGCTCAGTCAAATATATTGTATGCCCCTAGTTGGGCTCAGTCAAATATATTGTATGCCCCTAGTTGGGCTCAGTCAAATATATTGTATGCCCCTGTGTTGGGCTCAGTCAAATATATTGTATCCCCCTAGTGTTGGGCTCATTCAAATATATTGTATCCCCCTAGTTGGGCTCAGTCAAATATATTGTATGCCCCTAGTTGGGCTCAGTCAAATATATTGTATGCCCCTAGTGTTGGGCTCAGTCAAATATATTGTATGCCCCTAGTTGGGCTCAGTCAAATATATTGTATGCCCCTAGTTGGGCTCAGTCAAATATATTGTATGCCCCCTAGTGTTGGGCTCAGTCAAATATATTGTATGCCCCTAGTGTTGGGCTCAGTCAAATATATTGTATCCCCCTAGTGTTGGGCTCAGTCAAATATATTGTATGCCCCTAGTTGGGCTCAGTCAAATATATTGTATGCCCCTAGTGTTGGGCTCAGTCAAATATATTGTATGCCCCTAGTTGGGCTCAGTCAAATATATTGTATGCCCCTAGTTGGGCTTAGTCAAATATATTGTATGCCCCTAGTTGGGCTCATTCAAATATATTGTATGCCCCTAGTTGGGCTCAGTCAAATATATTGTATCCCCCTAGTGTTGGGCTCAGTCAAATATATTGTATGCCCCTAGTTGGGCTCAGTCAAATATATTGTATGCCCCTAGTTGGGCTCATTCAAATATATTGTATGCCCCTAGTTGGGCTCAGTCAAATATATTGTATGCCCCTAGTTGGGCTCAGTCAAATATATTATATGCCCCTAGTTGGGCTCAGTCAAATATATTGTATGCCCCTAGTTGGGCTCAATCAAATATATTGTACGCCCCTAGTGTTGGGCTCAGTCAAATATATTGTATGCCCCTAGTGTTGGGCTCAGTCAAATATATTGTATGCCCCTAGTTGGGCTCAGTCAAATATATTGTATGCCCCTAGTTGGGCTCAGTCAAATATATTGTATGCCCCTAGTTGGGCTCAGTCAAATATATTGTATGCCCCTAGTGTTGGGCTCAGTCAAATATATTGTATGCCCCTAGTGTTTGGCTCAGTCAAATATAATGTATGCCCCTAGTTGGGCTCATTCAAATATATTGTATGCCCCTAGTTGGGCTCATTCAAATATATTGTATGCCCCTAGTTGGGCTCAGTCAAATATATTGTATGCCCCTAGTGTTGGGCTAAGTCAAATATATTGTATGCCCCTAGTTGGGCTCAGTCAAATATATTGTATCCCCCTAGTGTTGGGCTAAGTCAAATATATTGTATGCCCCTAGTTGGGCTCAGTCAAATATATTGTATGCCCCTAGTTGGGCTCAGTCAAATATATTGTATGCCCCTAGTGTTGGGCTAAGTCAAATATATTGTATGCCCCTAGTGTTGGGCTAAGTCAAATATATTGTATGCCCCTAGTTGGGCTAAGTCAAATATATTGTATGCCCCTAGTGTTGGGCTAAGTCAAATATATTGTATGCCCCTAGTTGGGCTAAGTCAAATATATTTTATGCCCCTAGTTGGGCTCAGTCAAAATATTGCATGCCCCTAGTTGGGCTCAGTCAAATATATTGTATGCCTTTAGTTGGGCTCAGTCAAATATATTGTATGCCCCTAGTTGGGCTCAGTCAAATATATTGTATGCCCCTAGTTGGGCTCAGTCAAATATATTGTATGCCCCTAGTGTTGGGCTCAGTCAAATATATTGTATGCCCCTAGTTGGGCTCAGTCAAATATATTGTATGCCCCTAGTTGGGCTCATTCAAATATATTGTATGCCCCTAGTGTTGGGCTCAGTCAAATATATTGTATGCCCCTAGTGTTGGGCTCAGTCAAATATATTGTATGCCCCTAGTGTTGGGCTCATTCAAATATATTGTATGCCCCTAGTTGGGCTCAGTCAAATATATTGTATGCCCCTAGTTGGGCTCAGTCAAATATATTGTATGCCCCTAGTTGGGCTCAGTCAAATATATTGTATCCCCCTAGTGTTGGGCTCAGTCAAATATATTGTATCCCCCTAGTGTTGGGCTCAGTCAAATATATTGTATCCCCCTAGTGTTGGGCTCAGTCAAATATATGGTATCCCCCTAGTGTTGGGCTCAGTCAAATACATTGTATCCCCCTAGTGTTGGGATCAGTCATCACACATTGACACGGTGACATCAGCAGATGTTATCCTAGACAAAGGAAGTGACGAAATCAAAAGATCAAAGTAAAACGAAAGTTATTTTTTTTTAAAAATAATTAAAAGTGCCACTTAAAGAAATTCCACTTCCCTCTTTATGTGATTAACTTTCATTTCTTAAACCTTTTTAGGGTTTTGTATTTGATAGTTTGCCATGGAGAATCAGTTTAAATTGTACTTCAGAAACCTTTCCCTTTCTCTCTGACCTTTACTGTTGTTTCTTGAAATGTGTCCATTTAAATAAATAAATAAATAAATACAAACAAGATGCATTTTAAAACAAGATGAAATCAATCGTCTGCGCAAATGTATCGAGATGAGGTTTATAAATATGTCTGATGGCGTCTGATTTTCTTGCGACTCTCCTTATAACAATTCTTGAAGTAATATCAATTACCAAAATTTGTCTTCGACCCAAAAATCCTTGAATGTCTATACCTTCTGATCAAAAGTCTTGCTTTTCTACACCTATCTGAGGATCCTTGCATAGCTATATTCTTCCGACCAAAAACTCTATAAATTCTAAACTTTGGACTATTTCTTTTATAACAATAAATTTTGACCTCAAATTGATGCATATATATATATATATATATATATATATATATATATATATATATATATTTATTTATTTATATATATATATATATATATATATATATTATATATATATATATAATATATATATATATATATATATATATATATATATATATATATATATATATATATATATTTGGTTTAAATCAATCTATACAGACTAAACAAGGCAGAGTAATAAAATGGCGCGCCAAGCATTGCTCCTAAACCATTACTATTCAACTAATTCAAGTACATGTAGCATACAAGTTTAAATAACGACATACTGTTCATCCTCTCGTGTAGAAGACAGTTCCCATAATGACTCCCCTTGAACGATTGAAACATCCTTCTGAAAACCACATTGCGTATCTGAGGGCCTCGTGTCACTATTGTGTTCACACAATAGACACCATGCAGGTCCCCGGTGCCCTATTGATGCGTGTGATCCGTGACGTTAATTAGAACTCGAATTAACCGCCGACACAGAACTGCACGCTAGCCGTGAGCTAAGACAAATGGGTTTACCTGAATCGCTGTAGTGTGGGATCGCTTAATAATTGAGAGTAAAAACGTTAAATAGTATGTCAGTGAAGACAGTCACTGTCCTCACTGACATGTGGTTATTATCTTCAGGCATCATGATGTCACGTACTTAAGTAATTTTATTTAAGCAAGTTGTGTTCCTTTATAAAATAAAATAAAATCACTCACTTGATCATAATTCACTCACAATTTTTTTAAATTTTTTATTACTATTTAAAACATATTTTTTTAGACCCATAACCTTTTTTCGAGGTCGTAGGGGGTTCTAATGTTTACTTTAGAACAGGGGTCTCCAAACTACGGCCCGCTGGCCAGATGCGGCCTGCGAGGCCCTCTCATCCGGCCCCTGGAGGCCTTTTAATCTCCAAAAAAGATGCTATTTTTACCTGTAGTTTACTACAAAACTGTGCGTAGTCGGCCCTTAAACTGCTGTTTGACAGATAATGCGGCCCTCCGGCAGAAAAGTTTGGAGACCTCTGCTTTAGAACATTCTCGGGCTTAGTAGACCTTGGCGGCGCCCATCCCTCTCCAGGTCAGCGGAGGACTTTCTTAGCGTTAGTCATTCATCAACATTTGTATAGTGGCCTTAACGTGGGCTCGATCCCACGCCCCTCAGCTTGTGAGGTGAGCGCACTATTGACTTCGATATCCAGCCGCCACAAATATTAGAGTTAAAAGAAAAAGTATATATGTATATATATATATATATATATATATATATATATATATATATATATATATATATATATATATATATATATATATATATATATATATATATATATATAAGATTAATAAGAATTCCCCTATTTTACATTTTGCTAACATGATTGAACAGGATATAAATAGATAGAGGTGTGTTAGAAAGAACATTTTCCACCAATTTTGGGGAAAGAGTAGCTGTAAGTAGCCGCTTCAAAATTAAGGCCACGCAGTTATAAATATGCGTGTTCGATTACCAAGTTCAGAATTTCACCTGGTACAAATATGCATATGGGATGCTCTATATATGGGGTGGACAGTTTAACGAAATAGACTGAACTCCATAACATAGGCATGTATTTCTGAACAATCTCACCGTCTCACTCCTGTGCTAGATCATGCGACCCCGCCAGTGTTGTACATACTTATTTGCAGAATGAAAACAGAACGATTTTTATTTAAAAACGTACAATAATTCTTCAAATAACCCCGCTCCCGGGCGGAGAAACTCCAATTTATGTAACAAATTTCTCACGTCAATGACGTGTGAACATTGCCACCTTGGTGCTCTCTTCAAACGTGCCCATCCCCCCCCCTTTTTTTTTCACCCCAAACTTCCCCACCCATCCGCCGGTAGGAACGATTCTGTTATCCCACACTCAAGACGTTTTCCCAGGGTTGCCATATTGGCCTTTTTAAGGCCAAATTCTCAAAATTTGGCCTTTTTTAAGAGGGTTTGGCCTCAAAATTTTTCTTTGGCCTTTTGGCCTTTTTTTGGCCTTTTTCTTTAAAAAAATAAAAATATATAAAATATATATAAAAATAATCCTTATCACAAAATCGCCAATAAGTCAATAACCTTATTAATTTTTTTTTGTTGAATAGCTTATGTATGTTAGACATTAAAAAGATTTTTTAAAGTTTAACGAAGAGGCCTATTAAGACAAAGCCAGATATAGAATGCAGCTTACACTTTTAGACGCTATTTTTAGAGACAGGGCTGAGCTTTTGTTTACAAATAAATGCAGTAAGGACTTTGTCATGTCACCAAGAATAGTTGATGACTTGACATCTGATAAAGTTTATAATAATACTGCAAATAGCAGTCTAGAGGAAAAGGATGACCTGAAGCTTTTCTTTCAAATTTTTATGTTAGTATCATAGTCTATTTATTGTGTGAGTACAATCATACATACGATACGAACATTGGCATTTACACATTTATTAACCTTTTTCTCCTGGTTCTACCTTCATTTTAAATAGTTAACTAATTTTCAGCCGTTATGAGCCGTCCATAAATGACGTCACGTGATTTTTACAGATTTTTCAATATATTTTCACCCCCCCCCTCGTCACACGTAATCAAGAGTTAGACCCTTTCCAATATGACGTCACAGTTCTTAAAAGCACCCTCCCCCTCGTCATACACAGCCACAAATCTGTGACCCCCTCCCGCCCCCTAGGTGCATGACGTCATTTTTGTTGACATTTTTCATGTAACATAAGTTTGGCCTTTTTTTGGCCTTTTTTGGCTGTCAGTTTGGCCTTTTACCCAAATTACAATCTGGCAACCCTGCACGGTTTTCCCCGTGAAAAGCTCGGCCAGTCCAAACGTGACACGACACGAGTGCGGTGGTACAATCACCACGTTGCACCCCGCGTCACATTACGTCATAAATTGTTAAGATAAGTACGGGCCGGGAACACGTGCTATCACACGGGCGTCTTGGTTTGTGGGCTCCTACCGAGTCCAACTTGTACAAACTTTAAACACACGCCTGGAAGTGAGGGATTGGAGGTTCCTTTACCTCTCGGTGGAAGAGGTGGGGGGGTGGTGGGAGTTGTGCATTAGGACTCACTCACCCACACAAAGGTACACACGCGCACAGAGTGCCTCAACATAAGCCATCGTCACTGTTTAGTTTTTGTGATTATGAATACATTTTAATATAGTATTGCCCGACACGTACACCACCACCATCCCCACACATTGTCTATTAAACAAAACCGCCTCAAAACAATATCTTATTTTAGCAAAGTCCTTCGGCTTTTTCAAAGTTGACATACCTGAGTATGTGGTTTAGACGATTTATTGTAAATGTTCTCTTAATTTTTTTTTACAAGAAGAAAAATGTATTTGTTAAAAACCGCTAATGTTATATCTAAATTCCAAGTAACGCTTCCTATAGCCGTGAAAACCATTTTTTTACAAATTATTTCTTGCCTAATCCCCTGAATCTATTTTTTTTAAAATAAAAAAATTCATAATTATAAGTAAAATACAACCACGCCGGAAGTCATTTCCTTAGAGCCACGTAATCAAAAATAGAAATCGAACTCAATCGTGTAAACTCTAGATTTTGTTTACTCTCGTTGTCTCTCAAGGTGAACCGCCAGCTCACATCTTCCCGCTCAAGTTAGCCTCTCTTTCAACTCAAGCTAAACATCAACGATTGCCCTTTCTCCGGGTCAGAGGTTCTCAAACTACTACCTCCAAAACCACCCCACTAAGCGACACCATTTGCAGGCTACGCTCTAAACTTCTAACTTTCTGCGGCAAACACAAAGATTCTCATAACTTCGAATTCATCGTTAAGCGCAAATATTGCGATGGAATATGGAATGCACATGAGTATTATTGAAATGTAACAACAGACACAGCCCAACCACTTTTTTTTCTTTTTCCAGCATTGTTCATTTCAAATTTTTCTGACACAAGTCCTTATACAAACCATGACTGGAAGAGTTTGGGGCGCAGCGATTTTAAGTACGTAGTTAATTTCACACCATTAAATCTATCAAATCGCGGTGTTGTTAATTAAGTTCACCTCATTAATTTAGTGCTTTGTTTCATGATTAGAGGCTGGTTTGCACCCGACATTAGCAATAAACCTTTACTGTTACGGTTCATTGCGCTTACTCCTCTCAACAATCAAGAATGTTACTATTACGTGGAATTACCCCCCGTTTGTTAACGATTCCCTTTTAGGATCGAATTCGGTGTTAACACCCGTAGGCCGCAGCTTGTGCTGTTAAATACTTTTATCGCTACCGCAACACAAAGTAAATAAATAAAATTAAGACGAGCGCTGGGCAAGGATCCATTGCAACCAACCGCAAGTAAACTGACCCAGATGTTCAAGAAAACAATGTCTTTTGATGCCCTGCACACCGGTGGCGTTTATCTCCCTGGGTGGTGGAGTGCGCTTCCACCCCCCTCCCCCACCCTCCCACAGATTTTGACTTGGTGGTTTTAAGTTTAAAGGTCAACATTGATGTTGGAATTTCTCGACCATCAAAATACATAACTCGACAGTTAATATGTCGGTCGGTTAGGTCATCGCTACTATTACTACAAATAACACAGATGGAGTATCTAATAATTTCTAATACAGCACATCAATACGTACTGGGCTCTTGTGGATTTTTGTATTGTTATTTTTATCATTATGTTTAAAAAATTGTGTGGTTATTACTACAAACGGTAACCATGGCAACTCGCAAATCTCCGGTCAAAGGGAAATTATGAACACAATCTGTTAATATTGCTTTCCCCCGGTTTTTTGTCAACGATTCCAATATCATGGGTTATTTATGCAATCCATCATTTTTTTTTATTGTTTGAAAAGAAATGGAAAAACACGCCGGAAAGAACGGATCAACCCAGAAACGTCATGACCAAGATTTATCTCAAATGTTTTACAACCTTAATGAAGCTTCATAACATTTTCTTGAAATAACTGTTGGTACAGTGAAATGAACATTGCGACTATGCAGAGGTGTCACTAGAATTGGAGTCACTCAGTGCGGTACAGTTCATGGTGTCACCCTTCATGACTTACCTCATAAAATCAACCCCCCCCCCAGTCTGCCAGTGCCTAATAACAAGAACATACATCATGTTACAATTTGGTGTCACCCCTTTCGATGGTGTCACCAGAGTCACCAGGTGAGGTCCGCACCCTCAGCACCTCTCTGGTGACGCCTCTGCGACTATGCATACTGCCCCACCAATCCCGTTTAATAAAAGGCCTCTAGCTGCTATCCGAGTTTATCTGTACACCCATTTAACATACCAAACCATCAGGCACCCATGACTTGAAGAACGACTGGTGTTATTAATCTATGTATATGATTCACCATGACAAGCACAAGACGTGTGCAAATAAGCATGACGAATGACACTCGATAGGATCGACCAATTACAGTTTATGGTTGACAAGCGATGGTAGTAAGGGGTGGGGGCAGGTGGCAGGTAACAACAACCGCAGTGCGCATGTCTCAAGACCAACATTGCATCGGCGTCTTCAAATGACGTTCACTCGGGTTGTTTTCATTTCGTTGTGCTGCTGTTTGTGTCCGTTTTTTCTCCCCGTTCTTTGCACTATCTATGAGCAAGTCTGCGGAGTATGCTACGCCGCGGATCGTATCTAGAATTTAGCATTTTTAAAGATCAACAACAAACGCCAAGCTCTTCCTATAATTTATAATTAAATTATAATCAGGTTTAACCTTTAAAGCGATGCCATAGAGTCACCGAGGAACTATCGCAGTGGTTTAACCAATTCAATTACATACGCTATAGGGAGATCAGCAAATTGAAGGCGTCAATGCCTGCTCACGGGGCTGGACCCTATTGGTATCGGGAAGCTCCGGGTCATGCTCCGAGGATCGTGTTACACGCACGTCTCGTGACTGGCGCGTCTACACCCTTCATTATTATTCTAAAGGTTTAGTGTGAAATAATTTATGAAGCTCTCCCTGTAAACTTGTCGCGATGATTCGTGTTTCACTCAACCAATACAAAGAGCTCAGACACTCACATACGTTTCAGGCTTTTTAGCAGTGGCTCCCAACCTTTTTAAAAAATAAGAAGCCCTTTTGTGAGTCAATGACCAAAGGAAACCCATAATTCATAGTACCTACACTTTCATTCTTTTGTTTAATAATATTTATTTTAAGCTCCAGATCATTTCGGAGTGCTGTTAAATGTGTTAATGGTTTTCTGGACTACGTTGACATTTATAAAAGTAGATCACACTTGCAGTATGAAAGAGGAAAACCATTCATGCTAATTGGGACTATATTTCTTAGCCATGGGTTTCTGAAGATATATTCTGTGGACTTATTGTAGACCATATTGCGTGGATTTTCGGTGAAAGGTGCAGTGGACTTTGTAGATTGTAGACCATATTGCTTGGATGTTCGGTGACAGGTGCCGTGGACTCGGCCGTATTTTATAGTACTTAATTTCCACAGCAGGCATTGATCAAGTTCTACAGAAATCGCAATTAATTTATCCCTCCTTCCAATACCCCCTTTGTTTTTACTACGACTAATTAAAATGTCGCATTTTTACAACTGAATTCAACGGTGAACGTTTCTGACACGAAAGTAACATTTTAATTAAATTTGAATGCGCCCCATTTTTATATCTCTCGTTCTTTATGACAAAGCATTGAAAATGTCTAAATAAATATAGCCGTAAACCTTAAACTAAATTCCGTAAACTAGATGCAACTTAAACATTAATTACAACTTTTTTTTAATACACAGGCTCATGCTTTAGTCTTTAGGCTATATACCGGTATATGTTATTTTAGGCTATATACCGGTATATGTTATTTTAGGCTATATACCGGTATATGTTATTTTAGGCTATATACCGGTATATGTTATTTTAGGCTATATACCGGTATATGTTATAGATGCTTTCCATTTTCTCTAACTTTGGGGTGGGCATTTACTGCTTTTTTCTGATTAGCATCACATAGGAATTCCTTAGATTCGTAAACTAAATTTGTAGTTGCTCAGTCACCAATGATTGGCAGTAAACTTCCAAATGATATTAATTTCACTGTTATCATTCTTAATTTTAAAGAGACACGCCTGAAACGTCCACATTACTGAGTCACAGTTCGGGGCGAGCATACTGCAGGTAGTGTAAGTGTTTAACGTCAGCAGTCGTCAGTCAGAGCACTGTGAGTGGCCAGATTATTCCTGGCATGCCCGATAGGCGCGATCCGCTAATCAGTTAACAAGTTTTAACGAAACCAAACATAAACTTAAGTAGAGCTTTTAGGAAACCAAGGCTAAAGCAATGAGAATAACACACACGCACAACAGAAGAAAAAAAACAGCAACAACAGAAAGCTCTAAGCATGGTGTGATAACAATCATTTCGGAAACCGATGTTCTCCAATCTGCTGTGCTGCATGGTGCAACGAAATATGAAACGTTTGTAATTAGTTCGGCCTATAATGGAACATGGAGTTTTTAACATCTGACTAATTGTAACACGTAAATTTCATTGCCGACATGGGGAATTATTTTAAAATATATATATATATATATATATATATATATATATATATATATATATATATATATCGTTTTGTCGTATATGGACTGAGATTTGTATGCTGTATGCACATAGGAGCCATGATTTAAAAAAATATGTATAATATTATGTGACTTTCTGTAGAACGAAAGATTGATGTTAAAACCTTATGTTTATTTTCCAGTATCAGAATAGGTGAACCGAACTTTTAAGACTAGTAATATAAACAAATACACTCACTCTCACACACACGCACAAAGGGGAAGAGGGAATGGGGGTTAAATGTTAAAGAAAAATGAAAGGAGTAGTAAACAATTACGCCACGTTCTCATTGTCGAATCTGGTTGGTATAATTCTTTAACTTAAAAAAATATATATCAAATGTGGCCAACGTCAAACCACGAGGTTTTTATTTGAAAAAAAGTATTTGAAAATAATAATTTAAAATTAAAAGGCGATAACAATATTTTAAAAATTATTCTTTAAAATTTAAAAAATCCACTTTTGAAGTCGTTTGGTTTTTTACGAGTAGAAAAAAATGTTTGTGGGGGATGGATAGAAACAATAAGATGGGTTCACAGCACAAGAGAAACAAAGAAAACTTTATAAAATTGAAATCAGGCCAGTTTTAACAAATCAAGGGAAACTTGGACCCTAACACACAAAAAAATGTCAGAAAAGCTCCTTAAATATATGGGAGAGGAAAGTTCTAGGGATAATATGGACCAACAAAGAATGAATACTGGTGGAGGATATGAACCAGCCATGAACTTTACAATTTACAGTTTATACTAGGACCCCACGAGTGTTGCTGGAATTTTAGAAAAGGGAACCGACTACGCTGGGCAGAAGAACACTTATAGAAAGAAAGCAAAATGATAGAGGAATGAACAGGGTGCACCACCAAAACCCCACAGAGGGAGACGGCTCAAGGGCAGACCTAGGCTTAGATGGATAGATGGTGTAGAGAAGCAACTGTGCATTCAAATTTGAAGAAGAAATGCATAGAAGTGGTCTGAATGGAAGGGCGTGGTGAGGCAGGCCAAAGCCCTGCATGGGCTGTAGCGCCACTGGAGTGGAGGGATAGTATCTAAATAACATTCCGTTAGCCTGTCAAAATAACAGTGCTTTATAGAGTTAATATTTCAGATATCTATGCATAAAATATTCTTCAAAATGCAGTAATTCACCCGAATTAACAATTGTTTTATTTACAAAAAGTATGTTGTGTTGAATGTGGTTCATTAAATTAATCATATAGATCAGGGGGAAATGTTTGCATAGTAGGCTCAAGCGAACACCGACCCACCCCCACCTAGGGGTCTACCGATATATCGGCCAGCCGATATATCGGCACCGATATCTGGATATCGGCAATATCGGTATCGGTAGCATGTAAAGGTCCCGATATTGACGTCACCGATATTTCATAATAAGTGACATTTTGACCCAAAAAAAACGGAAACAAAAAAACTATCATTTAGATTTACAATATCTCGACAAATTAGTATATCGACCCCGATACCGGTATTGAAATAGTCAAAAGAGTCCTAGTATTAATATGTGCAGCCACGATACAGTGTGCCATGTACTTTGATATTGTTTAGGTATCGGCCGATTTTCGTATAATCAGAAATACTGTGTAAATAGTGCCGATGCCAAGTATACCGTAATTGCTCTAATAAATGGATAACATGTAAACATTATGTTCACGTAATTGCTCTAATAGCAAAGATGCACGCAGAATCGCAGATGTCTAAAACATTTCGTTTCGTATGGAATAACAAAATGTACCGTGTGAAGACGTGTTGTCATTGGCAACCATTCAAGCTTCAGCCTCATTTTCACCATATTACTATTGTACTTTGTTCTCATTGTTTCATTCATAAAAGGTGGCCGTGTGCAAAAGCCATTAAACTATTGGTTAGAATTAATAATTATGAGTCAAGGTTGAAGTTTCAAAAGGAGTACCTAATATGCTTGTACATTTTTATAAAGGACGGTTCGTTTTGTTATGAGTCATATGTAGGTCATGAACTGGAACTTGTAAACACATCGGAAACTTCGTTTCGGGGAAAAAAAATCGGTATTTCGGCAAAACTGGATATCGGTAGACCCCTTAATTATAAAATATAAATAATTACGAGTGATAAATTTAAGAATGGCGTCATCAAATATGACCGCTGTTATTTTTGTCCTAACAAATACTCATATCGGCACTCATATCGGAGAAAAAATATCGGTAATATCGGCAAAAATACTTATCGGTAGACCCCTAATATAAAATATAAATAATTAGGAGTGATGAATTTAAGAATGATCGATGTCATCAAATAAGACCGCTGGTTTTTGTCCTAACAAATATTCATATCGGAAAAAAAATATCGGTAATATCGGCGAAAATGCCTATCGGTAGTCCCCTAATATTAAAGATAAATAATTACGAGTGATAGATTTAAGAATGGCGTCATCAAATATGACCGCTGGTTTTTGTCCTAACAAATACCCTATCGGCACTCATATCGGAAAAAAATATCGGTAATATCGGCACAAATGCGTATCGGTAGTCCCCTAATATGAAAGATAAATAATTACGAGTGATAAATTTAAGAATGACGTCATCAAATATGACCGCTGGTTTTTGTCCTAACAAATACTCATATCGGCACTCATATCGGCAAAAAAAATATCGGTAATATCGGTATCGGCAATATCGGCAAAAAGGCATATCGGTAGACCCCTACCCCACCCCTGGTGAAGTAGAAAAAAAAATGATCATGCTTCTAAAGTTGTTTACTTTGAATACTGGTTTAGTCTAGTCGTTTCAGTTGATATGCAGTTTACGCATCATTGTTTGGCGGGTTTATTTTTTAGTGCCATGATTTACCTGGTTAATAGGATTTAGTGATGTAATTATCGCCATGGCGACCTCATTTGTAAACAGATCCATCTATTTAAGCTTAATATACTTTGCGATCATTAAAATACCATTTATATATAGATCTATATATAAACAATTTAAAAAATAATTAAAAACAAACAAACTAACAAACAAACCTTGGTTAAGAATTCTTTAACTTTTATTAATGTTTCATCTTTTACGTTTAAACATCGGATAAACCGCTGTGTTAAAAATGCCACACAGTCACTTGTCAGAGCTTCTGCTTTGGGGCCTTCCAAAAATGACGTCACATATTTGTTAGTTACGATGTGTGACGAGGGAGAGGGGGAGTTTAAGAATTGCGACGTAACGTCAAAACATGCTACTTAAGTCAAAGTTCCACTTAAATATTCGATTTCTTACTATTTATTTTATTACGTTTTACATGGATTCACGCGTGTTCCGATATTAGAGTGCAGCCGCACACTAAATACCTACTAAAATTACAATAAAGTCATTTGAAACTCATTTTCAAATAGAAAATACTGTTTTAGGTGGGGGGGGGGTTTCCATCAGCCATGTGACGTCATATTGGAGGGGGGTCTAAGTTTTTGTGACGTGGTAAAAATCGGCCAAAATCGCGTGACGTCATTTATGGACGGCCCCTTTTATTTTAGTCATCTTCTATTTATTTCTAGAATCTAGAATAAGAACCACAGCAAAAGTAATCATTCCCTTATCGCTTACTCGTCATTTTTCAGGTTGACAGATGTTCAGCTGCTTCCGGTGCTAATAGAGAGCCATCTTTCTATTCCAAACTTCAACATGCTTTTTTTTCCTTAAAAAAAGATTAGTAGTTCTTTGTTGGGTTAAATTTTAAAAAAGCTCATCCTAACTGGCATGGCGGATAGTGTTTCAAATGGCACATCTCCCCTTAACTCCTGACAAATTACCCTCTGTGCAGCCTCTGGCCATGGCCAGGTTTTTTTATTTCTTTGTTTGTTTTGTCCACGTGGTATCCCATCTTTTAAAGCTCTCTCTTTCTTCTTCTTCTATTTTTAATAACCGGTGGCGATCCTTTCCCCTCCCTTTCCCCAGGCTTACACCGCGCCACTATTGCTCACTACGTTGTTCAACTGTATCCATTTAGAGTTTGTTGATATTTTTCTACGCTGTCTAAAAGTTCTATTAACAAGAACAAACAAGTTGTTATTTAGTATTCTTATTTTTTTTCAATGGGCTTTAAAATAAATCACAACGAAAGTCTTTGTCTGGCCCTAATAAAACGTTTTAGTTACGGTTAGGGGCCGTCCATAAAGTACGTCACGCTCCGTGACGCTCCAATGGTTTAGGGGGGGGGAGGGGGTGTGAGAAAGTGTGACAGTTTGTGACAGGTGAGAGGGGGGTTCCGGCCATATGTTACGTCACGTCGTTTTATATTAAATTTTAATTATTTTGTTAATAAAAATATGTTTTGATCGAAAGTGTGACGTATTTTTTTTTGGGGGGGGGGTCCGAGATTTGTGACAGTTTGTGACAGGTGAGGGAGGGGAGTTAAAAATGGTCAAAAACAGCGTGACGTACTTAATGGATGGCCCCTTAGCGTATTTAAAATAAACAATAAAAAACAGTCTTACATATGTAGCACGTGATACATGGTAGCGTTGTACAGTGTAGGCATGAGCCACTCATTGTAGGCATGAGCCACTCATAGCATAAACATTACAAATCAAACGAAAGTCAACCGTCCCACTGCTGTGATGTAACTGATAACGTAACCCATTGGAATGCTTTGATGAATGATACGTGTTATAGCTTAAATGGACTGTAGTCCAAACAGGGAGACGTCTCAATACTTGCACGCAATTCTATCATATATTGTTTGAACTATATACCAATGATTTATTTGTTTTTGCATCTTTCTATATCTCTATGACATTTTTTATTCATGTAAATCATTTTTAAAAATGGTAAGACAAATCTTCACGTCTGGTTCTTTCCACTTAAATCATCTTAAAAATAATTTCCAACCTGATTCTTATCCGAACGAGTCAACGTGTTGAATAAAGATTTTTCATAAAATGCCAAACCCTTATCTTATCTTATCTATACAGACGCTCCTTCTATGTAGAAGATAATTGCGTCCACAGACCATGACAGATGATCTGTTGGCAAGTGATGCAGCGTTCACAGGCCACGGCTTTATGGGTTCCCTGTTATCTTATCATATATAATTTAAATAGATTTTTAAAAATGACAATACATTAAATGTACACAATTCAGTCTTTTGTTGTCTAAATTAACTCAATATAACGTTAACAGCGCGCATGCACGTCTTTTCCCGCTGTCAAAAGTGGACGTGAAAAATTGGGTCTGTGTGCCTATAAATAGACTTTGTAATCTCTGCACAAGAACCAAGCTTTTTAATGAAAAAGGATTTTTAATAAAATATTTTTTTTTAAAGACGGGATTTAAGTGTCAGTTTAAAGAATCGTTTGACCACATTTAAGATTTTCATGCTGTTCCGTTACTGTGGGTTGTGCGTGTAACGTGAGCTTGGTGAAGGTCATGGTGACCCTGGGTAATGGGAGAGGAGATAGCAGAAACCATTAATAGCCAGGTCGTTCGCCCACCCGTCCCCAACCAAAGCTTAATGGCACTTTATCAGTTGCTGACAATAACAGTTTTGATCCTTGGTTGTTAATTTTTTTTTATGAAAGGCAATGTTTAGGGGTAAATGTGAATATTTAGTGGCCGAACATGTTCTGTTATGATAAGACGTGTTCTGCTGGTCGGGGATCCACAGTTGCGTGGCGTGAGTTGCCAGCGCCGGGGCAAGGTTAGCACTGTTTGACCCTAGCTTGTGGATTATGGGCAGCGAACAGTCCTTACCTCTACATCAAGGGTCACCAAACTACGGCCCTCTACATCACCTCTTGAGGTTCAATGAAGATGCTTAAATTTTCTTGATATAACCCACGCAGGGCCGTCTTAACGCATAGGCCCGTTGGGCATTTGCCCGGGGGCCCACGAGTATAGGTCCCCCATGGGAATATGTTTATTTATATATATTATATATATTTTTCTTATTCCTGTGGGGGAGGGGCACAACACTATTTCTTTGCCCGGGGGCCCAAAATGGTGTTAAGACGGCTCTGAACCCACGGAGCAAAATACGCTGTCATACAAACATTTAAATTTAAAATTATGTTTAAGGCATTATGGGACCTATGCAAGCGCAGAGGATTCCTGGCTGCTACGTGCCTTAAACGTACTACTTTCATTTTTAAATTATCTAGACTTTAAAAAATTTTTATTGTAATGTTTGGATAGTTCAAGCCACCAAAATTTCTTCCTAGGCTCGTGTTAGCTCCATGCCCCTTTTTTACGTTACCATGACACAAGCAAGCATTTTACCCACCCTTAGATGAATCTGACTATCAATACAAGTTCATTTTCAAAAAGCGTTAAGATTAAGGGGTGAACTAAATTTTGGAAAGGAAACTGGAAAAAATATTAGAGTGCTCCTTTCATATTGCATAAGTGTTGCCGTTTTCAGAAACAAAAACATTTTCTATTTTTAAATCCTTTATATTAAATTGTGGTGTCTGGTTGGTTGATTGTTTGTTTGAGCCCTTGTCGAAAAAACTTTGAATCGATTTTTAACCCACTTCCTCGTAAGCTAGCGAGCTGAAATTCGGCAGGCAGTTTCGTACCGATGATAAAAACGAAGTATCAAATTTCAGATCGATCGCATGTACTGTAATTAAATTATTGAATTTTAAGTTAATTTTATTTATCTCTATGCACCGAAGGGGAATCATTGAGCTCGGCTGCCTATCATTTAACACAACAGGAAGTCAAAACACTCGGAGCACTTTTTCTATTATCGTGCGAGGTCATTAAAAAGTAATAATAGCTTAAAGAATAATGCGCGATGCATTCTAGCAAGCAGCGCTCTCTCGCTAAAGTGGCTGTCATTAAACCGACCAAACGCTCAACAGAATCTTTCTGTACGTTAATCTTGAATAAAGCGAATTAAATAAACACTCATTTTGTGATGCATGCTATTCATAGCAAAGGTTGAGAGGCTGAGTGGCAAGATGCACTTCTTAGTTGTTTTCCCCCCCCCCTACGTCCGTAGTTATCTTCTCGTATCTCTTCCTTTAAACGTGTTTTTAAAATATAAGGGGAGGGGGGCGGGCACTAGGGGCAATAACTGTAGGAAGTGGCTTGCATGGTGGTTTCCCTTGAATTTTGTAGACCGGAAAGCTTAAGGCTGTGTGTGTGTGCGCGTGCGTGCGTGCTTATTGTGTATGTGTGTGAAGGGGGTGGGGGCTTCACTATCTCACTCTTCAGCTTCATATCGAGGTAAAGGGCGTGTCATAAGGAGATGGGGGGGGTAACTTAAAAAAAATATTATTACCTGCGGATTGCAAACTTTACAACGCAATTCACGCTTAAAAACATATATATATATATATAGCCTATATGTATTTATATATTATATGTATTTACTCTATAGTTTATGGCTCTGTGTTAAATTGTGTTAATTTTCGCAACTTATTCACACTTTAAATGGGAATGTCAAAGTACAGCTTTCGAATATTTTAATTTTAATTTCTCTTTCATTCTCTATAACGTCCACAGATTGAAGCACCTCTTCTGTCTCCTCCGCCCAACAGCACGTTTGTGATGGTCCAAGGGCCACTGTCAACAATTCAACATCACTTGCCCCTACTCGAGTCGGCATTTAGCAAGAACAATGTCGAGGTCGATTTTCAAGCGGACGAAGGTAATTAAGTGGTCTGTTGAACAACAAATTGAAAGAGGAGAAATTTATCCAGATTTGAGATAGTCACATAAGAGGATAGCCTTATCGAGATTTGAGATAGTCACATAAGAGGAGTGCCTTATCGAGATAGTCACATTAGAGGAGAGCCTTATCGAGATTTGAGATAGTCACATTAGTGGAGAGCCTTATCGAGATTTAAGATAGTCACATGATGCAGGACTAAACACAAACCATAGATAAGCGTAGGACGCAATAATCTTCTGTATAGAATGAGCGTCTGTAAACAGATAAGACAAGATAAGTCACATAAGAGTAATAATTTATTTAAACTTTCTGTTTACTCCTAAACCTTTTTTTTTGGGGCTCCTGTATGGTCTGTGTTAACTTTGCGCGTCATACCTCAACCATGTCGGTGTGAGATTCATGAGCTTTAATGGTGACTATCAATAGACTGGTTTTATGTATTTTTTTCTTTATTTTAGCACAATACGACACGGTATAAACAAATGTTCGTCACGCGCTCCATAAAACCTTACGCTATAATAAACTAACTTGTACACTGCATCGTTATGAGCACAATCAATTCGTGTTTCACTCTACTCTTGAATGATGAGACTCGGGTTCCCAACTTGCTTGTCACAGTCCTGTTGGAAGCGCCAGGGCTGTGGGAATGGCCTTTCCAATTTTATACGTTCACATTTACTGAATTTCAATACTCATAATTCAAGTTGATGCTACAGGCAAGGTTTTGACAAAGGTCTTCCAAAAATATCCCTCCCTCCCCCAAGTTTAGTTCATCCCAGAGAGAAGAGGAAAAAAAAATCAACACTAGTTTAAGAACACAGATTCTGTAATTGTGTTGCCTCTTGACTGTATATTGTATCCTATGGTCTATTCTTCCAGAAAATAAACACAGCCTAATACAAGAAATACACAAAAATTGCATTGATTTAAAAACTCTGGCGCCTTTTGAAAATTCCATGCTTTGTAAGTTAATTTAGCAATTCTCATATCAAGATAATAAAATAACCCCGACTCCATACCCCCCCCCCAACAAATAAACAAAACTATATCAAAACTCTCACATCCCAAACCACAATAGAAAGTTTGTATAAAATGTCTCTAACTCATTACAGAATAATTTGGTTGGTCTGTTCAAAATATCCATACAGTTTAGCTTTCATAATACAACAACTGTTTCACGTTACCGTGCACAATCAAGGGGTAAAAATGCTTGAAACAAATTAATGCTATGAATACAAGATCATCTTACATTCTAGTTCACGAATGGCGCCTTATTATAAAGTTTTACACTGTGACTGTATGACTGTATGGTGTTGTTTGTAGTCAGAACCAGATGAAGACTCTATGAAGAAATGCTTTGGGTTTAGAATGAAATGCAAGGGCGTGAATAGTTTGCACGGAGAAAATGCTCTACTAAATCTGATAGAAAATATAATTTTTGTTTATGAATTTAGTTTTGCTTCATTTTTGCAATTCTTATTTTAATTCAATAGTTAACCTAGCGGGGTCGTCTTGGCAACGGGGAGCCATGGGAGATAACTGGAGTATTCTGATGTGTCTGAACAACACTGTAAGGCGAGATAACTGTGTGGTGACAACCCACCAGGCGTACCAGAGGGTTCGTGACACGCAACTTAAGTTACAAATGAAATGTATTTTTTTCAAAAGCTATTTAGATTTTAATCAGGCATTTTAAAACATTAAAGTGTAGGGCTAATGATATTTTAATGAAATGCAAATGGCATTCTCTGCCGGTATTAAAATTAAATACTTTTTTCTAAATCATCAATTTTGTTTTTAAAAATTAAGCTATTCAGATTGAAAGAGCAATGCAGCCGTGATTTAATTTAGAACCCTTCTATAAAGAATGCACGAAGAGACAAAATGAGAAAGAAGGAATCTGGTGGTCTTTTAAGTGGAGTTAAGTGTGCAGAGTTAAAAAATAATCTAAAATTCTAATTTAAATTAGAAATTATGGCAGGGATAGCCAACTGATTGACATGGCCCAGTGGTCTTTTATTTGATAAAAGCAACTAAATTATGGGCTTGGAAGTTACACCACAGGTTAGGAAGCACTATGCTTGAGGCCTCCATTTTTTCTCTAATACATTCAAAACATTGAGAAATTTAACTAAATCCAATGAAATAACACAAAACATTCATTTATATATAAACTGCTGATTAATGTTTTCAAAAAAATTGAACAGAGATTCAACTCAATAGAAAATATGGAAAAGAGAAAATTTTAAGACCAATTAAAAGATCATTTACATTCTTAATTATCAAAAATATAATAAGAAAACCCCAGATGTTTATGCTTGTTTTATACAATGTCATCAGGTGAATGTAATCCCAGAGCTTACTGAAGTATTAATGGCACCACACTTACTTTGTCTCAAAACAGAATCAGGGCTAAGGGCAGCTGCACAGGAAACAGGTATTTGTAAAATTAAACTGGCTTGTACTGTTTTCTTAAATAACAAATATCATTCAAGACTTTCATAAAATGCTAGATTAACTAATATTACAAATTGTCCACATATCTTTGTGGGCAGTGTTGATCAGGAAGACTGAAGTCATTGTTTTCACTGGCTTTACTGACATATGTAAAAATGATACTTTTTTTAGTGTATTTTTAGAGACAAAATCAATTTAACAATAACTAACCCCTTAACCTCTTTTATATTTATGTATAATTTAGAACTAGAACAAAATGTTTCAATTTTCTCTGATTTAGGATTGAAGAAAAGCAATCGAATAAGAATGTAACAATAAGCATTCTTGAAATAATAATTAAATCTTTTCACATCCTCTTTAGAGTTTTTGTTTGAAAGTCAGCTAAAATGTGACAGCAGCATCCAATATCAACATGAATTTTTAAAGAACAAGCTGACAAGCTGTAACAGCACATATGGTTGGTGGGTGAACAATGCAGGCTCAACAACTCTTCCCAGCTTGTATCTTCCATGCAAGGAAGACAACCTACCGGAATTTCTTTTGAATCACCTGTAAGTTTAGAACTTGGTCTATTGTTATTATTCAAAATAATTCCTTTATTATAATTTCTAAAAGTCTGGTTAGAAATTTCATAAGTATTATTATACAAACAATGATAACATACAATTTTTACACTTATTTTAACTTAAAAAATTTAATGTAAATTGATGAATTGAAGTGTATCAATTAATGAGTTAGTTATAAATGACTTTCAGATTATGTAATTGCAACATGACGCACAGAAAGTAGTAGAAATAATTTGGCTTATTACTTAATCTCAATAATGAATGAATGAACTATCCTGAAAAAAAATTTCAAGTCTAAAAAATTAAAAATGTGTAACCTGAAAGTGCAAAGTTTACAAGAGTTTAGAGGGAGAAATGTATGAACATTTTGTTCAGCCCTCCTAGCATCACAGTTCCCCCAGACGCAAGCCAGGTCAGCAACAACCTAAGGTCTGAGAGGTCCCTCCCTCGACCCTCTCCCACTCCCAGAAAAAATACAACTTTAACAGACATTTTCAAAAAATATTGCACTAATTAGAAGAGAAAAACTAAAATGGAAATGTGAATGAATAAAAAAGTTAATTTATTCATATATAATCCTAGAACAGCCAGGAGCGTTATCATCAGCTTACCTAAGAACTTGATGACAGTAGATGGTTCTTCTCCATTTGTTTGGCAGATTGAGATTTTAGTTACCTCCTTGTCCCCAACCAGATTTTACATTCACCCCAATGGATTAACATGGGATGGCTTGCACGGATATTCAAGTAAAAAGGTGGGTCAGTAAAACTTTCTGTTTTTACAACTTCATAATTGCTTAACAACTACAAGTAATGTAAGCATACGTTTTAAACAGAGCTATTTGTTTAAATATGTTTTTTTGTGTTTTTTTTTCTTTTAGCAACAGAAAAATGTTTCTCTCATTGATTTGCGCCAACTTATCACTGACCTTGCTGGTGAAGAGGTAGCCATATGCACTTTGACTCAATTAAATGAAGCTGTTTTGAAGTTCATGAAAATAGTTGAACAGCTTGGTTCAACAGCTGAAAATCAAAGGTTAAGGATTTGCAGATCAGTAATTTAAATACATCCATCATTTGTAAAACTGATAACACTCTGTAAAAGATTACTAAAGATTTAAAATGGACCAATCAAATAAGGAGTTTCAATTTGCCAGATTTAATGCCTAGTTAGGGTTAAAACAATGGAGTTAAATTTTTCCATATTTTAGCTGAAAAAATATAGAAAAATGGGTTTATAATATATATTGTAAAGATTTAATTTTAACTTGAAAAAGTTGCTTACAACTTATTATTGATAATTATTCTTCCATTATGCAGGCTCTGTGAACGATGTTTCCAAATTTTGGAGGCATTGGTCATCTTTAATAGTACATTTCATCCCTTTATATTACAGGTAACTTTGTTCTTTTATATATATAAAGACAAGTAAAAATATGAGTTTAAAAAAAAACAACAAAAAAACAACTAATAATGTAACTTATAAGAAATATTAAATTTAAAAATAATATATGCTGTTATTTATTTTACTTTAAGGGGCCATCCAAAAATGACGTCACGCACCTAGGGGGTTTTTGGGGTCTACACATTTGTGATGATGTGTAACGAGGGGGAGGGGGGTGTTTTTGAGATGTGATGCAACAATAAGTAAAAGTTCCACTTAAATATTTGATTTCATACAATTTATTTTATAACGTTTTACATGGCTTTACTCGTGTTATGATACTAGAGTGCAGCCTTACACTATGTTGTTCGTCCGTCGATTCAACGAGGACCACTCTAGTCATCCCAAGGTTGCTGGGACTGGCTCTGTCTGTGTGTGCACAGATGGCTGACGAAGCCAATACTTGCACGTAAGGTTTGGGAACAGAAGGGACGAGTGGGACGTCTCTAGGAGGGTTGACAGCATGGGCGTTTTGGGCTTGCCTCTTCTTTTCTGCGGGGCTGATCCTGTTTGTCTTGCATGTCTTGGCACTTTTGTGGATGGAAGAGCACCAGGTGGATTGTTCCCACATGTCTGGGTTGATGGCAAACGCTTTCAGTGATTCTTTCAGGGCGTCTTTAAAGTGTTTTTTTTGCCCACCGTGGGACCACTGGCCATGCTGGAGCTCAACAAAGAAGAGTCTCTTAGGCAGTCTGACTTTCGGACTACGTGCCCTGGCCAGCCAAGCTGAGACTGCATCAGGAGGGTGAAGATGCTGGGGAGACCTGCTTTGGTCAGTACCACTGTGTCTGGACTTTGGTCCTGCCACTTTATGCCAAGGAGCTTGTTGTGAGAAAGTGGTTAGACTAAATACATACTTAAATGATAAAAATGTGATTTAAAACATGCTCTTTTTCAAATAGAAAATACAGCTTTAATGGGGTAGGGGGGAAAGCTTTGTGACGTCATATTGGAGGGGGGTCTAAGTTTTTGTGATGACGTGTGACGAAGGGGGGGGGGAGGGGGAGTGAAAAAATTGGCCCAAAATCGTTTACATCATTTATGGATGGCCCCTAAAGCATGATTTAAGATAAAAGATTAATGTGCCAAATCTTACTATTTGAAGTTGAGAGTAAAATAAAGGCCTTTTTCCTCTGAGATTTACATTTCAATTATTTATCAAAAAATGTTTTTAAAACAATTGTTACATTTTCAGGTAACTCCTTTCAACTTTCCAGCACAATTAATTTCATTCAGTGATTATCTGTTAGAGCAAAGTTTATTGGAAGACTTAGCTGTCATGTTAGCATCAAGAGAATCTGTGGCATTGGATATTGCTTCTGGACTTAGCGCATTTGGAATAACTCAAGTCAAATTAGTGAGTATCGGGGTAGTTAAAATGTGAGCATTTCAAACTTAATTCAGAGATGCATATATTTTTTTTTAAATTAGAAAGCACAGTATTCAGTAATTGTGTCCAAAAAAGTCATCTTTGTAGATCATAAGGAGAACAGGTAAAAATAGCAATAGTTTTTTTTATTTAGAAAACTTTTAGAGCACTTCAACTGTTTTAGACCAGACCAATAGTAGACTGAATACTATTTATTTAAATTAACATTTTTTTTTGAGGTGGGGGAGGAGGGAGGGTTAAAATATTTTATAAGTAATGGAAACTTAGTCAAGAAATTCATGAATAAAATATAATGTAGGCCTATTTATATTTTTCAGAATCTAATCTGCAGTGAGGATAATAAGATATGTTTGAATAAAAAACAAGTTTTATATCTTCTAGATACGAGGCGAGAACAAAGAGCATTAAAAAACTGGATAAAGGTTTGTTTTAAATTAATTTTTAAAAATCAATCAATCTGAATAATTCAAGTTATATTTTGCAATGCTCTAAAAAGTCTTCATATATCATTTGAAATATTATAAGAAAAAAATAAAATTTCTTAAACTTTTTTCAGATATTCCCAACATATCAATATTTGAATCTCAGCAATAACTTAAAGTCTTCAAAAGATCCTATCAATCAATTTGAAAACTTAATAAAGTCAATGGAACAATATTTTCTTGGACCAGAAGTAAAACAAGATACAATAAGATTGCTTGATGGTAACATAAAAAGGTTAGAGAAGTGCTGTTCATATTTTAAAATATTTTTGCTATTTGATTTATAATTTTAAAGTAATAATAATTACTTTGCATTAAGGTATTGTTAAATTTCATTTATTTGTAACATATTTTGTGGAAAAGATCAAGATTATTTCAGTTTGAATGTTTTTTTACACACATCTTTTTGTATGATGTATTGTTATTATGATTAACCTAGGATTTTGGTTAACTTATATTTATTATGACACAAGAAATAAATGTGCAATTTATTTCAATCTATGAAATCTTTCAAGGGATTAGTGTCAAAAGACAAAAATTATCAATGATTTAACAGAAATGAAATTCTAACTCCAATATCTGTCTTTTTTAGCGATGGTCAACATGATCCAACAGGTAATTGACATTTATTTATTAGGTTACAGATATTTCATACCTACATAAAACTAGATAGAAGTTTAATTTTAAAATAAATTATGAGTTTTTAGACAGTTTAAATTTTAAATGGACTTTTCAAACAATAGCTGACCTTTATAGTCATTAAGTATGTATCAGGTCATTCACAAACTTTATATTTCTTATTGTGTTACAGACTTTATAAAAATAAATTAAATTTCTATTAAAATGTGAAGAAAAAAAAAGCATTGCCTTGTTGCTTTCATTAAATTCTTATTAATTTCTTTATTTTCAAATTTATTGAACAGACAGTGTTTTACACGAAAGGTCTTGTGATAATGGTGAGTATTTTACATAACTGAAATAGATGTTAAATACAATATTGTATAGTTGAAATAAAATCTAATGTATAAGAAATCAGCATTAACACTTAATAATTTTGATTTTCAAATAAATAAAATTTATTGAATTTATTATTAAATTTCCTTCAAAATTATTTCAGATACTTTAAGTTTACCATACTTTAGTGCCATCAAAACTGTTCCATTATTAAGACTATATCCCCTGTTCTCACCCTTAACTACTGAATACCATGCCTATGTGGACTACTCTATTACCATGGTGCAGATATGGGGCATTCCTAAACATTGCATGGCATTGGTCAGGCTAGAGGACATTGAGGAGAACAATAGGTAACACTGAGAAAAATAAATTAAATATTATTTTATCTGAAAATAAGACTGGTGCTTGTTTAGTAAGAAGCTGAAAACTTCACTAAAAGAAAAATATTAGACTACTTTATTTATCATTTAATAACAAATTTTAAAATCTTTAAGCTGATTCCAGAGTTTCAAATCTGTTTGCGAGTCAAACAATTCTTCTAAAGCTGAATAAAATTATTTGAGATTCGGCAATCATCAACAAAGTAGTTTTGTTTATTTTATCATTTTTCTTTTTTTTTCTATACTAAATAAATTAGTTTAGCCAATGTTATGAAGGTTAGTTATAACAAGGTAATTTTCTACCCCCCCCCTTTTTTTCAGATTAAGTAATATCAGTATTGGAATCGGCAAGAACACAGTTCATCTTCAGGTCAATGACTATGAGACAATGGAGCCACTTTCTACTTATAAAATTTTTATACACAGAAGATCAGCTCATCAACGTTTGGGAAAATTTAAATCTAATCTAAGCAAACATCAAGTCTGTTTTACCAAACAGGTAGATTGTTTATTTCATTCACAATTAAATTTTAATATTATGAATGTCTTTACTAATGCATAGGCACTAAATTTGAGTCTTGTCAGGAAAAAAAAATCAAAGTTATAGAACAAATTTAGTGTGATTATCTTTTTTTTTAAGTGTATGTTTCCTGTCTTCATTACTTAATTAAATCACAAGTTGAAGATCTTTAGGCCATGGTGAAAAAATCTGAAAATTTACTTAATTAAGATGGTCTGTGAAAATAGGATGTTTTTAGATATGGAACTTATGTGAAAGAAATGTATCTTATAAATCTGTGCAGTTGTTGTGATGCCTTGTCATTTTGATGTTTGAGGCTGACAAATTTGTTTATTTAGAGGCGCAAACATAAAAAAAAATTGTTATAATTAGGGCTGCTGAAATTAATGATTAATTAATTGTTAAAATTTTTAATTGATTAAAATTAATTTGATTGATTAAAATTCGTTTAAAATTTAAGAAAATATTTTTTTTTCCAATTTATGAATAATTTATATTTTTTGTTACTTAAATACTTTTCCCACATATTATTATTATTTATTTAGAAATGCATATGTAAACAAAAATATTTTTATTCCTTATTTCTTGCATACCAGAACGAATTCGCTGTATTATGTCAAAATTTGGGGGCATGGAATTATCGCGACTTAATCGATTTTGCAAAATAATAAATCCCAACTTAATGGGATCTATATATGCATTATAAAAATATAATTAATCAAAATTAACCGCTTAATCACTTAATTTGTTTCATGATTAATCCAACAAAAAATTTTTTAATCAGTACCAGCCCTAATTTTAATTTCATAAAATATTTTACATCTCAAGCATCACTTTTTATTGAAATTTATTCATTATGATATCTTACTTTGTGAAGGATTGTTCACTGGTAATAATACCATCTCAACCATGTGGACTACATCAAGCTCAGTTTAACAAGTGGGATAGCTTCTTAACATATTATTTGTCATTGCCCCAATGTAAAGAAGATTCATTAAGAGGTGAGATGTAATATTTTTAAAAAAAATTCAATTCTGTTTTAATTTATTAACAAGAAAATAAGATAATCTTTTCATTATCGTCATTATTTAAAATAGTTTCCAATTTCATCTACACAATTAGGCTTACAAATCTAAAACAGGAATTGTATGCAACAAATATATTAAAGCTGCTTATATTTTTTAACCCTTGACTTGACTTGACTATCCCTTAACCTGTCGGTGGGTCGTTGGAGCACCATCTTTAAATGAACACTATATTACTCCATTTGTCCTGGTCCCGTGCTGCCTTTTGGGCGTCAATGAATGACAGGCCTGTCCACTCTATGATGTTGTCTTCCCATCTCTTCTTTGGTCTGGCTCTTTTTCTTCCTCCCAGGACTGTGCCTTGCATTATAGTCTTTGCGAGACCTGCAGATCTTGCCACGTGTAGTTTCGTCTTCTTGATTGAGATGAGAAGATCCTCATAGGGACCGATTACAGCATTTATTTTGTTGCGTACCGCTTTGTTTGTGATGTTCTCTGTGTAGGAGATGTTCAGTATCTTTCGGAAACATCTCATCTCTAGCGCATTGATTCTTCTTTGGTGGTCCAAGCCTCGCATCCATACAAGAAGACCCACATCACCAGAGAGCGCATTAGTTAATCTTTGATCTCAGAGAGAGTTTCTTGCTTTGCCAGATGTGTTTTAGTTTGCTCAAGACTGCGGTTGTCTGGGCCATTCTGGCAAGAATTTCTGGCTTTGAGCCTTCGTCGGATATTATGGCCCCTAGATATTTAAAGGTGGAGACCTCTTCGATTTTTTGCCCGTTTATCTGAATTTCATTTGTGAATTTTCTATTTGCCATGACCTTTTAACCCTTAACTTACAAATAATAATTACAAAAAATAATTAGACATAATATTTAGGTTTTGAGATAGGTAGCTTTCAGGAGATATGAAGAAACAAGCCATTTGTTAAATGGTAAATCTTAATTATTAGCATAAAGAATTTTTGTTTTTCGCTTGAAGGTCAATGGCTTGTCCCTTGTACAAACTGCAGTGAAATTAGCAGTTGTTACTGGAATAATGCTATTTGGTATCAAGAAGGGTGTAGAGAAAAACAGCTGTCAAAACTGGAAATTGAAAATTGCTTATATGGCAAAAAGGTATTGCAGCTGTAAACTTTATAAACCTGTTAAATCTACATTATAGCTGATTTTAAATTAGATTCATGTCAAATCATTTTTTTTTAAATGTTACTTTGAATTAATATAAATTTAATTAAATAATAGAATAAAAGTAAACATAATAATCAAGTAACACCCAAAAAGAAATACATCCCACATATATCACATAACTTCCTATCAGGCCTTAAGTTTATGAACCCCACATGGATTTATTCTAGGTCTTATTTATTGGGGATTCAACTAACAGAGGAATCCAGCACTACATATCTGAGAGACTCAATGGCTCACTTATGGAATGGGACAAGACACATAATATTCGTGTTTATGATAAACTCAATGAGGGCCACACTGTGTTTGGGTTTGCCTATTATCCACAGTTTTGGTTGTCTGCTAACAAGAGGCCACCACTAGATAAAGCTTTATCACAGCTTATCAAAAGGTAGTCATAAGTAAAATTGAATTTTATTTCTGCATATTTCATATTTTGTAATAGTTTGTTTCATTTAAAACAATAAATTCTTTGATTCCATTTAAACTAAATACATTTTCATATATTAAATGAGATTAATATAAAAATCTTATACTTAAGTTATTCAATTTTAATTAAACTATTAGCAACTCTGGCTTCAATTAAAATATTTATCTGTATTTTGAGCTTTTGTCTGGTAGTAGAAAAGATAAGATTAAGATCTCATGTACTATAGCAATGACAATGCCTATCAAACAGATTTTTGTCATGTGTATATAAATCCTTAGATTACTGTCATCAAATATTAATATTCATTAAATTATTTAAATGCATTAATTGATAGTTTTATGTACTTGATATCTAATAAATTAAACAAGCTTTATCTATTAATATTAGAACATCATCAATGCTCAAACTTATCATTGTTTTGGGTGGAGTTCAGTGGCTGAGCAAACGTCATATAGACATGATAGTTTCATATTTGGGGAGGTAATTTGCTTTTGGAATTTAAGATAATTTTAATTTAATGAATACTTTTAAAAAATTAATTTATTTCAAACTGATAATTTTTTTTTCTTTCTCATGATTTATTTTTGTTTAAGTAAAATTAACAATTTACCAAGGTTTATAATAAACTATTGATTTTGTAAAGATACAACTTGTAAACAAATGAATATTTACATGATTTAATTCTTTCAGAGAAGGGCTGAAAGACTACGAAGTGATCGTCAAAGGTCTTGGTGCAGGATTCCATCAACCTGTTAATGGAGTGCATCAACTGTCAGAGGTAGGATGTTGATATAATTTTTGGAAAATGTACTGTGAATTAAACTTTTCACTTGACTTGGTAATATAACTTCTACTTTTAAAATTAAAAATATCAAATTTATTTTTATATTTTTCAGGATGATCACCAGAAACTTTATTTACACAATGAGGCTGTGCTTTCCTATGCCAGGAGTAAAGGTTTTACCACTGTAGACACATTTAGTATGACAATGGCCAGATTTAAGGACTTCATGCCTGGAAAATGTTCTTGTCACTTTCATAAAGTAAGATTTTTTTTTGTTTCATTTTGCTTGCCAATTTTTGAAACACCTTAATACATAATGTAAATTGATTCATAATTTAACCATAATTAAGGATCCAAATCTCACATAAAGCATTAATTGGCCCTAGGCAGAAGAGCAGGTTCTATCTCTACCTTACATTTTAATTAGGTTATTATTATATGGTGTTTATATAATTAATATTATGTGGTAGTTAGAATATTTTTAAAATAAATTAAAATATTAATATATATATTTTTTTTTAAATGGTTTGCTGAATTTTAAAAAAAATCTTAAAATATGCATTTCATATTTTTTTAAACTTGAATCACAATGAAATAATATTAATATTAATATTATTATTTATTTTAGATTCTGAGTTTTAAAATGAAAATTTGAATTTTCCGTGCCCTGACACCAACGTTCATAAGACAGAGTTTAAATATATTATGATTTGTTTTTTTTGCCTAGGTTGTTCCACTTGGCGAAACTATCCTGAATAAGTTATCACACAAAGGTTTACTTCTAACTGACTACAACACTAAATATCACGTGGAAGGAGAGATAAATGCTGTGTATTCTGAAATGGTGATAAACAGACTCTGCTCTAAAGACCAAAGATGATATTGATGTCACAAAATATTGTTGAATGTTGGAAAAATGTAATGTGCTTTAACTTTGAAGTTTATATTTTTTAAAATGCATGTGCCTATATTTAATGTTATTACATATCTTTTCTATTTATGATAATGCCCTGGTCAATATTATTTTTTATTAGTTCGTTTCTTTAATATTATTTCACAAGTTTTCAATCAGTAGCATGTATGATAAACATGACATCTATTTTTAACAATGTATAAATTAAATGCTTTGATAAATGTCAAAAAGATTTTAATAAATTAAATAATATAGCCTTTCTTCTCTGTGGCCCATTTTCTCCCCATGTTTAGAACTGCTGATGGTTTTATACTATTACTTAGGCTCACTCTGTGCAAAGCAAATTACTGCTTGGCTTTTCAGCTGAAATATTGTTTTGTTTAGATTTGTGGGTGTTCACCTATTTAGTTCATACATTTCATCTAAATTACCAGTTACATTAAGATGGGTGAAGACATTTTCAGTCTTGTGAAGGTGTAGGATTCTGTCCAATTCTATGTATTTATATATGCAAACATGAGCTTTATCCCAATGTAATTAAGCTCATGTTTGCATTTTGCTATTTTAGAGATACAAATATTCCACTAAAAACACATTAATACAACATTGAATGCATCACTTTTCTTATTTAATTAATTTTTTTTTCTCTTAAAATTGAGACATTTTTAACTCTTCTAAATGTTATTGTGTAATCAGCATTCTTTGTTGTTGTAATTTATTTATCAAACAATTTTGTAAAGGCAATCATGTACATAAGTGTTGTTGAGGGTCCAAAAATATAAACCTACATTAATAAAAATGATTGTGTATGAATCATAATGAATGTTTTATGTTGATGAAAATATATAAAATACTCAAATGACAAATGTGTATCTCATTTTTTAAAGTTGTTATCATGAAGAATGAATCCTCTGTTACAATAGGTAACCAATTTAATGTGAAAGACATTTTATAAAAATTGTCTTTTTAACAATTTTTTCTTGCCATTTAAGACAAAATTATGATTTAATTATTTTTTTAAATTTTAAATTTAGGGGCCATCCATATATTACCTACGCACAAAATTCGTATTTTTTTTACCCCCCCCCCACTCCGTTGCATCCTGTACATTTTTGGGACCATCCCTCCCCCATGCGTAGGTTCAAATTCGCTCAGCCCGCCCCCCCCCCTTTTGAAAAAAATAAGTAAGCCGGAGTCAGAAGATTATTGGTTTTACTCTTTGAAGCCGCCCATAAATGACGTGTCACACGCCTAAAAAGGGGGTGGGGAGGGGGTCGCGCATTTGTGACGAGGGGGAGGGGGGTGTTTAAGAAATGTGACGCACATCAAATTGTGCACTAAAATATTTGAAAATGCGGATTTTTTTTCAGGGGGGGGGTTTCAAAGCATTGGAACCGTCCATTAATGACGTCACGCGATTTTTCATCCCCCCCCCCTCGTAAAGCGTCGTCACAAAATCTTAGACCACCCCCTCCAAGATGACGTCACAAAGCTTTTCGCTCCCCCCATAAAAGTTGTATTGTATTTGAAAAAGAGCATGTTTAAAATCACTTTCTTTGTCATATAAGTATTTATTTAGTGTAGGCTGCATTCTAATATCGTAACACGTGTGAAGTCATGTAAAACACCATATAACAAATAAAATATTTAAGTGGAACTTCTATTTAAAGTTGCTCGTTTTGACGTGACGTCACATTTCTCTAACACCCCCCCCCCACAAGTCAAACATCGTCACAAATATGTAGACGCTTTCCCCTAGGTGCGTGAAATCGCCGTCCCGTTGTGTGTTTATAAGGGCTAAGGCACCAGTGGGCGAAAGAGAAACTTCATCTAATTTCAAGAAATGTAAATCCAAAGGATATATTTTAATGATGTGTAAACGTTTGGTCTGAATCAAATGTTAATTACTTCCAAGCAATTAAAAGTTCACGATTTCGTTTGCAATAATATAACATTATTGCATATCAGTCTTGACTCAGTCGTTTGCAGCCAGAGCGGTTTATGTTACTATGCTTAGTATTATGCAAATTAAATGAGTTGTGCGTACGTACACATTCAGTCGAGACCCCCCCTCCCCACGCATGCATACGCAAAATGCCGTAAATTTAAGACCACCCCCTCCTTACGTACGTACTATATGGATGGCCCCTTATGAATATATGACCATATTTGCATTAAATCTATTCTCGTGATTTTAATTTCAACTCTTTATTTGCTTAAAAAACAATTACAATTACATAAATAAATTAAAAGCTGCATGTTTTAAGTAGTTTTTATCATGCAGAGTAGATTTATTAATAAAATCCTGAAATCTTCACTAATTCTAAAAAATTAAATAAATTCATTTAATGTGGTAAAGTCTGTATGCAGCTTCTTCGAAACTAGTAGGAGTTCTATTCAAATGAATTAATTAAGTATTCATTTTAGCGTAAAATCTTATGGACTACAAGTCTGACTGACTGCTAATGCCATAATATTTTTTATTAGTCTTGACTGACTTAAACTTTTTTAATTTGATAACTTGCACAGAAATCTTTTTATTTGGAACATTAAATAAATGATATCCATTCCATTAAACAATTGTTGATTTAAAGTGCACTAAATAGATATTGCAAATCATGATTTTTGCTTTTGATTCTATGTTCAATCACAGGGCAATGATTTTAAATTTTTAATATTTGTAGGTTCATTGGAGTCACCATGACAATCAATATATGTGATATCTATCACCTCAGTGTCGTTCCCCTTCAAAATAATTTTCATTGCCCTTAATGGAAAAAAAAATTCAGTCGGAAGCTAAAGTCATGCGCCCATAAGGCATGAAATTAAATAAATCCTTGTACAAGTATTTTGAATTATTTTATCTAAGGAAATGTATCAATTTATTGCTGTCAATTGTGAAAACAAATTAACAACAATGTGCATTATTTTTTTAATAAAATTCATAACATTTGATGTAATGTAATAAAAATGTGTACTGTTGAAGTAGTTTTAATAAATCAGTGAAAAATAATGCTTAAAACTGATTTTATTTTTACTTGTTAATTTTAATTAAGAAAAATACAAAAGGTCTAAATTTGGAGCATTAATTTATACACATCGATATTTAAAATGTTTGAAATAGAATTATTCTGATTAATGAACTTGATAACCAGGAGGGATAACAGTGACAAGCCGGTAAAATTGCAAGACGTAAGAAACTGCTTTTATCTGGGAAAAATAACTGGGCTAATTGTGCAGCGACAATGATATTACTGTCGGAACTTTCCAGGGAAAAAATCCCGATTAAGGCAATCACCAGCACATGCAACGTTTTTGTGGGATACTAGGAGATTGTAAGTTAATTTTATCATTCAATTAGATCTCATAGATAAGTATTACAGTGGAACCTCTAATACTAATAGCGAGCATAATTCGCTCCAGAGTGTTACTCGTTAAGCAAAACACTCGTTAAACGAAGTAATGTTTTCCATACAATCAATGTAAAATACGATAATGCGTTCCATGCTGAAAAAATATTCATGTTTCCAAACTTTGTATTAACATATATTCAATTAAAACTACTTATGAATGGACAAAGAGTGAAACAAAATTCGTAAAATGAATTTATGATAATTATATATTTTTTAACTAGAAAATTTTCTAAAGACAATTGTTTTTGCCAACGCTTCAAAATTTGAAGAAAATGTGTCAACCGTTTCGTAGACATTCTAGACATTCTGGCAATTTTTTGCTCGTTAAGTGAGCAACTTTTTCAACTTTTTTGTGTGCTCGTTATGCGAATTACTCGTTATGCTAGGTGCACGTTATGAGAGGTTCCACTGTATTATTTTATTACAATACAAGTAGTAGTAATACATTGTACAATTCAATCACCACACCAAGGAAGGTGCTTATTCTTTTTACTAAAAGGTCAAGCATTAAGTAAATTAACACTCAAAACAATGTCTTTTTGTAACTAATAAAGTAATTGCACACTACGTTCAGAAATGATGTTCATATTTGCATTGCAATATATTATAATTAAAACGTTCATGACAAACATACCAGATCAAATGGTCTTAAAATGTTATTATAATTTATAATTATTTATTTATGTATTCCTGGAAACCCAATAGATAAATTTTGAAAATAAATATTATTTTTTATATAGGGAGAAAGGAGCGTAATGGTAACATTGTATACACTTCCACATCTTTTGTGATTGTCATGTTCTGCTAAACCAAGTGATTTGGATGTAAGACTACATTTTTTAAATAGTTATAAGCAATATTATTGATAAAATTTACAAAGAATTGAGTGTAGATGAGATTATGGAACCGACCAAAACTGGCGGCGATACGGGCACTGTGAAAAAAACAGTGGAAACATGAATGTTGACTTCCGGATCAATGAATTTTTCCATGGCCTGAAAAATTTTCATTTTAGAAATGTATATATAAAACAAATCTTTCATATGTCCATCATATCTCCCCTATTATGACATACTTAAATCAAAGTACTACCTAAAGTATTCAAACAGTACAGCAACTAGCAACAGCTCATGAAGTCTTATTTCACAATTGAATTCAAATTCAATGATTTTTGTGGGAGGGCATGGTGGTATCTGGATTACGTCAGTTAGTGTAAAGTAGTTAAGGACCAAGAATGGACAGTAAGTCATTTTGTTTTGTTGTTTATTTTAAGCAGGAGAATAATCAAAGGTTGAACTCAGATTAAATCCTAATAATTTTGTGTGTGACTATAGATTAACATCACTCAGTAGACTTTAATTATCTTATCTTATCTATACGGCTTTGTGGGTTCCACGCATGACCCAGCCGCCTAACTAGTGTTAGGTACCCATTCGGAGCTGGGTGACTTTGGGATGCCCTAGGCCCCGGGAACAAATCCTTGCCTTCACATGGATCCGAACCCGTGACCATCGGTACGCCAGTCGAGCGCGCTGCCACACGACCACCGCGCCCCATTATGTTCCATTCTAAAGTTATCTTCACCGGTATTTCAGGACTGATTTACAATAAGCAAAATTTATTTTAAAAAATAAAATCAAAGACCACGAAAAGTAAAGTAATAAAGACAAGAAGACCATCCAATATATTTCATAGGTCTAAAGTCTATCACTATCATTGAGGGAAACAAAGGAAAACCCCGTGCTTTCAGAATCACCACTTTCGTTGAGCTCCACACTGTTCTCCCAGTCGCTGGAGGAATGTTTCCCCGGGCTGTTACCTTCTTCACTGCCTTCACTGTCCACCGAGCAAACTACGGTACTTCAAGATCACAGGGTTGAAGGTCATCCTCAGAAACCATGAACATATTGGCCAGGGATGAATTATGAATACGCGCCGACAAGCTAATTGGTTTGAGTAGTTGCCAACACGCCGTTTTGAGAGGCATGGGATCTGATTGTGAAAGCAGACATCCTCAAACATTGACCTTCTTTCTCGCTGGGATAATCATGGCGTCATCCCCATCGAGACTCTCGTCGAGGTTTTCCCCGGGAGACTCGAGGTCTAATGAGAGTAGTTCTATTGACGAATTCCGTTTGGATGAGAGCTGCGAAAGCGACCTCGAATCTTTGAACACGGTACTCGTATTTGACGGGACAAGATCGCTTGCCACGCTGTGGGATCGATTACTGCTACCAGCTTCGTAATTCCTGACAATTAAGCCAGTTCTTTCATCAAAGACCACCTCTTCCTCTTCAGAAGCTTTCTTTTGATTTTCGAGAAAGGTAAGTCCGAATCCCTTCCCTGATTCAAGATCTTTGCATGATTCAGGAGGCGAGGGCGTGTCCCGTAAAGCAGATGGAGCGCCTCAGTTTTTGGTACTGAGACCCCCCCCCCACGTTGTTAGGACCCCATCGTGATGCTCATACTCATGTCACCGTAAACCGTCATTGGCCAAGACTCGTCTTCTGAGGGCTTCTCCGAGACAGAGCTTGATGAGATAAACATCGGCACAGGTGTCGTCCTCAAAGTATCAAATGAGTTAGACTGCTTGAAACATAAGCATAGTTAGAAACAAAAGACTAAAATTGGGTCGGCAATGAATGCTAGTATTACTAATATTAATTTCAAATGATCAAATGAGGTTGACTGCAGAGATTTTCCAACCAGAGATTGAATAGCTACCTAACTGCAGCCTCCAGGACAGAACTATTTCTATTTAGTGTTCAATCAGGCCAAAGCACATTCTTTTCAAACACAAATTCCAGATGAATGTATAAAAAGAAACTCATTAGCTTTAAATATTCAAGAGATTTATTGAAAATAGCTAAAACTATACATAGATACACTTACATACATAAAATTCTTTTTACAGTGGAACTAAAATGGTTGCTTCTCCTGGAACATATCTTCTAGAGGATGTTATCATTTAAAAGAATAACATTTAGTACATTTTAATAAATGAGTTGTTCATTGTTATTTTCTCTCCTCTCCCAATATTTTCATTTAATATTTAACTTGGTCTCAATATTTTAAAAGTCAGAACTGATTCAATTCTTTAGACATGTTTGCATGTCATATGTGTAGTAAATAATAATAAAACAAAATGATTTCTTGGGATATTCAAACAAAGTTGCCAATGCAACCCTCTTCGTATATAGAACTAGCAGACCCATCGTGCGTTGCAACGATCTCAGTAAAAAGGAATACATATAGATAAAAAAGAAATTACTTTAAGGATCACCCATCAGTTTAACATGACGCTCGAAAATCTGTTCATTTTCATTACAAATATATAAATACAAGGTTGTGCTGCGGCGCCGTGGCGCCTGCAGCGCCCAATTTTTTCAAATGCCCAACTAACTTATCCTTGTTTGATAAATACTTAATATTGAACATACTGAAATGTAAACAAAGTATTTTATAATAGGGATTGTATGGCGCCTAAGGCGCTCTCACTGCAGCTGTGGGGCGCCTACCCTTTTTTATCAAAATCCCAAGTAACTTATCATTGTTTGATAAATACGAATTATTAAACTTGCTGAAGTGTACACACAGTATTTTATAATTATAAATCATAAAATTATATTTTTTCATCGTTCCCTTTTCAAAAATTAAAATATAAGCTAAAACAATATTTTTTTTACAGCGCGTCTTTAATTTATAATTATTTTGCACACCTTTTTGCGCGCCTTTCGATGCACACCTTGTATTAAAATATAAGCTCAAAAAATGACATCATAGCTTCCACATCCTTCCAGACAGCCAGCCAGTGACTTGGACTATTATATTATTTATATTTATCTAAATTGCTCAATATCATGTAAAATTGAATGGGGAATACAATATACTAAAAGTTTAGTAAAAACACATTTAGGGCCCCCAGCCCAGAGGAAATGGACATTAGGAGTTCAGTGCCCTATAGTAATTTAATATAGGCTCTTAAGTTTTTATATACCAAATTTGGTCAAAATCCAGTTATTTTCTCATTATCTAACAATTAAACTAATTTTTATTTAGCCAAAATAAGAAAAAAAAATACATTAAGGGGCCCCCTGGCCCATTCAGTTCAAGCAGCGCGCTCGACTGGTGTACAGATGGTCATGGGTTCGAATCCATGTGACGGCAAGGATTAGTTCCCGGGGCCTAGGGCGTCCCTGAGTCACACAGCTCCAAATGGGTACCTAACACTAGTTAGGCGGCTGGGTAATGCGTGGAACCCACAAAGCCGTGGCCTGTGAACGCTGCTTCACTTGCCAATAGATCATCTGTCATGGTCTGTGGATGCAATTATCTTCTGCATAGAAGGATTGCTGTATAGATAAGATAAGTACATTTTGAAAACCTGTTTATTTAAATTCAGATTCATCATGGATATATTTCTCAAGATCGTTAAAAATAGAATGGCAAATAATATATCAAACATATACGAAAAAAAAATTGGGGCCCCCGGCCCAATCGAGGTAAGATGCAAATTTCAACATGCTGTTCATTTTAATTCAGTTTCATCATGGATATACTTCTCAAGATCGTAAAAAATAGAATTGCAAATAATATCTCAACCATATTCGAAAAAAAGACATTTGGGGCCCCCAGCCCTGAACAATTGAACATTAGAAGTGCCATGCCCTTTTTTATTTTAATATGGGCTACCCCGTTTTTATATATACTAAGTTTGGTTAAGATCCAATCATTTACTCAGTAGCTATCACATAAACTAATTTTTATATAGCTAATATAATAAAAAAAATGACATTAAAGGCCCCAGGGCCCAATTAGTGCAAGATATCAAGTTCAAAACACCTGTTTATTGCAATCAATTTCATAGTGAATATATTTCTCTATATTTGTCTAGATCTTTAATACTTGAATGGGGAATAAAATCTTAAACGGTCATTTAAAAAAGACATTTTGGGCCCCCGGCCCCAAAGAAATGGACATTAGGAAATTAGTGCCCTATAATATTTCAATATTGGCTACCAAGTTGTTAAATACAAAGTTTGGTTAAGATCCATCAATTTACCTAATAGCTAACGCTTTAAGTAATTTTTATATAGCTCATATAAGAAAAAAATCATATTATGGGCCCCCGGCGCCCCATGAGTGTTAAAAATTGCAAAAAAAGTTGCCAGTTACCATCCCAGGAGCATACTCAAAAGTCTCCAAAAGTTTCATGGCAATCAGATGAATGGTTTAGTTGGCTATAAAGGACATACAAATGTACATACAAAAATACTTTTATTTTTAAATATATAGATAAAGCAACTACCCCCAAGTTTCCAGGTTTGATGTCACTCTTACATTATGAAATTCGTTTAATAGCTATATAAAATGCAGAATGTACAAATCAATTCCAGGGAATGAAAGTGAAAGTGCTAAAAATAGTGATAATAAAATAACGACGCGGATAACATTCAAAATAAAGCAATAAGTATAAGTACATCATATATATGTATGCAAAATTTCCAGGAAAAGTTGGAGTTAGCAGTAATGCAGGTGACTGGTAATCCTACACTCTTCAGACAGTTTCATTTCATCATTAATTTGTCAATATAATGCAATGGATGCAGCTGTAAAGCCATTGATCATTGATAGCCAAAGTAATAAGCCGGAAGGGTGGCTTGTTGATGTTAAAAGAGAGAGAATTTTTAAAAATTTAATTTATAATGAATCACACATTGGGGATAGGAGGTTGAATGTAATACTTACTGTAACTAGGATAAATAGCATATGACACAAAACAAACAACAACAAAAAAAAAGGGATTTGAAATTACACAAAATTACCTAATAAAGAACATTTTCATCACCAGTGTATAATATTGTTATGATGTGCGTGCTCTTTAAAAAAAAATCAATTTTAATTAAAAGCATGTTTTAAAAGTCACTGGTGACAAATTATTCTTCATATCTTGATTAAATGCCCATGAAAAGAATTTGAAACATTAATTAAATAGTGAAAAGAAACAAAGGGTTTAAATCTTCTGATTTCTAACTGCATGCAAGACCTACTGCATACACTGCTTTGTACAGTAAGGCTATTATTATTAATAAAAGCTTAAATTTGTAAATTTATTTTCGTGAAATTTTCTTTCTTGTAAAAATTAGAGTCTTATTAAGGGCCATCCATATGTTACGTATGCACAAAAGGTCGTATTTTCGTACCCCTCTCCCCCTGTAACATCCCGTACATTTTCGGAAACCCCTCCCCAATGCGTACAGATACACTACCTCCCCTTCCCCCTGTTTGAATAATTAATTTTAAGCAAGAGTCAAAAGAAACAGGTTTTACTCTTTGTGGTCGTGCGTCCTTAAATGACATCACGCGCCTGGGGGAGGGGAAGCAGTCACGGATTTGTGACGAGGGTGAGTGGGGGTATTTAAAAAATATGACGTCACATCAAAATGCGCAAATTTAAATTCAAATTCCACTAAAATATTTGATTGCTTGCAATTTATTTAAAGACGTTTTCAATGGCTTCCCGCGTGTTTCGATATTAGAGTGCAGCCTTACATTAAATACATACTTAAATTTAAATGATAAAAAGTAATTTGCAACATACTAATTTTCAATTAGAAAATACGGCTTTTAGGAGTGGGAAGTTAAGCTTTGTGACATCATATTGGAGTGGGGGAACTACGTTTTTATGATGAAGTATGACGAGAGGGGGGGATATAAAATCTGTAAAATCGCTTTAAGTCGTTTATGGACGGCACCTTTGTAGTTTTTTTTTAAATATCGTGTTTTTCATGTTGCAATTTTTGAAGAAATACAATAGAACATTTAAATTTCATTGTCTTACACACTGCATAGAGGTGCCATCCACAAATGACATCACGCCCGGGGGAGGGGGTGGAGTGGGGTCACGCAATTGTGATGATGTGAGACGAGGGGGAGGGGGTGTTTAAGAAATATGACATCACATCAAAATGCGCTACTTTAGATAAAAGGTCAAATTAAATATTTGATTGCTTACAATTTATTTATCTACATTTTCAATGACTTCACAAGTGTCACGATATTTGAGTGCAGACTTGCACTTAATACTGATTTAAATGACAAAAAAGTTATTTGCAACGTAACATGCTAATTTTCCATTACAAAATACGGCTTTTATGGGGGAGGGAGGGGGGGGGGTTAAATTGACCAAAATCGTGTGACGTCATTCATGGACACACCCCCCCCCCTAAAAAAACAACAATAAAATAACAACTTATTAAATAGAGCAAAATAAACAGTGAAATCGCCATCCTGTTATGTAAATATAACGGCCGAGGCACTGGTGGGCAAAAGAGAAACTTCTATTAATTTCAAGAAATGGAAATATTTTAGTAATGTGTGAACGTTTGGTCTGAATCAAATGTTAATTTCTTCCAAGAAATTAAAAGTTCAGAATTTCCTTTGCATTAAATTATAAAACATTATTGCATATCAGTCTTGACTCAGTCGGTCTCGAATGTCGTTTTAAGCCTGAACGTTTACGTCACTAGGCTTAGTATTATGCAAATAAAATTTGTTGCGCAAACTTACACATTCAGTCGAGATCCCCCTCCCACTGTACACGTGCATGCACAAAATTTTGTCAATTGAAGACCCCCCCTCTTGCGTACATAATATATGGATAGCCCTTAGTGTAAAGCATTTTCAATAGAATTACTTTTGAAAAATGACTCTCCAGAGTGTGACCTTTTGTGTACTGTTAGGTACTTGAAAGGTTTTACTCCAGAATGTGTCCTTTTGTGTACTGTCAAGACTCCAGATTGAGTAAAACATTTCCCACAGACATTACATTTGAATGGTTTTTCTCCAGAATGTGTCCTTATGTGTACTGTCAGTTTACCAGACTGTGTAAAACATTTCCCACAGACATCACATTTGAATGGTTTTTCTCCAGAATGTATCTTGTTGTGTTCTGTCAGTCCACTAGATTGTGTAAAACATTTCCCACAGACATTACATTTGAACGGTTTTTCTCCAGAATGTGTCCTTTTGTGTACTGTCAATTTACCAGATTGTGTAAAACATTTCCCACAGACATTACATTTGAACGGTTTTTCTCCAGAATGTGTCCTTTTGTGTACTGTCAATTTACCAGATTGTATAAAACACTTCCCACAGACATTACATTTGAATGGTTTTTCTCCTGAATGTGTCCTTTTGTGTTTATTTAGGTTACCAGAACTTGTAGAACATTTCCCACAGACATTACATTTGAATGGTTTTTCTCCAGAATGTGTCCTGTTGTGTACTGTCAGTTTACCAGATTTTGTAAAACACTTCCCACAGACATCACATTTGAATAATTTTTCTTCAGAATGTGTCCTTTTGTGTTTATTTAGGCTACTAGAAGTCGTAAAACCTTTCCCACAGACATCACATTTGAAAGGTTTTTCTCCAGAATGTGTCCTTTTGTGTACTGTCAGTTTTCCAGATTGTGTAAAACATTTCCCACAGACATCACATTTGAATGGTTTTTCTCCAGAATGTATCTTGTTGTGTTCTGTCAGTCCACTAGATTGTGTAAAACACCTTCCACAGACATTACATTTGAATGGTTTTTCTCCCGAATGTATCCTTTTGTGTCTTGTCAGGACTCCACATTGTGTAAAACATTTCCCACAGAAGTTACATTTGAATGATTTTTCTCCTGAATGTGTCATTTTGTGTACTGTCAGGACACTAGATTGTGTAAAACATTTACCACAGATGTCACATTTGAATGGTTTTTCTCCAGAATGTGTCCTTTGATTTGTTAGGTGACCAGATTTTCTAAAACCTTGACCACATACGTCACATTGAAAGGTTTTTCTTTGGAATGTGTCCTTTTGTGTATATTTATGTGACTACTAAGTAAAAAGCATTTCCCTCAAACATCACATTTGAATTGTTTTTCTCCAGAGTGTGTCCTTTTGTGTACTGTTAGGTGACCAGAGTCTGTAAAACATTTACCACAAATATCACATTTGAAAATTTTTTCTCCTGAATGTGTCCTTTTTATTTAGGTCACTAGAACTTGTAGAACATCTCCCACAGACATTACATTTGAATGGCTTTTCTCCTAAATGTGCAATTGTTTGTTGTGTTAGGTTACCAGATTTTGCAAAACACTTCCCAAAGACATCACATTTGAAATGTTTCTAACGTGAATTTATCACTTTGTGTTATGTTGTCAGACTGTAGTAAAATTTCTCAACGATTTCACATTTAAAAGCTCTTTCTCAAGAACGTTCCTTTGTTCAATGCTGTTATCAAATTTATATAGATCTTTCCCACAATTATTACATTTAAAAGATTTTTTTCCCTTGATACCTCATTTCTAATAGGTATTTTAAACTATCTAATTCTAATGATTTTTCAGTCTAAATATTTCCACTATCGTCATTTGGCAGTACTGATTACTATGTCCCTTAAGTGACTTAGACGTGGTACTAAGTTTGTACTTGATATATCTGAAATTCAGAAAGAAAAATTTTAGTAGTTAGTACTTATTGTATTGATAGCAGGTGGTCAGCAAAAAATATTAAAATAATAAAATAAAAATGGACTTAAGCCTTCAAATGAAAAACAAATGTCATATTATATCTCTCTATTATGCAACAGTGACACATAACTATAGAATACTAAATATGCTGTCAATATCTTTATCTAAATGAGATAAGCTACCTTTATTCTAAAAGTCGAAAAGATGTAAATTTTATCAGTTACTATATATTATAAATAGAAGAGTGAAGGGCTTACCAATGGTATCTACACCTCTGTCATCAAGACTAGGCTCCTGCACACAAACATAGCTTGTGGTTATGAAGAACAGCCAACAGTCTGAATGTTTATTCCAAAATACTTTTTCCAACGGTCTCTTTAGTATATCTGACACAAATTCAAACAAATCACAAATATTACTTAATAAATGTCATCTCTTTTTAAACTTTATAACTCAATTTTAAAAATAAAAATAATCAAGTATTTAACAAAGTAGGTTATTTTTCAAAATTTATTTTTACTTAAGTGGACTGAAACTATTTGTCCATTTACTCGTGATTTGATATAATTTTTCTAAACATTGTAGTAGAAGCACGTAAAGTACACAATGTGTTTTGAAACCCTTGGCCTTAGGATATAGACAATATAGTAAGAAATTAATTATTCAATTATAAACCAATGAGAACAATCATTGCTCTCATTTGACACTTAGGATTTCACAGCAGCTAAGTTTTTATTTTATATTTCTATATATTCGTTTTATTTGTGTACTATTTGTTCGTTGAGGAAGGCTCTTTGCCTAAACGTTTTCTATTTTGTTATGTACTGTCAGGCTCAATCATACCCTGTTTACCCTGTCATAGGTACTTCAATACTCGTTAGCGCATCGTTCAGCTCATGTTGTAAATTCACTCAAAATTTGTCATTGCAATTTTACAGTCTTTCTTAAGGCCAGATCGGTAGTTCGCATTTTAGTTTTAGCTCCCATTTATTCTAATATAAAAGCGGAGTTCGTCATCGGTGACTTGTGCAACGGAATTTTGTGAGCACAGTGGTATCTATTGTACAGTGTTTTTGATATCCTTATCGGCAGTGATTTAATTCTTTTGAAAGGTGTGTTAGAATAATGTTATTTTAAAAACAACCTTAAGGGTTAAAGGCTAGAGGTAAAAAACTGTTTTAGATTATTTATTTTACAATCAATATAAATTTATTTCATAAAAAATGGTTCAGACTGAAGAAAGTTACAAAATTCTGAAATTTGTCAAAATATATCGAGTCATCGCCCCTCAAAAAAATAGGAGGAGTTGTCGGAAATGGCTTACTGTTCTAACTTTATCCATTTTGCATTGTAATGCATATATTTAATTACATATTCTAATGAAAAGATTTAGTTTAAGTTATTTTTTTTAGTTTAATATAATAATAATAAACTGAATGATTGAACAGTAAAAATATTAATGAAAAGTTAATAGAAATAAAAACTATTCAGTTTCAATAATAATTATTATATAATTTACTATAACCCTCTGTACTAATACTACCAAATATACCAAGTTAGTTAGGTAAAATTATTAATAAAAGACAACTTACAATTAGATCCTAATACTAATAGTGTTCTAGTACTAAACCTAATAGTCTAATACTAATAGTAAATTTGCAATCTCTGTCATGTCTGAAGTAGACCTGCCAGCCGATTTTATTTTTAAATTTTGGCTGGCCGAAATAATTTTTCGACTGATATCCGGATTTCTCCGTAAATTGTCATTTGCAGCAAAATATTCGTCAAACATCATCCAAGGATGTTCCAGCAAGTGTTACAGGTGCCGATATGTTGAGAGATGGGCAATTAATTTTGAAGAAGTCAAGAAAACCATATTTAGCCACATTTTCAAAGGCGAGCAAGTCTCTAAAGAACCAGATAACGATATCTCTTGTCAGTTCATGACTTGATGTTGCCTGACATTGACTGTTGCCTTCTCAATACTTATGGAAATATCCCAAAATTGTATTGACTTTTCTTGACTTTGTACTGACACATTGTGCTTGACACTTAAGTGAAGATTCATATTGCCCCTTGATGTAATTGCGGCAAAATTGGTTACTTTTGAAATGTGACCCTACTTTTCACAGAATGACTGCTGAGCAGTGAGACACAGCTGACAATAAACTCGATCTTCGTCTACATTCTCCCACTAGCAGAGAATAGGCCACCAAAATATTTCCAGCTTTGTGCTTTAGAATTTCCAAGTAGATGGTTTAGGTTTTACTTGTAGGTTTTTAATGAACTGCCTCTTTTCCCGGTTTAGATTGACATTTGCTGACATTTGAGTTCCCCTAAAGTTATCATATAGTCATAAAGAATTGTTACATCAGAAATGGTGTAACGTAAAAAGGTAATCCTGCAGTCTTAGCACGTATATCATTTCACTGCGAATTTTAATTTTCTCTTGAGAACTTTCGTTTTTAATTTATTAAATGCATTTATATGTTATATTTTAGCTATTATAGCGCTAATTTCCTAGGCTTTTTAATTTATAAGGCTGTTTTCGGCTCTTGACGCTACATAATCAGAGTAACGTAGGATACATCCATTTTGTTTATCTTTTTATTATGTAGCGTCAAGGGCCGAAAAAGCCTTATAAATTTAAAAGCCTTACAAATTATCGCTATAATAACTAAAATATAACATATATAAATGCATTTAATAGAATAAAAATGAAAGTTCTCCCATGAAAATTAAAATGCGCAGCAAAAAAAATTACGTGCTAAAACTTCAGGATAATCCTTAAAAATCATCAGTTATTGACTAAAGTACATGTAGTATCTAGTTTATGGAAACAATTAATTTAGGCTTACATATCTGCTAGTATAAGATCGTTGCGCCATAATTAAGTAATAATAAATCGCCTATTTACGACAAAGCTGAAAGATAACTTAAATTAATTAATTTATTTATTTGTATTTTAATTAGTATTTTATAAATTAAGATTGTTAGAAAAAGATAACTTGCAAGAGCTGTATCAATGATTTTATTGATTATTTAGGTTAAAAAAACTGTCACTTTCGGTGACGGTTATTCTAAATCTTTCTATCTTAAAACAGAACGCAATTAAACTTAAGAAAACAAAATTTACGTTACGGCGGGTCGTTCATTTTTCGGCGGACAAAATACGGCGGCTAATGCGGTGCGCCGCATATTTTCCCTTGGACGAAAATTTTGCAGAGTATTCGGCGCGCGGCGGCGGCTGAGGGGGTCTAGTCTGTAGGGTCTGTCCGTGACGCTACTAATTTTAGAAAGCAGCGCACCAAATTACTGCACCAATGAATCAAAAGGTGTGCGAATAAAAGATGCACTGTAAATAAATATTATATGACGTCATTGTTTTAACTCATATTTTAACTTTGGAAAAAAGAACAATTTAAAAAGAGGATTTGATGATGGTTAATTATAAAATTAAAAAACAAAGGGGGCGCGGTAGGCGCCTTACAACCCCTATATAAGATACTTTGTGTACATTTCAGAAAGTTTAATATTTCATATTTATCAAACAAGGACAAGATAGTTGGGCTTTTGAAAAAGGTCGGCGCCGTAGACGCCCTAAAAAAATAAGTGCATTTTTTAAAAAAATAATTTGATTTCAGCTGAAAACTTCTGTATTTTTTGACGGGTGATACGCTAGTACTAATAGTATTTGATAGTATTTATTATTAATATACTAAATTACTGGTATTTTATTTATAATTATAATTATGTTTACTATTAAATTAAATTTAAGAACATAATAATTAAATGATCTGTCTAATACTAAGTCAAGTCCAAACTGATACATAATACTTACCTAAGAATTAATAATGATGATGGTACATTTAAAACGTACTTGTCTTTGAAATAGTTTGTAGGGTAATATAATTATTAAAATAATATATATATTTTCTTAAAGTCTCACTTACTTAACATCATCTTTTTACAATTAGAAAGATGTTGACATAGACTTTGGACAAAAAAAAATTGTTTACAAAATCAATGAAAAGAAATAAATCTAAATAATTAAAATTAAATAACATAAAAAAAAGTATAGGTATAAAACAAGAGATAATAATAATTAATAATATTCCATTGCATAACTTTTAATTTAAATTTAATTAAATGCTATACAGGCTATACCATTGTATCGTCTTTCGTTTTTTCATGCTTTAAATTAAATTAACTTAATGAAATGGATTTATGTTGACCTCAGGTACAATGCTAGTTTTGGAGAGAATAATAATTATTCTTTTTCATTACAGAGTCTCGTCCAATTAAATATTATGTATGAAAGTTAATAAAAAGTTACTTCACAATTATACAGAATCAGAATAAAAATACAAAGTTGATTGCACTGGACACTGGAACAGTTAATAATAGTAATAGTATAGTATAGTTTTATATCAGCTAAATCCGTTGTATTACTAATTAATTAATTAATGATTAATCATTAACAAACGATATGCAGGTCCGCTCAGATTATTGCTAAAATGGATACAAATATAAGATTCAAATTCAAGACACCCGAAAGACGGTTAAAATGACAATTGAATTAGTTTGACATTATTCTCACGGTCAAAATTTTAAAGTGAGAGTCAGTAACACTAGTAACAGTGACCGTTAGTATTATTTGTTAATTTTTATTAACATTTTTAATTAAAGGCATTACCCAAGTCCAAGGCATTTAGTTTTAGATATCGACCAGACCATGACCATAATCATATTGTCATTATTGTTTGGCATCATCATTGAATCATTGTCACGGCCAAAACCGTGCGGCAGTGCGAATAACGCTAGGCATGTTGGACATTATTCGCACTGCCAAAACCGTGCAAATAACGCTTACCTTTACTGATTTAAGTAAGTAGGCCTAATTTAACTGTAACCATTAATAATAGTAATAGTAGGCCTATTAATAATAATAATAATAGTAGGTTAGTAGTAAGTAGGCATTAATACTTCTTGACTTCTTGTGTATGTGTTTAAATTAGTATTAGTAAAAGTAAGTTACTTCGGTTTTTTTTGCTCTACAGAAATAAATTGCGCTGAAATAAGAAATTACCATTATTTTTACCCCCCAAAAATATAGCAAAATCACATCTTAAGAAAAACACATAAAAAATAGCCTACCACTACCACAAAACTTCACGAATCGAGAGAGATAACTAGCAAAAGCAAGCACCGCCAAATCCGGAAGTCATCCACTGTAAAGCTTGGGTGTCGCGTAAACGTGACGTCACATTTTGCTCTTACTACTTTATAAGATATTTAAAAATAAAATCGGTATATGAGCTTCTGTGCTCTCACGGTTAGGACATTAGATTTTTGAACTCTAGGTGTCAGGTGGAGGTTCGAGTTTCGTTTGAGTCTTTTTTTTTAAAGTTTGTTGTTTCAGTTTTAGGGTCTGGGTTAGGTTTAGTTGTCTATTTTTTAAATTAAAATAGAAAAAGAGTTTCGTTTGAGTCTTTTTTTTTAAAGGTTGTAGTTTCAGTTTTAGGGTCTGGGATAGGTTTAGTTGTCTATTTTTAAAATTAAATTAAATTAAATAGAAAAAACAACAAATATAATATAGCAACCAAAAATATGATTTATCGAGCGCACCGTTCTCTTTGCTTTTACCAAATTAATTTTAAAATCATAAATCTTTTTAAAAATAAATTTTAAGCTATTAAGGTGGACTGGGTATAACATCTCCATCTCTTTCAACTTCAACTATTGGTGTTCCTTCTCCATCTCTTTCAACTATTGGTGTTCCTTCTCCATCTCTTTCAACTATTGGTGTTCCTTCTCCATCTCTTTCAACCATTGGTGTTCCTTCTCCATCTCCTTGAACTTCAACTATTGGTGTTCCTTTTCCATATCCTTCAACTATTGGTGTTCCTTCTCCATCTCCTTCAACTTCAACTATTGGTGTTCCTTCTCCATATCCTTCAACTATTGGTGTTCCTTCTCCATCTCTTTCAACTATTGGTGTTCCTTCTCCATCTCTTTCAACTATTGGTGTTCCTTCTCCATCACTTTCAACTATTGGTGTTCCTTCTTCTTCAACTAACACTGGTGTTATTTCGGAAAGATCAACGACATCGAACCTTTCTACAATAGCATTGCCACCTGATCGGTAGATGTTAGTGAGCTTCTCTACTATGGTCAATTTCTGGTGAAATTCCCTATTTGATGATTGTGCCAAGATAGATGCCAATTCCCGAGTAACCTACATTCATTTTTCAAAAATTTTAAAAATATTACAAGTAAAAATCGAATATATAATAATTCGGATAAATATATTATATATATATAGCCGAGTGTTGGTTATATTGTTAGTATGACTAATACTGAATGAACAGCTAATAAATCAACTAACTCAATGCAGGTAAGTTAAGGACTATAGTTCTTAATAGTGCTTATTTGAATATTTCCTCAGGTTCACACAGTAACTGACGTGTAAGTATTTGAACACAGGAAACACAGAGTACAATTCTATTACAGTCTATGCTCTACTGCTGTCCCTAGCTAAGCATTGTCCTAACCAAGCGCTGGGGTGACTCTTTCTTAACCAGGTCCTGGGTGACTCTGTCTTGTCTCCTACTGTCGTCTCCTTATATTGATCACCAAAGGTATGTGGCTGACACTCGAGAATGCCCCCTTGGTGTGAGCAATACAATTCTCCGTCTTTCACTCCCTAACACATGTCCAATGACTATCTTCTTGGGTTTCCCCAGTCGTTCCTAATAGTCTCGTCTCTATAGTCTCGTCCACAGACACTAAAAGTTTCATTTCCTGTCTCTGCACAAGTGTCATTGTTCTACACCCCTACCTTACGGGGCTGGGGGTGGGGAACGGCCGTCATCTTTTCGTTTCCGACTCCAATATATTTTAGAACCGCGCGTCCTCCCTCCCGGTCCCTGTCAGCCCTTTGTTTGAGTGCGTGGGGGATGAGCAGTGGCGGGCTCGCCCCTTGTATGTTTTGCCATGTATTCTTTTGGGGTACCCGGCCACATATATATAAACACTAACAGTAGAAAAATATTATCAATATTATTGTCTTATCAATATCATAACTCATACGCATTTGTAACTGCTTGTTGACGCAATCAATAGAATCAATCGTTGCTTTTTCGTTTTAAAACAAATATAACGTTTTTATTTAAATAATAAAGTTGGCTGTCCATTAGCCACAATATTAAACCACAAACAGTGTCAGACACTTTAAGCTTCATCCACGTAATCTTAAATTACTAACAACTAGGATTAAGACGTATGCTTTTCTATAACCGCACTAAGACATCACATTTTTTAATTTCCCCATATGATGACACATTCACCGATGATATAAGAAGATGTTTTTTTAATATCCCACACTGCGCAATCACAGAACAGGTTTGTCAACACTGATGTACCGAAAAAAAACTGGTTCAACCAGAAATTGATATATCATCCGCATGTTCCCACACACCACAATAATGCACACCCCAAATCCACATATGACCACACCACGCACATGTTTTCATATCAACAAACATTTCCGTTTATGTAAAAACATTTATAAATAAACATAAACACGCGAACAACAATAATATAAAACAGTTAATCAATTCATTTTTACTTGTTTATTTTGTCTTATGAAATTAAACACAATAAAATGGTAATCAATAAAATAAACTGTTTAAAATAATAACATAGTTGATACTTCAATAGAATTAAATATTAAATTTTACTTAAAATACAATTTCCAAATGTAAAAGAAAGGTAAGTATTAAAATATAACAAGAAATTCAAATAGTATTACGAGATGTGACAGCTTTGTTCAGGGCCGGATTTAAGAGACCCAGGGCCCCTAGGCACTTTTTACTTTTGGGCCCCCCAACAATCTCGAAGCAATTTTGCAAATTAAATGCTGCAGTACAGAAAATATATATTTTTTTAAACTTTAGTGACTTTAATAAACATCAAAATACTATTCGTCTTCATAGACATATCTCACAATGAAAGAAAATTTATCTACATGAGAAATCTCCGGAGTAGAGTCCACAGAAATAGAGAAATATGCTTTTTATTATTATCTCAGTGACGATTGTATTGTAATTAATTTAATTATTTCTTTTTCTTCCCTTTCTGCCATGATATTAATCATTTCATCGCATATTTTTGACGAAAGATGTGATCTTGTGCCACTTCCATTTTTACCGTGGCGTTTTATGTGTAAGTCCAGAAAAAGATCAAACTCAGCCAAATCTTCTATGGTCCACTGTTTTTTTTTCATCATAGAAAGTGAGCTCACAACAGCCACAATGCGCCTCAAAACCTATTCGGTGGCTCCCCGGCTTCGACTCGTGGCACTCTGTCTTCTCTCTTGCCTCCCTGCCTTCCTATTCCCCGATCTAACATATTCCCTGTCCATATATTGGTGACCAAAGGTATGCAATTATGCAGGTGAAGTTGTAGAAGGCCATCTAGTTAAATGCATTAAAACAAATTTCATTGAAACCGTTGGCAGGTCCCCCTAAACTACCTGTGACATCTCCCTGGCCTCTGGTTTAGTCAGTCAACATTAAAAAATTGTTCTCCCGGTCCCTGTCAATTATCTGTAATCTGAAACCCAGAGGTAGGCTCACGACACTGGTGGTTAGGGCGCACATGGGGCGTGGTAGAGGTTGTTGCGTCTCAATAGCCTGTGGGCTATTAAGACGTTAGCGTCTCAATAGCCACTGTGTAATGCGTGTCATCCACCCAACTGAGTGGACACCGCGCGTTACGCGGTGTCTACCATCGGCCGTCATCTAAAGCTTCTTTCACTAAATGAAGGGTTTCTACTTCTATGATTTCATTACTAAAGAGAGTGCTATTGAGGCGCGCAATACCGCGCTATGGGATTAGAGACAAGGCACGCATTACTGCGCTTTAGGGCTTTAAACAATATTAAATTACTTATATGTGAATAACATGTCAGTGAAAAATAAAAAGAACCCCCAAAAAACAAGTTATTTCAATATAAATCCTTTATATACGAGACATAACTAAAAGAATGTTCATTATAATACGCAGCGCAACACAATCCAAAAATACAAAATTTTAGTTATGTCTCGTAAAACGTGTTTAATATAATCATTATATTATGATCGGGAATATGTTTATAAAAAGCATTGTCAATATATATGTCTTATCTATACAGGCGCTCCTTCTATACAGAAGAATAATGCGTCCACAGACCCACAGACCATTCCGGTCTGTTGGCAAGTGATGCAGCGTTCACAGGCCTCGGCTATAAGGGTTCCACGTATTACCCCGCCGCCTTTATTTCCCTAACTAATGTTAGGTACCCAATCTGACCTGGGTGGACTCAGGGACGCCCTAGGGCCCGGGAACAAATCTTTTGCCTTCACAAGGATTCGAACCCGCGACATACGCAACAAATCGCGTCACATGAAAGTATTAATAAAAAGGTCGTTCAATATAATACGCACCGCGACACTCTATCTCAAAATTTAAACATGATACATAGAGATAAATAAAATCATCTAAAAATTCAATAATTTTATTACAGTACATGCAATCGATCTGAAATTTTAAGACGTCGTTTTTATCATCAACACGAGTCTGCCTGCAAAATTTCAGCTCACTAGCTTACGAGGAAGTGGGCTAAAAATCGATCCAAAATTTTTTCGAAAAGCAAGCAAGGGCTCAAACAGACACCACTGGTTAATATAAAGGATTTAATTTTTAAATAATGTATAAAAAAAGTTTTTGACTATAAATCCTTTATATACGAGACATAAATAAAAGACTGTTCATTATAATACACAGCGCACGGCTATCCAAAAATCCAAAATTTTAGTTATGTCTCGTAAAACATGTTTAATATAATGCGCACCGATCGGTAATATATTTAATAAAATTATAGTCCATATAATACGCACCGAATCGTGCAACAGAAAAGTATTAAACATGTCGTTCAATATAATACGCACCGCGACACTCTATCTCAAAAAATAACATGATACATAGAGATAAATAAAATAATCTAAAAATTCAATAATTTAATGACTGTACATGCGATCGATCTGAAATTTTGATACATCGTTTTTACTATCGCAACGAAACTGCTTGCAAAATTTAAGCTCGCTAGCTTGCGAGGAAGGGGGTTAAAATCGATCGAAAGTTTTGGCGACAAACAAGCAAGCAAACAGACACCACGAGTTAATATAAAGGATTTAAAAACACGAAGTGTTTGCTCCCACAACTAGTCGTAGCACTAGCCAGGAAACTTCTTTTACGACAAGTCGTAACACTAGCTTTTAAATAAATAAGGGGTCGTCCATAAATGACTTCAGGCTAATTTTGCCGATTTTGACCCCTCCTCCACCCTTGTCACAATGACTTTGACCCCCCCCCCTTTTTCAAATATTACGTCACAAAGCTTTGGACCCACACACACACACAAAACCGTATTTTCTAATTGAAAACAAGCATGTTTTTAAAATGTCTTTTTTTTTACATTTTAATATGTATTTAGCGTTATTTAGCGTAGTCTGCAATCAATTTAATATCGTAACTAGGGATGTACCTGATTCAAATGTTAAAATCCACCGGAGCCGGATTCGGACAGATTTATGTAGTGAAATCCGACCGAAGCCGTGTCGGATTTGTAAAAATGGCCGGATTGCGGGAGCCATTATATATATTTATATATATATATATATATATATATATATATATATATATATATATATATATATATATATATATATATATACTTATATGTAAATATATACATATAATATATATGTTATGGCTCTTGGCTAGCCGGATTTTGCCACATTTTGCCGGATTTATGATGTGAAATTCAGCCGGAGCCAGATTTGTAAAAATGACCAGATTCCGGATTTGCCGGAGCCGAAATCCGGTACATCCCTAATCATAACAAGGCTGTCAATATTGTTGAAAAAAGCTGCGTGGGTACTCGTCCTAAACGACACATATTTTTTGCGGTCATGGCGGCTATAGAATGCAACCTAGCCACCATGCATGTACCTCATTTCACACAGTAGCTAATAACATACTTCCAAAAACATACTGTTGTGCTCTAAAACTTTTGTTCCTGCTGTAAATGCATTCGACATACTCATAAACTAAATCTACAGTAAACTGAACATTCAAACAAAATGTCAACAACAATGACGTAACGTTCAGTGAGGTCATATGGCCAAACAGCATGAATGTTAATGTCCGCTAGACGGCGGTCAATGTCCATGTTTCCTCTCAGATTTGTCGGTTCGTGTGCAACTGCAAAAGAAAAGAAAATCGTTAGCAAAGTTGCACAGCATCTATTTTTTGTGCAATATTACACAATTTGCTGCGCGGTTACTCTAAACCTCTGCGCTGCGTCGGCCAGAGAACTGCGCAACCACGCAGAGTAAAGGGAACATTGGCGGCGGTAGTAACTTTTTAATTGATAAACTTTACATACTGACAACTTTGTACGTCTTATTAAAATCAGTTTTTCTGCTAGGCCCAGTCGCGTCGCTAGGGGGGTAGGCCGCCCCGGTGACACCCATCAGGGGGTGACACCAAAACCTAACAATTTACTGTGTGAATTTTAGGTAAAAAATAAAAGAAAAGACACATTTTTTCGTCTAGAAAGAAATTACTAAATACAATGAAATACGCTAAACGCGTAAACTTTTCAATAAAATAATATCAGTTAACATGTAATTGTAATTATAAAACAGTCCCAAAGAACTACAATAAAACAAATTAGGTAAAAAAAAATAGAAGAAATTGTCGGACCAGAGAGAGCTTTAAAAAGTTTGGAAATATGAGAAGCGGTCTCTTTTGTTATGAATGATTTAAGCCTACTGGGCTTCGGGGCCGTCCATAAAGCACGTCACGCTCCAGAGGGGAGGGGGGGAGGGAGTTTAAGAAAGTGTGACAGTTAGTGACTGGAGGAAGTCCGGGCCATGTGTGACGTCACGGTGTTTTAAATAAATTTAAATTATTTTGTTAATAAATAAAAATTTTGTTCGAAAGGGTGACGCACTTTGGGGGTGGTCCGAGATTTGTGACAGTTTGTGACAGAGGGGGGAGGGAGTTAAAATTGGTCAATAATAGCGAGACGTACTTTATGGATGTTCCCTTAGACATACCGACACCCCACCTCACTAGTCCTTCCACCACAGTTGGGAGTTGGGAGTGGGGTGGACGAAGATTTTTTCTATAAAAAAAATAATAATAAAAATCAAAATATGGGTTATCTTTGTTTTTGTTTTTAGAGGAAAATTATGAATTAAATGTCTTTGAGTTAATAATTTTGTTTTATTTATATCAGTGGCGTTGCTAGGGGGCAGGGGGCCGGGGCGCCCCGGGTGAAACCATCAGGGGGGGTGACACCAAAGTATAAAATTTTTACTGTGTTCGATTCTATGTCAAAAAAAAAGAAGACACATTTTGTTTTTCATCTATAAAGAAATTAAGAAATACAATGAAATACGTTGCAATAATAAAATGATCCAAACACATAAACAACATTAAAACAAATTAGGGAAAAAAAGAAAAGAAACAGTCGCAGCAGAGAGATTAAAAAAGAAAAGCTGGGCATGAAAGAGGCAATGTCTTCTGTTTTAAAAGATATAAAGCCATTTGGGCTTGACACACCGACAGCATGGACAAGCCCCAACGCACTACTCCCTCCACCACAGTGGGGTTTGGGGGGGGGAGAATACGATTTTTCTATAAAAAAATCAAAAGATGGGATTTTCTTTGTTTTGTTTTTTTAGAGGAAAATTGTGAATTCAGTGTCTTTGAGTAAATAATTTGTTTTATCTATATTTATTAAAGGCGTGCAAGCATAGATATGCATATTTATATACAGGTAGTCTTCCGGTTACGTCAGTCTCATCCCGACTTACGCTGTGTCGTGGTTACGAACACGCCCCCATAAAGAATAATATTACGCGTTATTCCGTATTTTTTAAGTTTTTTAAAAATATTTTAAACTTTTGTTTTTTTTATGCGGATACGAATTGTTTTCTCTATTTGAAATATAAAATGTATACAAATATTTATAATTATTATTTCAACCTACAACTTTCTTTTGCTAATTTTTCTCATGGCGAAGTTAGCAATCAAGTCAGTAAGGCTAAGGAAGCTTACAAGTTCATTTTCAATGCTCATAAGAGAGAACATGTTCAATCTCTGATGTTCCTTGCAAATTCTAACTCATTTTTATATTCTTTTCTACTTTGGAAAGGTTCGCTCTATGCTGCAGTTTGATGTCATCATTAAAAGAGATGAATGCGAAGTGCGATGTGTACATTTGTAAATGATTGTGTGAAATTTAGCTCATTCAAAAGCAGCAAAATTTTTAGCTCTTTGCACGTGTTTTGAGTTTCGCATTGTGCGACTTTCTTTTCCTTACCCTGAGCATCGGGCTGGACATAACTTTTTTAAGAGTTCTGAAAATTGGACTAATCCTGAAGGTAAGCAGTCTTCCAAATCACTTTAATATTCTTCCATTAACTTGGCCATTGCCCATCGTATGGCGTCATTGCTGAGCTAATTAGGTTTGTAAGAAACCCCAAATTTCCCATGGATGTCTTTATATGCGCCTAACCGATGTTATAGGGCTTAAAAAAATTGTCAATGATTACCAGAAATACATTAACCATGAATTTTTGTCTCGGGGAGAATACTGTTTTGGCGATGTCTCTTTATCAAACTGACACTTTCTCTTTTTTGATAGTATTGAATATTGTTTATACTCTTTTTTCCATGGACTTATCCTTTCTTTTGTCTTCATAGGAATCCAATTAAGAATGCTGTCTTTTCACAAATTCAATGAGAGACTTCAAATACATGGCTGAATTCAAAGATATTCTCGGCCCTTAAAGGGATACATTCGTTTTCTGAAATCTTTCTAAAATTTTTGTTCATGTTCCTTCCGAAATCCTTCTGCTTCAAGTCGACAGTCACATATCTGATTTTCGTTAGTTGGTAGTTCTTCCAGTGCTGCAATATTCTCATGGTATGAGTTATTAACACATCTTACTGCATCATGTTGGGCTGGCCATCTTGTGTCAAACAAGGCTTTAACATGTATCAATTTCATTTCTTTTTGAAGTACCTGTCAACAATACGTAGCTTCAACAAGCCGGGTACAAAAATCTTACTGCAGCAGGACAACCTCCTGCACTTTTCCATTCCAAATTAAGGGAATGAGCTGTGCACAGCAGATAATGAGCAATACTTCACTTCCAACGAAGCCTGGACTCCTTTATACTTCCTACTCATATTTGCGGCATTGCCGTATAACTGTCCAAGGCATTTTCAGGGATTCATAGAAACATTTGCCCATCTTTATTATACACTATACTAAGTTTGGGGGACCGTAAATCATTGGGGGCCCCTGGCTTTAGCCTGTTCAGCCACCCTCTTTTTAATCCGCCATAGGGGGAGGGGTCTCGCATCTGTGATAAGATGGAGGAGTGTGTTAAAAAATTGTGACGTCACATCAAAAACGCGCAACTTTAAATAAAACGCGTATTACGATATTTGAGTCCAGGTGCTTATGAGGTTTCACATATGTAGTTCACTCATTCTCTCACTTATAGATCTCTCTTTAACTTTCATACCAAACATCCGCCACACGTTTTTAGTCAAATTAAATCAAAGTACTTGAACATACAACTTTTAAATTGTTTTCTTATTTTTAGTTCACTTATAAAAACGTTGTTTTAAAAAATCTTTTTTTTTGTATTTTTTACCTCAATTTATTTTATAGCTTCTGGTAAATCAGTCGAATCTTGTAGAATTTAAAAAAGGACCTTGATGATCTACAATAACAACACCGATATTCAATGTACATGCAGAAATCACCTATGACCTGCTCGTAAGCCGACCCCCCTCCCCATTTTTCCCCCTACATTTTGTCCAAAAAAGGTCGGCTTTAGAATGAGTATATTATACGGTAAATAATGTCGGCGTATTTCAAAGACTTGTTAACTTTCTGTCATTGATTAATTCAAAAAACCAAAATCTTTTTTATTGTGATTTATGATTTTTGTTTCATGTTCAGAGGGAAAAGTTGTATCAAAATACCTTGCAGTTTGTCAGAACTTTGAAAGATAACACGCGTGAAGCCATTGAAAACGTCATTAAATAGTGAAAATTTTATTTAAAGATGCTAGTTTCTTTTGTTGATGTGACGTCACATTTATTTACCCCCACCCATCGTCCCACATCGTCACAAAGGCTTGACCACCTCCCCCCTCTTGGCGCGTGACGTCATTTATGGAGTTTGACAGTAAATTTAAATGTAGTCAAATATTCTTAAATAACATATCATTTTAAAGGTCTTATTAAGACCTTTTCAAAAACACTTGTTTGTCTTTATATCTTCTATATATGATTTTTTTGTCGATTTTAGCCCCTTATATAACCTATAAATTTTATTCCAAAACTTCTAACCGAAATTTCAAAATTATATACTCTTTCCCTCACAACTTGTTTTAATTTTAGAGATATGGGCGGGTATCAAATATTCAGGAAATATTCACAATACAATAAACAAAACAATGAATAAGAAATTTTTAAAGTAAATCTAGTAATAGACCAACTCCTCTTAAGTATCGCGGTGTTGCAAACAGTTGATACGAAATAATAAAATAAAGACATTTTTTGGTGGTCGGATAAAAAACAAGTACCCGCTTTAGTCTTAGGTGAGTTCGAGACCGAGTGCAAGACCAGCCTTCATCTTTACGTATTTCACTATGCATTAATCGATTAGAAAATATTTAACATGGTAATACTGCATAGTAATATTTTGCTATAACACAAATCTCTGAATTTTACAATTTGAAAATGTTTTATCGGAACGCCCTTTCTACTAAATAAATAACAATCTTAGGTACAATCGGTCATGAAATACAATTGCTATGTAACATAGAAACGAAAATGAACTACGGTAATTTCCACAGAAATAACGAATCAAAATGCTTAGTTTATTGAAAGGTCAAGTGTGATTCGTTGGAAATGTGGAAACCCCATAAGTAGGTAAAATTAAACAACCCCGTAAAAATATTTTTTTAAAACTATAAATCCCTCCTATATGATACATAACTCGTGTATGTTCATTCTCTTTTGGGTCGAGCCGTTAGGCTCTTAGGACCCGGTTCATTTCATCGCAAGCGATCCTCATCAAGCGGGCATCGCCGTAGAGGTAATCCTCTGCTGGTACCGTTACTTCACCCTCCAAATCCCCGCACAGCTCGGGGCACTCTTCGAGTACGTGGGCCACCGTCTCTTCAGGGTGGCCACACAGCTGACAGGCCAGTTCCCTTCTAGTGTTAAACTTGTACAAGTAGCTTCGTATGGGACAATGCTCAGTTCTCATTCTAGTTATGAGCGTCTGATTGCTACGTCCAATTTTCCATGCACCAGGAATCGCTTTTGCTCGGTCGCGGCATGTACTGGAATACTTTTCTGGCCGTGCTTCCAGACGCCCAGCCCTGAAGCCATTTCTCTCGGAAATGGTCCTTAAGCCACGATCTGACCCCAACTGGGTCTTCGGGCGATCGGGTTGGGGCTGAGCTGAACCTTCTCTCGCCAACTTATCGACCCTGTCTGAATGAGGCTCGCCACTGTGCCCAGTGGTGTACTGAAGGACTACTTTTCCGCCTCGTGCTAGGATTTCACCTACTGTTTCCAAAATGACACAGACCGTTTTCGTCTCCAGAGAGGATCGACCGACAGTCTCGAGCGAAAACCGTGAGTCGGAAAACTACGACGGTCGGGAAAACCATTCTTCTTGCTAGACGTCGGCGCACTTCCTTCAAACCCTTGCAGATCGCCTCCAGTTCGGCGTCGTGACTACTGTATGCAGATCAGCACGGCCCTGACAGTTCGATACTGTCAGGTCCAGGTTGAGGGTATTGAATTAGTACTCCGTATCCACTTCTGCCACTCAGTGACCCTAAAAGGATTGATAATGTTCAAACGCGATAAACATTTACAGACTGAAACCGAATTGTCTCCCCTGGCTTTAAAACCGGGGCAACGGACGGGAGCGGTTTGGGCATCTATGGGTGGCGTCAACGTGTGAACTCAACTGGCACGTGGAAGAAAAACAATAACAAACTGTGAATTTGAATTACTTATGTTGTATTGCGATAAACTAAAAATGACCTAATTTAATTTGTTTTTTCCGCCCGCCCAAGACAGAGAGAGAGACAGAGAGAGACGGCGGTGAAGTTAATATGAACTTGAACTTGAACTATCCCTTAACCCGTCGTTGGGGCACCATCGTGAACTGTTCAATATCTCATGGCGTTTGTCCCGGTCCTGTGGTGCCCTTTGAGAGTCGGTGAATGACAGGCTGGTCCACTCTTTGATATCGTCCTCCCATCTCTTCTTTTGTCTGCCTCTTTTCCTTCCTCCCTGGACTGTGCCTTGCAATATAGTTTTTGCGATACCTCCAGTTCTTGTCACGTGTCTGTACCACCGTAATTTCCTCTTCTTAATGAGTCGAGAAGGTCCTCTTAGGGGGTAATGACAGTACTTATTGTGTTGCGGACCACTTCGTTTGTGATGTGCGCTGTGTAGGAGATGTTCAATATCTTTCTGAAACATCTCATCTCTAGCGCATTGATTCTTCTTTGGAGATCTGCAGTGAGCGTCCAAGCCTCACAACCATACAAGAAGACCGACATCGCCAGAGAGCGTATTAGCCGGATCTTTGATCTCAGGGAGAGTTTCTTGCTTTGTCAGATGTGCTTTAGTTTACTCAATGCTGCCATTGATTGGGCCACTCTGGCAAGAATTTATGGCTTTGAGCCTTCGTCGGATATTATGTCCCATAGATATTTGAAGGTGGAGACCTCTACGAGTTTTGCCCGTTTATCCGAATCTCACTTGTGAATTTTCTATTTGCCATGTCCTTGGTCTTTTCTGCATCGATTTCCATGCCGTACGCCTTTGCTGTTTTCTCTAGCTTTGCAAGGAATTATTTTAGTTCGTCCTCGCTACCAGCTAGGCCGTCTATGTCATCGGCAAAGCGTAGGTTGGTTATTCTTCTCCCTCCGATGCTGACTGTTCCGACATGGTCTTCTAGCACATCTGTTATGATCCTTTCAAGGAAGAGGTTGAAGAGGATGGGGGAAAGTAAACATCCTTGTCTGACACCAACAGTGTTCTTGAACCAATCTCCCAGCTTGCTGTTGAAGAGTACTGCACTGGTTGCTCTGTTGTATAGGTTCTTGATCACTTCAATGAGGTTTGCATTTATGTTGAATTTGTGCATAGTTGCCCACAGTGCCGCATGCCACACTCTGTCGAACGCTTTTTTAAAGTCCATAAAGACATGATAGAGGTAACTCTGGTGTTGGAGATGTTTTCACAGAGCACTCGCAGGTTAAAGATTTGCTCCGTTGTGGTTCTTCCTGCTGTGAGCCCGCCTGTTCTTCTCAAATGATTTGCTCTGCAGAAGTTAATATAAGGGATTTAATTAAACAACCGCGTACAAACAAAGTTTTTTGACTATAAATCCCTTATATATGAGACAGAACTCAACGCGACAAACATTTACAGACTGAAACTGAGTTAAGTCAAACCCCCGGGGGGGGGGTGTCGAGTTCTAGGGTATTGTTGACCCACAAGGCTTGAACTCAATAAACCAGAAAACCATTAAATGAATCTATCATTTATTTGCAACAGGAATCCTCCAATACATAATCCAACACTCTCCGTCATGCACTACCAAAACCGTGCCTCTAGCCTATCTTCTATTTACGTCATCTTCCCCACACTACGTCACACTAAAACATCTTTCAACAATAGTGCGCACCGGCGCAACATTCTAACATTAACATTACCAAGGCGGGAAAACCCCATTATACTATAACGATTCCCTGACAGGGGGGTGGGGAGGTGTGTTCACCAATGGCATGCGTGAACGACTCAAGTGGCGCAGGACGCCGAACAATAACAAACTGTGAAATTCAATTACCTATAGTTATATAGAGATAAACTAAAAGTGCATTAATTTAATTACGGTACATTCGATCGATCTGAAATTTTGATACGATACATTGTTAGGTGACACGAGTCTATGTGCAAAATTTCAGCTCGATAGCATCAGGGAAAATGTGTCATTTTTTACTTTTGTTTTTCCGCACAACCGAAAAAGACAGAGAGAGAGAGAGAGAGAGAGAGAGAGAGAGAGAGAGAGAGAGAGAGAGAGAGAGAGAGAGAGAGAGAGAGAGAGAGAGAGAGAGAGAGAGAGAAAGATAGATAGAGAGAGAGACAGAGACGGCGCTGAAGTTAATTTAAGGGATTTAATTAAACAACCCCATAAAAACAAAGTTTTTGACTATAAATCCTTTATATATGAGACATAACTAAAAGTGTTGATTTGTTCAAACGCGACAAACATTTAAAGACTGACACCAAGTGATGTCCAATGGCTTTAAAACCGGGGGAAGGGACGGGAGGGGGTGTTGACATCGATGGATGGCGTCAACGCGTCAACTGGCACCTGAAAGAAAAACAATAACAAACCGTGAAATTGAATTACATATGTTATATATGGATACACTAAAAATGCATTAATTTAATTATTAATTAAATTAATTTAATTTATTTAATTAATTAAATTCGATCAATCTGAAATTTTGATACGATGCATTTTTAAGTGTCACGAGTACATGTGCAAAATTTCAGCTCAAAGGCATCACGGAAAGTGGGTCATTTTTTACTTTTGTTTTTCAGCCCGCCCAAGACAGAGAGACAGAGAGACAGAGACGACGGTGAAGTTAATACAAGGGATTTAATAAAACAACACCGTAAAAACAACGTTTTTGACTATAAATCCCTCTTATATGAGACATAACTAAAAGTATTGATTATTTTCAAACGCGACAAACATTTACAGACTGACACCGAGTGATATCCCCTGGCTTTTTTTATTTATCTATGTATCATGTTAAATTTTTGAGTTTTTTTAATAATAATTTAAAAATAGCGGCCAATAAATTATAAAAAATTTCCTGACGATTACACGAACATTTTGGTTTTTAACTATTGACTGATGGGAATGTTCAAAATGTTTATAAAGTTTATTGTATCCATTGTGAGAAATCGTATGCCTACCATGGTTCTAACACTTCGCCTATTTATCAAACCAAATGAAAAGCGTATTAAGCTAATGACAGTAATGGAGTCTAACTCAGAGACAGAAAATGGCGACAGCTCTTCTGGTGAATTACTGCTATACAAAATGGAGATGAAAGTTCCTGAATCCATTAACCCTCTACAATGGTGGAAACTTTATGAACACCGAAATCCGATAATGTCATTCCTCGCCAAGACTGTTCTGTGCATTTCAGTTACCTCAGTTCCACGTGAATGATTGTTCTGCTTGGCTGGTTATATTGTCAATTAGACCCGCCCATCACTTGAACCAAATAATGTCAACGCACTTGTCTTTTTGCGAAGTTGGTTAAAAGATGACATATAAAGGAGACATTCCAGTGTTATTTAGATTTTCAACAAGAGCGTTTAATTAGTGTTAGGTATGACAAATTTTAATTTTTGGCTTTAAACGAAATTAACTATTAATTAATCGTTAATTTTTCAAAAGTTAACGAATAAATTTAAATTAATCATTAACAGCCCTAGTTTTAATATATCATAATTGAAATGTCCATGACAAACATACTGGATCAAGTGTGCTTAAATTGTTGTTTTTATATTTATTTATTCATGGAAACCCAATACATACATTTTGAAAATAAATATTCTTTTTATTTTGTGACAAAGGAGCTGAATGGTAATATTATGTATACACTTTCACATCATTTGTGATTGTCATGTTATGCAAGACCAAGTGATTTGGATGTAAGCCTACATTTTAGTTGTAAGCAATATTATTGACAAAATTTACAAAGAATTGAGTGTAGAAATAATCAACGAGATTATGGAATCAGCCGAAACTGGCGGCTATACGGGAACTGTGACAAAACAGAGGAATGAACCCATTTACAGGGAAACACGAATGTTGACTTCCGGATCAATGCATATTGCCATAGATAAAAAAAATGTTCATTTTAGAAATGTATATATATAAAACAAATCTTTCATATGTCCATCATATCTCCCCTATTATGACATACTTAAATCAAAGTACTACGTAAAGGATTCAAACATTACAGCAACTAGCAACAGCAAATGAAGTCTTATTTCACAATTGAATTCAATATGTTTTTTGTGGGAGGGCATGGTGGTATCTGGATTAAGACAACGTCAGTTAGGGTAAAGTAGTTAAGGAACAAGAATGGACCTTAAATTATTTTTTTTTCTAAGCAGGAGAATAATCAAAGGTTGAAATCTGATTAAATCCTAATAAACTTTTTTAAATCTTATCTTGTCTTATCTTATCTTATCTTAACTTATCTTATCTTATCATATCTTATCATATCTTATCATATCTTTTCTGTTTACAGACGCTCCTTCTATACAGAAGATTATTGCGTTCTACGCTTATCTATGGTTTGTGTTTAGTCCTGCATTTTTACTAGAGATTTAAATGTTGATAAAGTTTTGGTTTTCCTGGTTTCTTCAGGCAACCCATGCCACGCCCGAATTCCAGACGAGAAGAACGAAAATTTGTATGTGTTTGTTCTTGCATACGGAATAAGAAAGGTGTTTATATCCTTATGTCTATCTGAGTGTTGTATTAAGTTATCTTTGTGTTGTATTTTTAAATTAGAATTAATTGCTTTATGTATGATTACTACTTTGCTCTTGGTTCTTCTATCCTCTAGTGTTTCAAGGTTTAATGATTTTACTAATCGTGTTATTCTTGTCAGTTTTGAATATTCTCCAGTAATGAATCTGAAATTAAAAAGAGTAAGGGACCTAGCACAGTTCCTTGTGGAACTCCTGAGTGAACCTTTATTGGTGCACATTTAGATCCATTAATTATTACAGTTTGCTCCCTACTCAAAAAGAAGTCTTGGATCCAGTGATGTGAAGGACCAGATATTCCAAAGTGGTTAAGCCTTTTAAGTAAACTAAGGCGGTGAACTTTGTCAAATGCTTTTGAGAAGTCTATTAATATTGTGTCTATTTGATCATTATTGTTTAAGCCTTTTGATAGTTCATCTAATAAATCTTTTAATTGTGTTTAACATGATCTGTTTTTTCTAAAGCCTTTTTGATGTGGGCATAGGGCATTATATTTGACTAGATGGTTAACTATTTTACTATATATTATGTGTTCTAGTAATTTACAGGTGATACTAGTAAGTGCTACAGGTCTGTATTTACCCGGGTCTGATTTATCACCTTTCTTAAATAGTGGAGTTAAGTTAGCTAATTTACAACCCTGGTATAGAGAGTTTTTTTTTAGGAGTGAATGTATCTCGTCTACAGTTATTTTAACTATTTCTTCCATCTTATTTAAATTTATTAAAAAATTCCTTGTGTTAAGGATATTGCTTTAGTCTCATTAATTATCATTATAGGTTTCATCATTTGAGCCTATTAGTGTGGCTATTCCTGTAGGTTCAATTTTTTATTGTTATCTTTAGAAATTAAATTGTTTATATATTCATTTTGGAGGTTTCAACTAAGTTTTTGTGTCAAGTGTTTAATCTTTAAGTACTTTTTGTGTATCCTTTTTAAATTTGTAGCCTTAGATTTCTTAAATAAGTTCTCTTTTTGCTTTATGGAGCTACATTGATTCCAAGGTATCCTATTAAGACCCCGTTCCAGTCCATGACGGACTATGGGGCAAGTGAAGTAGCGTTCACAAGTTTTAGCCACCACTAACGAGCAGGGGAATGTGTGGCCAGCACAATGCCCCAGGGGCCTTGCGAGTACCTTGGCTAAAAACCAGCGACTCGGGATCTGCCTCGGATCGATAGTCCAGTGCGCTACCACTTAGACCATCGTGCCCCTATAGGTATCTTAATAATTTTAGTTTTTTTAGTATTTGTGACCCTAACAATATCATGTTCGGACATGCTTTGGGATTGAATTAAAATCACTGAGTAGACTTATGATCCATTCTAAAATTATCTTAACCGGTATTTTAGGACTGATTTACACTTACCAAAATTTATAAATAAAAAAAAATTAAAGACCATGAAAATAAATAAAAACACAAAAAGACCGTCGAAAATACTTCATGAGTTCAAAGTCCATCATTGACTGAACCAAAGGAAGAGCCCGTACTTTCAGAATCAGCACTTTCATTGAGCTCGACACTGTTCTCCCAGTCGCTTGTGGAATGTTTCCCCGGACTGTTACCCTCATCACCGCCTTCACTGTCCAACGAGCACACTATTTCAAGGTCGCAGGGTTGAAGGTCGTCCTCTGAAACCATGAACATATTGGCCGGGGATGAATACGCGCCGTCGAGATCTTTGGTTTGAAGTGTCGCCACTACGACGTTTTGAGAGGCAGGGGATCTGATGGTGGAAGCAGACATCCCCGAACATTGACCCTCGTTTCTTGCCGGCGTAACCATGGTGTCGTCGTCATTGAGACATTCGTCGAGGATTTCTCCGGGAGACTCCAGGTCTAATGACAGCAGTTCTATTGAAGAATTCGGTCTGGATGAGAGCTGCGAAAGCGACCTCGAATCTTTGAACACGTTTCTTGCATTTGACGGGACATGATCGTTTGCCACGCTGTGGGATCGATTACCGCAATCAGCTTCGGAATTCCTGACGATTAATCCACTTCTTTCGTCCAAGATCACCTCCTCCTCTGCAGAAGCTTCTCTTGATTTTCGAGAAAGGTAAGTCCGAATCCCTTCCCTGATTTCAAGATCTTTGCATGATTCAGGAGGTGAGGGCGTGTCCCGTAAAGCAGACGGAGCGCCTCCGTTTTTAGTACTGAGACCCCCCTCCCGTTGTTCGGACCCCACAGTGATGCTCCTTTCGCCGAAAACCGTCATGGGGCAAGGTTCGCTGTTTCCGGAGGGCTTCTCCAGAGCAGAGCTCGATGAAATAAACATAGGCACAGGAGTCGTCCTCAGCGGTCGTCTTCGGGACGTGTCGATCGAACGCAGTTTGACCGGCTGAAAGTCGGAATCGAATTTCGTCGAAATCCTGCTGACCCGCCCATCGAGCGCGCTATCGGCTGGCGTTAGAGTCAAAGGGTCCGATTCTTGGGAGAACGGGTGTCTCCAGCTGAAGGAAGAGTGCCTCAGTCGGTCCTTGGGGTCGTGGTCGATGTTGTAGTGGACGGTCTGGTCGGATGCCGGGCTAAGGCACTGGGTCCACCGCAGGACGACAGTGACGTCGTTTCCGTTACTGCTGACTCGCCACGATGATGGAGGACGTGAATGTGCAAGGGAGTTAAGACTCGACTCAAGGGCAGACGGCAGCCCGTACACAGGCATGATCCGTGCTATTAGCTGGGAATTTAATAAAGGTGAAATGTTTAGTAAATCTCCCAACATTTTTGGGGATTCTTCCCCCAGCTTTTACTACCTACAGTGTGAGTGTGCGGGGGGGGGGTCACTGTTAATCCAGGTAAGGTATCTTTTATTTACCAGTTCGGTTTCTCCCTTTTTTGACTGTTCTACCATTTCTGTTCTTTTCTGCCATTTAGGTTTATAAATTGTCATTTCTGGGACTTATTACAACCACTCTATATCATACAAACCATTTAGAGACCATCCATAAAGTACGTCACGCTATTTTTGACAATTTTTACCCCCCTCTCCCCCTGTCACAAACTGTCACAAATTTCGGACCCCTCCCCCTAAAGTATGTCCCACTTTCGAACAAAAATATTTTTTTATTAAGAAAATAATTAAAAATTAATATAAAACACCGTGACGTCACACATGGCCGGATCCCTCCCACCTGTCACAAACTGTCACACTTTCTTCCACCACCCCTTTCTGGAGCGTGGCGTACTTTATGGACGACCATGATATTTTATTACAAGTTATATAGTCACTTTTTTATAATCATGAAATAGCCGTATAGGGTAGCACAATAAAAACTATTAACGTTTCATCTACTGATGATTTTTAAAAAAAAAGGCAATTCAAAAATGAAAGGCGTGATGACAAGACATAAGTCTACAAAGAAAAATGGCGACCTTCATTCGTACTATTATTAAAAGTTGATGACAATAAACTACACTGTAGCGAGTATTCATTTATCACTGAATAAAAGTTACTATGACAAAACCAAAGTTTGCTCCTAGGAGATTGTTTAAGTCCGACAAAGGTATCTTTTATAAAACGAAATTAAAAACATTATAAGTCACTCACCTTTTACTTTACGACTCGCATGCAAGACATCGTACACACTGATCTACGACATGTGCACGCCAAGCACTCATATCGCTCCGCACGAACAGACAAGCCAGATAGGCATCTACATAATACAACAAGCTGATCGCTTTCAGGTTGTGAGTCCGCTGACATGACGCGGAACTATCTTATCTAAATGACTATCATCTTCTCTAACAAACACAACTGGCATACCCTTGATGCCAATTTCATGCATCGTTTTCCGATTCTCGTGCTTAAACGCAAAGTAGAACACATTTTATTTTATCAACTTCAACAAGCAACATAATATCGTAAACGTGAATTGTGTAATACAATACGAATGTCCCATTTCTTCAGTGAGAGATTTCGTGTATGTGTCGCGTTGAAAAAAAAATCGAATTTCTCCAAGCGTCAGACGACTGACTCTATTTCAAGTATGTTTTGCGTTTGCGTTTCAATGCGACCGGCGTGACCCGCCTCACAGACAGAGATGGCGGGAGACATGAGAGAAACTCCAATTAAATGACGTCTTATAGTAGTAGGCAAAACGAGTCGATAAATCCAAACAAAGGCTCGGTCGTTTATTCCTGACAAGAGTTTTACATTGATTGGCCAGCATTTTTGACTTCATCCGACGTCATTGCCGTTGGGGTCGGATGGGTGGGGACGAAAAGAAGAATAAGTTTTATAAATTTACTTATTTCATTTTTTAAAAACAAAATTCATAATCTGCAAAGGTTCTGATTACAAATAAATGAAATTATGCGAGTTTATAAAAGGAGTATTGTCCTCAATTATGCTTAAGACATTTATTATTGAAAATAATAAATTCTTGCATTTTTTATTGAACATTTTTGTATTTATTTTTTCGAAGTTTTGTCGGGGGTTGAGATGTTACAATTCGTTATGTGCTGGGTACAAAAATATATCCAATTTTTTTATAAAAATGTGCATGGCTCCTGTTGGCGCTAGGGAACTTTAGCGATGTTTGGCGAAAGAATGCATAAGGATATATAAAATAAGAAACCCTCCCAATTCCAGCATATTGTTTATGATTAAAGACTAAAGAAATTAACTTTTTTCCCCTTTAAATTGAAAGTAATTTGACTCTAAAATTCTTTGTGAAAAATGAATGGTTTGTTTTATATTTAAAGATAATAATATGATATGTAAGTTGTGTTTATACTAGCTTAACCCGTCAAAAATGACGGAAGTTTTCAAAATAAATACACATCAGATTAAAAAATAACGTAATACAGAACTTTCATTTGTTTTATTTATTTTTATTTTATTAACTTATTATCAAATTGAACAATTTTATGCGGAACGTTCGAAAAGAGTTATTTTTGGTTCAGTAATTTGGTACGCTGCTTTCTAAAATTAGTAGCGTGCTACATCCACACATACATACATACAAACATACAGAAGACCAGAATTATGTATATTGATGATTGATATTGAAATGATTGCTAAAATCACCAACAACAGTTAGTCAATTTCAATTAATTTATTACGCTTGGCCTCATCAAACACACTAAGTGGATTTGTGAAAGAAATGATCATAATTTATTAATTATTTAAAGAAAAGCTTTAATTTTATGTAGGGCTGCGGAAATTAACGAGTAATAAATCGATTAACATTTACTTGGTCGATTAAAATTCGATTAAAATTTAAGAAAACATTTCTTTTTATTCCCCAATTTATTAATTATTGTAAATTTTATGTTACTTACATACTTTTCCCTCGTATTATTATTATATAGACTTGCATACGTAAACATAAAGGTTTTTCTTCATTATTTATTATTATTTTTTGCATCGTAGAACGAATTTACTGTGTTACGTCACAAAATTTGAGAGCCATTGCATTTACCGCGACTTAAACGTTTTTGCGAAAGAATGAATCGTGACTTAGCGGGATCTATATACGTGTTATATAAAATATAATTATTCGAAATTAATCGACTAAATTTTTTCGGGATTAATCGAACAAATTTTAAAAACTCAGTAACAGCCCTACTTTTATGACATGGAAATGGAATCATCCTCGATACTGAAAAGCTAATTTAGTTTGAGTTATCTCCCATTGTAGTAAGGCGTCGACGCCAGCACTTTCCCTCATGCTAATATCGTCTGTTACATTTACATGTCATTATGTGCCCTTACCTTCGTTCTTTAAATTATGTTGCATTACTATCCAATATACCAAGTATTTTTGAAGTTATCTTTTTATTCTGTCCTGTAATTTCAACACCCTTTTCATTAAGTAAACTATGTGCTCCACATGAAGGAAGTGAAATTGTCGTGAAGATTGTATCATAAGACCTTGATGTTTTTTTTTAGAATTTCTTAAGTAAAAATCGCATGTCCATATTCGTCACGTTAAATTAGTTCAATGTTAACTTGGCTGACAAAAATAGTAATTACTTATTTTTAAAAAAAATATTTATAATAAGTACTTTAAATGAACACTCTTATAACAAATTTTTACTTAACAATTTATTTAAAATGTTTATCTCAACTTCAAAGTTGTTTAAGACATGTTTCTAAGAGATGCACAGGGCTCACATGAAGTTCAGTTCCTTCAAAATCACAAAAGAATCCACTGAACTTTTTAGCGCATTTCATTTCTCATGTCAAGATCACGATCGTTGGAATCATACAGCGGTTACGTGAAGCAATTAAAAAAGGGCATATTTCCTGGTTTAAATACCAAAACTTTGCTATTTGATACATAATTGTAATCAGTGCTTTTTTTAAAGGTACTGTAACGCTTGAAAAAAAGGAAACGGAACGCAGCCTGAAAAAAGAATTCCAAGCAGTAATAAAAAATATGTGAAGAAAAAGGTACCGGAACGCCGTCCCGGTTATGCGGGGAAAATAGCACTGATTGTAGCACCACAAAAGTTTGCACGCGTCCAAAGTTGTTTTTATAAATTCTACAATTATGTATTTCATGTGAGCGCCAAGCCTTTACGATATGCTAATTTTATTAAATTGTTTTATTTTCTGTTTGCATGTGATGGAGTCTGCCATCTCAATGTCAACCCACATTTTTTCACGTATTTAAAGTCGATGACAAAACAACACTTTTTGGTTATCAGGACACCAGTAAGGGATCAAAACTTAACACTAAGTAACCTGATATGACCAAAACTTAATCATGAGTGACCTGATATGACCAAAACTTAATCTTGACTAACCTGATATGACCAAAACGTAATCCTGAGTTTCATCAACATACCAACCCAACAACAATACAACCCTCTTATCCTCCACCAAACCCATCTTACATAACATCCCCCACAACACCAATCACAACCCTAACAACCCATCCATCCCACAAAAACTACCACCCCCCTACACACATTATCCCCCACCCCAAAACCACTACATACCCCATTACAACCAACACAACTCCACACCCAAACTCCCAACAATCTACCCCACCCATCCCAAAACCCAACCCCCCCCCAAACACCCCAACCACCCAACCCCCCACCAACCCCAACCCCCCCCAACCCCCTCCACCCAACACACCAACCCATCCACAAAACCCCCCCCACCCCCCCCCTCCCCCCCCCCACAACCCCCACCACCAACCCCACACCCCATATAAACCCCAACAACCACCATCCCAACACCCATCCCCCACTCACAAACAAAACCCCACAACCCTCATCCTCACTCACTCTACTACCTTACACCCCATAACCACAAAACTAAACAACCCACCTCACAAAATTCTCAAACCATTCTCCTTTTTCCCAAAACCCACCCCATCCCCCAAAATCAACTCCTCCTATACCTCAAAACAACCTCCCACCCTATAACCCCCCATCTATAAAAACCACCCCTCTAAACAAAAAAACTCTCCAATAAAACCCCCCCCCCCCCTCCACCTACCCCAAATCACACACACACAACAACAAATAAACAAAAATCATTTTCTCATCCCCACAATAAAAAACTAAACAACAAATAAACCAAAACCCAAACGCACATACCCACAACACAACCCCCCCAAACTCCCAACCCCCATAAAAACCAATCCCACCCCTACAAAAACAAACAAAAATATACCAAACCCTACCAACCAATTCCCTTCCCAACACCACCCCCCCCCTCACTGTACCCTTACCCCTTACCTTAATTCATAACCTAATAATTAAAACAATACACACCCTATAAAAAAAATAAAATAACACAAAACCCACCTCCAAACAATACCACAAATCTTACCTTCATAAACCTAAAAATCTACTAAAAATTTAAAAGGTATTTTATAACCATCAAACAAACACAAAAAATAAAAAAACAATCCAAAAACAACAAACCACACACATCATCAACCCATTCCTATACATTACAAATCCTATTAAATCAAAAACACTTCAACAACATTCCAAAACCCATGAGAATTAACCCTTTTCAACTCCCCTGCGTATAACCTTTATAATCAGAAAAAAAAGGCCCTTGAACACATTTTTATTCTCTAATATGCTTTTTATCTTACATAGTGTCAAGTTTTCGTTTATTTACCTGTGTCAAAGATCGGTGATTATTTTCCGAGTTTGTATTAACTATTAGATCCTGGTATTTAGGTTAGTTTTTAAGCAGACGTCATAAGTCATCACAGGGGGAAAACGTCTTTTGAAGATTGATCAATTAAAAAAAAACCTTTAATTAAAATAAGTTCGTGTAAATAAAAAAAAGTAATTAGCAGGATCCTAAAGCTTACAGTAATTTAGGGTGTGTTTGTATAATAAAATGAGCAACATTTGCTCAAAATGAAAGTAAACATGGAACAAATCGACCATGCACAGATAACACATGCAGGTTGTCTTTTTACATCTCGACGTGAATGTAAATATTTGCAGTACATGAAATACCTAGAACCTTGACAAATGCATATTTTATTTGCCTTGTAAATTTTCTTTAAACAAGACGACAAATGTCTGTGTCTCATTCACATATTTAGAATCAAATAATTATATTAAAAGTATTATAGTATTTGCTAGCGTGTTAATAAATTTGAAAGTTCAGAAAATGTTTGATACCGGCTGTAAATATATATTTAAAAGTTTTTTCCTATCATCTTAGGCTAAGCATAATATTGTCTCACTTATTTCTAACATAATTATTTTAATGAATATTTCTTAAGAAGGAAAATAAATTGATCAATTATTCTATTAAAATCGTACTTCAGTTCTAGAAATTTTATCGACATTTTTATTAGCATTTATTTTGTGTGTGTGTGTTTTTTTTAAAATAAAAAGGCAAATATCCAAATTGAAAAAAAATTTCTGTTCGTCAAAAATTAAATTCCTAAGAGATAAAATATGTTAAAAGCCTACCGCCACTTAGTATTCGATATCAGATTAGAATAACATTTAGTTAGCAACAGCAGATACCAGTCTAGCAACGATCAAATTTAAGACTTTGAATGACTGATTCAATGGTCGCGAGGAACAATCTTGACGGAAGCGTAGGGAGAGAATAATAAACAAAAGCCAACAAAAAGTTTTCATTTAAACAGTTTTTATCAAGGGTATGAATAATCTAATCCAAACATCCCAATAGTGATTTGTAAACTCGTTACCATAAATAAAAGCAAAACTATTTTTTAAATTCAGCGATAAGAGGAAAGATATAATTTTTAATTAACCATGAATAAAATTCAAGCCGTTCATTTTATTTAGTCGAAATAAACATGACAGAAAAAATGTGTGACGTTTTTAGAACTGATATCTTTAAAATACAACGAAACATTCAAATGTCTTCAAAAATTGACAAGCTCGGTGGCACCATCGCTTCAACGTCGTCTTCGGACCATCGTAACGTCGACATATTTCTGATCAACGAAATGTTTTCTTCGGAGTTCGACTTTGTGGCAAATTGCATTGAAATCTTCATCGCCGTCGTCGGCTTTTTCGCCAACGTCACCAACATCGCGGTCTTCATCAGACAAGGTTTCAAGGACAACGTCAACCTCAGCCTGTTCTCATTAGCCATCGCTGACCTGTGCTCTCTGCTGACCTTGATAGGCACCTGCATTCTGTCGCATCCCAGGTTTTTTGGCCAGGGAGTGAATTTCGTCGGCATCGAGGTGCAATTTTTGGTGGCAGGTTGGCCTCACACGTGCTTCGCCAAGATAACAGGTTGGATCACGGCTTTCATCATGTTCGAGAGGTGCCTCTGCGTCGCTCTACCCTTGAACGTTAAGGCCATCTTGACCAAGACCCGCATCAAGTTCTGTCTGGTGGCCATCTACGTCTGCGTGTTCGCCGGGGTCATCCCCACCTACGCTACGCACAGCCTTGCCTGGAAGTTTTACCCTGGATTCAACCGAACCTTACTTGGGTTACAGCTCCATGACAGGGCCATAGAAATCACATACGTGTCGAACCTTCTCAACATCCCAGTGTCCTCCATCGGAGCATTCGGCACGGCCTTCGTGTGCACCGTTTTGATCAGTTTTCATCTCAGCAAGAAAAGACAATGGCGTAAAACCGTCTCAGGCGGCAGTGGTGTCTCCGGCGAGGCCGGTCATAGGATGTCAGGAAAAGACCACCGCGCCGTTAAGATGGTCACGGTTGTGTCGGTCGTCTTCCTCGTCAGCGTCACCCCGTCCATCACGATCATCGTCAGCACGGTGCTGTTTATAGAGTTCAGCCTCGTTGGGAAATACAAGAGACTCTTCTACATGTGCTACTGTGTCAGCTTCATACTGGAGGCCATTAATTCCAGTGTCAACATTCTTGTGTATTACAACATGAACGTTCGCTTCAGAAGCACACTGAAAGGTCTGTTCCAAATGAAGATCAGTTAAAGATGTTTGAAGTTCATAGAGATAACCATACGAGTGATCGCAGCACATTATTTTTTTAGGTAATTAGTCAACTCTTGTTACGAACTCTTAAAAAAAAAGAAATCCCCCAGGGGTGGATCAAGATTGCACGGGGCCCCTGGCTATAATTCCACATGGGGCCCGGTCCAGCTCCCTTTATTATACAATATAATAAGTTTTGGGCCCTTAAATCATTGGGGGCCGCTGGGTTTAGCCCAATCAGCACCCCCCACCTTAATCCGCCATAGAAATCACCGTTATGAAATTCTTAGAAATGCTGCAAGCGCATTTGGTGTGTGATATTATTGTATTGTTTCTTATCAGGAAAAGTATAAATTGAAGCGTATGGTGTTACAAGTTTTAACATAAATTGGATGGAAAATATTGTTCATTGGAGGTGTGGGGGAAAGGAGATCTAAATAGTTTCATCCTTTAAAAAAATGAAATATCTTTCGGTTATTAAAAGCAATCTATTATTAAATTTCTTTCTTATTATATTCATAAACACTCAAAGGTACAATTTAAATAGGCTTTAGAACAGCTCAAATGTAAGGCATTTTAATGTAATTTCCCCAGAGCTAGTACAGTTTTCCTTTAAACAATTATTGTCGTATATAATAGAAAATGAAAAGCACTGCACACAGACGGTTTCACACATATAGAATATTAAGTAAAATAATAAATAAATGATCACGTAAGAGCAGGGTGTCCTTAGAGCAGGTGTATGCCAGAAAGACAGAAACCAGAAGGTGTTGAAACTAGAGTAGTACGCTAATAGAGAAAGTTGCATCACAAACAGCGTGCAACCAGAGATAGCTGCGTCTGTGGGGCGTCCATAAAGTACGTCACGCTCCGGAGGAGAGGAGGGGGTGTAAGAAAGTGTGACAGTTTGTGACAGGGTGGAGGAGGGGTGTTAGGCCATGTGTTACGTCAGGCATGTTTTAGATAAAATTTGAATTATTTGTTAATTTAAAAATTGTCTTTGTTCGAAAGTGTGACACACTTTAAGGAGGGGGGGTGGGTTCCAAGATTTGTGACAGGGGGGAGGGGGTGTTTAAATGGTCAAAAATAGCGTGACGTACTTTATGGACGGCCCCTGTGGAGCCTAAAGGCCACAGATTACCCCTTGTGGCATGTTTTAGTGTTTATTTACCTTCTTACAATTCGTTTTTGATGTTGGCAAAGCTATAAAATTGTTGTTTCATGTATATGTATATGTTTAATTTGTAACGTTAAACCAGGTTCATAGAGTATATAAATAGTAACTTACACACGCTGTTATGTAATACTCCGCTACAAGTCAGATACTTGAAAAATGTTATATTTTTAAAACTCTGTAACGATATACACCAAAGGCGCTAAAACTGAATCCTACTTGGTAAATGAAAAAAAAAGAAATAGCTAAGGGCCCTTAATTAAGGACGCAGTTGTGGTATTAGGGCAGATTTAATCGACATCTACTAAAATTAAATGCGAATCGCCACTTCTCATTTCACTTTATTTGATAGCACATTTGTTTAAAAACAGTGTCAACGTCTACCAGCAACATAGCCACTAAACCTCTGAACATTCATACGATCTGCATCCCTTCAGACTCTTCCTAACACCCTTGATTGCGCCGCCTCTACCTCACAAAATAACATATCTAGAACGATGTTCAACGTGAAAGCTAACACTGTGCCGAGAGGTAATAAACGGGTTTGTTCTGATCGTCAATGTGATTACACGGGTCAAACCAAGTTTGTATTACACAGCGCCGAAACTCCAGGTTGAGGCTAGCACCAAGAGTTTATTTGTTAGCGACCCAAAACAGGCTGGTCAATCATGTACCACCATTGATTTTTACATGGCACGATTAATGATGCCAGCCATAGGTATTACCCGCCCATGGACACCACATACACCCCAAAATTGCTGTTAGAGGAAGGTCGCGGCTACCTGCATCATTTAAAGCAAGATTTAAATTTCAGCACATTTAATAAAAGAAAAGAAAAGAAGCGTCAGTGACCAGACTTGCAGGAAAAAAAATAACACAGAAAGGACATTTAAAATACAATCGTTAATTTTTTTAACAAATGAAGCAAAAGGGACAACAAACAAAATTTGAAAGTACATTACTATTAGAGAAAAATGTTGAGCCAGACATCGAATTTCAAATTAGTTTCACTTTCCTTTGAAATAGTATTTAGTGTTAAAGTGGGTTATTTTCTTCATTTCAGCATGTTATCCTCTTCACAGTGTTATAATAATTTTTTCAGAGTGCATTGAATAGTGTCAAAATCAGTCCTTATATTCTACAATATTTAAGCTGACGTATTGATCAGTTTACCTTTGATAATGGAAACAAAATAGTAAAAAAATTAAATAAAAAAATTATCAGTTGTCCTTTCACCACTTCCTTTTTCGTGCGGTCAAGCATGATCTTTATTAGCTTTGAATCATCTGTCTTTATGAGGTTTTGAGAGATAAATTGAGAGATGGTTTTGTGGATAAACTTGTCTAGCCGATGGTCAGATGAGTAGAGCAGAGCCTTTCTAATCTAAAGATTGACTATTCAGGTTAAAAATATGTCAAAAAATGTATGATGAAACAATAAATAATCATTTACAAGTTATAATCATGATTTCTGAATGTAAACCTTGAATAATGGCCACTTGTTTCAGTAATTGATTTTTAAATCTATAAATTTCAAGTTCAAATACTTAGTATTTTAAAATCATACATTTATTCATATTGATAGTTTCAATACAGCTTTGATTTTTTACAAAATGTTTTGAGTTGAGTTAGCAGCAAAAGTTAACGACCAAAACTGACAGAAAAATGAACGTGTGACATTAACAAAAATTATTTTCAGCGGACTAGGCAATCTTTGGGGGGAATACCAGATTAAACTTGAACTATTTTTACGAAAAATAAGACACAAAAATGAAATCCTTCATTGTTTGGGAATATATATACAGCTATCGGTGGGGAACGTACCTAAACAGTGTCAAGTTCAGATTTCTCAACTGGAGTATAACAGAAAACTAATCCAATGTTAATATTATTTTAAAAAGTAAACATTTTTGTAGTTATTGTTTAGTTATCAATGAGATTTTATTTTACACATAAAGTGGGGATCGATTTGTCCCGGTTAAACGAGACACAGAATCGTTCCTGCAAATCTTGGTGCATACAGTGAAGAGCAGGGTGAAAGGTTCCATTAAGAAATTTGTGCAATTGAGAGTCAATACCAAGGTCGATGGAATGTGAATATGATGGCCGAATATTGCTGGTAATTTAAACGTCATAATTCTGGTGCTGCTCATAAACGAAAATGACTGAAAAGACCATTCATAGAGTGATAAATAATTAATAAATGTAAGTCTGCTTTTATATTGCGCTTTGGTTAATAATATCGTAACTTCCAATAGTTTTCTGCATGACTGAAGTTTACTATACATCGTATATTTTGTTGCTGGTTTCTTGACTTTTTCCTGTACTATTATATCTTAATAATATATTTAATATATAATTATTAAATGTCGAAGTGCAAAAAATCCTAACGTGGTACAACATTTTCTATTACATATTTGGAATCAGCGCCAAAAGCTGTAAAAAAACAACCTTTTTACAAGTCTGCAATTTAAAAAAAAATTAAATTTCGTAGATCAGTGAATTATTCAAATATTCTTTAATGGTGTCGGCGGAGAAAAACTGCATTCTAATGGGGCGCATCTCCATTGCTTACTTTTTGTTTTGTGATAAAAATCCTCCAGGTCACAACCCTCTCTGGTCTGTTATAATATCGATTCATGTCATCGATTTTAATGAAAAGCCCTACCAATGACCTGGATAAGACCCTGTTCTGGCTTCAACCAGCTCTGGAAATTAAGATCCACTTTAATAAACCGACTCCAGTGAGCTCTGAGCAGGGGCGGATTAAAGGGGGAGCTGATAGGGCTAAAGCCAAGGACCCTTAATGATTTAAGGCTTAATTAAGGGCCCCTAAACTTATTATAATGTATAATAACGTGGCTGGGCCGGGCCCCAGGTGGAATTGAAGCCAGGGACCCTTGTGAAATCTTAATCCACCCGTGGTTCTGAGTACATGCAATGTTCCCCTCCCCCCACACAAACACACCACATCTAATATCTCAGCTGTACAGCGGTAAATGTGACATTGTTGGTGGGTGTCCTCTCTTAATTACCTGGTGTTGTCCACTGTTATAAATGTATTCTACACGCTCACAATCTGTTTAAAAAAATAGTTGATACCTTTTAAAATATCATCATAATTTTGCGATGTGAATTACGATTTATCTGAGATGTTGTTTTAGTTTTTTCTTTCTAGAAAATAAAATAATTCACTCTCCATTTCATCATCATCATTCATTAACGGTAAATTACAAGATTGCAGTATGGGGCCCCTGGCGATTTCCAGATAATTATAAAAGGTGGGTATGAACGCTATCAGGTTTGTATGGTTAGAAAAAAAGATTACAACTCTCTTTAGGAAAACCTCACCTTTAAGGGGAAAGAATGTCTTAAGATTCCCTGAGCTACAGACTATACGTTCGGAATGGGGGGGGGGAATGAAGTCAAAAAGGGACCAAAATATTTTATATTCATTTTTAAGTGGCTGAGAAGGGGAAACTCTTACTGTGATAAAACAACCAGGCTCTTATCGAGTTAAGAAAGTTGTAACTAACAAGCACAGGCCTTAGTGGAGTCTTAGAAGTAGGCCCCAGTTCCACAGTAACATTGTGGCCATACATGTGCGTGTTCTTCTCTTGTTTGATACAACCAGCATAGGACACCAACAAACATATCTCCTGTGTCATCAAGCATAAAGTGAGTTGAACATCTCTTTTGAGATCGCTATGTGAAGTCATTAGTGGCTAGTTTCAGTTGCAATATTGTTTTATATTATAATTATAATTAGTATTATTTCTTTTCAAGTTATTAATCTGCTGAGAAGTGGTTTTCCATAAATTTTATAAGTTGTGTCACTGTTAAGAAATTTTAAAACGCATTTATCGTCTCCAGGGGAGTCTGTGATTGAGTAGTTCATTATTACGTAGTCCAGTGGTAGAGAAGCTGAGTTTCAAGTAATTAGTTAATTCCCATTATCTTATGGTATTTGATGACAAATGAGACAGAGACTGATAAGTGAAAAGGGCCTCGGCTGTAATTTCTTTAGGGGCTCAGCGTCAGGTTTACATCATATACGTTATATAGATTTTATTGTGCACGTATATTCTGTGCGCTTTATCGATCGCACGAAATACATACCGAATGATCAACTATCACAGGGAGATACAATTTCTAGCCACTGCACTTTATGTAGTTTTTCGGACCTCAGACCTTTGCAAGAAGCAGAGGCGTCACTAAGGGGTGCGGAGGGGTGTGTGGATCGCACCGGGTGACATCAACACAAGGGGTCACAAATAAATGTAAAATTCTGCATGTTCCCCTTATTTGGCACTGGTGGACTCGGGGGAGGTCTATAGGGTAAGTCATGAGAGGATGACACTATGATCTACCGCATTTGGCGACACCAACCCTAGTGACGCCTCTGGTAAGAATATTTTAATTTAAGACATTATTTAACTATTTGAACAGATTTACTCCACGGAAGAGAACCATAGATGACTCAGTAGATCGCTAAACGCAATTTTTCCACCTGAGCACATTCTCGAATTTTCAAATATTTTTCAGGAATTTTATAATGCTCTTCATAAAGAAAGAAGTTCAATTTTCTCCCTTTTAAATTCTCAAATCTAATATACGGGATTAAATTAAATATATAATATGTTTAGAAAATAATAATAATAAAATATAATAAAAATGTATTTAAACAATATGTTTTGGTGGTTCAATTTCCCTCGGCATGCAATTTAACTTTTTAAAGTAGCACATTGTGATACCCCCCCCCCACATAAATGGACACACGCAGACCTAGAGAATCCTTGCATTTGTTTAGTTTATCATAAATAATAGGAATGCGATAAAGCGGTTTAGTAACATACAAGATACGCAAACGAATTGTGTGATCAAAACAATAAATGAAAGTTTTATCAATGGACTAATACAAAAGTAGACTTTTCGGCTAATGACAGTGCAAAACAAATAACGCAAGTATTAAAATTATATTTACACTACATAAGACATTCTATATCATAGAAACATAATAATTAAGTAACGATGAAAAAAATACAACAAAGCCACATGATATAAGATATATATTTAGTTTACCCAAGGTTTGGCGTCATCCAATACAATAAAAATATTTTTAAAACTCAGCAGTAAACAAGTAATTTAAATGTTAAACTTTTGCTTCTGAAATAAATTTATTATCGATCACTTCATCCCACTACACGTTCTGTCACAAACATTCATCTATTGTACATATTTAAATGAAGATAAACCTCTTGAGCGCAATTTCACGGCACATAAACTCAGAATAGGGTTAACTGTTGTTTGCCGTTAAGATCAACGGTAAACAGACGGGCACGTCTCACGAGCTAATGTTGGGACAAGGGCTTTGTTTTCTCTCAGGAAACTTTGTAAAATCTCAAAATTCAGAGACGCATTTTGGTGCACACAAGAATTAAGTTTTGCTTATTTCTGCACTTACCTGGAGAACGAGAGAAAAAAATCTTTTTTGGAAATGGAGTCACTTGTGACAAGCTATCATTTACAGTTTATAAATTGAAAAATTATATACAAAAGTTAGGAGATAAGTAATATTTTAATAATATTTTTAAAACCGGCAAAAAAGGGTAGCTAATCCAAAAGAAGAATACGATCGAAAAAATGTTGTGAATATATTTTAAAGGTACTTTTATAGCAACCATAAAAATGTTCGTCAAATGGTTCCTTAGCTATTCCTTTGATATACATTCGGTTAGCCACATTATTTGGGTGAGCCATCTGCACAACTGTTCTACTTAAACACGCATAGAACTGTACATTACTCGTTTTCAGAGAATTTCGGTAAAATTCTAAATTTGATTTTCAGAGGTGAGGAAGGCATTTTAATATTTGAACACCCATCTTAAACAACAGTTTTGTTACTTCAAAAATACATTTCTCTATTCAAATTTTAAATGTAAAAAATATCTATTCAATACAAAAAAATAATAATAATAATAAAATGTTATGATTTCTGGATAATCAATGAAAGTGGAATGTTATGAGTTAAATGAAATGTGAATCAAGGCGTGATGCTAATTAAGCGATAATCCAGAAAGTACATAACTGTATGTATATACGGGGGTGGTCGTTTTCTAAAAAAATTAAATATCTACCTGTAAAAAAGTATTTTCAATGAAGCATATATTTTTTACTTTAACATCTGTTAAAAAAATTCATTAAAAAATCTCATTTGCATTTGCTCCACTTGATTTGAGTGATATATATTTTTTTTTAATGTTTACTGTAAGAAATATTAAAAAAAAATTTAAATTGGCAATGCGTCAATTTCACATATAGTAAATTTAGTTGACTACACATGCATTCCAGTAGCACAGATATCTTTATAAAGATCCCAACATGTTCTACTCCATTTTTTCCTTTGCCTGAACTATATGCATTTTTTTTTACAATTATTCGAACTTAAACAACTTTATATAATATCAATGACTAGAGCTCTGCATAAGTTCAAAGTAGCGTTATTTTGAAGGACTAGCAGTCCAACAGAGCGATGAATATGTTTGCCCTACCTGGAGAGTTATGCATTTTGGTATCTAAGAAATATTCAATTTTTTACGGCAGAAAAATAGTAATTTTGAAGTATATATCTTCAACCAAATCATTTTCAACGAACTGCTGTGATTAGGGACATGTGTAATTATAGATTCCCTCAGTTTACCGCGTACGATGGCATCTCTTGGCAATAACGATGTCGACACAACAAAAATATTCCGGTCAACTGACATTGCAAGCACAAGACAGTTAATCGGGGAAGTTTGCATGGAATACAGTAAGTTTTCCGCAATGGGTGACAGCCATACACTTGGGACACGATTCCCGACATAATATCAGTCGACAGTTCCAATTCACTACGTTTATACAAGCTAAGTTTGTTTCTGTATTTACACTGATCGTAGTCTTCTTGGCAGATGCCTCCGTTATTTTTGTATCGTCCTTCATTTTTTGTAAGCAATTTAATGTGTGGACATTTGGAGATACTAAGAATGTGGTTTAGATATGTTTGCTTTTTACTTCAAAGTCTTAGTCACCCCACTTTTTTGAGTAAAATTTAAGGGAAGGAAGTGAAGATAAGTTAATGTTTATCTTTTAGACCTACCGCCCGCCCTGCAGTAACAAAAGATAGGATATGGTTGAATTATTGATCACCATTGTTAAGTTGATATGATGCTTTCAGACTAGGAGTTGTGCAATTTAATTATATTGTATTTATACATTTATTTATTTATTTACTAGGGGTTGTGCCCTAGGCGCCAACTTTTTTCAAAAGCCCAAGTAACTTATCCTTGTTTGATAAATACGAAATATGACACTTGCCCAAATGTACACAAAGTATTTTATAATTATAATCCTCAAATCCTCTTTTTACATCGTTCCGTTTTCCAAAATTAAAATATAAGCTTAAACAATGACGTCATAAAATATTTTACGACGAGAAACACCACACGCTTTTTTTAAACTGCTATGGACTGTTGCACTATGTCCCGCAGCGTTACGAAGTCAGTGACTTGGGTTTTTATATTGTTTATTTTTGCAGCGTTGAAAAAAACATTTAGGTTTTTAAAAACAGTACACATTAATTGTTGTGACTATTAAAATAGTTCTCAATAAAGAATCACAAAATGTTTTCTGATTCTAATTTTATACACATCTGTTGTTTCTTTTTTAATGCTCTCGACATAACTACAATATGCATGTATTCTACATCTAGAAACAATGTCCGGAAGTAAGATCCGACTCATCTACTTCGACATTAGATCCCGTGCTGAGGTTTCGAGGTTGTTACTAGCAGCCGCTGGGCAAGACTACGAGGATGTTAGAATCTCTCGCGAGCAATGGGCAGAGGAGAAACCAAGTAAGACTGTTGATTTACTTGCACAAGGATGGGAACTTAGACTGACTTTAAGATATACTTTTCAGTTTTTGTTCGTGTAAAAAATTATGCATTTTCTAATTTTCAGAAACGCCTTTTGGACAACTTCCACTGCTAGAAGTTAATGGCAAGAAATACGCCCAAAGTGTTGCCATAGCAACCTATCTGGCTAGAGAATTCGGTGAGAAATATATCATAAACTAGTGTAACCCGTCAAAAATGACGAAAGTTTTCAAAATGAATACATTTCAGCTGAAATCTATTAATTTTGAAAAAATACACAGAATAATAAATAAAGTAATACAGAACTTTTATTTATTTTTATTTGATTCATTTATTATCATATTGCACACTTTTATGCGGAACGTTCGAAAAGTGTTATTTTGGTGAAGTAATTTTATTATGTTGATCGCAGCAGCGCCACCTAACAGCATTACAAATTTCGCAGCGCCACCTAGTTACATCTATACACATAGACAACGGGAATTATGCATATTGATTAATGGGATTATATTAAGAATAGATATAATTTTTGTATCTTAACCTCGTTATGGGATGTGCAGTGTGGGTATTTTCCTGGGGAGAAAGTGAAGGTGATGGAGGGATACATCTAAATTACAATTTTTTTCAATATTTAGCGAATATCTATTTAAAAATCAATGCATTTACTAAATGTATTTCTAACACTCAGGTTTCTATGGTAAAAGTAATTTGGACGCCATTGTAATAGATCAGATTGTTCAACTCAACCAAGATTTCAGGGCTAAAGCTATGGACGCGGTGAAAGAACAAGATGAAACCAGAAAGGTGAATGTTTGCTATTACCAGCTGCTTGACCAGCTAAAAAGCCCTAAATCGCAGAAAGGGAAATTTGTAGAAAAAAAATAGGCCACATTTAAATATTTCTCTAAGTTTTCCTCGATTTCTCCAGTATTATGGTTAATTTATGTCAGTCATTAGCACTGTAAAAAAAAAGACTTTAAAAAATCCTGGCTTCTTTTTCTTTACTACAACACCAGTAAGCCGATGACGAATTTCCCTTCATAAAAATTAACAATAAAGTAAACAGACTGCAAATTGATTGCAATCAGACAAGGAAAAGAAATCAATTAATTGAGGTAGGAATAAGCGTGATAAAAGGACAAACCAAAACAAAAAAAGGCGACTGCAAGACGCTTTTTTCATTAAAGAAACAAAACTAAGTAAAATACAAATTTTTAATTTTTGTCTGCTGCGTTCTATATTGCAGCAAGGATTAAAAACAAAAATTAAACTTCATTTGCTTTTTGTTTGTTTGCTCACTCATATTTAATTCCATTAATGTTTTCATACTATACTATATCAGTAAACTCACAATTAAATTCATTTCATTTTTTATGAAGGGTTAGTCATTGGCAAAAGCTTAATGCTTGATTAACAAATGAATCTGCATAATGTAAGAAATACTTTGAGAAAATATCTAAGTTTATTTTACAGCTAAAACTATGTTTTATTTGATTCACTTCTTCTCTTGATTCTATAAGGCTCAACTAATGAAAAACGTCAGAGAGGTTGAAGCCCCAAAGTATTTGGGATTTCTGGAGAAACTGTTGAAAGAAAGCGGCACTGGCTACTTTGTGGGGGATTCGGTAGGTATCATGTTGTAATAAAATTTCTTTGATAATCTCTATCTCAATGTCAATTCAATGCCATTTTTAAAATCACTTTCTAAATATTTAAAAAAAAATACAATATTGAGTAGAAGTTTTCAACATTACTACGCAGGCGTATTATTTTTTAGCATTTAAATTTGCTCGTAGTAATTTTTTTCTTTTAATGAAGAGGTAACAAGGGACACGTGTGTGTCTATTGCCCTCCCCTCCCCATCTCGTTTTTTATAGCCATGATAAACATCGCTTCAAATTATTTTATTCACGGAAACTTTGCAAACCATTCAGAATGAATTTATCATTTAAAAAAATAGAAGGATGTTTAATGAACAGTTGCACTAGAAATCTATATGTAAAGAATAGCACATGCACATAGAATGAAAGAATGAAACTATGTCCCTTAAATATCACAGTTATTGTTGGAAGAAAGAAATGTCAATCAAAAGTCTTGGCTCCCGTTTGGAGCTAATTTCTTTCGGAAACATGACACGTAATCTGCTTGTGGAAACGGTAGAGTTAAAAAAATAAACTCAGAATCGTGAAAAAGTGTGCGATGGTGGCGTATCGAGGCTGGGAAAGTAGCACAAATTTTGACTCATTTAACGATAAAGTGCATGACAGAGCTATAGGTGGGTGTTTTTTTTTCTCTTCAGGCATTGACCTTATGTAACATGAACACTATTCCTGTCCGTAGTGATGAATATCAAACACATGACTTATATTATGTTTTTAAATGTTGCTTTTCTTGTCAATTCCAGTTGACACTTGCTGACATTAGCACATACGACAGTGTGTACGCATTCACTTTCCGAGGCCCGATCTGGAGTTGGCCAGATTCAACATTTCCTCTGCTACAGGAAAATTACAACAGAGTGGAGAGCAATGAAAGAATAAAGGTTTACCTGGCCAATAGGAAACCTACGTACGCATAGTCACAATAGCGTGGACAAAGATTGAAAGTACAGATCACACAATAATTTTTTTATGTATTTAATTTTAAAAAAATTGTTTACACTTATCGTACCACGTACTCTGACTTAGATTGGTAAATAATTATTAAGACGGATTGTTTGTATCAAACAAATGTAGATTGTTCGGCGCAATCCAATTTTCGTAATTTGTGCAGGTTTGCCATACAAATAAATAAAATCTTATTCCATGATTACATGAAAATATGAATCGTCTTTCTTTCTTTTAACGCTTACAGTGAATTTCATGTTGTTGTGATGTTTTTCGTCTATATAGAACTAATATTTTGCAAAAACACTAGAAACGACCCAACGAAACTGCAAGAAATCAAACATAATTTAGTTAATTTCTTTTAAATACAGTGGAATGCTTCATTTTCAGATTGACACAGCTCGTTTCTGCCAATGTTAAAATTAAAATTCTGCTGTCTTATGAAATAGAATAATTTATGACGAAATAGAAAAAATGTCCATTTGACACCTAATTTACGTTTTTATGTTTATTATATAATTTGAATTAAGAGCTGTATTTTATTAAATGCTACACATGCGCGATCAATGTTCTCTCTAAGGTTCGTTGGTCGGTGTGCAAAGTAAAAAATATATTGTGCAAAGTTACACACAAAAAAATGTTCGGGCTATATTTTACAAAATTTTCTTCGTGGAAATTCTAAACTGCTGTGCGGCGTTGGTCAGATATCTACGCGGCCGCGCAGCCACGCTGCTTAAAGGGAAGATTTTGCAGCGCGATGTGCCATTTTCAATCATACCGGCTGTCGATAAATGACGTCGCTCGTCTAAGGCAAGGGAGGGTCACTTGACGATGTGTAATGGGGCCGTCCATAAATGACGTCACGCTCCTAGGGGGGGGGGTCACACCTTTTTGACGATGCGTGACGAGGGGAGGGAGGGGGTTGAAGAAACGTGACGTCACATGAAAAGGGTAACTTTAAATAAAACTTCCACAGTAATATTTGGTCGCTTGCAATTTATTTATAAACCATTAGTGCTTCACAAAGTGGCAAAGATATGCAATTTCTGTATGCCATCAAACGCCGGTTGGCGTAAGTTATCAAGAAATGAAAATTAAAGCTAATTATAATCCTTAAGTTTGAGAACTCACAAGATAACGTATGAAATTGTTACAATGTGTCGTTTGATGTTGACATCAAAGTATTTGTGATGTAACCGCAGCTCCGTCGGCGAACTTTTTTGCCCGTTACCCCAAAATATACAAGTTTATGTGTACGTTACCCCCCCCCCAAACCCCCAGACTCTAGGTACTGCTCACACGACTCAGGGATTTGGAGGATCGTTGTTACAAAAAAAAATAATAATAATTCTAATGGTGAGTTTTACAAGCATGACAAGTGTCTAAAATGATCTGAATAGGATTATGTGTAAATATTTTAAGTCAAAACGACACGGAATATCCTTTTCCTTTAAAAAAAAAGGGGGGGGGGTGGAATCTATTTGATAGAATTATAAACGTTTTAAGTTTGATATAATGGTTCGGTTGGTTTTTGGTCATACGCCCCTGGCCATTCTAGATATAATGATAAATGAGCCCATTTAAAAGTTGTCAAGTATTCATTAACTTTATTTAATGCATCAAATTCTTGACATCTCAATTCGAGAGGAGCACAAAACAACTTTTTTTTCTTTGCTCAGTTTTTAAGGCATTAATTTTAAATATCACAGAAACGATACTTGATACAGTCAAGTCATGTGGATTAAGATTATTGTCACTCGTGTCAATATAAATGAAAGTAAGGTGGATTTAGGTGTCTTCGTATAGTATGTAGGTAAGAAATCTGCATAGTTGTCAAATTTAAAAAAAATGCATTTTCTGGAAGGAACCGGTTCAATAATGGGCATATGTTCCAAGCGTTCACGTACACATGATGTATTTTAATATATATAGTGTATTGTAGTGGAAGTTATATGTCCCAAATGAGTCTACATTACCCCCAAGAATTCCCTTTTGACCCCAGATGAGGTTATTTACCCCTGTTCGCCGATTTCTTTCTTACGGGATGCTCGTCAGTCAATTGAGGGATTTTAAAAAAAATACATTTTAAAAATATTATTTAAGAATATTTGTTTTCTAAACAAAGACGTGATGATTAATAGTTTAATTTGTATTCATTAAAATAAAATATAATCTAAGGATGTTAAACGTTTTGAAAAAAATGCTTCACGCGGGTTACGATATTACAATGTAGACCTTTACTAAATAAATACTAAATACTAAAATGACAATAAAAGTGATTTCAAACATACTTATTTTCAAATAAATAACAAGGTGGATTTTTTTGGAGGGGGGGGGGAGTCAATGCTTTGTGACGTATTTTTAGAGGGGGGGGGGCTAACCTTTTGTGACGACGCGTGACTAGGGGGGGGGGAGGGGGTAAAAAATCGGCCAAAATCGCGTGACGTCATTTATGGACGGCCCCAATGAGTGCGATGATTGTTTTTTTTTAATAACTGTGACTTCACATCAAAGCACGCAACCTTAAATAAAAGTTCAAATTGAACCTTAGATTTAGATTGCTTAAAATGTATTTAATGACGTTTTAAATGACTTCTTGCGTGGTACGATAGTAGAGTGCAGCCTTACACTTAACTACACACCTAATTGTCAACAAAGTGATCTGAAAATGCTCATTGGGGGTGGGGAAGGGGCGAAACTTTATGACGTCATAAGGCTTTAAGGGGAGGCTAACGTTTTGTTTCTAAAACTCACCTGATTCATTTTCGGCTGGGGTTTAACCCCAGACCATTCGTGTGTGTGGGTGGGGGGATAGGGGCTTACAACGCTCCCTCAAACGACCGATTAGTTTGGACAGGACTTCGGGAGTAACGTCAACAAAAATTGTGGTAGTGGGCAAAAATGTTCGCCGACCCCTGCACTTAATAATACTTAAATGGCGAAAAATGGATTTGAAACATGCTACTTTTCAATTATACAATACCGCTTTTAGGGGGGGGGGTAAAGCTTTGTAACGTCATATTTTGAGGGGGGGGGGTCTACGTTTTTGTGACCAAGTGTGACAAAAAAAGGGGGGGGGGTGTCAAATTCGGTCAAAATCGCGTTTATGGACGGCCCATTATTTACCATTTAAATATGAATAAAAATATTTTCTGACACTGATAATGTTTTTTTTTACAAAATACACTAACTAAGGGGAGACAATGTACAGGGATGATGTATTTTAAGAAACAAACATTATTTTTTTTATTCAGTGCTAGAATATTTACTTTAATTTCAAAACATGTATCGAATAAAAGACGAATAAGAACAACAAAAGTATGCTTCTATCAAAGAAGTCATTGTAATCATTAGTAATTAATGCTGGGCTTTAAAAAAAAATAAATGTTACAGTTTTTATAGAGAAAAGTCCTTTTTCCAATGCCAGTACCTATTAAAACACGAACACATTAGCAGAAAACAGTGAGCTTTTGGCATGGAAAAATATTTTCTGACACTGATAATGTTTTTTTTTACAAAATACACTAACTAAGGGGAGACAATGTATAGGGATGATGTATTTTAAGAAACAAACATTATTTTTTTTATTCAGTGCTAGAATATTTACTTTAATTTCAAAACATGTATCGAATAAAAGACGAATAAGAACAACAAAAGTATGCTTCTATCAAAGAAGTCATTGTAATCATTAGTAATTAATGCTGGGCTTTAAAAAAAAATACATGTTACAGTTTTTATAGAGAAAAGTCCTTTTTCCAATGCCAGTACCTATTAAAACACGAACACATTAGCAGAAAACAGTGAGCTTTTGGCATGGAAAAATTAAATTCTTTAAAAAAAAAGTTTAAAAACTAAAGCTATGAAGAAACGAAATTAAATGAAAATTAAACATTTATTACTTAATTACTAATAAGTAGCATCTGTGTTGAAACTTGTATTTTATAATTTATATGTTATCAATATACATAATTTGCAATCTCTGTCACGCCTGTCTGTCATGTCTGTCCATGACGCTACTAATTTTAGAAAGCAGCGCACCAAATTATTGCGACAAAAAAAAAGAACTCTTTTAAAACGGCCGCATAAAATTGTTCAATAGTGAAATAAATGAATAAAATAAAAATAAATAAAATGAATAAAAGTTCTGTATTAAATTACTTTTTATTCTGATGTGTATTTATTTTGTAAACTTCCGTCATTTTCGACGGGTAATACACTAGTAAATGAAATAATATTGGGTAGATTTTTAATTTCCAAATTGTCAATAAATCATTTCAATCATTTAATCGTTATCCCCCAGTAAAATTACATTGCGTAGTTGGATCTCATTTATGTCGGATCCCTCTCCTCGGTATGACTTCGTACTTCTGTGTGATTTCCAGCACCATTATGATTCCTTTGTATAATATTATCCTATTTCGGGTTCATCCCTTTCGTAGATGTATTCCCACATTTGTTGGGATGACGTACGACTGTATGCTCCCGTAAAATAATGGGATCTTGTTCTTGGTCGAATTCTCTTCGCGCAATATGATCCCATTTTGGTGGGGGTCATTTACACCAGTATAATAATATTGCATGATAAGATCCCAGCTTTCCTCAAATCTCTTTTACTAAAAGGATCCCTAACGTTTTGATTAAATACCCCAGTATGATCCCGTTGGATAATGGTATCCAAATCTGGTTTGCATCCTATTAGCCAATATAACTCAGTTTGTCAACGAAATCTAGTTATTCTTTGCGTAAAAAACCTTGAAGCATTTAGTGACATATGATCTAATACCAGATTGGATCCCATTTCAGTTAAGATCCCATTCTGATATTTCTCACATTTTCTAGTACTAATCTGGTCCATGTTGTATTATGAAGGCATCTAATAAATATGGATAGGTTTCATCAACCCACAAAGTAACATTTACTCTTAATCTACACTTCAATTATAATCTTGTAAAAGGTTGAAGTTTTCAGTAATTATTCAAGTTCCCCCTCTCTTTTTTTATAAACACACATATTGCATAACATATTTTTCAAATATAAATAATATTCAAAAGAAATGTAACAGCTGCAGAAGCGTAACTGTGTTTTCCGCGCCCTAGGCTAATTCATTTTTGGTGCCCTTGAGAAATAAGGAAAATACTCAAATTTAAATATTAAATTGATTTTTGAAGGATTAGACCTCGGTGCCCTCGGCAACTGCCCCTATGCCAAGTCGTTGTTACGCCTCTGAACAGCTGTAATCCTACAGCCACTATTTATTTAAGTTGAAAAGGGGCCCGTCTGGGACCCATTCTATCCTGTGACGGTTCCCTAACTGAAAATCAGTCAGACAAATTATTGGAGTTGGAGAAGATTTTCAATTGTTTTTTTTTATTAATATCTGTTACTAATTACGTGAACTAACGGAAAATAAACTCATAGAAAGAAAATTGTTGAATATTTTATATCATACACGTTTCTAGTGAATATTGCAACTAACATTACAATATGGACTTTAAAAATATTTTACATTTAGATACTGGTATGCATCACAAAAGCATTGGCCTCAGGTTTTGACATGAGTTTTTTTATGTGCAACATATTTTTTTTAAAGCTATTATAAAGTATGTATTAAAAAATATATAAGGAAATATAAGCTTAGACCAAAATTAAATTGTTCCCTGGCCCTAAACTGTACATTTTGGAAAATTTAAATCCTGTTTATATTTCAATCTGAATGATGATTGTTGATATATGTGTAAAGTTTGGTTGAGATATTGCAAGATCAGTCGACGTAGAAACGTATACCACAGAAAGCTAGTTCGTCCATCCGCACAATATAAACTTTTATATATTAATAAACAATATAATTTGCAATTGTCACGCAAGTAGTGTCTGTCAGTCCTAACGCTACTAATTTTAGAACGCAGGGAAAACCAATTTACTGCACCAATGCATCAAAAGGTGTGCAAATTAAAGATGCGCTGTAAGAAAATATTATATGACGTCATTGTTTTCGCTCATATTTTAATTTTGGAAAAGGGATCAATGTAAAAAGAGAATTTGATGATGGTTAATTATAAAATCAAAAAACAAAGGGGGCGCCGTAGGCGCCCTGCAACCCCTGTTATAAAATACTTTGTGTACATTTCAGAAAGTTTAATATTTCGTATTTATCAAACAAGGACAAGTTAGTTGGGCTTTTGAAAAGGTCGGCGCCGTAGGCACCCTAAAAAATTGCCTTTTTTATAAAATAAATAGATTTCAGCTGAAAACTTCCGTCATTTTTGACGGGTGATACGCTAATAATTATATATTTGCAAATGACAATATTTTTTTAAATCAGTATATATTGTTTTTCTTTAAAATCTACATACCTTATTTTAAATCTCTTTTAGTTGATATAAAGTATATTTGGTAGTTAAACCATTTTGTATTAAGAATGTATGTAGAAAGAAACAAGTGACCAAACAAAAATAGTAAAAACATGAACATTTAAAATTTGTAAGCTAATAATGACCTTACCATGATTGCTCTTGACTGTTTTGATTAATAAAACAGAAACCAAGATTAGAAATACGCATATCATTATGAAATTAAAGATCATATCAATTGGTCGAGTGGCAGCGCGCTCGACTGGCGTACCGATGGTCATGGGTTTGAATCCATGTGAAGGCAAGGATTTTTTCCAGGGGCCTAGGGCGTCCGTGAGTCAACCAGCTCCGAATGGGTACCTATTAATAGTTAGGCGGCTGGGTAATGCGTGGAACCCACAAAGCCATGGCCTGTGAACGCTGCATCACTTGCCAACAGATCATATGTCATGGTCTGTGGATGCAATTATCTTCTGCATAGAAGAAGATAGCTTCTGTATAGATCTTCTAAGATAGCATAGAACACACGCTCACATCAAAATGGTAGGTATAAGGAAGGCATACTATGAATCAAAACACTTGTAGCTTTTTTCCCCCACCAAAGCTTTCTATAACATGTTCCAGGATTCAATACTCAATAAAAATCACGTAAGTTTGTAACTCACCAATGAGTAAGAAGTACATAGTTTTATTGCGTCGTATAAAAGATCAACTGTCGTGTTCCCGGTGGTATGTTAGTTCATTAACCCAAAAACGAAACACAAATGTTTTCACAACACATCTTAATTGCAACAGCTAATTAATATCGTGGGTGACGGACAGTTTCTTGTTTTTCAATGCGCCAATCGTCAAATCAACAGCAGCTTACTTTTGTGGTGTACAGTAGGTCATTACAATATAAAAAAAGCAAGAAGAAAGAAATTCAGAGACACATTTATATGTCGATTTAGTAATATCAACAAATCTTTTAAATTTGGCATTTGTTTTAGATTCACTGAATCGGCATACTTCCGTCTCGAAGACGATGATGCATCACCGTTGGGTTGGGTTGCATTTCCTCGTGTGGCTGTGCAGTCATATCCTTGAGTGACAGTCTTTACCACAGCTTTTGCACACGAGTTCTGTGCTACCCAATACTTAGCCTTTCTCCTAGCCCTTCTGTCTATGACGCCCTCATATTGATTCATATTGATAAGTAAATATACACATAATTTTAATACAAGAAACTATAAAACAAGTATAACAACTTATCACTAAATTAAGTACCCCTGTTTTGTTTTTAGGTGCATATTCACTTAATAAAATAATATTATAACTTCTATTTCAATTTGTATAATTTTTAGCGTACACGATATGAAGTCCTTAGATTATTTTTAATCAATTATCCTTTAGATCAGTGCTTCTCAAACTCTTTAGTACGGTTGACCGGCAGGAATTTTTCCATTGCACCAGGGACCAGTGCACTATTTTCACTATAACGACACGTGATAGTGAAATGTTATTTGTTTATTATTATTATTATTTTGGTTCTATTGTATGTGCTTATCTATAGGGTTAGTATTTACGGTTGCAAATATTCAAATAATTACATATGTTTGTCTGTTCTTGATAACGTCTGTGGACCGGCAGCGGATGGCCACGGACCGGCATTGGTCCGCGGACCACCAGTTTGAGAGGCACTGATTTAGGTTAGTTGTTGACATATGATGACAACGAGAATTTAGAAAGCTATGCTTTTTTTCGTTCCCATGGGTAAATATTATAACATTTATGAGACTCCAAAAATATTTAAATTTTATCAATAAACTCCTGATGGAATAATTTTGATGTCATTAATACTTCGTCTTGTTTATTTTCACCAAAATAGACTGTTGGCTCTACACTCAGATCAGCTCAATCTTTCACTACTTAACAGTTAGTGCAAAGAACTCGATTCTATGCTATTTTTTCTCTCAAGTCTTGATTATTGCAAGTCTCTACTTTCAGGTTCGTCAAAGCAAAAAATGCATTGAAAATCCATAGAATATACAAAATTCAGCTGCCAGGCAAGTTCTTCGGGGGGGGGGAGAATTTTTTTTTCAGATTCTTCATTTATTTCATTTGTTCATTATACAAGCAAGATTTCATGACAAACTGCCAGTTCTCTGTCACAACTTCTTTTCTTACTCATACATTTGCTACTTAAAAGAACTTATCACGGTCTTCTCAACCACTCGTCAACTACGCTCTTCTGTAGACACGGGTATTCTAACTGTTCACAAGACTCAAACTAAAACGTTTAGTAAAAGGTATTTCTCTTTTCGTGCCCAAACAATGAATTTCTCTACCATTTCAAAGTCGCAGTATTCCAAATCCGTAGGCCTTTAAGACTGCACTTAGACATACCTCTTCAAACTTTACTTTAAAAATCAATTAAACCAGAAAACAAAATTTCTTTACAGGATAAATACAGCTATGTACCGCAATGTCATTATAAATTGTATTTAGGATATTAAAGTTTTACACTGAACGAATAGATAATTATGTGTGTTACTATTTGAATGGAAAGCACTGTGAGCACAGTTGATTGCCGGGTACTGTGCTATATCATCAAATTATTATTATGTTTGCACTGAAGAGTAAAGAATTTCGTAAATAACCAGGTTACATATCTTTGAACGGCTGAATCAAGACGAGATAATCTCTATAAAGTTAAAATATCAACCTTAAGTAAAAAGATAAACGGAAAAAATCTTTTAAATTATATGCCCGCTCAACTACTTTTGCTTTACTCTCAAGAGCTGCTCATATCAAAATTGCTAAAAAGAAACTTGATAAACTCGGTTATTTTATGTTGATATAGCCCACCCGTCGCGCGTTGCAACGATCTTAGAAGCGATCTTTTTTTATACCTATGAGTTGTATTTTCTTTTAAAACATGACAGGTACTCTGCTAGAGTGTATTTCACGACTCCCTACAATTTCAAGGCAATCAGATGAATAAAATAGTATTCACATAATTTCTAAAAGAAAGCAAAGACATTAAAGGCTCACGAGCCCAAACGTTAAAAAATTCAAAGTTTAACATCCCTGTATAATTTAATTAAAACCTTTAAAAAGAAAAGATTCGGGTGTCGAGGCCCGAAGGCATGGGATTAAGAAGTTCACTGTCCATATTATTTTAAAATGCGCCTCAATGTTCTTCAGTGCCAAGTTCGATCAACAGCTATCAATGTTCTCAGTAGCGTGTGTTTAAAATAAATTGTATATAGCCCATACTCGTATAGACTAAAACGACACTAAGTCTCTCCACGCCCATTCGGCGGAACTGTTATCCAGTGATAAATCCTGATCATCTCTTTGCACATAAAAAAATTCTAACAGCTTCGACAAGGCTGGATCTGCTAACACACGAGTACCTTACACCCTGTTTCTTCGTACTTGGCAGACAGTCATATATTTCAAATCACCATTGTCGTGAGCGCAAGATGTCCAATTTTGTATTAATTTCATATTGATAAGGCATACGCATGAAATCCTAAGTCACAATAATCCATTTCGCTAGATCTAAGCACATTATAAATATTAATAACCTGACAATGGGCCAGAAAATCCATGGAATACAATATACATTTGTCACAAGTACAGGTAAACATCACATGGACAGTGGCATGCGCGCTCAGCTGGCGTACCGATGGTCACGTTTTCGAATCCTTCATGAAGGCAGTGATTCTTACCCGGGGTCATGGGCGCATCATAGCCGTGGCCTGTGAACGCTGCATCACTTATTAACGTAACGTAGGACGCAATATGACTTCTGTTTGATATCTAAAAGATTTTTCCCCTATGTAAAAAACCAAATCCTCATAAGAGCAGTTCCAGACTGCTTATCTGACGTTGAATGTGTTATTCAATAAAATAAAAAGGGAAGTAGTCATTTCACAAACTTTCATGGCATTTGGTTCCAAACATAAACAAATAATTTTTTTTTCAATTTTTAAACGCGCCAATAAAATTGTGCATTCGAAAAAGATTCGGTTAAATATTCTCTAGAAGGCTCAAAAGTGTAAACTGTATTAAAAAGAGATAATTGTTAATAACAAATGGGATACACTAACTTTTTTGATGTACGTTGAAATTACAAAGGAGCGATTATGATGGAGCTATGACGTTATTACTTACCGAATTGTTTTCATCCAATTTATTGGGTCAAATTAAGATAATACATTTTCATAAAAGTTATGAATGTAATTGTGTTTCAGTAGAATAGAATATACCGTATTTTACCTTAAAGGTTGTAAGCCCAGTGAAGAAATTTGTGTCACAGATTTTTACACCATTAAAAAAAAATATTTTTTGTAATATTTTGAAAAAATTGAGCGATACAGTAGAATTCATTATATAGGACTAATAACAATGAAGAAAAAAAGATATCAATTTTCATTTTTAATTGTCACGTTTTAGTCTAAGGATTCTCCGCAATTTAAAGTTTGTGTCAGAAGTATACAAAACTGATTATTTTTTGTAACAGGGAACCATTCGTGTTGAAAAATCCTGGCTCTTTCCATATCATTTGGTTTACGTTTTATTGTTTACATTACTAATGACCATAGCCACTGCTGTGTCCTCCGTGTGTCACGCGGCATTTAAGTACACACACACGTAAACTAATCTAGATTTGGGGAGTTATTGCTCTGTTGTAGTGTGATCGTTAGGTTAACGACACAAATTATCTCTACGTGTATAATAGCTGCTATCTCATATGCCGTTATAAAAGTTATAATTTAAGGAATAACAATCGAAACATATTTTTTGTGTATAGTACAATTGATAAACGTGATCTCACGGCACAAAATATTGCTCCTATCACCAGAAATTTCTGGACTATTGTTTAATTTTTTTTAAAAAGAATTAAATACAGACATTCGTGCTTGAACTAGAATTTCACAATGGCTTCATGCTTCAATGCTAAAATGTTTCTAAAAGTATATATTTTCTTATTTTGTGACCTTCTACTAGGACAAGTGAAGACATTTTATGGTGAGTGAAAATGTCATGCTTACTAAGACATTTTTAAAAATTGCAATTTAAGTTTAATTATAATAACAGTTTTAATTTAAAAAAAACAGAACTAAAAATAATAATAATATTTTTTAACTCCATTTACGTTTAACTGCTTAAATTTTAAACTGTAGTCAATTTTCTTTTGCGTTGGCCAAATAATATATCTTCACACTGTGAAATTAATAGATAGTTTAGTTAAAAATAGTAATATGATACTTAAAGTTTGTATCATATTATATTGCTGAATTATTGAAATTACAATTATTGTGTTGTTATATATTATTCCAGCTTTTTATACATTTGTGGGTGCTAGTATTGTTAATTATGATTGCAGTAGCTGCATGGATCCTAGACAGAGCATCTGGGGAGATGCAATGTCGATTATTAAAAACCAAGACACCCGTTGATGGTCGGGTTATCCGAAGCGACCGTTTCGTCCCCTCACTAGCTATCAGTGAGAGGTACGGCGAGGAGTGCAAGTACAGATTATCAAAATTTATAGCGAATAACTTACTTAGCAAATGTCAGTTGTTAGAAAATCTTCCGACAGGGTGACACCCTTAGCTTAGTCACATTGATGATCACCCATCAAAAGAAAGTCCTTTGAAAATAAACTCATGAGCTGGGGTGGCGCCAAGATTATAACGAATCGATGTAGGGAAAATCAACATGTCCTTTGTGATGTCAATTTTTGTTTAAGGCACTTTACACCTTATGACTTATTCAAATTTCATGACTGTCGCGGGTCACATGGCTTTTATAAAAAGGGGTCGCCAGCCAAAAAAGTTCAGGAGCCACTGATTTAGAGTAACATTTAATTTAATCACAAAAAAGATAGAATAGTTTATTTGCTTCCTAGTCTTTTACACCTGATAATAGTCTTGTAGCTGTAATAATACAATTGAGAGAATTACTGTTATCGTAGTCTTTCAACATTTAAAAGATAGATAATACCTTTAATATAACACAAAGAAATAGTCCTTTATCTTATCTTAGTTATCTCACCTTTTACATAAGCTATTTTTAAATCCCTTATATTAACTTCGAAATCTTGTCGTTCGTCGTCGGGCAGGCGGAAAAACAAAAGTAAAAAAAGACACACTTCCCGTGATACGATCGAGCTGAAATGTTGCACATAGACTCGTGTCACCTAACAATGCATCATATTACAATTTCGGATCGATCGAATGTACCGTAATTAAATTACTACACTTTCAGTTTATCTCTATGTAACTACATGTAATTCAATTTCACAGTTTGTTATTGTTCGCCTTCCACGTGCCAAAGTAAGGTGGCGTTTTAGTTTTATTTTCTCATTACAGTCTAAAGTTTTATTGACATGGGGATTCCATGATATTTTCTAATTTATTATTAAGTATTTTGCATTTTTAGTTTGTATTAGTTGTTTTCAATGAATGAACAATTTTGAATTTATTTGTTTCTTTTTCTTTGTTACTCTTAAGAGTTGAATCTTATCTTGGAGGAAAGATATAAGCAATTAATTCGCTTTTTATTTTTCTTGTAAGTCTTTTAGTAAGATTTTGCCATCTTTTTCTGATTTACTTGCACTATAGATTATAAAATCACCAGAAAAAAACCAAACATTTGTCAATGCTTTCCTTAAACACTTAGCGTTAGTTAAGCGAGTATCATTTCCGCGTTTCAATACATTTTAATATTTTTTAAACGTCGTTTTTAAAAACACTTTAAAGATTATGGTGTAAAATAATAAAGAGTAAGAGAGTGAGAAAGAGAGAGCTTTCATGCAAAAAGAATACTTTAAAAAGGATTCCATTCTCTTTTTGGATCCCATTTCCCGATACGACATTTATATAAATTTAAATTATACCCCCCTTCACCCCTTATTTTTCTCAGGATGATCAAGAAATGATATACCACAATTTTTTTCCCAAGATTCAATCTTCTCGTAATAGACGCATTTGGAGCAATGACGAAGAGTAGGTTTTTTCCTCCAATGTTTTGTTACACAGGATACAAAGAATGTTCCATTCGATATAGAATTTCAAGTGCTTAACAGGTTCATGTGAATTAAGTTTATTCTACATTTATTCAACAGTCCTTTAGACAATTTTTAGATTATATTTACGAGTATATAGCTGATGTAAGAACAAATGACACTTTTGGTACTATGTCCATATATATATACAATATAAATGCCCACGTCACTGGCTGCGTAAAAACTCTGAGGGACATAGTACAACTGTCCATAGGTTAAAAAAGCTTGTGGTGTTTCTCGCCGTAAAAACATATTATATGACGTCATTGTTTTAGCTTATATTTTAATTTTGGAAAAGGGAGCGATTTAAAAAGACGATTTGAGAATTTATAATTAAACAATATAATTTGCAATGTCTGTCCGTGTCGCTACTAATTTTAGAAAACAGGGAAAACCAAATTACTGCACCAATGCATCAAAAGGTGTGCAAATTAAAGATGCGCTGTAAACAATATTATATGACGTCATTGTTTTCACTCATACATGTATTTTAATTTTGGAAAAGGGATCAATGTAAAAAGAGGATTTGATGATGGTTAATTAAAAAATAAAAAAACAAAGGGGGCGCCATAGGCGCCCTACAACCCCTAATATAAAATACTTTGTGAACATTTCAGAAAGTTTAATATTTCGTATTTATCAAACAAGGACACGTTAGTTGGGCTTTTGAAAAGGTCGGCGCCGTAGGCGCCCTAACAAAAAGTGCATTTTTATAAAATAAATAGATTTCAGATGAAAACTTCCGTCATTTTTGACAGGTGATACGCTAGTTATAAAATACTTTGCGTGCATTTCAGGAAGTTTAATATTTTGTATTTATCAAACAAGGATAAGTTACTTGGGCTTTTGACAAAAGTGGGCCCGTAGGCGCCCTACAACCCCTAGTTATATTATAAAATACTTTGTGTACATTTCAGGAAGTTTAATATTTCGTATTTAGCAAACAAGGATAAGTTACTTGTGCTTTTGATAAAACCCCTAAATATTGTATAATATTTTAAAACTAGTGTATCACCCGTCAAAAATGACGGAAGTTTTCAAAATAAATACACATCAGATTAAAAAATAACGTACTACAGACCTTTCATTTATTTTATTTATTTTTATTTGATTCATTTAGTATCATATTGAACAATTTTATGCGGAACGTTCGAAAAGTGTTAATTTTGGTGCAGTAATTTGGTGCGCTGCTTATAAAATAAAATCAATCGCAGCGCCACCTAACAGCATTACATTACATTACAACCATACAGACATCGGGAATTATGTATATTGATCAATGTTGCTTAATCTTAATAAGGCAATTTAAAGAAGTGTGCATGTAAAAAATCAAGTTGTGGAATTAGCTATTAATTAGTTGAGTTCAGTGGCGTAGTTAGAGGGGGCGTGGGGGCGGTCCGCCCCGGGTGGCACACATTTCGGGGAGGCATTTTTGGGCATTTTAAAAGTGCAACCTATTCCGACAACCACCCTTTTCTTTTGAAGGGGGAAAACCCAGGTGAAAAAAAAATATTCGTAATTTCTAGTCCTGATTTACGGACTCCCACAACATTTGTTTGATTACATAGTGGATGTGTGCATGTTATAAGTAACGCAAAACAGTTTAAAAATTTTAAATCACTCAAAAAAGTTATCCATTTGTTTGGAAATTTAAGTGGTATACGGTACGAGCAGATGACGCTTTTAGATGAAAACCACACAAAAACACATCACCACTGGGCCCAATAATGTGCTATTAATATCACCAAGATCGTTTTTGTGTGGAATTTCGACATTCGCAGAATAATGCGCGAACAAGTACCTACAATTTATGGTGGTTCAAATATTGTGTTTAACTTGCAAGTAGTAATTTATATAAAATATGGGTAATTTATATTACCGTTTGAGTTTTCAGAAAATTACTTTAAGGTACGTTATTAAAAATTAAATTTATTATATTTTTATTGCATTAAAGTAGCACAAATAATTTGTGTTTTTCATTAAAATACTGTTATTCACTAAAATTTTACGCCTATCCAATTAAAGTAATGTGTAAATAATTTGAATTCGTCTATTTTATGGAAAATTATTAAGATCTATGGTAAAAAATGAAAATATTCAAATTTCTCCTTTAATAAACACCACAACAGGCATACATAATTTCGAAAAAGACAAACTTTTTAATTGACATCTGAAGAAGTTACTAGTAAAACGAGATAAGATGTTTAAATTTTACTCAATTCAATGCAATCTTTTTATTTTCTATGTTATCTCAATTTATGGGAACCCGTCATTTTTTTAATTAATGCTAACCAATTGCATGGAACAAAGCGATGTGCTAATACAAAACGCTGTTATATCAGTCAAACAATTTGTGAAGAGTTAAAGATATCAACTGAATGCTGAGTTAGAAGGAGAAAAAAATATCAGTGGTGAAAATTAAGAAGACGTGGTTCTATCTTTAGAACGAGAAGCACAACAGGAAATGTTTTTATCTATGGATGGAATCATAACAGAAAACAAAAGAACGCTTTGATGAGTTGCAAGTTCTTGCAAGAAAATATTCATAAATAATATGCTAAATGAAGCATTTGAGCATCAAATAAATTACTTTATTGATTATTGATAAAGAACAGTTCAATACTGAAAGAAAAAGACTCCAAGTTTTTATGGTGGTACCTAACTACAATAATAGGCAATATATTAGAAAAACGGGGGGAAAGGCCCCCTTGATCTAATCAAATTTATTCAACAGTAAGATTTAAAAATTCTGTACCCAACATTTTAATTTTGCTATGAATTTTTTCAATAATTGCTATAAGTGTCGCTAGTTGTGAAAGGAGGTTCTCCAAAGGGAAGTTGATAAAAATGATCTTCCTTCCACAATGAGCGATTTAAGACAGCAAAATCTTGCAGTATTGTCCAAAGAACAAGATATTACAAATAATTTAAATTTTGATAGCATAATACACGATTTTTCTGTTATGAAAGTTAAGAAATTACATGTAAAAATATGATTACATACTAATGTATACAATTTCTTTGTTTGTAAAAAAAAATCATTTATTTATAAATATAAAATAAAAGTGTACTAATTGATGTTTTTTGGGTGTAAATATGGAATATGTTTTGTCTTATTGAACTGCAACCTCAGTAACTTTCTTGAGGCCTTTAAAAATATATAGTGTTTTTTATAAATGTGTATTTATTGGTATATCATCTTATGCGGCCTCTTTAATTACTGCTTACATAAATATGACATGCAATGGTAAACATGTTCCCCAGCTTTACTTCGTTTCAATTGCAATTATTTATTCATTTTTATTAATTTATAAAACCATCATATAATCGAATAATTTGCCGTCCATAAATTACGTCACGCAATTTTGGATGATTTTTCATCCCCTCCGCCCTCGCCACACATCGCCACAAAAACTTAGACCCTTTCTTCAATAATAATATCTTACACGTTTTGAACACCATAGAAGCCGTATTTCCTATTTGAAAATAAGCATGTTTCAAATAAAGTTTTTTTAATTTAAGTATGTTTTCAGTGAAAGGCTGCACAGTAAAATCGTAACATGCGTTTTACATAGACGTCATTAAATACAGTGTCAGTAATCAATATTAAAGTGGAACTTTCATTTAAAGTTGTGCGTTTTGACATGACGTCACATTTCTCAAACACACCCCTCACACCCCTCTCGTCACACATCGTAACAAATGTATATCTCAGGTGCGTAACGTCATTTATGAACGGTCCCTAAAAAGGGCGAAACATTGGAGACCGCCCCGGGCGGCAAAAGTTCTAGCTACGCCATGAGTTGAGTTTAAACTTTTATTGAAATTAAATTAATTTTAAGAAATCAAAACACGCGTTAAATTTTAAAGAGATATCCCACTTTATTTAAACATAAAAAACATTTGGTTTAAAATAAATAGTATTAAATTGAATTGATATTAATAATTAAAAATTAAAATCAGTAATTAAACATGCGACACACACACTCACAAATCACACACACAAAACTCGAAATAATACAGTTCAAAGTTCTACTTTACTTTACGCGTAAGTTAATTTCAATTGGGTAGTTGCTTTCATCATAAAATTCTATCACTAATTATAGGATGTTGTCTTATTCAATTTTGAATAATGAGAAGCAACATAACGAAATCCTTAAATTAATTCACACATGTTAAAAATAATTTTTTAAATGCATCGTGTGGCTAACGTATTCATATATTTTAACACACACTTTTTTTAAAAAAAAATACAGAAAGCGAGTTGCCTTACGGCAAAGTATGTAACTGGCCTACTCTCGACATTTTTCCCGCAACTGATGTTAGCGGCGGTGCTTGGGTCGTTGTTTGATGATGGCGATCGAAGCACGTGAGTGTTGAAGGTTATCGTAAGAAAGCGCTTAGCCGGTACGAGGATCCACTACCAGATTACAGACAACATCACCAAAATTCTTCTTACGACGTCAGTGTATATCAATGTTGGCGAACCGATGCCACGCGTGCCACAGACGGCACGCAGAGCCTGATCAGCCGACACGCAAATAAAATATTACTTCCTTAATCAAACCACTGTGCTGGCACTTTGTGTCTGAACTTTGCTATATAAATGTAGGTTTTAATTTAATTTTCGGCACGCGGCCTCAAAAAGGTTCGCCATCACTGGACTGTATATAATCCGGCAGAGATTCCACAAATGTTCTCCCGTAACGTTTCCCTTTGATTGCTGTGTGACCATGTCGGAAAGGAATATAGTGCTAGGACAAGAATCACGCCATGTTGACACGCAACAGCGTTTCTACGATGAGTTATCTAAAGTAAGAGCCAATACTGCTAAAAACATCATTTTTTAAACCGAAAATAGGTACCAAAAATTAGTGGACGATGTGAAAAAGGCTAAGACGACCATTGAGCAAGAACCATGGGACTATTGGCTGATGAAACACTATGTCACGGTGCTGGAAAATAAAAGTACGTTGATCTACCCTTTTAAAGATAGTGTGAGTGCCACTCAGTTTTACGTCACGGACCCCGAGTTACTTGACGTACTTGATAAGGGCCATTTGGCTAATGGTCAAGGAGTACGGGACAGAATGTTCAAAGAACTTTTACCCAATATCAAGAACGTTACCCATCACGACATTGAACTGTATATTAACCTTTGTGAGCCTTGTCAGAAAAAAACAAACAAAAAGGCTTCAGCAAAGGCATTGTGTTTTTCTGAATTCAATTCTGTTGTCAAGTCGATCTCATTGACTTTCAATCCCATCCTGATGGGGAATACCAGGTTATAATGGAGTGTTAAGACCATCTCACCAAGTTCGAGGTTATCAGGACCCTGAAGACAAAGAGGGCAAAAAAGTAGCATACCAATTCGTAGACATATTTACGTTGCTTGGTGCTCCAACTATTCTATAGTCAGATAACGGCAGGGAATATGCGAACAATGTGTTAAGCAGCCTAAAGAAGTACTGGCCCACCTTGAAGATCGTTCATGGTAAGCCGCACCACTCAAAAAGCTAGGGGAGCAACGAAAGAGCTAACCAGGACATCAAAAATATGCTGCGTGCTTGGATGAAAGATAAAAAACAACTGGCCACTAGAGTGCGGGGTTACGGTTCCTCAAACTCATTAATAAAAAAGCTTTTCATTCTGGGATTAAAAGATCACAATACGAAGCTCTCTCAGGCTGTAGAGCTAAAGTAAGCTTAACAATGTCGTCCCTACCTGGCGATGTTTTACAAGATATGAAAACAGAGGATGGCCTCTAAAAAATAATACAGTGCGTACTAAAAACACAAGAGCAGGAAGACAGAGATGAAGGAATGGAAGAGACAGCGCTTCCTGCAGAAGACATGCATGAGAATGCAATTGCAATCCATGATGATGGAAACCAAAGAAGTGGTGAATTCGTGGTTATCGAAAAACCTTCCATTTCCGTGGTATCGAAGACCGTTCTTCTTCCACTACCTGCTGCGTCTTCTTAAAAGAAACCAGCGGTGCTCATACATGTTGAAAGTGTAGCCGAAATGTTCATGCCATCTGTGGGCATTCCCCTAAAGATGATGACGAATACGAAGTAAAGGTTTATGGGATTAGCATTTTGTGCACTTTTTATTTAAATATTGTGAAAGCTATCAAAAATAAAATGGAATATGAATGCAGCAAAAAGAATATGTTGGCAGTTGTAATGGGCATGACAAAAGATTGATTTTACCACCTTGGGGCTGCACAAGGAATCTTGAAACAACTATATTCCAGATCAGAATTCACAATATGCCCAAAAGATTTAATGAAAGCGGAAGACGTTCCAGACCATGAAATAGCACTTCGATCTGCTGCTTCTTCTCAGTTGACATAAAGCTGACAGGGATTTGTCAGGTGTATGTCCAAGAAAAAATGCCTAACAATGAGGAATCTTTGAGTGAAAAAGAAAATTAAGTGCAATTCAAAATGCAATTCTAGTCTTCTCTGATGCCACAAGTAGCTCATTACAGTTGTGTCCTGCTTGTATTCATCATCTACTTACTATTCATCAATTCTTCACTAATTCGTTAAATATTAATATGCAAATCAAAATACCAAAATATGAAGGTTTTAAATGAAAATTAATTACAGTACAATTATAAGTGTCATTCCAGTCTTCAGTCTTACCAGTATTACATTTCTTCCAACTATGAGAGAATTATTTTAATACGAACTTATTACAAATGTAGTAGAAATAAAATAAAACGATGTAAAATAAGTTGTATTTGTTGTGAACTTATTTTATGGCTTGAACTCGACACTGTTGTTGAATTTGATGATTCGCTTGTGTAGGTTACAGTTGATTCCGGTGAAAATGTCACTGTAGGAAAAGAATATTTTAAAAAATAATTTTAAAATATTTTCAACTATCATAAAATAGAATACTTTTTATTTTATGGTAACTACGTAAGTGGATTGTTGTAAGAGATTTATTATTTAGTTGTGTCATGTATTTGTCTAATATAGTAATAATAAAATGGTATTTCATATTTATTTTTGTAGCGAAATATTTATTGAATCAGATTGCAATGTGTACTGAGTTGGAAATTTAAGTAGCACGTGAGTTCATTAAACAAAAATGTAAATAACGGGATCTTGAATACAATGTCCCATAAGCCCTCTGACTTAGTCATCTAGTCAAAAAAATTAAAGTACTCATTTAACTACTTGTAAGTGACTACATGAAACACTATTTTAGATTATACCGCGGATCAAATTGGTTAAAGCAAAAATATACTCCTATTATAATACAATAAAAGTAATTAACACATCCATTAAATTATTATCACACTTTTCTCGTGTTCAGTAAATTAAGGAAATCTAATTAAGAACGAATTGAACTCAAATTTTAATAAAATATCAATTCTCCGAATTTATAGCTGAAAATTAGAAAAAAGATCACTTACATACTAATGTTTATACCATTTAGTTAAACGACATGTCTTAGCGTTAACGATTAAAATTAATTGAATTATTAGTTTATCAGATTTATCTGATAGTAAATATTAACAAAGTATAAAAGTGGTAATAGTTTTTTTTTATTGTGTATCTTGATGCCTGGACAACGTCTTTGATATAACTGATATCAATGATTAGATAAATAAACTTTTTCGTTGCTCAAAAAAACATTAATGAGACCAAAATGTTAGGTGTTGCTCGGTCATTCTTTTTTATCATAACTTAATAGGGAGCTAACAATAGTGTTTATATCTTTATCACTAGTGATTAAAACGATGATGTTTCTCGACACAGTATTTTTTTTTATTGCTTATGTTCCTGCGATCAAAATTGCGAAAATGCATTTTTTGTTTCCCTATGCAGATTAGATTTTTGCTTCCCAGTTACATTAAACTTTATGTGTATTGTTGTCAGTGTGTTACGGCCATAAGCTAAGATGATGTAGGAATACATTAAATGGTTCCCACATGTCACAGTTTGTAATTTGAAGGACATAAATTGGTAAGAATCTTGGCCATTCGTCCACACGTGAACACAAAACGCGTGCTGATTGTAGAGTTGTGTATAAGCATTTGAGATGCAAATGCGACGTCATCGGTAAACTTTCTCCAGGCATTAAATTAGTCACGCTCGAACTTGCTGGGAGTCATTCACGCTTTGAAAAGGCACTTTCACCTTTACAATTAGTAAGTGAATGGTAGGAAGTTGCATTTAAATCATATTATTTGAATTTGCTCAAACATGATGTTACTATTTTTTCTTTCTTACTAATAGTTTGTGCAGAGAAAAGCGTAAACGATGTTGAGTGAAACAATGTTATATTCGTCTTCTCCGTTTTATTATTCTGATAATAAAGATCACGTGGGAAGGTTAAGGTTACATCAGTTTAAAGTTCCAATGATAGCTTCATGACTTGAATAAATTGTTTGTTACCTTTATAAAACTTGGTCACATCATGCGACTCACATGTAATGTCTAAACGTTAAATGAATTTCATTTACGTTTATAAAGTCATAATAACAAACTGAACATAACTTAAAACATTGATTGCATTGCTGAATTTAACTGACCTGGTGATGTATACAAAGTAAAGTTTAAGCTTATTTTATCCACGCCTTTTTCCTGAGCCACACATAAGAACCTAAAACCTCCATGAATGTTGTGAAATTTGAAATTGAGCGTGGATTCGTATCGAAAAAGTTCACACGTGTCTGGTTCACTAGTTTCTGGTAGACTTTTTGAAATATCTGTGTCAAATGGATACCTTAATGCATAACCTTTTGATGATTGTACGTGAATGTACCGCCAGATAAGTTTCAAAAATCTTTCTTCGCTCTACATAAATATTTAAAAAAAGAAAAACACTTATTTTATTTATATAATTACAATGATGTTAAGGAAAAAAAACATTCATATAAAATTAATCATTTTTACTTGTTTATTTTTTAAGTTTCTATTTGTAGGGTATCAGAATATTTTAATATATTTGATATGTATCTTAATATATATATATATATATATATATATATATATATATATATATATATATATATATATATATATATAAAATTCACCAAAACGAGTATGTGCAAGTAAGCATAACGAATGACCCTCGCTGGGGTCGACAAATCACAGTTGGCAAGCGTAGTGGGATGAACAGAAATAAAACAAACCCGTAAAAATAAAGTTTTTGACTATAAATCCCTTATATATGATACATAACTAACAGTATTGATTATTTTCAAACGTGACAAACATTTACAGACTGAATATGTCTTAACTCAACTTTGCTTCACAACCTTGGGGGGGGGGTGGGGGGGGTGATGGGAAAAGTCTGGTCACCGATCGCTTGACCGAGCTCAGCGTGACACGAAAAATGTAAACAAAAGCACGCTGGTACTCCAATGGGTCGCGTCAACGCGTCAACTCAAACTCTCACGTGGGAAAAAGACAATAACAAACAGTAAATTTGAATTACATACGTTATATAAGGATAAACTAAAAATGCATAAATTTAATTATGGTACGTTCGATCAATCTGAAATTTTGACACGATCGATGCATTGTTATGTGAGACGGGTCCGTGTGCAAAATTTCAGCTCGATCGGATCATGGGAAGTGGGTCATTTTTGACTTTTGTTTTTCCGCCCGCCCAAGACTTAGAGACAGAGAGATAGATGACGACAGAACGACAGAGACGGCCGTGAAGTTAATATAAGGGATTTAAAAAGGAGGGGTGGCAACAATGCCTCTCGCGTTCACTTGCGTTGTTCCTTTACAGAATAACATATGATTCGTAGTGTAGGGGTTATTACGTCCACCTTGCAAGCGAAAAATCTTTGGTTCAAGCCACAGTGGGAATATTTTTTAAAATGTTTTTTTTTCTGCCCGTTCTTCTCTCCATTTTAATGCGAACATGACTAACCCTCGCTTGGGCGGCCAATCACAGTATATGGTTGGCAAGGGATGGTAGTAAATGGTGGGGGCAGAAAACAAAAATCGCAGAGCGCATGTCTCCAGGTTTACTCGCTTTTTCTTCCATTACCTTATGCTGCTGTTTTGTCCGTTCTCTCACCCCCAACCCCCCCCCCACCAATAATCAATAACATATTTAGTGACGCAAGGAAAAAGATTTACAGGTAAAGTATTTTCCTACCCTAATAAGGCATGTCAAAGTGATATTGTCTCCTTTCCTGTTGTAAGAAATGTGCTGCTCTTTTCCCCTCTTTGGATGTAGATAAATTTGAGGAATCTTGGCTTGTTTTTCTCCTGAGAAATATTTGAAACTCATGTTCACATTGATTACTTTCAAATGACTTAATGATAACATATTCATTAACGTATGTTATTTATGATATTTTTTCTATCATCTTATGAAAGCTAAATTTTTATATCTTTGATAATACAAAAAAGAGGTTGGAAACATTTACATTAGCCTTTTGTCTTCAACAAAATGATATACCAGGCCACTTGTCATTGTGCCCAGCAGAGACAAAAATCTGCAGGACTTCATTGTACCTAACCACCATATCTATGACTTGTTTCAACATTACACCACGTCAAAAAAATTGAGACTTTATTCCCCCTTCCCAATCTTGACAAATACAGATAAATATCTCAATAATGATTCAGAATGAAGCACAGGGTGTTTCAAATTTTAAATCTAAAGAAGGTTCTGATTTTTTTCTTTAAATTTACACTAATAGGTGGACTGTGACAAATTATTTCGTTTTTTAATTTATGAGCTATATATTCCCAAGGTACTTGGTAAATGAATGGTTCTTGATTAACCATGGTTCATAAAAACGTCATAGCCCTTATATAAGAAAAACCCGTAAAAAACCAAGTTTTTGACTATAAATCCTTTATGTACGAGAAGTAACTAAAAGAATGTTCATTATAATACGCAGCGCCAGACCATCCAGAAATACAAAATTGAAGTTGTGTCGTAAAACATGTTTAATATAATACGCACCGATCAGGAATATGTTTATAAAAAGAGCTGTCAATAAAATACGCACCTTATTGCGCGACAGAAAGGTTGTTCAATATAATACGCACCGCGACGCTCTATCTCAAAAAATAGCATGATACATAGGAATAAAAAAATAATCTAAAAAATCAATAATTTAATTACGGTACATGCGATCGATCTGAAATTTTGATACATTGTTTTTATCATCGGTACGAAACTGCCTGCAAAATTTCAGCTCGCTATCTTGCGAGCAAGTGGGTTAAAAATCGATCAAAAGTTTTGGCGACAAGCAAGCAAGCAAGCAAGCAAGGTCCGCCGCAGACACCACGAGTTAATATAAAGGATTTAAAAAAAAAGCAACAACTATAGGGCATTGAAACCCTGTTGTAAATTCCTTCGAGGCTTGAGGATCAAACCCTTTTTTTAAAAGACGTATAATACTCTTATTATTCACGAATCGGTTTCACATGATCTTGAAACAATTGACACATATAAGTATGCAGTTTGAAATCCACATATGCTATTTTTTTAAAAATACCACTCATTGGGGATCAAATATTATTTTTCTACATTATATGATCTACACAAAAGTGAGTTTGCAGAAAAACTTGACGGAGCATATTAAAAACGAGCAACCAAGCCCGTCCAAGGACGTTCCGCCACCGTTCGGTGGCATGTTGTAAATCCTCTTCAACAGCCGTCTCGACCGGCATTACATGTGCATCAAATCAAAAATAATATTCATTATAATTATAGTTAAAATAAATAACTCGTAAAAACAGAGCTTTTGACTATAAATCCCAACGCGCATAACTCAAAATAAAGTCTTGGAAGAAATACTGCACCAAAAATAACTAGTTTTGAACGTCCGCGTAAACTTGATATGATTGGCTGTAGGAGTCATGTGTGTTTGAGAGACCAATCGCTATAGATGACGGAACAGAACTTAGCCTTTTACTTTTATAATATAGGATAAGCCGGACAGTGAACTCACTAATCTCATTCCTTTTGGGACGTAAACCCCGAATCTTTTTTTTTAAATGTGTTTCCTTTTGGATAAATTGACGGCTCTTTTACAAATTCAATACATAAAATTTTGATGGCCCATTTCAAAATATTATAGATTATAGAGCATTTAGCACATTGTCCCATCACAATGTCGTAAAATGCTAGGATGTATACCTTGTTTCATTTTACACCATCAATACAAATATGATATTCACACATATATTCACCATGATCCCGATTGACAACCTTAATTGTTTAAAATTTAGATCTTTCAACTATTGGGCCTACAGCTTCTTAAAATCGTTTTTTCTCATGTAAGTGATATGAATATATTTTTTTCTGATCGCCGTTAAACTTTAGAAAGTTGTTGACAACATTCCCGTGAAGGTATCCGGCAAAATTACAACTCATTGAGTTCGATGGTAAAATTTCCTTTTCTGTATAATTTGATGTACAATATAATAACTATTTAAAATTTACCACTTGGAAAATTAATAGATAGATACCGAATTGTTTGCTTCAAAACTAAATTTCCTATATTAAATTACTAAAAGGTATTCAACGTCTAAACAGAATTCCTTTAGGGCCTAAGGTCCCAAATCTTAATTTTCAATTAAACTTTAAGACTAATTCCCATTACGATTTTACGAAATCTTGACAAATATTCAAACACACATACACACACGTGTATATATATATGTGTGATTCTGATTTAACTATACACGAGGTTTTTTACTTTACATCTTGCACAGCTTTGGCTGTCAACGTAGTATACAGTTGGATGAGTGAGCAATCTTAATATTGTGGAGGCCTAGGATGGTTTAAGTGGCGGTTTGATTGTTGTGAGTAGTGGTGGAGGGGTGGAGGGTTCTCAGATGGTGATTAGCATTCAAAGACTGACCGCCCAAGTGCAGAGCCGCAAGCAGGTGGCATCGCAAGGAGACAGGTCGGGTCTATAGATGTGAGATGAAAGGGGCAGCCGACTGCTGATCAGCGAGGAAGGTTGGAGGTGTGAAATGTAGACCCGTTGGATTGGTGGAGGTGGGCAGGCCAGCCGCTGAACTTGTGGCCTGGGGATAATAGTTGCGATGGGTGGGAGATTAAAGACAATTAGCGTGGTCATGGTCGAACCTGCCCCTTGAACCCTAGTCTTAATTTTGGTTGGCGCAAGAAGATTGATTAACGGATGGCAAGGTGGGGAGGGGGGACCAATAGATTTTTTGACGGACTTCGGACAGGACTTGGCTTTGGGACGAGACTTAAAGTTAAATAAGAAATTTGGTTGGGAGACTGGGGCGAGATACAGGTTGGAGGAGCGTCGATTACAGTGTCAGAGGCAGTGAAAATTAGAGAGAGAGAGTCAAGGGACTTAGTACATAGCTGAGACGTAGAGCGATTGAAGTGATTAGTGTTAATTTGGATTCAAACTAGATCTCAATAAAGTCCAGACGTTTTACCAGAAGTATTGGTGTTTAATATAAGTACGAGAGAGAAGAAGAGTCCAAGTTTTAACTAGTTTATCTAGCAAGAGTCAAGTTAGATTATAGACAAACCAGTACCAAGGTTCCCTACAACTGGTAGCACCAGGTTGTCTTTAAATGGTGGCAGCGGTGGAATTGTAGCCTTGCAACCTCCCCGACGAGTAGATCATAGTCTTGCACAATGTCCGCGAAGAAAAAAGATGTTAGCCTTGTAACTTCTTGAATTGAATTCGGAAAGATTCTCCTACCGTTATGCCAAGACCCAGATAAAACGTAAATACGATGGCTGCACAACATCATTAAAACCCAGCAACTTACAGCTTTAAATCTGACTTGCCAACATTTATTTCCAATTCTAAGTGTATGCAAGAGTACACAAGTGGAGTGCACAATATTTGACACCATCCGCTCACGACTTTGGTGATTTTAAATATATGGCTGTCTGCTAAGTACGCAGTAATAGGATGTAAGAGACTCGTGTATCACATGATCCACCCAGAGCGTGTTGGAGCTGATATATTTTTTCTGTGCAAAGATACGACCAGGATTCTCCTGGACAAGGGTTCCGTCACATGGGCCCGGACAGACTTGGTGTAATTTTATTCTATATGGGCTATATACATATTATTTAGGCTACTGAGAATAATGATAGATGTTGATCGAACTTGGTACAGAAAAAACTTTAAGGGGCATATATTATATATTTACGCTCAATTATCACTGCCGCCTAACGTTAAGGGAAATCACTCTGCTTTTTTTAAATTTTGCGTTGTAAGCAGTGCTGATTGACTCAAATAGTTATTTTTTGGTGCAGTAATTTGGTGCGCTGCTTTCTAAAATTAGTTTTAAAATTGTGTGGTGATTAGCACTGTAAAAATTATTATATAAATGCTTTGTTTAATTTTCAGGAATATTTCATGTTTATCATACAAGGATAAGTTACTTGGGCTTTTGACCCCCCAACCTCAATTTAAAATTACTTTGTGTACATTTAAGGTAGTTTAATATTACGTAGCTATCATACAAGGACAAGTTTGTTGCGCTTTTGAAAAAAGTGGGCGCCGTAGGCGCCTTAAATAAAAAGGGCGCCGCAGTAAAACCTATATTATATACATACTTTGTTAACATTTTAGGAATATTTCGTATTTATCATACAAGGATAAGTTACTTGGGCTTTTAACATAAAAAATAAAATGTAAAAAAAAACTATTATAAAATACTTTGTGTACATTTAAGAAATTTTAATATTACTTATTTATCATATAAGGACAAGTTAGTTGGGCTTTTGAAAAAGGTGGGCGCCGTAGGCGCCCATAAAAAAGGGTGGGCGCCGCAGGCGCCACGGCGCCGCAGCACAAACTAGTATTAAAATAGTAAGGATAGTGAACTTCCTAATCCCGTTTATTCCCGGATGTGACACCCAAAACTTTATTAAAAAATTATGTTAATTAAAATCTACAGGGGTATTGAACTTTGAATCTGTAAACGATCGGGCTTGTTGCCCCTTATTGCCATGGCTTTCTTTTATAAGTTATGTGAAAATTATTTTATTAAGGAGTTTTGGAATACAACCCCGCAAAGTATCTGTCATATTTTAAAAAAATAAAAAACAACTCATTGCTTTCTTTTAATTTCATTGCAAAAGATGGTTGCAATGCGCAGCGTGTAGTGTAAATATAAACATAAAATGAAATATAGAAAGAATATAGATAGTTTCTTTAGGGCAATTTCGATGTGGGCAGCTCTATAAAATCAAAGGTAATTGAGCGAGTAGCCTATATCATTTAAAGATGTATGTTTATGCTTATTTAATGCCACTCATATTTAAAGTTTATAGCAGTTAACTCGTCGTTATTCATCGGTTTAAGGATATTAAACTTGGTTGTTTGCGAAAATCCTTTACTACATTTTTAAAGTTGAAAATATTAATAATTAATAAAAAGTTGTTTTGCGTGTGGAAATTTACTAATTAGACAATTGCATTGGAAAAGAATAAATATTTGAGTATTTTATGTGGCATTAGCATTATTCATTTCAATTTATTAATGTCATATCTCAATTTGTATTGAAGTTGAAGTCAAGATTTATAGATTGCTTATAAAATTTTTCGACTGTTTAGTGTATTTGTTATTTTTCTTTATGTATATATTTTCTTTCTTTTTAAAAGATTTCACGACTATTTCTGACATTTCGATATCTAGAACGAAACCTTGCATCGCGACCAGTCGCAAGTTAAAGTGTGCAAACTCATATATTCAAATTTGTTTAGTCGCATAATTCCATTTTAAAATTTAGCAATTACTCACTAAATCTAGTTTTTCGTATTCCCATAACAAGAAATTTTGTATTGCTAAATATATTTTAATTTTTTTAAAAACACAACATTGAAATGGCCATTGAAGCTTTTTATAAACACATAGATTAACAATAGTGGTAAGACTATTCTTCATATCCCTAAGAAATGTTTCATTTAATATTTACATAAATATTGTTTGAGTTAATGCTACTTTCCCTTTCAAGAAGGTTTATCATCTCTTATAGGGCTTCCAAATCTTTATGAGTTTTGGGAAAGCTATTACTGAACATTTGTAGTAGTCCCAGAAAGTATTTAAAAATAACAAATAATATTTAAACTAACAAACTAGATGAACTAAAAATAATTAAACCCTTTTAACTTACACTAATGTATTACTTTTTGTTCTTATAAAAAAAACATTAACGGTATTTAAAACAATTTAGCTAATCACTTCTCTTAGATACTGTTCTAAAAAAAGACCCCCAAAAAAACCCCTGAATATTTAAGATACCTTAGCTATAAACTACTTTACAACTTGAAAGTGGTTAAATAAATAAGAAACATTTACATACCATGCTTATATACTCGTAATTTTTCAGAAAATTTTACACCCCCTAGAGTATGTGTGAAATCGACGTGACAAGTGAAAATTGTGTTTTCTATACAGGATACTTTTGTAATTTTTGTCACAATCTTCATCGTGTCTCTGTTCAGTTTCGGGTTGTCTGACTTATCATTTCGAAGTCCTGAGAACTTGACTTCCCATAACGTTCCAGGTATTTTGTTCTAGGGAATATAATTTTTACCACTGGGAGTGTTTATAAACTGAACAATTAGGGTATAAATTGTAAGTGTGTCTTACAAAAAAGAAAAAAACTATATACAATGTATATATATTGGCTGTTAACGATTAATTTAAATTTAATCTTTAACTTTTGAAAAATTAACGACTAATTAATCGTTAATTACGATTAAAATTATGACGTCATAAGTAACACTTATTAAACGTTCTTGTTGAAAATCTAAACAACACTGGAATGTCTCCTTTATATCAACTTTACTATCATCTTTTAACCAACTACGCAAAAAGACAAGAGTGCTGACATTATTTCTGATGACATAAGTGATGAGGGGGTCTAATTTACAATATAACCAGCCGAGCTCAACAATCATTCACATAGCCTTAGATTTTCTCAGCTGAAGTTTCTGATACTGTAGTGGATGTATGGTTTGCAGGTGATATGTAAGCGAAATGTTAGAACCATGGTAGCAATGTTCCCTTTAAGCAGCGCTGCTTCACTGATATTTGACCGACGCCACGCAGGAGTTTAGCATCACCGCGCAGCAAATTTTGCAAAGAAATTGCACAATAAAGGGACGCTGTGCAACTTTACACACGATTTGTTTTTTTTTACTTTGCACACGGACCAACGAAGTCTAGACTTAGAGGGAACATTGCATGGTAGGCAAACGATTTCACTCAATGAAGAAAATAACCTTAATCACCATTTGAACATTCACGTCAGTCAAAGTTTAAACCCAAAATGTTCGTGTAATCGTCCGGAAATTAGTATATATTTTTGGCCGAAATATTTTACTTTTCGACTTTCAGTACATTTATAAGTGGTGGGTCGATTAATCGTTAAAAAAATTAATCGATAAAAAAGTTTAAGATTAATCGAGAAATTAATCGTTAAGTTCCGGAACCTTTAATATACTTATATATATATATATATATATATATATAATATATATATAATATATAATATAAAAGCCCAAGTCACTCATTGGATGTGGAACGCTGATGATGTACAACAGTCTATAGCAGTTTTAAAAAATCGTGTGGTGATTAGCGCTGTAAAAATATTTAAGATGACGTCATTGGTTGATCTTATATTTAACACAAGGTGTGCATCAAAAGGTGTGCAAATTAATTACAAATTAAAGACGCGCTGTAAAAAATATATTATATGACGTCATTGCTTTAGCTTATATCTTAATTTTGGAAAAAGGGAACGATGTAAAAATAGGATTTGAGGATTTATAATTATAAAATACTTTGTGTACATTTCAGGAAGTTTAATATTTCGTATTTATCAAACAAGGATAAGTTACTTGGGGTTTTGACAAAAAAAGTGGCGTACTTTATGGACGGCCCCTATAAAAATACTTTGTGAACATTTCAGCAAGTTTAATTTTTGCTTATGAATAAGGTGGGCGCCGTAGGCGCCCTAAAAGAAGTGGGCGCCGAAGGCGCCACGGCGCCCCGGAACAATCTAGTATATATATATATCATTTGGTTCTTGTACGTTTGTTTGTTTGTACCAACTCTATGTCCCACATTCAAGGTAAGAACCAAAAACTGAAAAACTTTCTATTGAGATTATTTTATCTATGTTGGAATAAAGTTGTGAAATAATTAATTTTATTTTGTACATTTTGGGATTACAATTTGTAACAGAGGCGTCACTCGGGTTGGTTTCAACCAGGGAGGTAGCTGATGGTGTCACCAAATACGACTTACCCCAAAGACCTCCTCTGAGTGTTCAAGTGCCAAAGAACTGTGACATACATAATTTTATATGTTTGTGGCATCCTTTGAGATGGTGTCGACCAGCGCGGTCCGCGACCCCCTAGTTACGCTTCTGGTGTAATTGACTAATTAATTTCGCGACGGTTACTGGTAAAATAGCACGCAACAAGAGTGCAGATACAAATTTGAGGCTATTTTTCTAACAGAAACTTATTTTTCAAGACAGCTCTCTTACATTTTCTTCATTTTGTCGGTCGCTCTTTCATCGTGCGCTCTTTAATGACATCCGACAATTTAAAGAAGGAAAATGTTCCCAACATATGCCAGACAAGCCTTGAACTAAAAAAATATTTTATTTAATAATTGAATAACATTTTTTAAAAGTTTAAATCTTGTCTGTCATACTTTAAGCACATTTATTATTTTTAAAAAAGCTCTTCACACTTTTGAATCTGTCTAAAATGTAAGTGTAATTTGGATTACTTTTGTAAATTTTAAAATTAAAGTCAAACATTATTTTTAAAAATTATTTAAGCCTGAAAAGGTATAACGTGGCATTTTGACTAAAATATATTTGGAGTAGATTCTATCTTTGCCTCTTTTAACAAACTAAAATAAAGGATTCACTTGTTTACCATTACTGCTGCAATAATGTGGAATAATGAATTGTAGACAAAATACTTGAATTCTATAGGGCACTAATTTCCAAATGTCAATTTCTTCGGGACTGGGGGCCCAAAATGTTATTTTTCTTAAAACGTTTAAGATTTTATTACCCATTCAATTATTAAAGATCTTGAGAATATAGATATATATATCCACTATGAAATTGATTGAAATAAACAGGTGTTTTGAACTTGACATTTTGCACTAAATGGGCCCTGGGGCCCTTAATGTAGTTTTTTTCTTATTTGAGCTATATAAAAATTAGTTTTTTGGTCAGCTACTGAGTAAATGAATGGATCTTAAACAAACTTTGTATATAAAAACTTGGTAGCCATTATTAAAATAACAATCGGCATTGCACTTCTAATGTTCAATTGTTCAGGGCCGGGGACCCCATATGTCTTTTTCGTATATGTTTGAGATATTATTTCCCATTCTATTTTTAACGATCTTGAGAAATATATACACTGTGAAACTGAATTAAAATGAACAGCATGTTGAAATATACATCTTACATCTAATTGGCCGGAGGCCCTGTGGCGAGAAAGATTATATTTATGTTTGGCAAGGTGTCTACGGGTGTTATATTTAACTTATGACCTTCCCGCTCACAACGTAAACTTTAGTGATCTCTTGCATACGATAATCAACAAACTAAAGGGGAGTAAAATGTAACATAGTGAAATTTATTATACAATTTGTACAATAGTGGAAACCAGTTCCAAATGGGAGTAGTGATATAACAAATTAAGTGTCCCCTATTTGGCTTAACTCTATCATCATCGGGGTTATGCCACGTGGCTTAATGTTTGGTACTCAAATGTAATGGGTTCACTGTCCGCCGGGGTCGTCGCGCCCCGCTCCGTGCTCCCTCGGTCGTTGAGGTGTGGCGGCTGGCTCTGCACGCTCCCCTGGTCGGCGTGTTCTGTTCGCTGCTGCTGTGTGTAGTGAAGCGGTCCGCTGTGGGTAATTCTGCCCTACACTAGGCTCCTTCAGTGCTGTAGTGTGTAGTTGGTACTGCAGGGTTCCACGAGCTGGATCGTTCGGTTCACTGGTTCTGTGTAGGCTGTTTCACCTATTGTCCAGGTGACATCGGCGATCACGGAGTGTGAATAGTCGGCTTCCGTACGTGTAGTGTGTGTACACGTGCAGACATCAACATGCGCGGTGTGCGTGTGCTGGCTTCAGTTGTACGATTGAGACGTAACAACTGGTAGATGCTGGGTCGTCCTCATTAATGGCCTGTCGGTATGTGCAGGGATGAGGGAGGGTGTTGGATTCAAGGCGCTTGGGACAGCGGTGGGTCCCGCTCTTGATCACAAGTATTGTCGACACTTCTGTCTGGGCAGGACTGGCGTCAGGAGCTCGGGTCGTCTCCCTGTACTGGCGGGTGCCCAGGAGCCAGACTAAAATAGAAAAATACACATCGATAGTTTCTCTATTTTGTCCATCTCATCCACCTTTTTGGCAACCGAGCCTTCAGAGCAAGGTGCCAAAAGGGGATTAAAATACATTAGCATAAACAAATTATTATTTAATACATTATATAATATGAGACTAAACTTAAGATCTCATTTCTACCACCACGGGTGCAGATCTATCTTGCTGACACCTCATAAGTGGATTGAGGTAGAAATATAGTAATGTTATTTATTATACAAAAACATAACTCAATCCATCAATCTGATGGAGCGCGTAAAATCACATTTAGTTAGGAAATAGACGTGGGATATTTAAATATCGCACGTGGCCCGTGGCCCCAACGGCGATCATGGGGTTAACATATTCTAATTATTTCAACACGGCATTAATTAAATGGTTAATATTCAGATAATTGTAGGAAATATATATATACATACATAAACGAAGGAAACAAAGCTAGAGTCCAACTTACATGGAATCTGGTCTGTAAGAATTGCGCCGGCTCTTCCACTCCAAGGATGAATGCAGATATGGTTCTATGAGTTATATTCACACTGGCGACTACACACAGCTAACATCTGGGCGGATAGAGGCGGTGGGCTTGGTTGCATCAGCCTTTATACTTGATGGGTAATATATTCAATCCTTCTCCGATTGGTCATTAATTGTCTGCAATGGTCAGGCGACTTTAACCTCCACGGGTTCCCGTTCGCATATATAATCAGTTCCGATTGCCGCATAGGTGACTTCTCGGGCAGACTGGAGTGAATTCCCTTTTGTTTACTGGGTTACTGTGTCGCAGATGGCTTAACTCCTTCACCACAGGCCCCAAATGTCATTTTTTTTTGTATACTCTAAGATATTATTTCCCATCAGTTTTTAACTATCTTGAGAAATATATCCATGATGAACCTGAATTTAAATGAACAGGTTTTCCAAAATGTTCATCGTGAATTTAATTGGCCTGGGGTCCCCTTAATGTATTTTCCTTATATCTCTATATATATAAATTATTTTAAGTGTTAGATAATGATCAAATAACTGAATTTTGACCAAAATCGGTAGATAAAAACTTAAGAGCCTATATTAAATTACTATAGGGGAATTACTCAAAATGTCAATTTCCTCGGGGCTAGGGGCCCTAAATGTGTTTTACTAAACTTTTAATATTGTATTCCCAAATTCAATCTACACGATATTGAGAAATATACATAAATATATTTATATATTTGTTATGACATTGAATGAAATGAACAGATTTTCGAACTTCATATGTTAAACTGATGGGCCTGGTGACCCTTAATGTAATTTCTTTTATATCTATATTCCTTTTTACTGGGATCGTTGCAACGCACGACAGGTCTGCTATTATTGATATATTACTAACCAACTGTGTGTTGCATTCTCAAGAGTAATCGCAGCAGAAAATTTAGTTAAATTATATCGGAAAGGCGAGTTTAAATTGTCACATACTTATACATACTTAACATATAGATACTGGCATATTGTTAACAGACAATAAAACTTTTGAGGCAGTGCACCCATGCTTAAGTCATGGGTATAGATCTAGTAATTTTTATTTGCACATACTTAAACTTCAAAGTAGAATTTGAAAAATAAAACTTTTAAAATTAAATTGCAAAAACTTGTGAGACCTACAAAAGAAGGGTGACTCTCGTGGGATTTGTCTTTGTATAACGCGTATGCATAATTTTCATATACTCTTGAAGTGTTCTGTCGTATAAACATCATTAAGTAGAAAACCTCCTTTTGTTCAGGATGAACATGTGGACTTTTACGGTTTGCATCACATGTAACCGTCACAGACTCTCCGAACAGTACCTCGTTCTTGTCAAACAACGACACTTTGCAATAGCCTTGAAAAGTTAATTGATTATGGTTAAAATACAGAGGAATTACACATTCGCTAAAAAAAAACTAATTGACTTAAGTCTACTCTATGGTTTAAAGGAGAGTATGTTCAAGGTACTTGCCTATTACCATATGCCATATAGGTTTGTTTGAAATAACATGTTAAGGAAATAATTCTTCATTATAAAAAAAATATTTAAAAAAATTAAAGAAATAAAAACAATTGCATGGGGTATTAAGAGATGTTATTGTTTCGCTGATAAAGGGAGTGAATAGAAACAAAATGTTATTAAAAGGTGTACAGTGGTACCTTTATACGTCTGCATTTATATAGTTCCAACTTGATATACGTCCTGTTTGACGCAAAACATTTTGCTTGGTATACGACTTTTGTTTGGCATACGACCCGCGTGCAAGAATTAGTATGGGGGGACCGTCCATAAATGACGTCACGTGATTTTGGCCGACACCCGCCTTCGTCACACGGCGTCACAAAATGTTCGATAAGACGTCATTTTCTCATAGAAAAATTCTTTTGGTAGATGTGCTGTTTGGTATGCGTCCAATTGTCAGGAACGTATTGGGACTTTTACCGATGTAGAGGCGTAACAACGACTTAGCATCGGTACAGTTGCCAAGGGCGCCGATGGCGAATCCTTCAATTTATTCAAATTTAGTATTTTCCTACCTTTTGGATTTTGTAATATCCATTTGTCAAGGTCGCCAAAAATAAATTAAAAAGGGGGCGGAAAACCTAGTTACGCTTCTGTACCGAGGTACCACTGTAAAGGTATACAATTTTTTAAAAAAAATTGTTCACTAAAATATTGTGTGAAACCCTTATAAATTAAAAATAATTATAACATCTTAATTTTATTATATTTACCATTGGCTACAACAAAAAGTATAGCTTGCAAAATTCTCGTGGTCATCACTGGTCAACAAATAACCTAAAGGATCAATGAGTAACAATGTTCTAAAGTATTTTCATATTTTGTGCGTAAAATATATACACATTGAAATTGAAGTTAGCATATTTCATAAAAAAATAAGCGCTGAAAAGCGAAACTTGTGGTAATTAATTTACTGATGAGTTGTAAGCTACCACCTAAAAGATGTCAACTGTTGCAGGTAATTTCTTTTACAAATATTTATTTTTGATTACCTATAAAAATTAAAAAAAAATTAAAAACACATACATATTTTTTAAAATAATTAAAACAAACATCATCATCATCAAAAGCGCACAGCCCATGTAGGGCCCTGGCCTGCTCCACCATATCCTTCTATTTGGAGCGATCAATGGCTTTCCGCCTCCATGCCCGAACCCAAAGCTGGTGTTTATCAAAATTAAAAATATAAACCCTTCGTTATATTTAGTAAAAGAAAAAAAAACTTAATTTCGGATAAAGAACCCCCAAAAAAAAATGAATTCTAGATTTTAAAAAAATAAAAAATTAAATTGTTTTCCGTCGCAAATGAATTAATTTCTTCACGCAATAAACATTGTAAAAAAAGTTTATATTGGCAACGAAGTTAAGAAGTGAAAAATTGTAGCTAAAATATATTCAGGTCATGTAAGAAAAAAGGTATGATCAACTAAGGAATATCCAACAGAAAAACATGTTCGGATGAGTGGAAAAAGAAAGTCAGAAAGGAGTACATGTTTGGAGCTAAGAGGTTCTAAAACTAGTCAAACGATCTATGAACCCAAGCGTCAATCTTACGCCTCTGTTGACTGCCCTTTAATCAACCCTCGAGCTTAGGAGGAAAAAACCTACTGTTTGTTATCCCAAAAGTTTATTAATACGCACTGAATAAAGAGTCATCAACCAGATGCATAGAATCTTCTCTTTAAACAGGAAACTAATTCCTGATTTTTGTTTTTAAATACATATGTTTCTCCATTATTTAAAATACGCCAGAACCATTGACAAACTAGCCATTTCATATCTCTTTATAATTTTTAGTGTAAGCTCGTTGTCTAATGTCCCGTGTTGAACTCTCTTTAAACCTTGTTGCACACATGGAAATCGCAAATTTTGTCAAGGCTTTTAGAGTGGAGTTACTAATAAATTTCTTGAAGAATGAATTTCATGTACTTTGGCATTTTTGTAATGTCATCGTAGTATTGCATGAACGTAAATTTTCTTATTTCATTAAGAAAACATTGTTATTTGTTTTTTTTTCTTTAATCAACGTTGAGAAATTAGCAGCTTTTGCAATGTGATACTCGGGACTTAGCCTTCATCTTGTAACGCCCCTGGCGAAACTTATGATTATTGAATCCACGATAATCCTAAACAATTGCATGCAGCACAAATACAGGACATGAAGCTTAACAAAACCCTAATTTAGTATTGAATATAATAAAGGAGTCATTTTAAACACGTAGACTTCTTTTAAAAACAAATTCATTCCCACAGACAGCTACACTATATAACTGTCTGGATGAGAATATATTTTGGAGGATCATTTATTTCGTAACACCAGTATTTTGTCATTTGCTTTCTTACATTTTTAACCCACATTTATAATTTCGGGGCATTAAACTATTTTTTTTTATCAACCTAAAACACAAAACTAATAAATCTATTTTTATCAATTTAATTATTTCTTGAAGGAGAATTGAATTGGCTCAACCTCAAAGATGCAAAACTGTCTATTAAATGTGGTTTTAGACAGTTTCAAAAAGAATGGTATGGGGTGGAAAAGATTAAGCAGGCAATATTCACGATATCAAGAAAATCTGAAAAAGAACTACATGAATTGGCTTTTCTTGATCTTACTGCTATACCACCTAATCTAAAGATATATAAAGATGAATTTCAGGTTTGTAAATATTTATGTTAACTTTCTTTTAAGTACATGTAGTAGAAAAGAACAAATAACTTATATAAACTACTTGTTGGTAACTTCCCATCAAAGCGTGCACAAAATTCTGAATGTCAACATTAAGAATTACAAAATATTAAATAAACTAGCGTATCACCCGTCAAAAATGACGGAAGTTTTCATCTGAAATCTATTTATTTTATAAAAAATGCACTTTTTTAGGGCGCCTACGGCACCGAGCTTTTTCAAAAGCCCAACTAACTTGTCCTTGTTTGATAAATACGAAATATTAAACTTTCTGAAATGAACACAAAGTATTTTATAATAGGGGTTGCAGGGCGACTACGGCGCCCTCTTTGTTTTTTTTATTTTATAATTAACCATCATCAAATCCTCTTTTTACATTGATCCCTTTTCCAAAATTAAAATATTAGCGAAAACAATGACGTCATATAATATTTTTTGTACAGCGCATATTTAATTTGCACACCTTTTCAAATGATGCTTTGGTGCAGTAATTTGGTTTTCCCTGCTTTCTAAAATTAGTAGCGTCAGGACTGACTGACAGACACTACTGACTTGCATGACAATTGCAAATTATATAGTTGTATAATATATTAGTCAGATGTCCTGACGTATTAGTGCCACCATACTTAAATTGAAGTCATTTTTAAATTAAACCTTTTAATTCGTCTAACCCGTATATTTACTATTCGTTAATTGGTTATACATTTTAAACAAGTGAAGTCCAACAACTATATAGTAAATTTTATTTTTAAAATTCAGTGTAATATTTTTTAGAGCACAAACTGAATGTTGGCAACAATCTTCTATAAAGCTCCTTACGCTCATGTTCAGCGTTTATCTAAGTTGGTATATGACACATAATGTGTTCATGGTATACTTCTTCGGTACACAAACCTATTTGAAATGAACGTTAACACTACTATTATTTAAATGTTAAAAAAGTGTGCTAATAAAAAACTAAAAAGAATAAAGACTATGAGACGAATGATTGTTTTAAGGGATTAAGATTAAAAGAAATATAGACACTCTGGCTTGTTTAATTATGTCAATGCTATATAACATATTTTCCGCCATTCTCAATAACAGGGAAAACATTTTGAAGCGTCAATACAGCCAAACAATGAAGGACTTATAATAACGGTTTCAAATTACAAGTGTACAGGAAAAGAGATTATTTTCTGCATTTTGGACTTTAAAAATGAAAATATGACAAGGAGAGAATTTGAGATCAGTTCTTATAACGTCACTTCTAAAGGTAAGTATTAAAATAGTGAGCTGTAGAGTTTTTAAAAAAATGTTTCATATATATATATATATATATATATAATAGGGCTGCGGAAATTAACGATTAATTTCTCGATTAATTTGTAACATTTTTTAATGATTAAATTTTTTTAACGATTAGGTAATCGACCCACCACTTATACATGTACTGGAAGTCAAAAGGTAAAATATTTCGGACGATAAGTATAAACTAATTTCCGGGCGATTACACGAAGCTTTTGGTTTTAACTATTGACTGACGTGAATGTTCAAAATGTTGATAAAGGTTATTGTTTCCATTCAGAAAAATCGTTAGCCTACCATGCAACGTTTCCTCCAAGTCTAAGCTTCGTTGGTCCGTGTGCAAAGTTTTTTTAAAAAATCGTGTGCAATGTTGCACAAAGTCCATTTTTTGTGCAAATGTTTTACAAAATTTGCTGCGCGGTGATTCTAAACTCCTGTGTGGCGTCTGTCAAATATCAGCGCAGCCGCGCTGCTTAAAGGAACACTGCTACCATGGTTCTAGCAATTCGCTAACATATCACCTGCAAACCAAACATCTACTACAGTATCAGAAACTTCAGCTGAGATAATCTAAAGCTATGTGAACGATTGTTCAGCTCGGCTGGTTTAATTAGACCCGCTCATCCCTTATTTCATCACAAATAATGTCAATAAACTTGTCTTTTTGCATAGTTATTAAAAGATGACATATAAAAGAGACATTCCAGTGTTATTAAGATTGTCAACAAGAACGTTAAATAAGTGTTACTTATGACGTCATAATTTAAATTTTGGCTTTAATCGAAATTTAAGATTAATTAATCATTAATTTTAAGTTAACGATTAAATTTAAATTAATCGTTAACAGCCCTAAATATATATACTAGGTAAATACCCGCACTCTGCAGCGGAAATTAAGGATTTCTGCTACCGTAACCCCAAATTAAAACACCAATAGATTTCAATCTGGTGCACGATGGATATACTGGTTTGTCAAATTAGTCAAGGACGTGTGAAATCAAACGAGGAATTAAATTGCATAAAGCGCCCCCGTGAAAAATGGGTACAGGATGTGCATATCTCACAAGGCCTGAATATTTAAATCTTAGTCATTACGGAGATACGTATCTAAATTTATTTAATTTTTTTAAAAATCTAATTGGAAATGAAGCTTTAAAAGTTTACGAAAAACCTATTTTGGGCCCCGGCCCCAAAGGAACAGACGTTAGGAGTTCATTATCCTATAGAATTTTACTTTTTTAAATATCAAATTTGGTCAAAAATGCATCCATACACTTAGTAGCCAGTGGCGTAACAAGGAATTTGTAGAGGTTAGGGGCCTGTGAGGCTTAACCTCTTTTGAGGACATTAGTTTTGGGCCCCCATCAAAGGGCCCCGGTGAATTTCGATTTTAGACCACATCCCCTCCCATAGCTACGCAACTGCAAGTAGCCACTGTTTAAAATACCTTTGATATAACTTATGTTTTAAAATTGCATTACGGGTCCCCGGCCCGAAACAAGTGGTTTTTTTTAATTTTTAATTACATAAATCTTCATGGGCCGCAGGATGAGTAACATACTATTTATATGGCTTAAAAAACTAAAGTAAGAGGCTTGGGGCCCTATCGGCGAATAATGTATAGTTCAAAACAACATTTTGTTTCAATCTGGATCATGATAAATATATTTGTTTGGCAATATTTGCAAAAAAATAAGTGTGAAATCAAATAGTAATTTTTTTTAAACGTTTAAAAAATTGACATTAGGGGCCCTCCTCTCAAAATCAACGGAAACAAAATTAAATGCCCTATTTTAATATAGGCAACCAAGTTTTTTTTATTCCAAGTTTAGTCAAAATACATTTACATATTATCCAAAGCTTAAAAAAATTATTTAAGTCATATAAGGTGAAAAGGCTACACTTGGGCCCAAGGCCCCCAATGAGTGATAATATAAATATTTTTTTTTAATATTACCATTGCGGGAGTGTACTCAACAACTTCCCAAAGTTTCATACTTCTACCTACACGGGAAGTTGGAGAATTAAGGATTTTTAGTTTTTATAAAGCTTATATCGGGATAAAATCGTCAGTTATCGTCGGGAGCGTGTGCTCAACAACTTCCCAAAGTTTCATGCTTCTACCTACACGGGAAGTTGGAGAATTAGTGATGACTGAGTGAGTCAGTGAGTCAGGGCTTTGCCTTTTATTAGTATAGACTAGTGAAATTCCCGCGCTCTGCGGCGGAAGTTAGGATTTTAGTAAGCGATGAAAACCCGTTTCACACCAATTCAAAACACCATTTGATTTCAGTCTGGATCATAATGGATATACTTGTTTGTCAACATTTGTCAAGGTCGTGTAAAATCAAATGGCTACTAAAATGACATTACGGGCTCCCGTGCAAAATGAATGCCTGTTGTGCATATCTCATAAGGTCTGAGGATTTCAATCTAGGTCGTGATAGAGATACGTGTTTATATTTATTTAAATTCTTTGAAAGCTAAAAGTAAAAAAGCTTTAAATGTTTGGGTCCCGATCCCGAAGGAACAGACGTTAGAAGTTCATTACCCTATAGATTTTTAATTTTTTTTAAATAAAAATAAATTTGGTCAATAATTCATCCATTTACGCAGTAGATATTTTTTAAATTACCATTTATCTAACTAATGTTAAAAAATGGCATACGGTACCCCAGCCCCTATTAAGTGGTGTTTATAAAACGTTTACTTTCAATGCCAGAAACCGTCGCTGGAGCGTACCCAAAAACTTCCTAAAGTTTAATGGCCATGGGATCAATAAAATACATGTACTATTAATACATATTTTAAAAAACTAAAATAAGGGCCGGGGGCCCTATTGGTGTAATATGTATAGTTAAAAACAACAGCTAATTTCAATCTGGATCATGATGAATATATTTGTTAGTCAAAATTTGTTTTAAAAATCGAGCGAAATCAAATGGTTAAAATGTCTTAAACGTTTACAAAAAGAGATTAGGGATCCTTGGCTACAAAAGATTGAAAAAATATAATTTTAATGCCCTAACGAATTTTGATATAGGCCATCAAGCTTTTACCTTCCAAGTTTTGTTTAAAAAAACGTTTACACAGAATCCAAAGTTTTTTATTTGTAATTTAGCTCATATAAGGTGAAAGAACTACATGTGGGCCCCGGGCCCCCAGTGAGTGATAATTAAACCAAACAAATTCACCTGTGACCATCCCTGAAGTGTACTCAGGAACTTCCCTAAATTTCATGCTTCTACCTACACGGCAAGTTGGAGAATTTGTGATGATTAACTTTTTATAAAAGAAAAAATACATTTTGGCCCAAAATTTCGTGCTTCTACCTACACTGGAAGTTGGAGAATTAGTGATGATTCAGTTTTTATTATAGGAAAAGAACTACTTTTGGGCTACCGACCCCCAAGTTAGTAATAATTTAAATATTGTTTTCACCTGTTACCATTGTAAAAGTGTACTTAACAACTCCACCAAGTTTCATGCTTCTACCTACGCGGGAAATAGGAGAATTGGTGATTTTCAGTTTTTATATAGCTCATATTAGGAAAAAACTTTATTTGGGCCCCCGGCCCCCAGGAAGTGATAATTTAAATATTTTTTGTCTCTTACCATCGCAGGATCGTACTCAACAACTTCCTAAAGTTTCATGCTTCTGCCTACTCGAGAAATAGGAGAATTAGTGATCATCATATTTTATATAGTCTATATAAGGGAAAAAATGTTTATAGGCCCCCGGCCCCAATGAAAGTGAACTTTAAAATTCTTTTACGCCAATTATCGTCGCGAGAGGCTACTCAACAACTTCCAAAAGTTTCGTGCTTCTACCTACACGGGAAGTTGGAGAATTAGTGATGAGTCAGTCAGTCAGGGCTTTGCCGTTGCCTTTTATTGGTATATATATATATCTCTATATATATAAGACGCATTTGTTGTCTGTCCGTCGTCTGTCTGTTCCCTTATAACTCAAGATCCAGACAACCAAATAACGTGAAATTTGGTACACGTACACAAAATTATACCGGAAAGGTTATTAAACAGGTTTCGTTCCATATATATAGAGATACTGGGGGCTGGGGGCCCAAAATGTAGTTTTTCCCTATATGAGCTATATAAAATAAAAATTATTGAAAATTAAGACGTAAAAATATTAAACATTTTGGTGTCGAGATTAACAAGATGGCGTTTATTGCCATAAAATAATGTGATGTGACGTCATAGTTTGAGTTCATATTAATTTGTAAATAGGAAACAAAGTGAAAAGAGCAGTTATTATTTTAATTGTTAATATACCGCTGTGGGTGTGCGTTTAAGTATTTGTGTGCACATGTGTGAATCAGTGAGTGTGTGTGTTTTTTGTTGTGAACTAAATGTTATGAAATGGTTTATTTATATGTCTGTTAATGTTGCGCCTCTAACAAGATTACGTATATATTTTTATAAAATTTGTTTGCAAATTACATATTTTTTTACTTTACACTGTTTCTTTTTTGTATATTCTATATGTATTTTATCCAGTCGTCCGATCAAGCTTTTTCCTTTTATCGGCGAGGGTAGGAGTCAATAATATCGTCCATCCCTGGGTGGCATAAACACTGTAGCTAAGCAACTGTGTTTATACTTTTTGCATAACTTAAACGAAACCAGCAGGGCACATTTTAAGCTCAAACATTGCGTTTCGAAATGTTTCTTTAAAACAAATAAACCCCATACAACAGAAAAATGAATTATATAAATTATCACTTACTGGGGGCGGGGCCAAAATGTATTTTTTTTCCGTATATTTAAAACTGACTCAAAACTAATTCTCCAACCTCCCGTGAGGGTAGAAGCATGAAACTTTTGGGAACTTGCCAAATACACTATTATGACGATAATTGGTGAAAAATAATGTAAACATTTCCACTCATGGGTGGCCGGGTGCCCCAAAACCGGTTTTTCCTTATATGGGCTATATAAAACTGAATCAACACCAATTCCTCATATTCCCGAGTAGGTAGAAGCATGAAAATTTGGAAAGTCGTTGAGTACCCTCCCGCAATGGTAACAGTCGAAAAAAGTATAAAGTTATCACTAACTGGGTAGGGGGGTGGGCGGGGGCCCAAACGTAGTTTTTTCTTAAATGAGCTATATAAATCAGGCTCATCATTAAATCTCCTATTTCCTGTGTAGGTAGAAGCATGAAACTTTGTGAAGTTGTTATATACCCTCCCAAAATGGTAACTGGCGAAACATTAATAAAAATTATCACTCACTGGGTGGTCAGAGGCCTGAATGTAGTTTTTTTTCATATATCAAACTGACTCATCAATAATTCTCCAAATTACCATGTAAGTAGAAGAATGAAACTTTTGGAAGATTTTGAGTACCCTCGCGCGATGGTAACATGCGAAAAAAATATATAAAATTATTACTCACTAGGGGGCCTTGGGCCAAAATGTAGGTATTTTCCTAATATGAGCTATATAAAACAGACTAATCATTAAATATCCAACTTCCCGTGTAAATAGGAGCATGAAACTTTGGGAAGTTGTTGAGTACTCTCCCGCAATGATAACATACGAAAAAAAAATATATAAAATCCAGGCAGATCAGGTCCGCCACAGAGTTCCCAGAGCAGCTGAAACAGCTGAGCAAAGAAACTCCAGGCATGTGCTGTTCCAGTGGTAAAGTCAAACTGCCCCCAATTCTAAAGCCACCAGAACCATTGTGCATTCTGTTGAATGGTGAAACTGCACAATCAAAGGACTTTGTGAAACTTATTAGACTATTCAATAATATGTTTGCCGTGACTTCCTTCAAGTCTAATGTTGTCGTGAATAACGGGTGGACACCAACATTCAAGGTCCAAGGCCAAGTGTACCACCATGCTGGACCTCTTCATCCAGTCAATGCTGTAGACAGCAAATATCTCCAGATTTACTTCTTGGGAGAAGATGAGCAAGTGCAAAGACGACTGGATTTGCTTGACAGTCCTGTTGACAGAAACATTGTCCTCAAACTGCAAAGAATGCTGCATCAGCATAACAGCTATGTGAGGTCATTTAAAATGGCTGCTGAGATTATGGATAACACTCAAGTGGACTACAAAATCAAAATTTCCGGCAAAGCACCATTAAAGGAACACAAAGGCAGATTCAATGCACCATCTGTTAGTGAAGTGGCATCATGATTGCTGGAGAGCTAGGTGATCGTAGAGACATTGTGCTGCATTCAAGAAGTTGCTCACAAATGCCACTTCAAAGGATTCAAGACACTCACAGGTCATATGATCCACTTCAGTATCCTCTGCTATTTGTTAGAGGAGAAGATGGCTATGATTTGAACATAAAAGATGTAAACAAGGCCACAAGCAATGACTACTATGCATATCGCATGATGCAAAGAGTCAACGAATTTAATACACTCCTCAGATGCCCGCGCCTTTTCCAGCAATACATAGTGGATATGTATGCTAAGGTTGAGAATGAGAGATTGCGTTTCATCAGACTCAACCAAACAAAACTTAGAGCTGAGGACTATGGTGTACTATTAGAGGCAGTAAGGAATGACAACAATGTGACTTCTGAAAATCTTGGCAAATTAGTGGTGCTGCCTTCATCCTTCAGTGGAGGGCCCCGTTACATGCATGAATATGCACAGGATGGAATGACCTATGTACGTCATAGAAACACAAGCATCAAGTAGATTTGCAATTATGTTACCAAGGGAAGTGATGCAGCCATGTTTACTGTTGCAAATGAAATGCCGAACAGGCTTGATGGGGTTACCAATTAATTATCAACAAGGACGATACATTAGTAGCAGTGAGGCAGTGTGGCGCCTGCTTAACTTTCCCATCCATCAAAGGTATCCAACAGTTGTTCACTTGGCAGTACATCTTGAAGGAGGCCAAGGAGTATACTATAAACCAGGACAGCCAACAGCACATTTGACAGACACTCCAACAAAGACTACATTAACAGCGTTTTTTGATCTCTGCAAAACAGATCCTCTTGCAAAAACATTGCTGTATTCTGAAGTGCCTAGACATTTTCGCTGGGATGCCAGTCAAAAGGTCTGGCAAATCCGAAAAAAGGTATACCTCTTGCAGACTTCCCGAGATATGTGACAGACAATGCCTTGGGAAGAGTGTACACTGTGCATCCTCACAACAGAGAAGCATTTCACATGCGCCTCCTGCTGCACCATATTCGGGGACCTATTTCATTTGAAGATCTCAAAACTGTTATTGTGAAAGATGAGGATGGTGACATCCTTGAAATTAAGCCATGCAGCACATACACTGTTAAATGTACCATTTTATAGCATGCAAGTAAACAGTTAGTTGTGTACGCTTCTACAGAAAACCTTATTTTAAACCCGGGCGAAGCCGGGTACTTGCCCCTAGTATATATATATATCTCTATATATATTGCGCCTAAGCGCGTCCGAAGCCGTGTGTGTGCGTGGGTGCTCGCTATGCGGGGTAACTCCCGAAAATAAAATAAATTATTGAAAATTAAATAATAAACATTTTGGTGTCTAGATTAACAAGGCGGCGTTTCTCGCTATAAAATATTGTGACTTGACGTAATAGTTCGAGCTCATATTAATTTGTGAAATGGAAACAAGTAAAAAGAGCCGCGGTTATTTCAATGAAATGTGATTTTTTTAATGGTACCATCTGTTTGTGTGTTTATGTTTGTGTGTATAAGTGTGTGAATAAAGTGAGTGTGTGTGTGTGTTTACGTTGTGAACTAAATGTGATGAAACGGTTTATTTTTATGTCTGATAATGTTGCGCCTCTAACAAGAATACATATAATTTTTTTGTAAAAAATTACAGAATTAATATTTGTTTGCAAATTACATCTTTACACTGTTTCCTTTATGTATTTTCGAGATGTATTTTATTCAGCCGTTCGAAACATTTATTTGCTTTGGTCTTTCTCCAGATGTCTACATTTATGTTCAACGTTAATCTACCTAACATTTTTGTTTACAAACCATAGTCATTGTTTTTTTAGCGCAATATTTTAACAATATGTATATACTATTATTTTCTATTATTTTCTTTATTATCGAATACACAGTATCGTTTTACCACTTTTCTTTATATCTTTTATATGTTTAATTTAAATACTTAATGTATTTGACATTTAACAAGTTAGTTCTAAATAATCAAATACTAATCAAATACTAACAATGTATTCAATGCATTAGAGAAAGAAAGCACATGAGTGAAACCAGATACCAAACACTATAGCTTAGCCACTGTTAATATTCTTTTTGCATAAATTAAGTCAAACATGCTAGGTCAGTTATATTTATCAATGATTCTTAGGTGGGATATTTATTTTCCTTCGGTGCTTAAATAGTTTACACGATTTTTTTTTCTGGAACGATTGCTCCATAAACTGCCCCAAGGAAATAGAAGGAATGAAAAAAAAATCGGTACTGTTATAGACGAAAATGGATTATATATAGGAGTTATATGCACGGTCCAATGAGTGTGGTTAATAAGTGGAACAGCTATTTTAATATTGAGTACAACTTTATGACCTTTTGAAATATACCATTTATTGGTGGGTCAGAGTCAATAATATCGCCCAACCCTGGATGACATAAACACTATAGCTTAGCAACTGTTTTTATACTTTTTGCATAGATTAAACTAAATCAGCAGGGTAAATTTTAAGCCCAGACCTTGCGATTCAAAATGTTTCTTTAAAACAAATAAAACCCAAGCACACCTTACTTAAGCATCAAAATTCACATAAATAATATGCTTTTCCCATAAAAAATCATTGCTAAGAAAGGTATTTAAGAGCTTACAAAACTAAAACATTCATTTAAAAAATAGTTACATTTCTAGAACAATGACTGCGTGGCACACACTTCGGGTATAAACTGTACGGTTCTTTAAGGTATACATATATTTAGTGTAAAGACATATCGCGGGTATTACGACTCATATATAGGTTCTAGCTTCAGAAAGTGCGTGCTCAAGCGAAAAAATACACTAACAGCAACTGATATTTAGACATAACAGCTTGATTTTTTTTCAGCAATATTATGCAACGAGGATAAATTTTTGTATAAAGACTGATTTCAAAGGCAGATCATGTTGTTTACTAAATGGCAGTTTTCTATTAAGCTGTATACACTTTCTTGAAAAAATTATTTTTAAATTATTCTGATTTAATATCAAATGCCTACAAATATATGTTATATATTAAGACCATTACCAAATATGTCATTTTATAAGCTAAAAAATGCTACAACGAAAAAAGGCTTAAATACAAATACAACGAAAAGTAATCCTTTATTTTAGTGGCACAAGTATCTGCCAACTTATTGCTTTGTTAATACTAGAAGAAAAGAGTGGAAAGTCCTTTCAAACTGACATAATTTATTATAAAATCAATCTCTAGGAATTTAAAAAAAAACAACATTGTTTTTATGTTAATATTCGTTTGAAAAGAAAATAAGAACCATACACCCGTAAACCATATTTCCACCCTCCACTAAGCATACATATTCAAATAAATATTATCTGGCTCAAATAATAGTTAATTCGTCTTAAAATAATTTCATGCTTAAACTATACAATGGGGAATTGGTGTTTTTCAGAGCATTTTCCTAGAACCAAAGGAATCATATGGAAATCTATTTTTAATTTATTTTTTATTCATGTGAAAATAAATTGAGCTTTGCCGATTAGATTTTTATAACTGTTAAGTACCTTTCATATTCTGTAGGAGTATATTATATAGAGAAAAGCATGCGTTATTAAAGCAGAAATACCAAAATTGATGGTTAATATTTAAATTCATCATACTTTCTATTTTCTCGACACACATATCGTGAATTTTATAAGACGTGTTTTGATTTATCACTACCCTAATTTCATGATGCATTTACATTCAATTTTAAGGGAAATTTGAGACCCAAAACAAAATAAAGTTATTTTTTAATTGTGCCTACCCCTGTTCTGGCAAAAATACACTAACAGCAACTGATATTGTGACATAACAACTTGATTTTATTTGAGCAATATTATACAACGTTGATAAAATTTTGTATACAGACTGATTTTTTAAAAAACTATTCTGTTTTAAAATCAAATGCCTACATAATATATGTTATATATTAAGCCCTAACTTATATGTCATTTTATAAGCTAAAAAAGCTACAATGAAAAAAAGGCTTGAATATAAATACAAAGAAAAATAATCCGTTATTTAAGTGAAACAAGTATCTGCCAATTTATAGCTTTGTTACTATGCTAAAAAAATATCCTATTCGTCTTGAACTAATTTCATACTTAGCTTATAAAATGGAGTGGGTGATTTTAAGAGCTTTTCCCTAGAACCAAAGGAATCAAAGATATTGTTTTAATTTTTTGATTTATGGAAAAAGAAATTTAGCCTTGCCCATTAGATTTTTGTAACTGTTAAGGACCTTTGTTATTCTGGTAAAGTATATCGAGAAAAGCGTGCGTTATTAAAGCAGAAATACCAAAATTGATGGGAAATATTTAAATTCATCATACTTTCTATTTTCTAGACGTACATATCGTGATTTTTATAAAGAAGGGGTTTGATTTATCACTACCCTAATTTCCTGATACGTTTACACTCATTATTAAGGGGAATGTGAAACTCAAATCCAAATAAAGTTATTTTCATTGTGCCTACCCGTAGCATCGCACGGGCATTGCTCTCGTATATATATATTGGTCTAACGCCCCTGGCCATTCTAGATATAATAGTATTCATTAACTTTATTGAATGCATCAATTCTTGACATCGCAATTCGAGAGTAGCACTGCACAAAACAACTTTTCTTCTTAGCTCAGTTTTTAAGGCATTCATTTTAAATATCACAGAAAGGATACTTGATACACTAAAGTCATGTGGATTAAGATTATTGTCACCCGTGTCAATATAAATGAAAGTAGGGTGGATTTAGGTGTCTTCGTATAGTACGTAGGTAAGAAATCTACATAGTTGTCAAATTTTTTTTAATGCATTTTCTGGAAGGAACCGGTTCAATAATGGGCATATGTTCCAAGCGTACAAGTACACATGACGTATTTTAATATATCTAGTGGCTTGTAGTGCAGTGCTTCTCAGACGTTTTAGCATGGCGGACCGGCAGGAATTTTTTCCATTGCACCAGGGACCGGTGCACTATTTTCCCTGCACTGACAATTGTTTTCTGTCCTCTTTTGACAACTTCTGCGGACCGGCGGAGGATGCCTCACGGACCGAAGTGGTCCGCGGACTGCCACTTTGAGAAGCGCTGTTGTAGTGGACCACTTTCTTACGGGATGCCCGACAGTCAATTGAGGAGTTTTTTAAAAAGACCTGTAAAATACAATTTTTATATATTTGTTTTAAAACAAAGAAGTTAACCGTGATGATTAAAAGTCAATGTTTAATTCTTATGAATTAAAATAAAGTATAATCTAAGGATGTTAAGACAGTTCGTTTTTTTGAAGACTGGTTAAACGTTTTTTAAAAAACGGACCGTTTCAATCGGATACCTAAAAATTAAAATTATGAAAGTTTATGTTAATATTATTATTAACCCGAAAAGAGCGGATTCTAGCGAATTCATATGCCCACAATGATTCAGCATTACCCCCAAGAGTTCCCTTTTTACACCGAATGAGATAATATATCGCTGTTCACCGACCCCTCGGTTAAACCGACCGATAGCGGTAGCCATGTATTTTTCATTAGCTTATAAACTCCACAAGAGAATGCTACAATTTAAACACGCCTCGTCCATTGGTGGCATTATATTTACAACTCTTGTCTGACTCACTTGAAATCGTAAAAAAATTGGGAAAAAACAACAAAACAAAAACAAAAATTAAAAAACTAAAAAAAACTCGTGAGCTTCGGAGTAAAAAGTTATGACAATATTGGATATTTTATTAATGTCATATCATTTTTCAGTCTTCAAATTGCAGGGATTACTGTATTTTGCGACACACAAGATGACACCCTACTTTCCTGTACAAATGTTGGGTTCGTACAGTACTCACCAAATTCCTCTTCCAGCGCATACCAAATAATTTTTAGAAAACATGAGATTTGATATCAATGTGGTAATTTTAGATCAAATGCCTTTGACGTGAATATACTTAACGTGAGTTACGATATTACAATGAAGACCTACACTAAATAAATACTTAAATGACAAAAAAAGTGATTTGAAACATACTTATTTTCAAATAGAAATTAAGGAGGGGGGGTTTTGTTTTTTTCTTTGGGGGGGGGGAGGGGGTCAAAGCTTTGTGACGTATTTTTGGAGGGGGGGGGTCTAACTTTTTGTGACGACGCGTGACAATGGGGGAGGGGTAGAAAATCGGCCAAAATAGCGTGACGTCATTTATTGACGGCCCCTAATTATAAAATCAAAAAAAAAGGCGGTGCCGTAGGCGCCCTACAACCCCTATTATAAAATACTTTGTGCGCATTTCAGAAAGTTTAATATTTCATATTTATCAAACAAGGACAAGTTAGTTGGGCTTTTGAAAAAGTTCGGTGCCGTAGGCGCCCTAAAAAAGTTGAATTTTTTATAAAATAAATAGATTTCCCCTGAAAACTTCCGTAATTTTTGACGGGTGTACGCTAGTATATATATCTAATATATAAAGATGAAAGTTTGTGTGTTTGTTTGTTTGTTTGTTACCAATGGAATTCCACACCCTTGGACCCAAGATGCTGAAATTTTGCATGGGACTCTCATTTGACCCGGGACAGGTCATAAGCTATGTTTCAACCACAGGTGACCACCCCTAGGGTAAGGGAGCCCATAATCAGAAAATGTAGAGCCAAATAAAGACAAAATAAATTCTCATTTCGATATTGAACAGCTTCATGCGGGCATTCAAAACGAGTTCATTTTGGTGCGTTATTTTTTACAATACTTTATTTTTAGCCGTGAGCTTTCAAAAATCTTTTATTGTCAAATTACGGTGCGCACATTTTCGTGTACGCATCTAAAAGTGAGCAGTGTAATTTTATTATAATAACATTGTAATTTTATTATAATAACATTCATATTTGTTTTGGCCTTGCGGTACAAAACAGTGGCCTTTTATACAAATACTTTCTTTATATTATAGATGGGTTAAAACTATTTCATTACATTTGTCCCACGATGCATGGTATTTATTTTTAAATTAAGAGTTTTATTATGTTGTTTCTAATGACTCAAATTTTAATTTAAACAAATACTAATTATGTGAGGGTATTTTATGTGGAAAGAAATTGCCCAAGTAAAAAAAGCTTAATCGTAATTTAGAGGAACTATACGTTTTGTTTTTCTTAAAATTTGTTGCGCGTTCTTTATTAATTTTTCTTGCTTATTTTACTGGCTCAATCCCTTAAATTTACTTATTAAAGTTAATCATCAATGATTATTACATGCATATAAAAGCCTACGACCAATGCTGTGTTTTTTTTTATTACATAAGCTCTATAAATTTACAATTTAAACCTTTCTACCGGACTTATAAACAGAAGTATATTAAACTCAATACAAGTGAACCTAAAAGCAATTAATTAAGTTGGGCGGCGAATTGAATATGCCATGGTCATTACACTGTAGCGGAATAACAAAAGCCATTTTAAAAATAGATGTTTAGTCAAACATATCATCTTTTTTTTCAATTTCGTAAATAATTTATTTATTTTTCAGAAACTAAATCTGGTGTTTGAAATATAATTAACAAACTATGATGTCCCATCGTGAAACATGATCCAAAACATATTTGAATTCATTTTTAAAATTATACCTATCACATAAAAGCCGTAAATTTAAATCGTATAACATAGAGACAAATATATAAAAGAATTATATATCATTTCCATATTAAAACACTAATTAATAAAGACTATCAAAAAGTATACAATTTATTTTTGGAGCAGTATTTCATTACAATATTTCATTTTAGCGCCCGCCCTTAAATTAACTTTCATTGACTAAAAATGGTGCGCAAATTTTATTGCAAGCTTTTTAAATAAGATTGAGTTAGTTTCTTTAAATTCTTTAGGAAACTTCATTACATTTACAACATTTATAATTTACTTTAGGGGCCGTCCATAAAGTACGTCACGCTCCAGTGGGGGAGGGGGTGTAATAAAGTGTGAAAGTTTGTGACAGGGCGAGGGGGGGGGTTTCCAGCCATGTGTGACGTCACGGTGTTTTACATTAAATTTTAATTATTTTATTAATTAAAAACAAATTTTTTTTCGAAAGTGTGACGTACTTTAGGGGGGGAGGGGTCCCAGATTTGTGACATTTTGTGACAGGGGGGAGTTTAAAATGTTCAAAAATAGCGTGACGTACTTTATGGACGGCCCCTTATTAGCTCTTTAGTATAAGCAGCTATTGTCTTTTAGAGAGAAGGTGGGAGCGTAGTTCCTTAAGTTATAGCTACTGTTACAAATATTTCATTACTTTAAATAGTTTAACGATGTGGGGTCATAAATAAATTTCTTACGTGACGGCAGTTGTCGTCAATTTAAAAAAAACAACAAATGGCAGTTAACTTTATTTAGTACCCTTAAAATTGAAAGTGAGTTTCATGAGAAAGGCAATTCTCTACGTGAAATCAACTCATTAGTAATGAACATTAGAAGTTGAATATTTTTTTCTTATAACAATTTTTAAAATTTTTGATATATATGCATAACATTATAAAAATATATCCATTCTAAAAAAGTGTGTTTAAGGTTTATAAAGAATGAGAGACTTTCTTAATATTTTTTTATTTCTCTTGATTAACTTCATTTAGTGCCCCTTTTCTATACTAATAAAAGCCTAAGCACCCAATCACTAATGGTCCAACTTCCCATTTGCATAAAAGTCTGTAAATTTTCAGACTCATACTATAATAAATTAAGCACGACTTAACTCTGATCTAAAATTAATGTTGAGTAAAAATTGCCTTTTCTTATATCAGCTAAATTATTACAGTATAATATTTGACTACTGGATCAATGGATATATCTATACAAACTTAAGTTAACATGAACCTGATAACTAATTTGAATTTATACCTCAATGGGAATTGAATTTCTTTCCAGGATTCCAAAATTTTTATTTTTTCAAAAAATGTATATCTTCGTTTCATATACTTTAAAAGCGAATGGATCAATATTAAATATACTTGGCAAATAAATTATCTAATTTCTAGGGAAAAAAACAGGGGCAAAAGGGAGCCTGGAAAGACAAAAAGTGAGCTTAATGATATACTTTACAAAATATAATGTCTTATCTGATAACGGAACGGCTGTTCCAATGGCAAAGTTAAACTAGAGACTCTGCAACATCCACCTTAGCCACTTGATCATTTGCTTCAAGGTGTATCTCAAACGTCTAAACGCTTCCTAGCCAACATAAAAAAAATACAACTCATGCTTTCAAATGACATCTTTTGGTGCCAGCAAAGACAATCGTGAACAAGGATTCTAGCCAACATTTAAAGTTCAAGGCCAAATTTATCACAGGGCTGGATCTCTGCTGCCAGCTGAAGGCGAACCTCAGTTTCTGCAGATCTATTTCATGGGAGACCAAGCTAGAGAAGTCCAACAAAGATGTGCAAACTTTCCAGACTTGCAACAAAATGTTTTTTTGGAGTTGCAAGAATTCCTACATGCAAACAATGCCTACCTTCAAATTTTCAAGACAGCTCTAGAAAAAATGCCAACTGATGAATACAAAGTTGTAATACGAGCTGACAAAGCACCAAGACATGAACACCAAAGGCGGTTCAATGTACCAACATTTGATGAAGTGGCCATTGTCATGGTAGGAAATGAATTTGACAGACGTGACATTGTCCTTCAAAAACGAAACAACCTTCTCCAAAGAGTTGCAGAAACTCATCGCTCTTATGATGCTCTGCAATACCCCCTAATGCTTTGTCAAGGTGAAGATGGGTACTCCTTTGGCATTCCTCAGACAAACCCAGACACGGGAAATAATGTTTTGGGTACAAAGTTTACAGCAATGGACTTTTATGCATATCGAATCATGATTCGCAGTGGTGAAGATAACCATCTCTTGAAATTTAGACAGCTGTTCCATCAATTCATCGTAGATATGTACGCGAAAATTGAAAGTGAACGCTTGCTCTACATCCGTCTAAATCAAAAGAAGCTGAGAGTTGAAGACTACATTCACCTCAGAGATGCCATTGCAAATGATGCCAATCCAAATGATTTGGGGAAAATTGTTATCTTGCCAGCAAAATGTACAGGAAGTCCAAAACACATGCATGAGAACACTCAAGATGCTATGACTAATGTCAGAAATTATGGAAGGCCAGATTTGTTTATCACCTTTACATGCAATCCACTATGGTAAGAAATTCAGGATCATCTTTTACCTGGCCAATCAGCAGTGGATCGACATGATTTGGTTGCTAGAGTCTTCAAACGAAAACTATCAAAATTAATGGGAGTCATTACAAAAAGTCATGTCTATGGTGAAACGAGATGCTGGATGTACTCAATTGAATGGCAGAAGAGAGGCTTACCCCATGCACACATCCTAATCTGGCTGGTGAAAAAATTACGACCTAATCAAATTGACAATGTAATCTCAGCAGAAATACCAAACTCTACACAAGATAATTTTTTGTTTGAAATTGTTGTGAAAAATATGCTGCATGGACCCTGTGGAAACTTGAACAGAAACTCTGCTTGCATGGTTGATGGGAAATGCTCAAAAAAATATCCAAGGAATTTGATACAAGAATTTAAAACTGGTGAAGATTGCTATCCTGTGTACAGACGCCGTAAACCAGGAGATGGTGGTTTTACTGCAAAAATCAAAATGAAGGTTGGTTCAACATATCAAGAAATAGAAATGGACAACAGATGGGTGGTTCCCTACACTCCAATTTTCACAAAAATGTTTCAAGCTCACATAAATGTCGAATCTTGCCAATCTGTCAAGGCCATCAAATACATCTGCAAGTACGTCAATAAAGGAAGTGACCAGGCCGTTTTTGGTCTTGAAGGAAACCAAGAGAATCCAGATGAGGTGCAAAAATTTCTAATGGGTCGTTACATCAGCAGTAATGAAGCAGTCTGGAGAATTTTGAATTTCCAAATTCATGAACGGTATCCAACAGTTGTTCACTTGAGTGTTCATCTTGAAAATGGGCAAAGAGTATACTTCAACCAAGAAAATATATATCATCAAATTCTGGAGCCACCAAGAACAACTTTGACAGCTTTTTTTCAACTGTGCGAACAAGACGACTTTGCAAAAACCATTCTCTATTGTGTGGTTCCAAGGTACTATACTTGGAATGCTTCTCAAAAATTATTTAAACGCCGCAAACAAGGAGCAGATGTTGAATATCATCCAGGGATAAAATCTTCAGATGCATTGGGACGTGTGTACACCGTTCACCCATCTAATGCAGAATGCTTCTTTTTGAGGATGCTACTTCATGTTGTTAGAGGACCAACATCCTACACTGAATTAAAAACTGTTGATGGTAATGTGTGTGCTACATTTAGGGAAGCTTGCCAAATGCAAGGGCTACTAGAAAACGATCACCATTGGGTCTTGACCATGGAGGAGGCATGTACATCTCAATCACCTACCCGTTTGAGACATCTGTTTTCAATTTTGCTGACAACATGCTCTGTTTCTAATCCACTTGCTCTCTGGTATACATTTAAAACAGATTTGAGTGAGGACATTATTTTGCAAACCAAGAGAGAGAATCAAACACTTCTAATTGAGTTCTCTAATGAAATTTACAACAGGTGTCTTATTTTGTTGGAGGATTTGTGTGTATCAATGTCAGGAAGGAACCTTGACCAGTTTGGGTTACCAACGCCTCAAAGAAATGAAAACAATCTTCAGAATAGTGAAATTCTACGAGAACAAAATAATAACACAAATGAATTGATGGCCTATGTCTCAGAAAATCAACCACGTTTAGTTGAGGATCAAAGAGCTGCCTACATTCACATCTTAGAACTGGTTACCTCAAAAAATGTGGAATCATATTCCTTGATGCTCCAGGAGGTACAGGTAAAACATTTGTGATCAATTTGCTCTTGGCTACAATCAGACGAGACAAAGGTATTGCTATAGCCGTTGCTTCTTCTGGCATAGCATCAACATTGCTTGCAGGAGGTAGAACAGCTCATTCTGCCTTCAAGTTACCTTTGAACATGAACCATTCTGAGAATGTAACCTGCAACATATCAAAAGGATCAGGAAAGGCCAAGGTACTAGAACAGTGTTCTCTCATTGTCTGGGATGAGTGTACAATGTCACACAAGCGAGCTCTTGAAGCCTTGAACAACACTCTTCAGGATTTAAAAGGAAACACAAAACTAATGGGAGGAACAGTTGTGGTATTAGCTGGAGATTTTCGACAAACTTTGCCTGTCATTCCAAGGTCAACACCAAGCGATGAGTTGAATGCCTTCCTCAAAGCTTCAACTCTGTGGAAACAGGTCAAGAAAATGACTCTGACAACCAACATGAGAGTCCATTTACATAGAGATAATGCAGCAGGCTACTTCTCACATCAATTGCTTCAACTTGGCGATGGAAAGTGGCAGGTAGACCCAGCATCAGGAACAGTTTCTTTCCCATCAAATTTTTGCACGGTAGCAAAGTCACTTGAAGAGTTGAAACTTGCCGTTTTTCCAAACATCCAAGACCAGTTTAAAAATCCTGAGTGGTTGTGCGAAAGGGCCATTCTTGCTCCAAAGAATTCAAGTGTCAACAGCATCAATTCTCAAATTCACAATTTTCTACCAGGCATTTCAAAAAAATACAAATCTATTGATACGGTTACAGATCCGGCCCAAGCTGTTTACTATCCAACAGAATTTTTGAATTCATTAGATCCTCCTGGCATGACATCACACAACTTGGAACTTAAAATCGGAGCTCCTATCATACTTCTGAGAAATGTGGATCCCCCTAAACTATGCAATGGAACACGATTGAGCATCAAGCATCTCTTACCTCATGTAATAGAAGCCACAATTTTGACAGGCTGTGCCAAAGGAGAAGACGTCTTTATCCCAAGAATTCCACTCATACCAACAGATATGCCTTTTGATTTCAAGCGCCTCCAGTTTCCAATCAGGCTTGCATTTGCCATGTCTATCAACAAGGCACAGGGACAGTCTTTAAAAGTGGCAGGCATTGTACTTGAGGAAGCATGCTTTGCCCATGGACAGCTATATGTGGCATGTTCTAGAGTTGGGTCACCAAGAAATCTTTTAATTTTTGCACCAGAAGGAAAAACCAAAAATATAGTCTATCGACAAGCCTTAATATAATCAATATATAAATTACATGTACTTATGTTTAATTACATTTCAATTTATTTTTAAAATTGTTTTTGAATGAATCAATTGAAATAATTTTTTAAAAATCTGTTGACTATTATTTTAATCGTGCGACGCCGGGTAACCCGGCTAGTATCTAATATATAAAGATGAAAGTTTGTTTGTTTGTTTGTTACCATTGGAATTCCACACCGTTGGACCAAGGATGCGGAAATTTTGCATGAGACTTTCATTTGACACGAGACAGGTCATAAGCTATGTTTCAACCCCCGGTGACCACCACTAGGGTAAGGGGGCCCATAATCAGAAAATGTAGAGCCAAATAAATACAAAATAAGTTCTCATTTCTATATTGAACAGCTTCATGCGGACATTCAAAACGAGTTCATTTTGATGCGGTATTTTTTTCCATCACTTTATTTTGAGCTGTGCGCTTTCAAAAATCTTTCATTGTCAAATTACGGTGCGCACATTTTCGTGTACGCATCTTAAATTGAGCTGTGTAATTTTATATATTATAACTAGGTTGCGCTGGGACAACAATACAATATATTGTATATAACATTCATATTTGGTTTGGCCTTGCGGTACTAAACAGTGGCCTTTTATACAAATACTTTCTTTATATTATAGAGGGGTTAAAACTATTTCACAACATTTGTCACACGATGTATGGTATTTATTTTTAAATTAAGATTTTTATTATGTTGTTTCTAATAACTCAAATTTTAATTTTAATTTAAACAAATACAAATTATGTGAGGGTATTTTATGTGGAAAGAAATTGCCTAAGTCAAAAAAGCTTGATCGTAATTTAGAGGAACTATACGTTTTGTTTCTCTTAAAAAATGTTGCGTGTTCTTTATTAACTTTTCTTGCTCGTTTTACTGGCTCATTCCCTTAAATTTACTTATTAAAATTAATCATCAATGTCATAACATGCATATAAAAGCCTAGGACCAATGCTGTGATTTTTTTTACATAAGCTAAACAAGTGAACCTAAATGTACTTAATTAGGTTGGGCTGCAAATTGAATATGTCATGGTCATTACGCTGTAACGATATAACAAAAGCCAATTTAAAAATAGATTTTTAGCCAAACAGATCATCTTTTTTTTAAATTTGGTAAATAATGTATTTACTTTTCAGGAACTAAATCTGGTGTTTGAAATATAATTTACAAAATATGATGTCTCATCGGGAAACATGATCCAACACATAATTGAATTCCTTTTTAAAATTATACCTATTACATAAAATTCGTAAATTTAAATCGTATAACAAATAGACAAATATATAAAAGAATTATAAATCATTTCCATATTAAAACACTAATTAATAAAGCCTATCAAAAAGTATATTATTTATTTTTGGAGCAGTACTTCTTTACATGACTTTATTGACTAAAACGGAACGCAAATTTTATCGAAAGCTTTTTAAATAAGACTGAGTTATTTTTTTTTAAATTCTTTTGGAAACTTCATTACATTTACTAATGAAGTTTCCAAAAGAATTTAAAGAAACTAACTCAGTCTTATTTAAAAAGCTTGCAATAAAATAACGATTTAAAAAGGGCATTAATTTAATTTAAAACCCAGCAAACAAACATTTCTCATTGCTATAGATTCAACGTATCAAGAGATTACATGCGGAATGAAACTCATGTAGTCTTTAATATGCTGATAAAACTTAAAGGAAGAACGGAAAATTAATCAATAAAACTCCAAATTAAAATACATAAACATATTTTTATAATTTTTTCACTTTTGTCCCTTTCATCAAAACGGCCCCATTTAGCGTTGGATTCCAAAATTTTATATGTTGCTGTTTCACCAAGGGATTCAATTCTTTGTTGATTCCCGTTTTCAGATAATACATTATATTTTGTAAATTATATCATTAAGCCCACTTTTCCTCTATCCAGACGCCCTTTTTTTCCTGTTTTTGTTTCTGGAAATTAGATCATTCATATGCCAAGTATATTTAAGATTGATCGATTCGCTGAAAAACGTATGTGAAACGAAGATATAAATTTTTTGAGTTATCACGTTCATGTTAACTTAAGTTTAGTATAGATATATCCATAGATGCAGTAGTTAAATATTATAAATATCATTTTATGTTTACATAATTTTATGTTTACATAAGCTAAACGAATTAACATTTGAAACTTTAGCTACCAGACTTATTAAGAAAGTCATTCAACTTAGAACAAAAGTGAACTTAAAAATCACTAATTCACGTGTAGGTAGAAGCATGAAACTCTGGGTGGTTGTTAAGTGTACTTCCGCGATGGTAACGAGCAAAAACAATATTTAAATTATCAATTTTTATATAGCTCAAATTATGAAAACAAACGTCTTTTTACAAAAAATATTTTGGTTATCCTGGAAAGAAAGGAGTGGACATATGTAATACCAATGAAGGTAAAAGTTCAAATTAGTTATCACGTTCATGTTAACTTAAGTTTAGTATAGAAATATCCATTGATGAAGTAGTCAAATTACTGTAATAATTTAGCTGATATAAGAAAGGGCGATTTTTACTCAGTATTACTTTTAGTTCAGAGTTCAGTCGTGCTTAATTTTTTTTAGTATGACTCTGAAAATTTAAATACTTTTAGTCAAATGGGAAGTTGGACCATTAGTGAGACGGGGCTTAGGCTTTAATTATTATAGAAAAGGGGCACTAAATAAAGTTAATCAAGAGAAATAAAAATTATAAGAAGATAGTAAATCGTCGCATACAGATACATACTTAACAAATAATTATTTGCATATTCTCAACTACATAATAAAACTTGCTCATTCCTATAAACTTACTAACTAAACTTAAGAATCAATTATCTTGACATGCTTATAAAGGCCAGGGACCAAAGTTGTCATTTTATGTTTACATAATTTTATGTTTACATAAGCTAAACAAATTAACAATTTAAACTTTAGCTACCAGACTTATTAAGAAAGTCATTAAACTTAAAACACAAGTGAACCTAAAAATCACCAATTCACGTGTAGGTAGAAGCATGAAACTCTGGGTGGTTGTTAAGTGTACTTCCGCGATGGTAACGAGCAAAAACAATATTTAAATTATCAATTTTTATATAGCTCAAATTATGAAAACAAACGTCTTTTGGCCCCCGGCCCCAATGAGTGAATTTCAATTTTTTAACGCAAATTATCGTCACTAGAGGCTACTCAACAACTTCCCAAAGTTTCATGCTTCTACCTACACGGGAAGTTGGAGAATTAGTGATTAGTCAGTTTTTTTATATAAGAAACTACATAACCTGTCCGGGGTCAAATGAGGGTCCCATGCAAAATTTCAGCACCTAAGTCCAACGGTGTGGCATTCTATGAGTAACAAACAAACAAAGAAACAAACAGACTTTCATCTTTATATATTATAATGGGCTTTTCCCGCTTTGGGAATGTTAATGTTTGACTGTTGCACAGTGCGCACTATTTTGACACATGCTTGGTGTGACGTAGTTTGGTGTGGGATGACGTCAATAGAGAGATATGCTAGAGAGACGATTTTGTAGCGGAGAGCACGCACAGTGTTGTTATTATTATGCCTTGAAGGATTTCTTTGTTCAATTAAAATATTGATTCTTCTGATGGTGTTTTGACTTATTGAGTTTAAGCCTTGTGAGTCATAAAAATCCCTAGAACTTGACATTGTAAGAAGAATAAATGAAACTAATCTCTTTAGAACGTGTTTCTTAAGATTTTACAATCACTAACCTAACCTAACCAAACTTGAAGTAGTAAACACGTTTATATGATTCTCAATACCTAATACCTTTCAGCCATTTAGTGATGATGATAGAATAAATTAAATTCAACTGTTCATTAATGTTAACAAGGATGCATTAAATACATATATTTATTGATTCGAAGAAGGTTAAATTAAATTAATCTCTTCTGAATATTTTTTTTAGATTTTACAATCAATACAAAATATCACTAAACAAATTATAATTCGAAAACTTAAATTAACATGACCTGTTTTACAAATGTCCAAGCACAATTGATGTGTCCGAATTAAACAAATAGTAATGGGGTAGTAAAATTTAAACTAAGTTACTTATTTATCTAAGTTACTTATACGTTTATAGATGCTAAGAAGGAATAAAAAAGAAAGAAAAACCTTCAGTGTGGTATTTAAGAAGCAAGTTTAACAACGGGTAATACTTAAAAGCAGTTGTACACTAAAACAATATATAAGCAATTATGTTCCAATGTTTCTTCAGAGAAATCCTGCCCCCAAAAAGAAAAACTCAATTAGATCGTGTTTCTAAAACGGCAAAGAAGCAAGCCTTACATAGAGAAAATGAAACAAATGAACAAACACAGGCAATACTTGCTGATGAGAGAGAAAGAGTTTCAATGAGAAGAGCGAATGAAACCGGTGAACAATCCCAGGCAAGACTTGCTGATGAGAGAGAAAGAGTTTCAATCAGAAGAGCGAATGAAACCGGTGAACAAACCCAGGCAAGACGTGCTGATGAGAGAGTCAGAGCTTCAAACAGAAGAGCAAATGAAACCAATGAACAAACCCAGATAAGACTTGCAGACCAGAGAAATGGAAATTTAAACAGAAGAAGAAATGAAATGCAGCAATGCCTAAAAGGTGCTGCTAATCAATATGACCCCGATATTCCATACCATCAACACGAAAAGGTCAACAATGGTGAGATGGAGTTGATCTGCAAGCATTGCAGTGCGTTTAAATGGAAAGATGAGCAGCCTGGAATGTGCTGTTCCAATGGCAAAGTTAAACTAGAGACTCTGCAACATCCACCTGAGCCACTTGATCATTTGCTTCAAGGTTTATCTCAAACGTCTAAACGCTTCCTAGCCAACATCAGAAAATACAACTCATGCTTTCAAATGACATCTTTTGGTGCCAGCAAAGAAATTCGTGAACAAGGATTCATGCCAACATTTTAAGTTCAAGGCCAAATTTACCACAGGGCTGGATCTCTGCTGCAAGCTGAAGGCAAACCTCAGTTTCTGCAGATCTATATCATAGGATACCAAGCTAGAGAAGTCCAACAATGATGTGCAAACTTGCCAGACTTGCAACAAAATGTTGTTTTGGAGTTGCAAGAATTACTACATGTAAACTATGCCTACCTTCAAATTTTCAAGACAGCTTTAGAAAGAATGCCAACCGCTGAATACAAAGTTGTGATACGAGCTGACAAAGCACCAAGACATGAACACCAAAGGCGGTTCAATGTACCAACATTTGATGAAGTGGCCATTGTCATGGTAGGAAATGAATTTGACAGACGTGACATTGTCCTTCAAAAGTGAAACAACCTTCTCCAAAGAGTTTCAGAAACTCATCGATCTTATAATGCTCTGCAATACCCCCTAATGTTTTGGTAAGGTGAAGATGGGTACTCCTTTGGCATTTCTCAGACAAACCCAGACATGGAAAATAATGTTTTGGGTAAAAAGGTTACAGCAATGGACTTTTATGCATATCGAATCATGATTCGCAGTGGTGAAGATAACCATTTCTTGAAATTTAGACAGCTTTTCCATCAATTCATCGTAGATATGTACGCAAAAATTGAAAGTGAACGCTTGCTCTACATCCGTCTAAATCAAAAGAAGCTGAGAGTTGAAGACTACATTCACCTCAGAGATGCCCTTGCAAATGATGCTAATCCAAATGATCTGGGGAAAATGGTTATCTTGCCAGCAACATTTACAGTAAGTCCAAGACACATGCATGAGTACACTCAAGATACTATGACTTATGTCAGACATTATGGAAGGCCAGATTTGTTTATCACCTTTACATGCAATCCACTATGGTAAGAAATTCAGGATCATCTTTTACCTGGCCAATCAGCAGTGGATCGACATGATTTGGTTGCTAGAGTCTTCAAACGAAAACTATCAAAATTAATGGGAGTCATTACAAAAAGTCATGTCTATGGTGAAACGAGATGCTGGATGTACTCAATTGAATGGCAGAAGAGAGGCTTACCCCATGCACACATCCTAATCTGGCTGGTGAAAAAATTACGACCTAATCAAATTGACAATGTAATCTCAGCAGAAATACCAAACTCTACACAAGATAATTTTTTGTTTGAAATTGTTGTGAAAAATATGCTGCATGGACCCTGTGGAAACTTGAACAGAAACTCTGCTTGCATGGTTGATGGGAAATGCTCAAAAAAATATCCAAGGAATTTGATACAAGAAACTAAAACTGGTGAAGATGGCTATCCTGTGTACAGACGCCGTAAACCAGGAGATGGTGGTTTTACTGCAAAAATCAAAATGAAGGTTGGTTCAACATATCAAGAAATAGAAATGGACAACAGATTGGTGGTTCCCTACACTCCAATTTTCACAAAAATGTTTCAAGCTCGCATCAATGTCGAATCTTGCCAATCTGTCAAGGCCATCAAATACATCTGCAAGTACGTTAATAAAGGAAGTGACCAGGCAGTTTTTGGTCTTGAAGAAAACCAAGAGAATCCTGATGAGTTGCAAAAATTGCTAATGGTTCGTTACATCAGCAGTAATGAAGCAGTCTGATGAATTTTGAATTTCCAAATTCATGAACGGTATCCAAAGGTTGTTCACTTGATGGTTCATCTTGAAAATGGGCAAAGAGTATACTTCAACCAAGAAAATATCCATCAGCAAATTCTGGAGATACCAAGAACAACTTTGACAGCTTTTTTTCAACTGTGCAAACAAGACGACTTTGCAAAAAAACATTCTCTAGTGTGCGGTTCCAAGGTACTATACTTGGAATGCTTCTCAAAAATTATTTCAACGCCGCAAACAAGGAGCAGATGTTGAATATTATCCAGGGATAAAAATCTTCAAATGCATTGGGACGTGTGTACACCATTCACCCATCTAATGCAGAATGCTTTTTTTGAGGATGCTACTTCATGTTGTTAGAGGACCAACATCCTACACTGACTTAAAAACTATTGATGGTCATGTGTGTGCTACATTTAGGGAAGCTTGCCAAATGCAAGGGCTACTAGAAAACGATCATCATTGGGTCTTGACCATGTAGGAGGCATGTACATCTCAATCACCTACCCGTTTGAGACTGTTTTCAATTTTGCTGACATCATTCTCTGTTTCTAATCCACTTGCTCTCTGGGATACATTTAAAACAGATTTGAGTGATGACATTCTGTTGCAAACCAAGAGAGAGAATCCAACACTGCTAATTGAGTTCTTTGATGAGATTTATGATGTCTTATGGTATCTTATCTGTGTTATCTTATGTTGTTGGAAGATTTGTGTGTATCAATGTCAGGAAGGAGCCTTGACCAGTTTGTGTTACCAACGCCTCAAAGAAATGAAAACAATCTTCAGAATAGTGAAATGCTACGAGAACAAAATTATAACACCAATGAATTGATGGCCTATCTCAGAAAATCAACCACGTTTAGTTGAGGACCAAAGAGCTGCCTACATACATTTTTTGACAGGCTGCGCCAAAGGAGAAGATGTCTTCATCCCATGATTTCCATTCATACCAACAGATATGCCTTTTGATTTCAAGTGCCTCCAGTTCCCAATCAGGCTTGCATTTGCCATGTCTATCAACAAGGCACAAGGACAGTCTTTAAAAGTGGCAGGCATTGTACTTGAGGAAGCATGCTTTGCCCATGGGCAGCTATATGTGGCATGTTCTAGAGTTGGGTTACCAAGAAATCTCTTCATTTTTGCACCAGAAGGAAAAACACAAAATATAGTCTATCGACAAGCCTTATCATAAGTAATATATAAATTACATGTACTTATTTTAATTAAATTTTAATGTATTTTAAATTTTTTTTAATGAATGAATTGAAATAATTTTTAACTTTAAAAAAAAATCTGTTGACTATTTTTTAAATCGTGAAAACGCCGGGTACCCCAGCTAGAACCCAGACGTAAATCCCATTATAACGGGGTATGTTATCTCATCAAAGTCTTGGGAAAGGGAATTGACAAAGCATGGGATTCCAAAGGGGTCATACTTGGGAAAGTGATTCGACTAATAAATCAATTCTATGAATCATTTGGACCAATATTATTATTCCAATGTAACTGCTTTAAATTATATGATTAATTAAGAAATGTAGCTACAGCTAAAATTGCATCCCATTACGCAAAGGAATCACAATAGAGTATGTACTTCTTAAAAGAACTAAATCACATCGGGTAAAAGAATACGATATTGATCAAAATAATAATGCGATGGAATCTTAATGGGTGTGGTACAAAACGGGATTTACAAAGCAGGCCCATGATGAACCGGGAATGTCAACTAGTAACAGCTAGTATAAATTTAAATTTCATTTCTAACAATATCTATCAGTATCAGCAAACCCCGTTTCTTTTATTATTTTTCAAAAATGGAATTTCTGTTCTTTGTCTGAACTACAACATCATCTATCAACATTAATCAAAAGTTTTTAATTTATTTCGAGGACCGGAAATTACTGGTGTATCATCAATATACATAATTACCGTAATGGATGTAATGCTTCTTAGATGTAATGCTGTTAGGTTCAATAGTGCGCACCAAAAATTACTGCACCAAATATAGCTCTTTTCGAATGTTCCGCATAAAATTGTTCAATATGATAATAAATGAATCAAATACAAATAAATAAAATAAATAAAAGTTCTGTATTCCGTTATTTTTTAATCTGATGTGTATTTATTTTGAAAACTTCCGTCATTTTTGACGGGTGATACGTTAGTTACATCCTATTTCACAATGATTTATTAACTGTATTTATTTAGGTTTAACATACCCAGTAGTTTACTTAGATACAAAAATATAAGGTAACTGTATTCGGGGGCAGAGGAGTTCAACATAACCTACTTTCCTAAACAGGTGGAAACAAATAAAAGAATGTAATAAACATTAAATATAAATACGACAATCATGTAAACAATGTCATGTCATTAAAAAGTGCTAAGTATTTCATTTTAAAAGCGCATTGTTTCTAGCTTGTAAAAAGTTGTTGTTGTTTTTTTAATTAGAAAGTTAAATTGTTGAACAGTTCAAATTATTGTGTATAATTATATTTTCTTCCTGTCTAGTTTGTATCAGCGAAACATTGTATCCTAGCATCTATCTTACAGTGGCTACACCAGGTAACAATACAAATAGTATACAGTAACGTTTCTGTGTGTGTGTATATATATATATATATATATATATATTAACATATAATAGATATACGATAAGTAAATACACATATACATATACGAGTATAATATATATATTTATCTTCTTATCTTATCAATACAGACGCTCCTTCTATGCAGAAGATAGTTGCGTCCACAGACCATGACAGATGATCTGTTGGCAAGTGATGCAGCATTCACAGGCCACGGCTTTGTGGGTTCCACGCATTACCCAGCCGCCTAACTACATGTAGTGTTAGGTACCCATTCGGAGCGGGGTGACTCAGGGACGCCCTAGGCCCCGGGAACAAACCCTTGCCTTCACACGGATTCGAACCCGTGACCATCGGTACGACAGTCCAGTGCGCTGCCACTCGACCACCATATATATATTTTTTTTTATATATATATATATATGTGTGTTTGTGTGTGTACAATACATACATATAAAAAATTATATAATAGAAGGAGCGCTTTTAAACAGATAAAATAAGACTTAATTTTTGCCTCATGTTAGCAATAATATTTTTCTTATTTATGGCAAACAGTTGGAGTGAGCTTGCTTGTATTGACTGTGATATTTTTGATTGTTGTTGTGGTACGGAGAGTAAAAAAGCAGAGAAACAATGAGATCGGTGAGTCTTCGAAGAACAATTAAAGTAATCATAGTAACAGTCAAATAGTAAATATCATTTCCCGTTGAACTAAATTAATTTAAATGAAACTACATAGAATAAAAGTTTAACTAAATATCAATAAACACATTTAATATGAAACCACTCAAATACTATATTTAGGTAGTCTATATTGCAATTTGTAACTTTTTTTTTGGATGCGGCGTTTTAAGAAGTTAGCTGATTTTTAAACAAATCCTTCTTTCACTCAAGAAATTGAAATGACTTCTCCAAATATAAGAGAAGAAACTACGTCCAATGTCATCTCACCAGGTAACTAAAAAATAACAGATTGCGATATGCATATTAATACGCATTAAATAATTTCAGTTTTATTTGAAACGGAAAAAAGGTCTTTAGACAGGATATAAAAATAAATCATTTCATAATTAATTTTTTATCTCCCGGGCAGCGGCGAAGCGTGGGTATGTACCACCCGGAGCAGAACCCATCCATGCCACCCGCCCCCTCCCCGGATAAAATATGTTGATGCTGTAAATAAAAGAGAATATTAATTAGAAAGTAATAAGAAGAACACTATGAATTTTTATGCTAGAAGTGAATAGAAGAGCGTTCATTTCTTGATTGAAATTACTGTTTTCTGCTTTTCAATGTGGCGAAATCTTAGATATAAAAATATTGTCAGCAATGCGATGGAAATATCGCAATAGATTAGTCAATCTTGGATTATTCATTATTGATCGTAATTAATCATTCGTTATATTAAATTTAGAGACGTTTCTCTCCTAGCTGGCTTTCAAAGTCCAGTAGATTTTCTAGTGTACGAAAATCATAACTGTTTTCCGAATTCTCTAAGAGCAAAAACTTTACATGAATTTCTACAGTAATCTCATCTTATGAATAATACATCTTTATTTTCAACTGTTTTGCTACACAATGTGGCGACATATTCGCTTTGATCGCTAATAAATTGCTCTTTCGTTCTTTGACTGGAAGGTGCAATTAAAATGTAATGGTATCCATATACAATACAAGTCAAAACATCCTTTAAAGTATAACATAAGTTTCTCAGTAAGTAGACTCTGCAAAGCATTTTAGCACTATAATTTTGGGCCACATTGTCATCATAAAGTGCATGTTTCCAGATAGTACATTAAAAATTGGAAAGAAAAATATTTCTTTGTGTCTAGCAAAGTTCCTGTGTCTGTCCGTGTGTTTAGCCCTTCGTCTGCTTCTGTCAGTTTTTTAATAGCTTTCAAAGAAACCTCGAAATGGCTCCCTGTTGTATTCACTATTTTGTATCCTGAAGCCTGTTGAAAGCATTGCCTATAGTAGCAATAAGATTGTTCCAATGTTGATTGAGCATGGAAGAAATGCGTTAACACTGTTTAAGTGTACCAAAAATAGTTTTAAAGTTTGTTTCGGTAGGAGCAGCACGTACAGTAATCAGGTTTAATGAACTGTTTGAGCAAGAATTGAGTCCTTCTTTAACTCCCGTATATTTATATCAAATAAGTCCGTGTATGTTGTTGATATTTTATAGGTTGATGGAATTTAAATATACAGCAATTTTCGTTTCTACAAGAAGAGCCGCTGACAAATTCAAATAAGTTACAGTTGCTAGCACACTTGCATCATGTTTTATGCTACTTTAGCCATTGTTATTTCGATCAATTGCATTATTATTATAACTTTGGACTCCTTAACTAAGGAGTTTTTAAGTTTTGGAATTAGAAACCTTCACGTGTTTTAATATGGGTATTTATTTTTTATCTTATTTTGTCGTTGGCTTTTCTTTTCTTTGTTTTAAAAAACTTTATTTTAGCTTCTTTCATTTTAAAAAGCTAATTAAGAATGAGGAATTTGACACCCCCAAACAATGTCACGCCCGGAGCATTTGATAGTCATGTTTGAAATTGATAGTGTCGGAAATGTTTGCTTGACTACATGAGTTGCTGTCAAATTTGAAAAATCAATTAATTTACCATCAGTTATTTCACTTCAGTAGCTTAAGTATAAGAATAATTTATGTGCCTTATGGAGTTTGAAGTTTTGGCAATAGAAACGTTTGCATGTTTTACGATATTTCCTTTATTCATTTTCTCAATTTATTATTTTGTTTTTATTTTATTTTAAATACAATTTTCCACTGTTTTTAAATGTTCATTCTTAGAAACTAATTAACAACGAGGAATTCGTACCCCTAATAAAGTGCCGCCCGGGGCATTCGCCCCCCCCCTTGCACCTCTCTTGCCACGCCACTGCTCCCGGGAGCCTATACCACAAAGGATTACTTTACAGAGAATTCCAAATTTAAATAATACTCTATTACATAAATTGTACGGTATTTGAGATGGAAGTGTTTTTCCCCCACATTTTAAAAATAAATTTATACTATATTCACTTCGGGTCTTCAAATTCACTTTCACTAGTTTGATATATCAGAGAAAAAGTGTGTAATGTTGTTAATAAAGAACATGTATTAAAACTTACAGTTACGAATATTAAAACACATAACTATTTAAGAAAGTCCAATAAAGTAAAATATTGATAACATTTAAAAGCACTCAATAATGTTATAATGCAAAGATTTTAAAGTAAGAATGAGTAAATGTAAAAGTTATCCTATTTGCAGAAGATGACATCATGGAATTGCCCACTGCAACCCAAGAAACTACACCAAGAGGTAATACACCAAGTGAGTACTATTTTTTTCCATTCCGATCCCATATTCATGTGACAAAAAGGAGGTAAGTGGTCATTTTTGTTCACATAGTTGTTTTGTCATAGGAAGTAGTCTCACCAGAGACATATTTTGATTTGAGATAATTAGCCAACAGTTATGAACACAAAGATACTATCTCTAAATAGACAGGTTGATACAATCACATATTTAGTTGGTTTACACTTAAAGATCTTAGTTTAAGATTAAAACTGTCTAATCTCAAAAACACAGTCCGACATTGTTGATATATTGCTGTCAAGGTGTAATCGGATATTCTAGTCTAAAAAGTCTTTTGAAAAGGCAATAATCCAAAATATGTATAGGTAAATTAGATAATACCTTACTGGATCTTAGAAAAGTAAATAATTATTGAATAAGATTGAAGTTTATATATATATATATATATATATATATATATATATATTATATATATATATATATATATATATATATATATATATATATATATATGTGTGTATGCATCGCGAAAGCTTTAACTTTCAATTTGAAAATATAACAAAAATATCTCTGATGACAACAGTGCCTTGACTCGTTATTCAAATCTATTTTTGTCTATTGCACTTTATCTCTTAAACATGTCTGTTTTTATTAATTGTGTGTGATACTGGTACAATTTATATTCAAGCGATTCCTATTGTGAATCACCTAATTTGCCGCATGGTATCCGTATTCTAGTTCTATGGTATTGTAAAAGTTGAAATCTGCCGAAAGACTTGCTGATGCGTTATTTTTTTTTAATACAGAATTTGGGGAGGGCTTGATGTACTACGCATTGCAAAGAAATCGGCGTCAGAATTTGAGGCGAGATGAATACAAACGCAAAGTGAAGAGAGATTTGGAAAGGGCAGCTGGTAAGGAAAACGAAGTAGAATACAAGATTTTAAATAAAAGCTCAGAGTAATAAGTAATGGGGTTAAGTATATGCGATTAATTCGCTTTCAGGTGTTTCAGGCTTTTCTTTCTTTACACTTGAAACTGTAAATTTGTTTTTGCAGTTGGGTTAGAAAAGAAAAAAAAATGAAGCTTTAATGCCAACATCCAAGGCTTCAATCAACTTTATCACAACATTTTTGTAAACTTAATAAAAAATTTATTCAATATTATACACAATATATAATATCCACACATACCATATCGACGGTCATCTGATCCTGTCTTAAAATTCCATCTTGGAATCTCCCAATAAAGGAGACATGGTTTGCGATGTTCTCAACAAACCGACCACAATTAGTTACATTATCCGAACACTGTCTTTATCTCATTATGTCTTTCACTTATTATTTAAATTTTCATTGTAAGTGCCAGAAATGTCCCTGCTTGAAAACCTTTTACTCTAAAGGTGAATTGTTTTAGGAGCTCTAAACATAAAATAAACATAACAGCGGTAAAAAAAAACCACTTTGCAATTACGATACTAGTTCTCTACGTTGTCTATATTAAACAATGCGTCGACACAACGATTGCTTATTGTTAAAAAAGTATCGTTATGTGGATATGTGTCTTTATGTTCTTTATTAAATACAATATGATAGCCCTTTTAAACAATTCACATTTACTGCCCATTTATATTGAGAACTATTAATATAGTATTTATTGGTAATCTATTTGACTATTAAATACATGAAGCCAGTTTAGAGTTTTCTTTTTTTAAAAAGAAGGTAGATTACTATATTATTAAATTTAATTACAAAAAGTAATATAAATTATCAAGGTCAATTTTTAAAAGGCAGCTATTTGAAATTAATACATAGCAATGCAATCTCCATTTAACACAATATTTATTTTACACTTATTTTATTTTACTTTAAACCACAAACTAAGCTTTGTAGGCCAACATAAGCAGGCTAGATTAATAGCTATACAAAAGAAACCCTTTAAAATCCCATTTCTTATACACAGAGAAGCTGCGCGTTTGGTGCAGAGCAACGAACTCAGAGTAATTGGGATTAGTGGTGACAGTGATTTGATAGCAGAGAATAAAAGTACAGTGACAGTCCACTAGAATGTGGAGCACAGCGACACGCCAGTCTCCGCAAAGTTGGGTTTACAAGCAAAACTAAAAGGCGGATCTGACTTGATGGTAACAAAACACATTCTAATCCAGGGGTCTCCAAACTACGGCCCGTAGGCCAGATGCGGCCGCGAGGCCCTCTCATTCGGCCCCTGGAGACCCTTTAATCTCCAAAAAGATACTATTTTTACCTATAGTTTACTACAAAACTGTGTGTATTTTGCCCCCAAACTGCTGTTTGACAGTTAATGTGGCCCTCCGGCAGAAATTTTTGGAGACCCCTGGTCTAATCCAACTCAATATATTAAAACGAACTTTTAAAGTGCTATGAAGATACTTAGTCTTGTATTTTTTTCTTCTTAAAATGCCACAATTGTGTAAATTTTTCGGATATACTTTGCATGATTCGAACAAATGACAGTTAGTAGTGATCAGTGATAATAAAAGCAATTGAATAAGACTAATTATGAACTGCATTGTGGTTAGACAATGCTGATAGCTTATAAAGGTCAATGATATTTCGCTATGTACATATTTTTGCCTTCTATAAATTTTTCAAATGCATCGAAATGGAGTGGTGTTAATTGCTAGGTTAAGCTAAGTTACTACGGCACAAGTATTTAAAATAATTAAACTTTAAGATAAAATTAACACATTTTCCTAATTGAAAATTGACGCTGAAATCTAGTTAGAGCAAATTCTAATGCACATAGAGCAAATCATATCTGCGCTATCTTAGAGAATAACGTAGTTTTTTATCGGTAATGATATTTCTACTAGATGTAAGTACGGTGAGGAATGATTATTGTTACTGAACGCGTATTCGCTGAGATAGGGTTGTGTAGTAGCGTATCAAAGTACCCGTTGAGGGTCGGGTTACTCCGAAGCGACTGTTTCGTTCCCCTCATTTTACTAGCAACGCCATTGAGCGGTGCCGGTTTAGGGCCAGTAGCGCCAGTACGGATAAGCAAATGGTACCGCGACGAACGCAGGGGACGCCAGCTCTGAGGAAACCTTCCAGTGGGGGTCGCACCCTAGATAGGTTATTGATGATCCTCCGCTAAGCGGCGGTCCTAACCATGGAGACTCGTGTGCTTTGCCGGGGTGGCGCCAAAGTGGTAGCGGGTCATAGCTTCAGAAGCGACCGCTCCGGGGGCGTTCTCAGCTGTTACGCCGCCAGTGGGCCAGATGGCTGAGGTGATCTTCCGGGAAGCCCCATGAAGAGCGCAGGCTCGGGACTGCTGACTTTCTTCCACATGTAGGATTACGAGCAGCGGCCATTTACAATGAAGTTGTATAGAAGCTATGATTGCACCAAAGGTGTTAAAGTATAACAATGTACATAATGACACTGATTAAACGTATAGCTATTTTTCCTTATCCATTACATTATACTTGAAGTTTACGCCTTTTTTTCAAGTAAAATACAATAAATGTATTGGCATATGTGTTTTACAATTTTGTAAAGAAATGTATACTTCTATGTTTAAAGTCGCAATTAATTGAATTATATGTAGTAGGTTTTTTTTGGAAGTTTTATTGCTTCTACATGTTCCAAATTTATAAGTTAAACTTGCAAAAATGAAATTAAAAATACGGTCTTCTTAATCTTTGTATGGGCAAGATATTGCTATGAAAAAGAAGTATAAGCAAGAGCTGTCAATGTTTACAAAGTTATTCAATATTTTTCTTTGTTAGTCAACAAAGTAAAGAATCTTCGTTTTACATTTTCAGTCTTTTAGTTATATATGAATTTGGATACTTATTTTGGTTTACTCTGTAATTCTCTCTCTATTTTTAAGAGTCTTCATGTGGTTCCTTTGAGATATTGATTGTGTATGTTTATTCATATTTGAATGTTAGTGTTTATATACTTGTCTTGTATATATTTTCAAACGTTATGTATGTGCGTAATTGTAGTTTCAGTCTTTAACATATTTTATAATATTTGTGAACGAGGGGGCCGTTTTGAGCATGAACATAAATTTAAATTTAAAAACATTATCTTACACACGTCTTACTTAGATAAACTCTTACCTTAAAATTGCCATGATATAATGTCATATTTATTTTAAAAAATCATTGGTATTGCTATGTAAATTCCGTTTTGCATGTTTGTTTTGTAGAATATTTTGATGTATTCCAGATTGCCCTCGGAGTTTTATATATATAATGGGATTTTGGGTAATTCCAGTAAACAAAAGTGACCTTAAGAAATTATTATTTACTTACTTTGGATTCGGATTCGTGGCTTCTCTTAACCTATAGGCAGTCACAGCTATCTACTCTACCCTCTTTCACACCCTTCTTTTATTTTTTATTTTTTTTATTTTTCTAAACTACTTCAACCTGGTAAATTTTGATAATTTAATAAGAACTTCATGTTGGAGAAGGCACTTTAAATTGTCGACTTCTTTGTCAAGGGAAAATCCAGAAGAAATACTGAGATCTCTGCCTCAAAAACTTCACTCGTTGCGACGTCTTTAATTCACGTGTTACGGATATCGATGACAGAGTAACAATCCTTATCGCCTAAAAACCCCAAAACGTCAGTGTTAGGCACATATTCTTTTTTAACGCGCAGCAAATCTCTTCACGGACCCATCACTCGTAATCTTTTTATGGCTTTACTCAGTTTTGGGGTTTGGAGATTCATTAACATACACGACCTCCAGGTACACTGCCGCATATCAGCTCCTAATCCCATTTGGAGACTAAACATGCAGTAGTTCTGTTGCAATGCTTCCCCTTTTTCACATAAATTAACTAATTAGTCTTCCATTAAGACAACAATTTTACCACGTTTTTTAACTTGCGTTCCTTCCTGTTGCAAAATTTCAAAATTTCCAACGTAAAATCAAACTTCTTCTGATGGTCCTAGAGATCTCAAAATTTTACCACAGATAGATCTTTGATTACAATGCATTGTATAAAAATTTCAGATTGATCAAATGCATTGTATTAATTTAATGCATTTTTAGTTTATCTCTATATAGCATTTGTATCCGTCTGCTATTGTTGACATCCACGTGCCGCCGGAATTGTACCCCGCCATCGATGACCACATCCCCGTGATTAACAACAAGAAGAGTTCAGTCACGTTCGGTCTGTAAATGTTTGTCGCGCGATGCGTATTATATTGAACAAAATCAATACTTCAATAATCAATAATGCGTATTATATTGAAAATAATCAATACTGCAAAAAATTTTGAATTAACGAGTATCAAAAGGAAGCGACAAAACTCACCATAGCATACACTTAGACTAAAAAGAATAAAATAAATAGAGGTAAAAAAGATTTTTAAAACCAGTTTTTATAAGTGGACTAAAAAGAAGAAAATAATTTAAACCTTATAAGTTCAAGTACCTTTAGTTAATATGACTAAAAACATGGGGCGGGCGCTTATGAGGTTTTACAAATGCAGTTCACTCATTCTCTAACTTATAGATCTCTCTTTTGCCTTCTAAATTATAGATCTTTAATTTTTATACCAAACACCTCGTAAGCCCACGCCCAACGTTTTTAGACATGTTAAATTAAAGGACTTGAACTTATACGTTTTAAATTATTATCTGAATGTTATGTAACTTTAAAAAACGTGTTTTTTAAAATCTTTTTTTACCTCTATTTATTTATTGTAGTTTCTTATAAAAATAATGTATGAAGCATTGTTACTATATTTTTCCTCAGTAGAGTAATATTTTAATTTTTTATCTTAATTAGATGTTTTTATCTTTAAATTTGTCATTAAGGTAATTGTTAGAAAATTACTTAACAACTTATCTATGTGGGATTTCGGAATTATCTTTAGCCTTTAAAGAAAATATTTTATTTAGTTTAAACTATAGCTTTCGTTTGTGAAAGCTGCTTTCAACATAATTGTATAAAATAAACTTATCTTATTTATATTGTTGACTTTCATTAATGTCCAATATTCCTGTTATCCTTATAGGCCGTCTCAACACTTTCCTTTGTAAGTGTTGTCAGGCAAACTGTAAGTAATCAGGTAATCATGGCTCATATAGGAGGTAGAGGGAAATGTAAAGGATTACAAGGAAAACTGAAAAACGAAAAAAAGTATCTGTTGCAGAATGATTATTTAATTAGTGAATTTAATTTCACAAAGACCAGAGCTAATTCCCGTACTTTGCTCTAGGCAATTCGTTGCAGTTGCAATTTATATTTACACTAGTGTATTACCCGTCAAAAATGACGGAAGTTTTCAAAATGGATATATTTCAGTTTTTGTAATTGTCCCTTTTGCCTGAAAGCCGCCTAGTAAATAATCAGAAATGTAGAGACCAAGAGAGAAAAATTAAATCTCTTTTCCATATTGAACAATTTTATGCGGACGTTTGAAAATAGCGTTTTTTCTGGACTTTTTTTTTGGCAGTATTTTTTTCAAGGAATTTTTTTTTAGCGGTGCGCTTTCTAAAATCTAGCGTTATGAACGGACATAGCAGAGTATATATTTTGATTATATATACGAATACATGTGTTATGAGAAAACCTCAAAACTTTGGCTTCGCGTTATATAAGTTTGCATGAATAATAATGAAATAATAAGAATAATAGTAAATGCATAGTGAATTACACACAGCATAAGGTGATACTACAGCAAAGAAGTTTGAAGTTCGAATTATTAACAAATATTGCTGAGGAGTCAGCCGGACGTTAACTTGCGGCATTGAATAGTGCGCACCAATTATGAGCGCACCAATAATACAGCACAGAGCGTTAAAAATAAATAATGTGACTGTAATGGGATCCACATCAAGCACATCTGTGATTTGAAGCAGTTTAAGCTTCATTGATGATTATGACTTGTCAGTTTATTCGCCCATTTGTCCATACATTATTAACACAACATTACCAAAACGTGTAAAAAATAAAATGTAATTTTTACACATGTTAATAACAAAGAACTATTCATTTTGCATGAAACGTAGTAAGCATTGTTTGTCATAGGATAACAGAAAAGATTAAATTATCAACTGTTAATAATATTTACAATTTAATATAAACGTGTTAGTAATTCACATAAACGTTTTTATTATTGTTAAGTCAGCACCTTTTCAAGATCTAATATGACTTGTCAGTTTATGCGCCCATTGGTCAATACATTATTAACTTCACATTATCAAAAAACATGTAAATAAAAAATTGTAACTATTTACAAATATGAATAAAAAAGAACTATTTATTTTGCATGAAACCTTTGAAGTAATATGTTAATCACTGGATAAAAGAAAATATTAAAGTATCAACAGGTAATCGTATATAAAATTAAATATACACGTTTTAGGAATTCTAATAAACGTTTTCATTATTGTCAAGTCAGCACTCCCTTCCAGTTCTATATTGAAAGCATATATTTTTTTATTCCAAATAAGTCTAAGACGTATTAAAATATTACATGTAAATAACAATAAAAAAACTATTGTGGGGAGTAGTCCGATTTTTAAATATGTTATTTTTTTAAACAGAAATATATGCAATCTCAAAGTGTATAAACGAAAAACATACGCTAAACTGAAGCATAAGTTGGCAAATTTCATTTGCAGTAATAAATAATGGCTTTGTAGTTCAAAACGCATCGAAACTTGACAACCAAACGACAACCAATTGTAAATTTCATAAACCGAAAAACGAATGTTATATATTAATATAGAAAATTAAATTTATAATTACGTACGTAATATTGACATGGACACATACACAAAAACGGACATTTAATACAAAAAAATAATAATATTATTAATCAAATAAAACATGGCTCTTTTTACTTCGTTACCTTCACACCTTATTAAAAGCTGATATAATGACGTCACGTCATAATATTTTATGGCTAAAAACACATTTTGTTAATCTCGAGTGCAACATTTTTACTCCTATATTTTTATTTTTTATCGGGAGTTACCTCGCATAGAGTCGCGGACAGACACTACGTGGCATTGCAAATTATATATATTTAATAATTAAACAATATAATTTGCAATGTCTGTCCATGACGTTACTAATTTTAGAAAGCAGGGAAAACCAAATTACTGCACCTATGCATCAAAATGTGTGCAAAAAAAAGATGCGCTGTAAAAAAAATATTATATGACGTCATTGTTTTTACTCATACATGTATTTTAATTGTGGAAAAGGGATCAATGTAATAAAACAAACCCGTAAAAACAAAGTTTTTGACTATAAATCCCTTATATATGAGACATAACTAAAAGTATTGATTATGTTCAAACGCGACAAATATTTACAGACTGAATCGGTCTGAACTCCTCTTTGCTTTTAACCCGGGCTGGGGGGAGAGAGGAAAGGTCTTGTCACCGATCGCTGGACGGAGCTCAGCGTGACAAGCAAAATGTAAACAAAAGCACGTCGGTACACCTTGTTAAAACACGAAATGTGTTCACCTATGGCTGGGGTGAAGTCAAGTGACCCGTAAAATGTAAACGATAGCGACCACTACATATGGTTTATATAGATAAACTATAAATGCATTAATTGAATAACTGGACGTTCGATCGATCTGAATTTTTTATACGATGCATTGTTAGGTGACACGGGTCCATGTGCCAAATTTAAGCTCGATGGAATGACGGGAAGTGGGCCATTTTTTTCTTCTGTTTTTCCGCGGTGCCACCCAAGACAGAGAGACAGATAGACAGAGACGACGGTGAAGTTAATATAAGGGATTTAAAAAACAAACCCATAAAAACAAAGTTTTTTACTATAAATCCCTTATATATGAGACATAACTAACAGTATTGATTATGTTCAAACACGACAAACATTTACAGACTGAATCTTTCTTAACTGCCATTTTCTTTATAACCCGGGGGTGGGGGGTGAGAGAGTGGAAATGTCTGGTCACCGATCGCTGGACCGAGCTCAGCGTGACACGTAAAATGTAAACAAAAGCATCCCGGTACATCACTCCAACGCGCGAACTGAGACGTCACGTGAAAAAAAAACAATAACAAACCGTGAAATTGAATTACATACCTCGTATAGAGATAAACTAAAAATGCATTAATTTAATAACTGTACTTTCGATCGTTCTGAAGTTTTGAGACGATGCATTGTTAGGTGACACGAGTCCGTGTGCCACATTTCAGCTCGATGGCATGACGGGAAGTGGGTCAATATTTACTTCTAATTTTCCGCGGTGCCAAAGACAGAGAGAGACGGCGGTGAAGATAATATAAGGGATTTAAATAAAAACAACCCCGTAAAAAAAAGGTTTTTGACTATAAATACTTTATATATGAGACATAACTAAAAGTATTGATTATGTTCAAAAATGACAAACATTTACAGACTGAAACCGAAATTATCTCCCCTGGCTTTAAAACTGGGGGAAGGGGGAGGGGGTGTGGGCATGGACGTGTGGCGTCAACGCGTTTACTCAACTCCAGGTGGTTTACCTGGTTTAAGCACGAGATGTGTTCACCGGTGGCTTGCCTGAAGTCAAGTGACCCGTAAAATGTAAACGATGGCGACCGCTACATATAGTTTATATAGATAAACTAAAAATGCATTAATTTAATTACGGTACGTTCGATCGATCTGAACTTTTGATGCGATGCATTTTAAGGTCAAATGGGTCCGTTTGCCAAATTTCAGCTCGATTGCTTCACGGGAAGTGGGTCATTTTTTACTTTTGTTTTTCCGGGGGCCCAAGACAGACAGAGAGACAAAAACGGCGGTGAAGTTAATATAAGGGATTTAATAAAACAAACCCGTAAAAACAAAGTTTTTTACTATAAATCCCTTATATTTGAGTCATAATTAAAAGTATTGATTATGTTCCAACGTCACAAATATTTACAGACTGACACCGAGTGATGTCCCCTGTCTTTAACGGGGGATGGGACGTGAGGGGGTGTCGGCACGACGGTCGACGTCTAAGCGTCAACTCAAACAATCACGTGGGAAAAAAACAATAACAAACCGTGAATTTGAATTACATACCTCATATAAGGATAAACTAAAAATGCATTAATTTAATTACGGTACGATCGATCGATCTGAAATTTTGATACGATGCATTGTTAGGTGAGACGGGCCCGTGGGCCAAATTTCAGCTCGATCGGATCACGGTAAGTGGGTCATTTTTTACTTTTGTTTTTCCACCCGCCCGCCCAAGACAGACAGAGATGAAGACAGAGACGCAGGTAAAGTTAATATAAGGGATTTAATAAAAACAAATCCGTGAAAACAAAGTTTTTGACTATAAATCCCTTATATATGAGACATAACTAAAAGTACATGTATTTACAAATATTTACAGACTGAAGCTGTCGTAACTCAACTTTGCTTCATAACCCTGGGTGGGGGAGGTGGTAGAGGGGGAAAAGTCTGGTCACCGATTCGCTTGACCGAGCTCAGCATGACACGTAAAATGTAAACAAAAGCACATGGGCACGTCGATTGGTCGCCTCAAAGCGTCAACTCAAGCTTTCACGTGCGAAAAAAACAATAACAAACCGTGAATTTGAATTACATACCTCATATAAGGATAAACTAAAAATGCATTAATTTAATTACGGTACGATCGATCGATCTGACATTTTGATACGATGCATTGTTAGGTGAGACGGGTCGGTGTTCCAAATTTCAACTCGATCGGATCATGGGAAGTGGGTCATTTTTTACTTTTGTTTTTTCCGCCCGCCAGCCCATGAGATGACGACAGACAGAGATGACCGGCCGCGAAGTTAATATAAGGGATTTAATAAGGGATTTAAAAACAAAGTTTTTGACTATAAATCCCTTATATATGAGACATAACTAACAGTATTTTCAAACTCGTAACTCAAATTTGCTTCATAACCTTAGGGAAGTTAAAATAAGGGATTTAAAAAGAGGATTTGATGATGGTTAATTATAAAATCAAAAAACAAAGGGCGCCGTAGGCACCCTACAACCCCTATTATAAAATACCTTGTGTACACTTCAGAAAGTAAAATGATTTGTATTTATTTCACAAGAACAAGTTAGTTTGGCTTTTGAATAGGTCGGCGCCGTAGGCACCCTAAAAAGTGCATTTTTTATAAAATAAATAGATTTCAGATGAAAACTTCCGTTATTTTTGACGGGTGATACGCTAGTTAATATATATATATGTATGTTTGACATTGAATGCATTGATAAGTATATGTGTGTTACGATTTTTATGTCAGGCGCTTTGAGCACAGTTTATCAAATTATTATTATTAAATAAGATTAAATAAACTCTAAGTTATTTCTTATAATGTAATTGCTTGCCATGGCTTGTTTCAAAATATATTATATATCGTCTGGAATTATGAAAAGTATATCAAATTTAATTATTTAATAAATAATTTAAAGCTGCAAAGAAGCACTTTGAAAAGGTAATTAAATCAGCTGTTATTCAATAACATGAACAACTCTATTAACTGTTAAAACATAAATCCCATCCTGCTACATTAGCATTGGAGATATTATTTTGTGTTTTTATTTTTAATTTAAAGCGGTTTAATTCAAATTCACAACGGGACTATTATCAACTCTAAGTATTGAAATTATGTCACGAAAAACAGAAGTGCAAATTTAGGTTAGAGGAAGTTTTGGGAATATAAACTTTCAATTTTTATTTATTGGGGCTTTCAACAATGGTGCTATTGTTGATGATTTTCTTTTTTTTTGTTACTTATTTATTTTTTATTATTTTTTTTTGGTAAAAAATAATAAAATGTTCTTCAATGATGTTTGTAAAAAGACTTTGTCTTTTAAAAACAAAGGTACTTTTTTTAAAGACTTTAAAACACTTACCTTCAAAACCAGATCATCAGTTAATGATTTTTGTCTTTAAGTCATCAACTGTTCCTCTAATCTCTCACTCGTAGTGTAATCTCTCTTCTCTCACAAACGTGCTCTCCATTTTCAGATCCTTATAGAAAAACTTATGGCTAAATTATTTTATCTTCGTCAATGAATTTATAAGGTATAATTATGAGTTTTAAAAAAACAGAAAATATTTTTTTTAAAGAAGGGATGAAAACTTTTCTTAAAGTGTACTGCTCAATTCTCTGTTAAAAAACGCAGTTTTGAGCTGTTGTTTTGTTTATTAATTATATATTTGTACAGGGATAGCGGCTATTTGTGAATGAGGTCCATGCCTAAGGTAGGGAAGTTTGTTTTTAGCGTAAGTGATACAATTTGTTTTAGGGGTTTTGCTTCCTGGCTACCAATGAGAATTTTCAATTTATTGTTCGTTTCCTTTTTTTTCCTTAAAATGCGAAAATACTTTTCTAGAAAAAAAGTTTTAACATTGACATCCTACTTGCCAATCAGTAAAATTTAATGTTTAAAATAAATTCAGTTATAAATTTCCTTTCATCATATCATAAAAAATAAATCACATTATTAGTTGAATATTTTAGGGATTGAAAAATATCACTACTCTTTAAAATAGAATTTTAAAAATATTTAGAGACCTTGTTAATGCAGTCAAGTTTTCAGAAAAATATTCAACAGTTTGCCATTAGAAAGCCCACATTGTTTAAAGGCTGAGAAAAAACAACACATGCAAATATGAGAATTTCTTACATTTCTCCAAAACTTCTGGAATTATTAGAATAGTTATGTTTATTTTATTAGGATAAGGAAGCCAATACAAATGTGAAACTGAACGATAAAGCTAAATAGCAACTTTGAAAACTATTTTTGTTTTAAATGAAGTTGTGTGGTGCCAAAATACACCTCTGGAAATTATTGAACGAAAGTTGTGAGAACAAAGAAGACTCAGTTTGAAATATCCTTTTTTAATGGGTATTAAAGACTTATGCTGCCAGATAAAAAGATATGAAGAATAGAAGCACAGTCTGTCATGAAGTTGGATTCTTTAAGAGATTTTACAGATTTAAGCTAAGAATCTACGAGTCATGAATGTTAATCAAGGAGACGTAAACAGCACTTTACATGCTATAAAATATTGATAATAATTTTATTGTAATTTGATTATGGTCATTTGAGATTTGACGAGAATGGCAAAATTTCGGTTCAAGATTGTGTTGATAAAACATTATCTTATATAAGGAATGATTTTATAAAATATGTATATATACGAAATAAAACCTCATAGAAATGTCTAGCAGAGTCATGTCGAAAACATTGCGTCTATGAATAATATAGGTTCGTATATAGTGCACGATGGCATTTTACTACAATACTATTGTTAACTGACAAAATATTAATTCCTTATCCGATAGAACGACAGACTGAGTTTTTGAGTTCATAGAAATAATCAAGATCATCACCTCGCGAACAGAAATATCTTCCCAATGTGTATAACGAAAATCAGTACAGAAATGCAAAAATGCAAGTGCATGTTTTTTCAAAGAACTATACAAAAAGTTTTTGATTTAAAAATTACAATGAACACAATTTAAATATTTTTCAAACAATTTATAAACCAAAATTTAAATTAAATTTAAACAAAGATTTAATTTATACTTATTGTAAGTAAATAAAATAAGACATTTTATAGCTTTATAGCTAATCTTTGTTACTTGATTTTATGGGAAATTTTTTTAAAAATTATATTTATTGTGCAACGAAAATTAATTATTACATTATATTTATAAATTATAAGAGTCCATGGAGCTTATATTTTTTAATTGATACAAAAATATTCCATAAAAACTTGAAGGTGTTTAATATAAATAAAATATTTGTAAAATCTCAATTTGAAATTTTAAAACTTTTGTTTCAGGCAAAGAATGATTTTCCGATTGATATACATTATACTATTTTAAACTAATGAACTCAATTACAAGCCAACCTTGGCACCTACCCTTGTTATTGTTGACTCTTTTAAAGTTGGTTTAACACGTAAATCCTCATAATGATAACGAAAAATAATAGTTCATCTTAAGCGATCATAACTTTTTTTTTAATTAAAAGCTTTTGAAGTCAACACTCAATCACCAAGTTTTTTTTTCTCGTTCTGGTGTAGTGCTGAGTTTTCCCGATATATATTTCACTTTGATGCGTCCTCATTGTTTGTTGTTTTTTTTTGTTTTTTTTTGTGTCCCATAACCTTGTGGTCGTAGGGGGCAGAGCAGTATTTACACCATTTTGGGCCCCTGGGCAAAGAAAGAGTGTTCCATCCACCCCGGAGGAATAAAAGAAGTAAATGGTATATAATATTAAAAATAATGTATTATTTATCTAATTGTCACTATAATAATTATAATATATAATTTATATTTAATTATATATAATTTATAATTAATATAATTAAATATAATTAAAATAATATATAATTAATAATATTATATACTAATTTCAACAAAATTGTTGTTATAACCCTACAAACATATTCGCATGGGGCCCCTATGCTCGTGGGCCCCCGGGCAAATGCCCAACGGGCCTATGCGTTAAGATGGCCCTAGTAGGGGGTTCTAATGTTTCCATTATAACTTTCTCGGGGCTTGGTAGACCTTGCGGCGCCCATCTCCTCTCCAGATCGGCGGAGGACTCTTTTTTTAGAAATAGTGGCAATAGTCGTTTATCAAAATTTTAATTGTGGCTTTTACGTCGGCTAGACCCCAACGCCCCTCAGCTTGTGAGGCGAGCGCATAATTGACTTTGCTTTAGCAGCCTCATTGTTACCAATATATATATATATATATATTACAGTCCCTAGAATTGCTTTCAACACACAGTTTGCAGGATCCGAAGTTTGACTTCGGGTTTAAATTAATTTTCTTTTTAACGCATCACAATAGGAGGAACACATTATGGAAGAATGATTCCACAACACCTTCCTTAATTAACAGGTTTACATTACTACTCTACAATAGTGTTCTTGTTTCGCATCGGTCCGCCAGAGAATGACGATTATGTAGATTTCGCAGGCTAGAAAACCCCAGGCATTACTTTTCAATTAAGAATAAATTGACAGAAATATCAAACTTAATATCACCATATTAGATATTGAACGTTCATAAAATTTAGGAATTATGTTACGTACTTCAGTTGATTGTGCATATAATTTTTCTAAATCAGGATTTTATTCAAAATGTCTTTAGTTTTATAGCAAATGCTCTATTTTTTTTCTAACAAATCTTTGGAATTCAAATACTCGTAAAAAGATAGGCAACTGGTAAATATCAACAAACATTTTGTAGCAAAAAGTTAAAAAAATATAAAAATTATCTTGTTACAATGTTTAAAATTAATAAACTCCTCGAAACACAGTTTTATTATTTCACAGTACAGAAATGAAAATATTATCGCTAATATATGCAATTTATTTTTTTTATTTGCTACATCTGCTTACTGTGTACAATCCAGTAGTTTTAGAAAATCTTGTGAAAAAATGGTCATTGACATTCAATCCGGTAAACTTCATCAAATATTTAAAATGATTTTATTGCAGATTTAGGAAATAACGTTTATCAAAAAACCATTTGTTGGGTACAAAAGACCAACCATCTTTTCATTATATGCAATATCCTTTAGAACATTTCATAAAATGATTAAAATAAGAATGTAAGTAAAGGAAATCAGAAAGTGGACGTTAAAGAATCTTGAAAGATTTCAATAAACCTATTTTTAAAAAATGAAACTGCTTCCGAATTTTCTAAAATGAATTTCGAATTAATTTTAGTAATCTTAAAACAAATATTTAACTTTGATTGGCCACAGGAGTAAATTGTATGATTACAGTCAAATGTTGTTTTCATGACTGAAAAGCATGCCTGAGTTCAAGAAAGACACATCCCGATGTCTGAAATGGAAATAAGGGAGATAATTGATTAAACTAGTTTGTAGACGAGCTGCTTGATTTTAAACTATCGTCTACCTTTTTTTTTGTTTTATACACGCTTAAACTTTGTTATGCTTTGTACTTAATGTCCACACACTTTTGAGAACATCTAAAAGCTACTGCGGGAAATGCAAGACAAACTTACTACAGGATAAACAATGGTATCCAAGAGCTGATGAAGTAAATATGACAGTAAACAATTCAAAGTTACTACGACAGCCATTATATAACCTTCGCATGTAGTTAATAATGTATAAGTGTTTATATGGTAGTGAAACACGGACGGTTCCTATATAGCACCTTTCTCACTTTGCTTTTTTGGAAATCTAGAAAATTATATTTGATACCCACAATAATTTACAGAGGTAATTAATGTACTTCACTGAATTTTTCTTTTAGATAATGGCAATGCACACCATATACAGAGAAACGAATGGCATTTTTAGAGGATGTCTTGATTTACGCAAAGCTTTTGTGTTAAAACTTTGTAATATTCATGGAAGCTCTCACGCGAATAACAAGATATCAGTTTTTTGTTAATGGAAACGTCATTTCACGTCTAATGGAGTTGAGAAAATAGTTGTATTTCTAAAACCCGTCCTCTGCCCAACCATAGGGACATTATTGTACATAAGCATGGTGTTATACTGTGCTTAAACCTCAACAAGAAGTGATTGAAACTGACGTGAAGCTCGAGCAATGATGTAATTCCCCATTTTGGTGACATCTTTGAGGACATCGTCTAATATTTTGCAGCTGTTCCCAGCACAAAGAGCTTCATAGTGAATGAGAAAACGAATAACAGGCTACCCTTTTTTATTCAGTGTTGACCACTATCACTTGCTACCCACAGAAATCGATTTTTAACAGTAAGTGGCTGCTCAGCTATGCTTTTTGTTTCATTTTGTTATTATTTGGAAAGTCATGAAAAGGGGCATTACTTCCAGAAAACATGACCTCTGTGATTAAATCCTCATCAAAATCGGAAAGCTGGCCGCTTAATTAGATAGATTATAATTGCAAAAAACAACTTTCTGGTAATTTAATTACTACATTTCCATTCAATAAACGTCTTACGTTCAGCGGCATCCAGTTCAACAATAAGTGAGTGAAACACTTATTTAAATTACATAGTATGATTTTTTTTGTGATCATTGACTAAGGAAGTAATATTTTAGTCGCATGCCGCTGAAAAGGTTCTGCCTGCCTACTGTGGCACACTTGCCGTAACTTCGCCACCACTGCACTAGAGCAGTGCTTCTCTAACTTTTTAGTATGGCGGACCGGCAGGAATTGTTTACATTGCACCAGGGACCGGTGCACTATTTTCCCTGCACTGACAATTTTTTCTGTCTTTTTTTTATAACTTCTGCGGACCGGCGACGGATGGCCCACGGACCGGCACCGGTCCGCGGACCACCACTTTGAGAAGCACTGCACTAGAGGATAGAAGAAAAAAGAGCAATGGATAAGGCAAGTAATTCTAATTTGTAAATAAAACACAAAGAAATTTGCTCTCCTGGACATTATAGCTGCGCAAACTTGTAAAAAAACAAACTTATTTGGCCAAATCACTCTGCATAGAAAATATGAAAGCATTCTTGACTGTCCTATGGTAGATCGCAAATAATTATTTCTAACTTTCAGCTTTTAAAAACTCCTCTCAAAGGAAGCCATTAAGTCACACAAATCGTAGCAAATAATCAATGACTCATTGCAGAAGGGACTTTCTCAAATCTCTTTGTTATCTCTTAGTGACGAAGAGATCGTAGGAAGTCCTATTCAGCTTTGAATTTTAAAACCTCAGACAGATCTGTTCATGGCTTTTTTGAGCTGACTTCTCAGCCTGGATTTTTTGCATAAAAGCTCCGATGACATATAATAGAAAGTGGGCAAATTTGGAATGGACGATAGTAATTCGTCTTCAGAAGCAGATTTTAAAAAAAAGCTATTGGCATTAACAGCCTCAAACATACTTGCTACTTTCTTGATGGCTCTTGATCTCATCTGAAGTTCACAATGGAAACCATCAAAACACTCAAGCAACCCTATTTGTTGTTTTATCTTTCAGAGTTGCTTCAGCAACTCCTTTCTTCTCATCCTTTTTTTTTCTCTTCTGGAGCCAGGTCAAATCTCTACGAAAGTAAGAATTGGTTTCATTTTAAAAGCGGAACTTAAATTATCCTTCATTACTGATTGATTGCGCTATTGATTGATTTTGGAAATAAATTCCAATTATAAATCGTTCAACATTGGATTGGTCGTTTGATTGGCCAGTTGTAAGGTCTTTTGGTCTGCCAACCCCCATCCCCCTCCCCATTCAGTATCCAGAACCACATATGCCTTTGGACAAAAGCTCAGATTTAGTTTTCTTTTATAAGCGTTCATCTAGTTTTGCCAGAGAAAAATATCTGTCATCCCACCCCCTCCTACCCCCACCCTCCAAATCGCCCTGCTCCTCATAATGAGACATTGTCGAATCACTTTCTTTATGTTTCTAAAAGTGTGCTATTAATAGAATTAATTTTGAACGGCCGTGCTTTGTTTCATTGATGTCTGAATACATTAGCAACAACAACAACGAAAATCCGGATTTCTTAAAAATAAACTTAAATATAATTTCATAACGTTAACTTTAACGTTAGTGGGGGAGGGGGGGCTGTCATTTTGTTAAAACCCTCGTGTGTGTAGGTAGATTTTCTAAAAAGTCATTCATCTGGTTAAAGCTGTTGATGCCATAGCCGTATGGCCCCAGCTAAACTTTTTTTTAACAAATGTCGATTTTCAAAGACTCCGATCACTTTAACAGACAACCACACAAACCCCTTTATGAAAAATGAAAAATTAACCGCATGTAACAATTAATCACCACACTAGTGCCCGAATGTAAGTATAGAAAGAAGGATGGGGGGAACCAAAAAAGATCACTTATTTAGTTAAGTCATATAGTTATATCAAAAAATTAAAAATTCGTAAGAACATTTTACATTATTTTTATAATTTAATTTAAAACTAACTGCTTGCGTATATAAATGGGCAGAAAATGTATCTGCAAATATTTATCTTTCGTGAACGGGGTTGTGGAGCGGAAAGCAGTTGGTAGTTTTAAGTTTATTGATATATTGTGCATCATGGCTTAACCTAAATAATTTTTATTTTTTTTAATTAACTGGAATGAGAAACAAGTGAAGCAAGTTTGAGAATTTGAAATTGATCTAAATGTAAATAGACGAACATCACAAGTAGAGGTGGGTTGGTTCAGCAGAGGGATGATTTGACATTTGGAGACATAGTCAATGTTGTTAAATGTGGCTTGCAATCATGAGTCTTCCTGCACGGGGAGAAAGAAGCCTCAAAAGATAATCACTGTTGTTTGCACAGTTAATTGATCACTCTGAACAGACGAAAAGTCTATACTCAAACTTGCGCCGAGGTTATTTTCTCAAATGTAATTATTTTCCCTAACACCAAATGTCATCATTGACATATAGAATAATGTTCGTGTGTCGGGCTTTGAAGGACGAATCTGTTAGTTTATAATTTACCCAACAGTGAGTGTAGTTAAAATGATAATATTCAAAATGAAATTGAGGATCGCACAGGTAACTCGTGGATGTTCTATATAATTGAACCGGGAAAATCCCGTTATTACAGACAAATGATGTAATTTACATTAACAGATTGGGGTTTTCTAGCTTTCCTGCACCTACTATTAACAATCATTTTGTTTTAAACGACGGCAAACGAGATAATTATTCGAAGTTTCCAAGAGTCATAATTACATACACTTTGAATGGCAACTCTCAGAGCCCCAGTGAGTTCATCTTTACATATATCTTGAAAGGCACAGCAGCATTTCTATCCTAATAAACTTACGAAGACGTAAGATCGGATGAGTGTTAAATATTTTAACGGGTTCATAATGTTTACCTCTTTCAATTATATATATTTTTAAAAGTAATGAAGAAAGCTAACAAAATACCTCAGTTATTTTTGTTTTAAATGTTCACATCATTCGTACGTCTGCTTTTACATGTCGTGATGATATTAAATCTCCAATTTTGTGTTGTAACATGTAATACTGCAAATATTTAATACAAATATAACATTAACACTAAAGTGCATTACACTACACGATCTTTCAAATGGAGGCGGTCACTTTTTCTCTCTCTCTCTCTCAATATATATATATATATATATATATATATATTTATTTATTTATATACATGCTGAGGCGTCACTAGAAATGGTGTCGACGAGTTCGGTATTTCTTGGTGTCACCCCCTGACGACTTACCCTGTAAACCTCCTTCGCGTCTGCTTTAATGCCAAATAAGAGGGTCATAGATAATTTTACAATATCACATTTTGGTGTCACCCATTGTGACGTTGTCATCCTGATTACTGTGTAGCCTATATATGTCCTAAAATAAATTTTAATTTGAATTAAATGTAACAATTCTTTTTAATGTTTTTAAAAATTTGTTCAAGTTTCAAACACTCCAAAAAATAACAATAAAAATTCCTGTTTGGTTTTTTAATTAATTGTGAAATTTAATTTTCACCCTGTGCAAGATGCATGAGAATATCAATTTCAAAATTTTATTAAAACGAAGTAGCTTGCCCTTGTCGACTGCCCGTTGAGAAGGTAACACATATAAGCATGTTGTTTGGAAGATATTTTCCAGTTAATTAAATAAAACAAACTCAAAAATATGTTACCTTTAAATAAAGATGTCACTTTGAGTTTCAACCATTTATTTTCCCTCTATACACGACGTGTTTCTCCAATTCTTGTTTTCTTGGCAAAACTATGACAGCTAACAATGTTTTGAAAGCGGATATGCTATATGCATTCTAGTAAACTTCTCTTTTATTTCAGACGATTAACAAAGCCCGTCCAAGGACGTTCCGCCACCGTTCGGTGGCATGTTGTAACTCCCCTCCAACAGCCGTCTCGACTGGCATTACATGTGCATCAGGTCAAAAATACTATCATATATATATTTACCCTCAATTATCCTGCCGTAACGCTGAGGGATATCACTCTGCTTTTTTTTAATATATATAGACTATTTAAAAATCACAATCATTTTGGTTTCAAGATTAACATTAAACACCCTACACACTATTATTAATAATTGAACAATTTCATGCGGAAGTTCGAAAAGAGTTATTTTTTGGTGCAATAATTTGGTGCGCTGCTTTCTAAAATTTCTGGTCGTAAAAAGATATTATATGACGTCATTGTTTTAGCTCATATTTCAATTTTGGAAAAGGGAACGATTTAAAAAGAGGATTTGAGGATTGTTAATTATAAAATACTTTGTGTACATTTCAGGAATATTTCGTATTTATCATACAAAGATAAGTTACTTGGGCTTTTGAAAAAGGTGGGCACCGCAGGCGCCGCAGCACAACCTAGTTCATTATAGTTGAAATAAATAACTCATAAAAACAGAGCTTTTTGCTATAAATCCCAACGCGCATAACTCAAAATGAAGTCTTGGAAGAAATACTGCACTAAAAATAACTCGTTTTGAACGTCCGCGTAAATGGCGTAAACGTGTTCAATATGATTGGCTGTAGGAGTCATATGTGTTTTAGGGACCAATCGCTATAGATGACTGGACAGAACGGACAGAAGATTATGTAACTTTTATTATATAGGATAACAATTTGTGATTCAACGTGCAAACCTCTCTCTTAAATCATTCGTATCTAGTGAAAGAAATAATGAAGTACTTTAATATACAGTTCATAACTAGACTAATATGCACTGCATTTTACAAAATGACATAAACTCATCTGATGCTGTCTGATGGCATCTACAACTGCACAAGCGCGGTCGCTAGGTGACAGATCAAATGAAGACTTTGAACGCGCTCTGAGCTTGCTTCGGTTCGGCACGGACGTCATCGTCATCTCCATTGCAATCGTCGGTACATTCGCCAACGTCGTCAACCTCGTCGTGTTCGTCAGGCAAGGGGTCAAGGACAATGTCAACCTCAGCCTCTTCGCCCTGGCCATTTCAGACCTGCTCTCCCTGATCCTGGTCATCTGCACGTGCGTTTTGGGTCACCCGATGTTCATCGGCACCAGCGTGAACTTCGTGGGGATCGAGGTCGAGTTCCTTACCACCGGCTGGCCGCACACGTGCTTCACCAAGGTCACCAGCTGGATCACGGCGTTCATCATGTTCGAGAGGTGCCTCTGCATCGCCATACCGCTCAAGGTCAAGACGGTCGTGACGCCCGCGCGCGTGAAGCTGTGCCTCGTTTCCATTTTCGTGCTCGTCTTCGCCGGGGTGGCCCCGACCTACGCCACGCACAGCCTGGGATGGAAGTTCTACCCGGCGTACAACCGGACACTCTTCGGCTTGATCCGGTCCGAGAACGCCATTGCAATCACGTACGTCTCGAACATGCTCAACATTCCCGTGTCGTCCCTGAGCTCGTTCGGGGTGGCGCTCGTCTGCACGGTCGTCATCACCATCAAGCTCAACAGGAAATCGAAATGGCGGGAAGGAGCGGCCGGCGACAAAGGCGGGGGCTTGAAGAGCTTCTCGGCCAATGATCGCTGCGCTGTCAAAATGGTGACGATCGTGTCGGCCATATTCCTGGTCAGCGTCACGCCGTCCATCATCATCCTCATCACAACGGTCTTCGAGATCGAGTTTAGCCTGACCGGGAAATACCGGAGCATTTTCTACGTCTGCTACAGCATCACGTTCATATTCGAGGGCATCAACTCCAGCGTCAACATCCTGGTTTACTACAGCATGAACAGTCGCTACAGGCAAACGTTGAACAGTTTGTTTCAATCAAAGTTAAAATGAACTACTGCAATTTTATTCTTTTCTTCGAGTGACACGACTCCACGCTATATGTCATATAATAGTAAAAACAATGTGGTTTTTTCAGATAAACCTATAAACACAAAAACTCACTATCGCACACAAACAACAACTAACATGACACATTGTATACACTCTGAAAATGAATGAAACTTTTCGTTTTACAGTTTTCCTTGTATGAGAGTACAATCATGAGCGCATTAACTAATGGCTGTAATTTTGTCCATTATATATATACTAGCGTATCAGCCGTCAAAAATGAATGAAGTTTTCAGCTGAAATCTATTTATTTTATAACAAATGCACTTTTTTTAGGGCCCCTACGGCGCCGACCTTTTTAAAAACCCAACTAAGTTGTCCTTGATTGATAATACGAAATATTAAGTTTTCTGAAAAGTCTTTTATAAAAGGGGGTTGTAGGGCGCCTACGGCGCCCTTTTATTTTTTAAATTTATAATTAACCATCATCAAATCCTCTTTTTACATTGATCCCTTTTCCAAAATTAAAATATGAGCGAAAACAATGACGTCATATAATATTTTGTTTACAGCGCATCTTTAATTTGCACACCTTTTGATGCATTGGTGCAGTAATTTGGTGCGCTGCTTTCTAAAATAAGTATCGTCACGGACAGACACTACAGACGTGACATTGCAAATTATATATGTTTATTTACGCTCAATTATCGCTGACTGCCTAACGCTATGAGACATCACTATGCTTTTTTTAAATGTGAAAATATAGACTTAAAAATCATAATCATTTTGGTTTCCAGATTAACATTAGCCAAACAACGCACGAACCTATGACGTCAGCATTTGTGTTGTAAACAGTGCTGACTGACTCAAAGAGATATTTTTGGTGCAGTAATTTGGTGCGCTGCTTTCTAAAAGTTGTTAAAAAATCGTGTGATGATTAGCACTGTAAAAAATAAACATATATAATTTGCAATGTCACGTAGTGTCTGTCCGTGACGCTATGCGAGGTAACTCCCGATAAAAAATGCAAATATAGGAGTAAAAATGCTGCATTTGAGATTAAGAAAATGTGTTTCTAGCCATAACATATTGTGACGTAATTATTTGAGCTTTTATTAATGTGTGAAGGGAACGAAGTAAAAAGAGCGATGTTTTATTTGATTAATATTATTTTTATTTTTTTTGTATTAAATGGTCGTTTTTGTGTATGTGTCCATGTCAATATTACGTACGTAATTATAAATTTAATTTTCTATATTAATATATAACATTCGTTTTTCGGTTTATGAAATATACAATTGGTTGTCGTTTGGTTGTCAAGATTCGATGCGTTTTGAACTATAAAGCCATTTTTTATTACTGCAAATGAAATTTGCCAACTTATGCTTCAGTTTAGCGTTTGTTTTTCTTTTATATACTTTGAGATTGCATTTTTGTATGTTTTAAAAAATAACATATTTAAAAGTCGGACCCCTCCCCGCAATAGTTATTTTTTTATTGTTATTTAGATGTAATATTTTAATGCGTCTTAGACTAATTTGGAACAAAAAAATCTTTGCTTTTAATATAGAACTTGAAGGGGTGCAGACTTCGCAATAATGAAAACGTTTGTTAAAATTCCTAAAACGTGTATATTAAATTTTTTATACGATCACCTGTTGATACTTTAATATTTCCTTTTATCCAGTGATTAACATATTACTTCAAAGGTTTCATGCAAAAAAAATAGTTCTTTGTTTTTCATATTTGTAAATAGTTACAATTTTTTATTTACATGTTTTTGATAATGTAAAGATAATAATGTATGGACCAATGGGCGCATAAACTGACAAGTCATAATAGATCTTGAAAAGGTGCTGACTTGACAATAATAAAAACGTTTATGTGAATTACTAACACGTTTATATTAAATTGTAAATATGATTAACAGTTGATAATTTAATCTTTTCTGTTATCCTGTGAAAAACTTTGCTTACTACGTTTCATGCAAAATGAATAGTTCTTTGTTATTAACATGTGTAAAAATTACATTTTATTTTTTTACATGTTTTGGTAATGTGGTAATAATGTATTGAGAAACGGGCGAATAAACTGACAAGTCATCATCATCAATGAAGCTTAAACTGCTTCAAATCACAGATGTCATTGATGTGGATCACATTACAGTCACATAATTTATTTTTAATGCTCTGTGCTGTATTATTGGTGCACTCATAATTGGGTCACACTATTCAATGCTGCAAGTTAACGTCCGGCAGACTCTTATCTGTTTACAGACGCTCCTTCTATACAGAAGATTATTGCGTCCTACGCTTATCTGACTCCTCAGCAATATTTGTTAATACTTCGAACTTCAAACTTCTTTGCTGTAGTATCACCTTATGCTGTGTGTAATTTACTATGCATTTACTATTATCCTGATTATATAATTATTATTCATGCAAACTTATATAACGCGAAGCCTAAGCTTGGAGGTTTTCTCATAACACATATATTAGTATATATAATCAAAATATATACTCTGCTATGTCCGTTCGTAACGCTAGATTTTAGAAAGAGCACCTCTAAATAAAATAGCCTTTAAAAGAAATAATTAAAATTAAAAAATAAAAACAAACAATTTTCAAACGTCCGCATAAAATTGTTCAATATGGAAAAGAGATTTAATTTTTCTCTCTTGGTCTCTACATTTTCTGATTATTTACTATGCGGCTTTCAAGCAGAAGGGACATTTACAAAAACTAAAATATATCAGTTTAGAAAACTTCCGTTATTTTTGACGGGTAATACACTAGTATTATATAAATACTTTGTGTACATTTCAGGAGTATTTCGTATTTATCATACAAAGGAAGCATAAGTTACTTGGGCCTTTGACAAAAAAAAAGTGGACGCCGCGCCCTACAACCCCTATTATAAAATACTTTGTGTACATTTCAGGAAGTTTAATATTACGTATTTATCATACAAGGACAAGTTAATTGGGCTTTTGAAAAAGGTGGGCGCCGTAGGCGCCCTAAAAAAGTGGGCGCCGCAGCACAACCTAGTTGCTTTAGAATTATTTATTTACTTCCATTTTATAACGTTCAGGTAGTTTAACCAATCATATTAATCTTTAACTCAAATAAAATTGTTGAAATGAATTTTTGTTTTAATATATTTTAGAAACATTTCTGTGTAAAATCCTTTTCCATATTAGGGGATCGAATTTGCTGAAGTTAGCTTTTATTTTGTAACATTTTCGGCCAAGTAAAAATGATTAAACCTTAAGATGTCCTCTTAACTAAAAGTCATACGATAAGTTAATTAATTGACTTTAAAGTTTAAATTTTAATTTATGTAGTAAAGCCAGGCCAAATAACTGCTTCATTTAATATATAAATGCAACACATGATTTGGGAGTGGTTTTTAAAAATATTGGATAAAACTACACGTGATTAATATAAGAAAGGACCAAAAATTAAATCGTAAACGCAAAACAGACATGGCATTTAAACAAACAGTATTTGAAGTTGACTGCGCCAGAATTAGCAGGCATGTTAGGACCACTCTGGCGCAAGTCATTTCACACAAAATACCCATTGGGTATATGCCTCAATAGTTGTTGCAATCGCTGCAGTAACCTGTGCTTTTGTACAGCGTGACAATTTTGGCGTCGCGCATATCCTGAGGAATGTGTCCGTGATCCCAGCAATCGCATATGAGTTCATGCAGAGGTTTCAGTAGTGCTGCTTCACATTACTTGGGGGACTTCTGCAGGAGAGCCATCGTTACCTGGAGTCTTTCTATTGCTCAGATGAACAATGGATTTACTAAGCTCCTCTATTGAGGTTGGTGCATCAAGCTGATCTAGCACTGGTAGATCTGGGATTCTTTCAAGGGCAGAGTCAGATACGACATTCTGTCAGCTTTTGTTTGAAAAGTCCATTTATACTGTGTAAAAACTCATTATTAATTTTCAAATCCAACGTCTATGTAGTTTCATGTGATTATGAAATATTTGAATATCAATATACATAATTCCCGTTGTCTGTATGTATGGATGTAATTGGGTGGCGCTGCGAAATTTGTAATGCTGTTAGGTGGCGCTGCAATCGATTTTTTTATAGTGTCGAACCAAAAATAACACTTTTCGAACGTTCCGCATACAATTGTTCAATATGAATAAAATAAAAATAAATAAAATTAATGAAAGTTCTGTATTACGTGTTTTTTTTAATCTGTCACCTCAGTGTTAATGCTGTTGCTTTCGGCACTTGCAGAATGATCTGTGGTGGGGTTTCCCTCGACATCTGTAACAAAAACAGCTCCATAGGCTGGACTCGTACTGTGTGGCAGTGCTCACAGAAGTCAAAACACTACTACTACTACTACTACAATACTACTACTACTACTACTACTACTACTACTACTAATACTACTACTACTACTACTACTACTACTACTACTACTACTACTACTACTACTACTAATACTAATACTAATACTAGCTTCAGTTATGTAGCTAATAACATAAGCACTTAACAAATATTATTTTGAATAACATACATATAAATATGTTGATTATTTTTTGGGCCCTGCTGCTAACTTCTGTTAAACCCATTGGACTTCATCCTTGTTAATGAGTGCAGAGAGCGTTCCGTCCATATTGAGTTTCATTGCAGGATTTGTTGACAGAGATCGTCTTACTTAAGTAAATAAACCGCTGGAAAAATTGATGATACCAAGCATATGCACAGAGGAAAACTGGACCTAATGAGTAGATAAAAATCTGTTGGTTTACGAACACAGAAAACTCAAGTTCAAGGGGCTGGACTACTGGAGGTTTATTTACTTATTGTACTATACTGTTTAAATAAAGTTGTTTCAGGACACAAATTCAGCTTCTTAGATGGGTGGGGAAAATGAAAAACTATAACAAAAACGAGTCATTTAAGCTATTTTGTTCAATCACATACCAAGTAGAGCAATGATGCTATCAAGGTTGATTGTGGCAGCTGTGAAAGAAAACAAGCCAAAAAAGTATCATCTTAGGTGCAACGCCTATCAGTGCCATCTTAACGCATAGGCCCGTTGGGTATTTGCCCGGGGCCCACGAGCATAGGGGCCAAAAGGGAATATGTTTATTGATATATATTATGTATATTTATTTTTTATTCCTGCGGGGGGGGGGCGCACTCTTTCTTTGCACATGTGCATAAAACTATTTCTTTGCCCAGTGGCCCAATTGGTGTAAAGACGGCTCTGACGCCTATCGCAGTACTTATATGTTGATTTTAATCAATCGTCTGAACAGCACTAACGACTTTTTTCATTGAAAATAACAAACATATTAAGGATATTCTCTGAGAACAAGATTTTTCTTTTCACACTTCTTCAAATATTATCAAACTCTCAACGCCTTAACAATTTGAATATCGCTAATTTAAATTAATTATCCTTCATTTGAATTCAAAAAAAATATTTATGCATTTTAAATAAGTAAATAATAATCTCCAACTAAAGTTACGTTCAAGAAAAGAAATATTTTATTACCTTGATTAACAGAACGAGCAATACAATCTGTTCTCCCTAGCAGATGTAATATGTTAATGTTACATCATATCAATAAAATATCAATATTATTCATAAAAATATAACACATATAACAAAAAATATATATTCCCCAAGTTCAGTGATCGACTCTTTTCACAATTAAGGAAGTTACTTAAGTTTTCTGGAGTGTCTCCTTGTCATATCTCAACATTTCCAAGGTTCCTGTAATTGCCGCGGTGTGATCTAAAACATTTGTACAGCTTCGAAATTAAACTCACTTCACCACCACCATAACCAACCCCCCCCCCACTGCACTTGCTTTAGTTTAGTTGGAATATTTTCCTCAGGAATATCCTTTCTATGAGTGAAGTTTGAGAAAAATGAAGGAAACTATTTAACAACACCAAACATTTTTATAGAAAGTGATTCAACTTTTTTTTTAAACAAAAAAGTGTTGATAATTATAAGTTTGAACAAAACACCAGGGATTCATTTTCATTGTTTAGTTACAGCTTCAGAGAAGAATCATATGAATTAATGAATCCTTTATTCTGTGGCTTTCAGACTGGACAAGCATTCGCGATGCGTTTTGATATTTAAGTTCTCAATATAATTTATTTTAACGACGTTAAATTTTTCTTTAGTGTTTCTTTTTTTTCGCATTCTTTCAATACCGTCATAAGTCTGTTCCACAATTTAGGTGGTGAAGATTTAAAAGCATGCAATATCATTACAAATAAAATTATAGTTAATAATTCCCTTAGCCGTAATGTATTTCAAATCTTTATTTTTCCTTCTTGCCAAGAGTCCTTGATTATTATCGTGCAACCGGAATGGCTTTAAACATTTATTTAACATTTCACAAACGACATGATCTTTTGTTCTTTGGGTACCGCCATCTTCGTACCATCAACGATACGAAAATGGAGGTAAGGGAAGGTAGCATGGCACTCTGAATATATTTTGTATGAAAATGAAGAACTGTACTTTAAAAATGTTTCAAGGAACTTTAGTTCTTCGTAATTTCATTCTTAGTCGTCGCTATTTTTTTTGAGGTATATTTTCAGCCGTCCATCTCTGAATAAATCTCAGTAAAACTGAAGAAAAAAAGCACTTGTGGAATTTAAATATCTCATTAAGGAAAGATTATAATTTGAGTTTCATCTGGCTTCATTTTTACTTCGAGTTTGATGGGGTATTTCTCAATTTTTATATTAAGCCGTAAAGTTTTATACATTTAGTTCAAACTAAAATTAAAATAAATAAATCAACTCACTGTATATGGGTGGCAATCGCCTACCATGGCTATAGTACGCATAACTCGCCATATAGTAAAGATGAACTTCCGATCGGCTGTAGATAACTTTTGCCGTGAGGTTACATTTGACGTGAATGTATTGTGCTGCAACAAGCTTGCACTCACAAGAGTTGATCGCAACTACATCCCGACCAGTGCATGGTTTTTGGTACAGGGAAGTTAAGGTTTCATCAATCTGTAAACATAAAGGAAATTACTTTTTTTTAAATATTTTTATTTTGTGGCTGGATTGTTGTTAGCTATTTTTTTTAAGGAGCCATTATCGATTTCGTATAATGGTATAGTCCGTATTTCAACGTGATTTTATATCAGGAAAAGATTAGTTCATTTTTTCTTTATTTTTTTCACTGGTCCTTATCAATGTTTCCATTGAGATGCTCAGATGCGTGACCGCGCAGTTATCTGACCTACGCCGCACATCATTTTAGAATTACCGAGCAGAAAATTTTTGTAAAATATTGCACAGAAAATTTAATCATTTTATTTTTACCATAAGGGGCCGTCCATAAATGACGTCACGCACCTAAATAAAAAAAGGTGGGGGGGTCCACACTTTTGTGACGATGCGTGACGAGGGGGAGGCAGGGCGGTTGAAGAAATATGACGTCACATAAAAAGGGTAACTTAAAATAAAACTTCCACTGAAAAATTTGTCATACTTACAATTTATTTAATGACTTTTTTTTTAATCAATGCTTCTCAAAGGGCCGGTTGGCGTATATTATCAAGAAATGAAAATTAAATCTAATTATAATCCTTAAGTTTGAGAACCCATGAGAATGTATGAAATTGTTACCCTGCGTCGTTTGATGTGGACATCAAAGGATTTGTGATGCCACCGCCGCTCCGTTTGGTTCTCTCACGGCAGTAGTCGGCGAACTTTTTTGCCCGTTACCCCAAAATATACAAGTTTCTGTGTGCGTTACCCCCCCCCCAGACTCGAGGTCCTGCTCACATGACTTGGGGATTTGGGGGAGGGTCGTTACCCCCCCCCCTTCCCCCCAAAAATGCAACTGGTGAGTTTTACAAGCATGATAAGTGTCTAAAAATGATCTGAATAGGATTATGTATAGATATTTTAAGTCAAAGCGACACAAAAGATCCATTTTTTAAATTTTAATTATTTTTTGAACCGGTTCAATAGTGGGCATATGTTCCAACCGTACATGTACACATGACGTATTTTAATATATCTAGTGGATTGTAGTGGATGTTATATGTCCCAAATGAGTTTGCATTACCCCCTAGAATTCCCTTTTGACCCCAGCTGAGTAATTTACCCCTGTTCGCCGACCTCTTTCTTACGGGATGCCCGTGAGTCAATGGAGGGATGTTTTTTAAATACATTTTAAAAACATTTTTTTTAAATAATTTTTTCGAAACAAAGAAGTTAACACCGATGATTAATAGTCAATGTTTAATTTGTATGCATTAAAATAAAATATAATCGGACGATGTTAACACAATTCGTTTTTTGAAGGCCGGTAAAAGTTTTTAAAAAACGGACCGTTTCAACCGGATACCTAAAAATTAAAATTATAAAAGTTTATGTTAACATTATTTTTAACCCAAAAGGTGCGGATTCTAGCGAATTTTATATGCCTACAAGGATTCAGCATTACCCCCAAGAGTTCCCTTTTTACTCCCAATGAGATAATTTACCGCTGTTCACAGACCCCTCGTTTAAACCGCCCTATAGCGGTAGCCATGTATTTTTCATTAGCTTATAAATTCCACAAGAGAATGTAACAATTTTAACTCGCCTCGTCCATACAACCAAAAACAAAAATAATAATTTTAAAAATACACACAAAAACTCGTGAGCTTCGGAGTAAAAATTTATGATAAATTGATATTTTATTAATGTCATAGTATTTTTCAGTCTTCAACTTGCAGTATTACTGTATTTTGCGACGCACAAGATGACACCCTACTTTCCTGCACAAATGTGGGGTTCGTACAGTACTCGCCATATTCCTCTTCCAGCGCATACGAAATATTTTTTAGAAAACATGAGATTCGATATCAATGTGGTAATTTTAGATCAAATTCCTTTGATGTGCATATACATAGCAGGAAAACTGTCATTATAAGATCGAAATCAATTTGAGGAATCGTCATGTATCTATATATTCTAGGTCTATCAACAATAAAATGATCCTTGTAATATCAATAGTCACATTCGCGAGCTTAATCGCGAAGGATAATCACATCAAATGGTTTTTGACATTACAGCTGCATTGTTCGTTAGCTGTCTTGCTATGCCTTGGCAACTAAACAACTTTTTTTTAAAAATTTATACAAAACAAGCCGAATTCATACAATCTTATAGGGCTTTAAGCCATCTAGGGGCTCAATTTGCTAGAGCGCCAGAACAGGGCAAGTCACGTCAAAACGGGAAAAGAATGCACCGGTACCTGGTGAAATGGAACAATTCCTGCTGGTCGTCTAATACGAAAAAGTTTGAGAAGCACTGGCTTACAATTTATTTAATGCCGTTTTATATAGCTTCACGCGTATTACGATATTACAATGTAGACATACACTAAATAAATACTTAAATGACAAAAAGGTGATTTGAAACATACTCATTTTCAAATGAAATATAAGGTGTTTTTTTGTGTGACGAGGGGGGGGGGATGAAAAATCGGTCAAAATTGCGTGACGTCATTTATGGACGATCCCCAAGTGCAACTTTGTTCATTTTGCTTTATGCCACACAAAAAGACAAAAGATTTATCACGGAGTTCGAAGTATTGGCATTAGAAAAGATCATATGTTTTGATATTGTTTCTTCGTTGTTGTTTTTTTTTCATTAATTTTTTTCTTTGGCTTTTCTTTTCTTTTTATCAAAATTAATTTTTAAAGTGTTTTATCTTTAGAAGTTAAATAGCAATGAGGAATTTGATGCCCCAAACAAAGTGTCGTCCGAAACTTTTGATGGGCTCATGATTAAAATTATAAAGTACATAAATTTTCGCCTCTAAAATCGAAGTGGCTGTCAAATTTGAAAAATCAATTAACTTACCATCAGTTCAGTGTTAAATACTCATACTACTTAAGCCTCTAAGTTTTTCAGTTAAGTAGCATATCAGAAGATTTTATAATCAACATGTAGTTCAAAGTTTTTGCAGTAGAAACGTTTAAATATTTTAGAATAGTTCCTTAATATCTTTTTTTTTCAAATTCTAATTTGGCATTTATTTGATAAAATTTACACTTTTATTTTTTATTTTCATTATTAGAAGCTAATTAACGGCTAGGAATTCGTCGCTTCTAAAAAAGTGCCGCATGAAGCATTTCCCCCCTTGCCCTCTCTCGCTACGCCATTGGATTTTGATGGGTAACTAGCTTTTAAGGGGAATGAGAATGTCCACTAAAAACCGAAAATAACTGCTCTCTCGCTAATTATATGCATGCCCATGTTTATCTAAGACAGATTACGATGTGGCTAATATCCCATTCAGACGCTCAGTTAGGATAAGACAAGGTTCTATTTAAAGACGTGTAGAAGAGACCTACATCAGTCTTACGAGCCCTCATTAGTCAAGTGTTAAACCAACTGTATTTTTAAGATGAATTAATACGACATGTTAATGCCTCTTCTGAATGACATGGTTTGTTCACGAAACTAATGTATTCTTACGATGTGCTACTTACCCAAACACCCACACCAAACTTGTCTATATAATCAATGGAAAAAACTCCATATTGACCGCGAACAATTTTGGTGATGTTGATTAGACCTTTTACAATGAAATAGTCTTGCCATGCCACCATACCATCCTTGCAGCTTTGTTTGAACGATGTGGAATCGAATGGCTCCAAAAAGCATCTGGTTGGATTAAACCAGGCGAAACAAACTATACAAGGAGATAAAGCATTAGTTGGTTTGACATTTTTAAACAACCCCTAAATGGCAATGAACTGGTGTTGTTGTTTTTTTAATATAATAAAACTATCCAATAATGTTATTTTAACTCATTTTTAAAAGTTTAGATTGTAGCTGATACCGTATATGACTTGCCAGTTAATAATTATTTTTACTGTTATTAGCTTTACTAATAAAGACTTTTGTTCTTTATTGAACTCTTACCCGGTTGATGGCTGATCGTTAGGACCAGTAGAATTACACGAATGATTCCGAAATTTTCACCCATTTTCTTGTATACATTTAATGTATTTTTCTTAAACTTAAACCTGTCCGCGTTCTGGAGTAAAGGAGGAACTACATGAGCATAACCAATATATAGTATTAAATCAAAATTTGTGTTTTTGTAAATCTTGTTGGTTCACGACCAATAAGTGTTTGATTTAAACGCATTATCTTTGTTCCATTATTTCTGGCTCATGCGTATGTTTAGTGATTTAGAAATAGTTCATTGTATCGGATTCTTGATTTTAAAATACTTGCATTAACCGAGCATGCGCAATCCCTGACTATTTATTTAAATGTTCGAATAATTTTCAAAGTTTATTCCCCTTCATGTCCTTTAATAAAAATGATATTTATTTACGAAGTTCATATCCGTTTTGCGTCAGTTAACGAGCAGTCTACCAGTTTGATTGTTTTTTTATTGTTGGTTTAGGGGTTAAAATTAGGGTTAAATTTGGGATTAGATTGATGTTTAAATTTAGATTTTAAGTTAGGTTTTGGTTTTGGTTTAGGATTAGGCTTAGGGTAAGGTTTCGGAGGAAGTTTAAAGTTTTAGCTACATTTAGTGTTAGGTTTAGATTTAGAGCTAGTACTATGGTCAGGGTTGTTTTGGTTACTTCGTTATACTTTAAGTTAGGTATATTGTCAGTTTTTAGAGTCAGTGAAACTATAAATATTTTACTCAAAACAATAATGATTTATAATAAATAACTTGTTTTTCCATTTAAAAATTTAAATTTTAAAATTGTTTAAAAATTTGATATGATGTCATCTTCCAACGCTTTTGCCTTTTTATTTTATATCCTTCATTATGATTAATACCTTCTAAAATCTGCTATTTTCTCCATTTCTTATTCTATGAATAAGTTTTTTGTTCATTGTTTTAAATTCATATATTTTTCGGAGTGCGCTACTAAATAAATAAAAAAACACTTCCTCCCTTCTTTCCCCAACGGCTCTGGCACTACATTTTTTTTTCTTTAACCCAGCCGCAGCAGTCTCAAAGCAAAAAGGTGGCGACCAAACAGGAGACTAGGCGCACATTTACAAAGATAAATAAATGAGAAATAATACATTTTTCTCTTTTGAATTGCTTAAAATGTGTTACCGATATTGGTAAAAGCAAAGAGAACGGTGCTCCCTTTTTATGGTATTTTTGCCGCCATCTTTGTTGTCAACATGTGACAAAGATGGCGGGAAAAGTAGTGCATAAAAATGATTTAAAATGGCGTTCTCTCGGAGTGATATTACGTCATCTCATCAACCATAACAACGTCATTAAAAAAATAGGACAAACTGTCACTTTTAATTAATAATTATACAACTAAACCTATCCCTAAACTTATCCCTAAACCTATCCCTAACCCTAAACCCACACTAAACCTAACCCTAAACCTATTCCTAAACCTATCCCTAAACCTATCCCTCAGCCTATCCCTGAACTTAAACCTATCCCTAAACCTAACCCAAAACCTAAGCCTTACCCTTAACCTAACCCTAAACATATCCCTAAACCTATCCCTAAACCTAACCCTAAACCTATCCAAAAACCTATCCCTAAACCTATCCATAAACCTATCCCTAACCCTAACACATAACGCGTAAACCTATAGCCAAAACTAAAAACCCATGAGTAAAATATATCGATAAAAATTATTGCACTTTTTTTCTCTATATAAATTATTGTCGGAAGAAAACAATATTTCCTTCCCTTCATCTATATAAATTATAGTCGTATGAATACATAATTCCATTCCCGGAAGTACGCCTGGCTCTGCCATAACAACAATGTAAATAGTTGAGAGCACCGTTCTCTTTTCTTTAGCCCCGATGTTAATGAAAGTGACATTTGGTAGTAATTGGTACTCATTTCAGTAAAGATGAAGCAGTGTTTCTGTACATTTCGGAAGATCAGAAGAGCGATAACCCATGTGGAAATAAATATACTTTGTTTTTCCGTGTTTTAAGAGAGCGTATGCTTACGTCCATGTGCATTATTGTGCACACATTTTTATTCTTCTTGGGGTGTGCAATTTTTTTTTAATTACTCTTGTGGTTTCCTAATACATATGACGTTTGCGAGTATTTAATAGCATTAAAGTGCAAAAGTGTTCAAAGCTAGAAAATGTTCAAGAATAGAAGACAATCTTTATTTTCGTCAATGCTAGTTTCATATTTGGTACTACAGACCATGGAAGGCCATGACCTGCTAAGTCACTCTAATCCCAGTAGACAAATGCGGGCTTTAAGACTCGTTGACAGGATCCCCGTAAAAAGCTCTAGATTTTATCAAGCATTTCAATCAATCACATGCTTTATTGCCTTATTGCCTTGTTAAAACTCCTACTCATAGTTTCTAACTATATACTGTAATATCACTGCCCTAAAGGTCTGCAAACTTCCCAGGTAATAGAACTAGACGAAGGTCCAGTAACATCTAAATGCAAAATCTGTAGCAAGTCATGCACTAGAAAACAACGAACCATTCAGTGTGACACCTGCGTTAAATGGTATCATACCACATGCTTGCATATAAACTAGGGGTGTGCCGGATTCAATTTTTGGAAATCTGGCACGAACCAGATTTTCCGGATTTATGAAGTGAGATCCGGCCGGATGCTGCAGCCGGAGCCGGATTTACAAATAAAAAACAAAATAGCGTACTACATCACTTGACTTAGGTGAGTGGAGTCACTCGACTGTTCATTACTGGAGTTCATTACTATAAAAATAACCATGATGACATATACTCATATTAAATCATTGAAATGTAAAAAAATTACATTAGAAATAGTAATATTAAGTTCCATAAGTTCAAGATGAAACATAATACATAAGCACATATTGCTAATTTAGTCATTTTTATTCTAAGTTTTAAGTTTCAGTTTATAGTTTTAACATTATTTTCAGTTGGCTAATTGGCACTTCAATTACAACTCGCAACAACAGTGACAGTTTACAGTTATTGCGAGAATTGTTCACTGAATGGTAGCAACTGCCGTACTCACCACACTTACTCACACACCTAAGTATCGCACGATTTTCAATCATTGATACACGCTACGCATACGCGATCAATGTTCCCTCTAAGGTTCGTTGGTCCGTGTGCAAAAATGCACAGAAACCATTTCTGTGCTCTATTTTACAAAAGTTACTGCGCCGAAATTCTAAACTGCTTCGCGGCGTCGGTCAGATATTTGCGCGGCCGCGGAGCCGTGCATCTTAGAGGGAAAAGAGTGCAGCGCGATGTGCCATTTTGACTCAAACGGGCTGTCCATAAATGACGCCAAGTGCCTAGGGGGGAGGAGGTTCACACATGTGTGATGATGTGTGACGACGGAGGAGTTCTGTTGATTTCAACAAATGTGAAGGTCACATCAAAGCACTCAACTTTAAATAAAAGTTCAACTGAAATCTTTTATTGCTAACAATTTATTTAATGAGGTTTTAAATGGCTTCTCGCGTGGTGCGATATTAGAGTGCAGCCTTACACTTAACTAGATGACAAAAAAATTATTTTTAAAATGCTCATTTTCAAATGAGAAATATGGCTTTTCTTAAGGGTGGGGGGCGAAACTTTATGAGGTCATATTTTAAAGTGGGGCTAACTTTTTGTGACGACGCGTGAGGAGGTGCGGGGGGAGGGGGGGGGAATAGCCCAAAATCGCGTGACGTCATTTATGGACGACCCATAAGTTCTATCACGCGGGTCGTATTCCACACAAAGGTCGTATATCAAGCAAAATGTTTCGCGTTCAAACAGGACGTATACCGAGTTGGTCTTATACCAAAGCAGAAACATCAAGCTGAATATTAAACGGGGAAACAAATAAAAGGATTTGGTATAACAAAAGAGTTTTTCTTTATGTAAGTGAATGAAATATAGTTTCAATATGTATATCACACCATGTATGTCACACTATGTATGTAACACTATGCATGTCACACTATGCATGTCACACTATGTATGTCACACTATGTATGTCACACTATGTATGTCACACTATGCCATAATTGCAAATATCATAATATAGGCCATAGGAAAATGGAATGTTTAAATATCCTTTAATATGCTTAATAAAAGCGTTTTGTTAAAGTATGTCAACTCATTAATGAAACATTTGAAAATTTAGATTGTCATTAAGTTACACTTAAATATATTAGTTTTATATTTGAATAAAAATTTTCCCGGACTTACATTTATTCTTCGTCACGTTATTTCTTTCATTCTTAAAACAATTTAGAATTAAATGGTAAAAGCCTATTTCAATTTAAATATATTTTTTAAAAATAAGGTACAACCGTAAATGTATACATTGTCGAGCCTATATTCGCAACCAAAGTGAGAAGATACTAAATTACGAAACAAAAACATTTTAATATATTAAAAATGAAGTTACTTTGCAAACATCCTTAGCGAAAATGATAATAATCCGTTACTGGAAATTCTTGAACACTCTTTTTTTTCAGCCAACGCCAGGTAGCTCTATTGTCGTGTCTGCGTCAGTTAGCTGGCGCACGCCTGTTTTGAAGACAAGGGACAACACAAGCAGTTTAGTCAAATCGCAATTTATTGCGGTGGTTTGGGGGGGGGGTCATCATGATCGTCTTGCTTCAATGTCAGATGGCGGCCCGAACAGGATAAATTCTCAACAGAAATTTTAAACTTAAAAAAAAAGCATAAATTAAAACAGAACGAAATTTTAATCGTAAGATATAATATCAAACTATTTTCGCTCTTATGCCTTATTTGTCAGAGCCGTGTGTTAGGCTTTGCTTCCTGACTACAGTTTGTCTATGCTGCGAGTAATGTTCTTATGCTGAACGGCAACCTTTTATCTGTGAGCCCGACTCCTACGTGATGTTTTGTTTATCAACCTTATATCAGTGAGCCCGACTCCTAAGTGATGTTTTGTTTATCAACCTTTTGTCAGTGAGCCCGACTCCTACGTGATGTTTTGTTTATCAACCTTATATCAGTGAGCCCGACTCCTAAGTGATGTTTTGTTTATCAACCTTTTATCAGTGAGCCCGAATCCCACGTGAAGTTTTGTTTATCAACCTTTTGTCAGTGAGCCCGACTCCTACGTGATGTGTTGTAAATACAACCTTTTGTCAGTGAGCGCGACTCCCACGTGATGTTTTGTTTATCAACCTTTTGTCAGTGAGCCCGACTCCCACGTGATGTTTTGTTTATCAACCTTTTGTCAGTGAGCCCGACTCCCACGTGATGTTTTGTTTATCAACCTTTTATCAGTGAGCCCGACTCCCACGTGATGTTTTGTTTATCAACCTTTTATCAGTGAGCCCGACTCCCACGTGATGTTTCGTTTATTATTGTCTCAGAAAGCAGCTGCTCTCAACGATGTGTGCTTCAAAACATTCTGAAAGTTAACTTAATACAAACCTCAGATAGACATAATGATAAAAACACATTTCTTATTCCGTATGCAAGAACAACCACATACAAATTCTCTTTTGTGTTAGTTGATCTAATTTTATATCTCACATTAAATGCCACAATTGATTACAATAAATATCAATAAAACTGAGTTCTGAGTCCCCCTGTGTGACTACTTAGTTTGTGACTAAAAAAATAGTTTCTGCTTTTTCATGCGAGATTCTACATTCCTCACTGCAGCTGGGCCTCATCTTTTTAAAAAAGCGTTTTTGTTTATTATATATATATTAATGTTTTCAGCCATGCCATGCTAAATAGCCAAAATAGCTATAGATTTGTGATTGTGGATTCATTATTCATTATGGATCATAATTAATTTTTCTTTAACTGTAATTTTAGAGAAGGTTCTATTAAGGTCTCCTCGTAAAATTTTGGCTAAATATCAAAGCAATCGTTGAATATTGTTTTAGTTTCTTTATGAGTAGTTATTGCAAAGCTTTTTTTTTAAAGTCTTTTACATTTGTCAATTGTTTCGAACAATCTTGAACAAATTCAATCTTTATTAGACTCAATCTCATAATTTATTACTGGCACTGTGAAAACAACATAATCAAAAAATAAATATTTATTTTAAAAAATAACACACACTCACAAACAAACTGAACAAAACATGTATAAAATATATATATATATATAATATAATTTATTAATCGATAAACGAACAAGTGACTTAACTGGGTTTAGCCCTCACTGCGCTTGCCGATATCAGCCATCAGAAAATCAAATGCCTCCTCTCCTTAATTAAGAAGGGAAAAAAATGGTCCCAGAAATGTTGAACCGACCCTCCGCACCATTTCGCAACCCAGCGGCACTGCTAGACCTAAACATTTGAAACGCATTCTCCCCCCCCCCGCCCATTTCCGCTCCTTACCTACCCCCACCCCCCACCCCCCGATTAGAAAGCAGATGATTCACTACGATAGAGGTGCTGTTGGGGATACTAGAGACGGGTACCTCATTAAGACTGACGGCTTTTAAAGGGTTCCCCCACTTGATTTAAATCAAATTGGAACAAGACAGCGCCAGGTAGGTGTATCTGTCAATTGTTCTGTGCCGTGTCTTCATCTTATCACGCCCCCCTATTGTTGCTGTCAAAGTTAGTGTCGCGCGCTACATTCGGCCTACGCTTACGCGCACTCTGAGCGCAAGCGGTCTACCTGCCGGAGAGGAACAAAGAATACCTGGGTTGTTTTCCACATTAAACGGCGACAGCTGATTTATTATCTAAGTCCTCTGTTTAGCCTTCGTGTTAAACATGTAGGAGATCTTGAGGCTTGGGGTTTTTATTGGCCGATTGACAAGAGAATTAGCTTTAAAAGGACGGCAGTGTTGTCTATTCTACAAAGGGTTCAATGCGGTTAATTACTTTCGCATGATAAAGACCTTTAGGCATTCGTGTTGAATTCTTTTTGTGACGATCACAAAATGTTTAACGTCTGCTTTGTCTACCGCGACTCAAGCCTGTTAATGAAACGCAGCCTTAATGCCTTAATGACAATTAATTAAAGAATACATTGGAGTATCAGTTGATTCGCAATCTATCGGTTAGCGTGACCTCACTGGGATTAGCCAAATACAATTACTCTTTATGATTAACGTATATTCGAATCACGTTGCACGAGTTTTAATAATATGAACAATTGTTAAATTTTGCTAATTAAAAAGTGGTGATGTTAATTAGTCCTAATTGTCCAACATAGTTAATGCGTATTGCATTACACACCCTCAAGTTTGTCATGTCAAGGTCATTGTCTATTCCTAGAAATGGACGATAAGCTTGAGATCTGTGTAATAAATTAATTATGTGAATTTAAAAATAAAAAATTTAAAAAATAAATAACATAATTCCTCTTGATAAATTTTTTTACTTTTAACTTGTGATGTAACGGATTCAAATTTTTGAAATCCGGTAGGAGATAAGCCGGAGCCGTAAACCGGTACACCCCTAGTTGTAACTTTTGTTTTTTTATTTAACAAAAGTTGTTCTCTGTTTTTAGGATATTCATTTTTTAAACAGCTCAGCCCTCGATCAAATAAACTATCTTAAATAGACCTTAATTGTACAAAGCTGTAGTTTGGCATGACAGAAGTTGATTCATCATCTACATGACATATAATTGCGCCTATAACATTGATTTTCAGCAAAGTGAGAGAGACATCAATTAAACATTGTTTGTTTATAATGGTTACAACATAAAATAGCAATAAAAACTAAACAAGTTCAAAACAAACAAACAAACAAAAATAATTTTGTACATAATAAAATCAATATGAATACAGGCTGAAAAGCTCTAGCACACATTATATTATGGTTAGTGCAGGTGGAATGTAATGCAAGCCCACCCACATTCTTTTCCACAGTTCACATTCAATTCTGCATGTGCATGTTTGTAGTTTTCATTTCAGAAAAGTTTAAAAATAAAAAGTAGAGTAGGGAAGGATGATGGATGGAGAAAAATGCGAAATTCAAATTTTATTTCATCTCTTTTCAACCCTTTTTTTTAAACTACAAATATTTTGGGGGGTTTTGTATCTTTGAATTAAAACAATTAAATTATCTTGGAGAATTAACAGTCACCCATCCACCCAACCCTAACTAGGGAATATAATTGGCCGATTGCACCACCACCACTAACTTTTATTGGAGAAGCCCCGCCCCCACCCCATTTTTTTTAAAATTTGACATTTCCAGTAATTGAATACTTTTTAAAAAATCTTTATCTTGCTTTCAACAATAATATGATATATCTTGGCATATTTTGTACATGTATCATTAAACCCACCTTTAACAACCATTACCAATCATTAATTACACTTGGTAGCCATGAATTTAGCACCAATATCTTTTCTTACTTGTTTCGAAAGTGTAAAATATTATAATCAAAACCTATGGAAACTAGAGGGGAAAAAACATCTTGGATAAAAAACTAGTCTACATATTTCTGAACGGTTATTAAGTTGAAAATGTGTGCATTTCTTTTTTTTTAATTTTCTATGGGTGATTTTTTTTATTATTTATCTGGTTTCACGACCTACTATTCAAAATTTATTTTTTTTTGTTTAAGTTACTTTTAACTTTTTTTTTACACAAGGGTAATTTTTAAAAGTATGTTAGAGGTTGTTGGGGCTTTTTTTTTATTTTTAAAAAGCTTTTTTAAAGATTGTTATAAGTTTTGTTTTTTTAATATATTTTTTTATTACTATTATTATTGTTATTATTATTATTATTATTATTATTATTATTGTTATTATTATTATTATTGTTATTATTATTAATATTATTATTATTATTATTATTATTATTATTATAGCTGTTGTTCATATCGTTTCAATTCATGAGCGACCAGTTATAGATTCTTTCTAACGTCTCCAGTATGCCAGGAATAAGGGGCGGGGGTGGGGGAGGGGCTATTCTTTTCAGTGCTAATAAATGAATTCTTCTCATTGACTTGGGTCAATGCTTACCTATTTGTCATTAAGTGACAAAGCCATATTGAGATATAAGAAAAGAATGTTTGACGAACTGAGACGATTGGTTGCATAAAATAAAGGTAGGAAGCAGGTAGCTCAAGTCTGGTAAAGATACAAGAGATATAGGTAGGGTGAACAACAAAGAAAATTCAAATACATTATATGTTGCTTTAGCTTGCGGTAAATTTATTTTGCTTTCCTTTCTTAAATATATCGCTCAATAGTTAATGTTTAAGAGATGTAAAAATGTAACATTAGATACTATATTGTGACTGACGACATCAGACCTACTGCCCCAGGTCAACTAAGGCTTAAATGTGAAAGGACATGACATTCGATACGGCGATTAAGGAATATAGTACAAAAAACTACAAAATCACGAGCAACCATTGCTCAAGACCTGGATGCCTGGAGAGCCTTTGTTTGTGGTGTATGCCCCAGATTGGACGACAGGCGATTTTAATGATGATTATGAGGATGTTTTGTCAAGATCGTTTTAAAAACTGATAGCGAATCAAGCCTAAATTTTATTTTAAATTAAAATATTGATTTGAGGATATCAGAATTTAGCATTTTAATAAAAGACATCAAGTGTGTGCTTCAACTGAGATTTAGTTCGTTCCATACACCCGATAGTCAATATTTAAATAATATTTATGAAGCATATATTACACAAAAAAATATTTTGCGCACCAGGTTAAATGCACCATGTTATATGCACCAGGTTATATGCTCCAATATATGCACCAAGTTATATGCACCAGGTTATATGCACCAGGTTATAGCTCCCAGTTATATGCACCAGGTTATATGCACCAGATTATATGCACCAGGTTATATGCACCAGATTATATGCACAAGGTTATATGCACCGAGTTATATGCACCAGGTTATATGCACCAGGTTATGTGCACCCAGTTATATGCACCAGCTTATATGCACCTGGTTATATGCACCAGGTTATATGTTCCATTATATGCACCATTATATGCACCAGGTTATATTCACCATTATATGCACCAGGTTTTAATGCACCGGGTTATATGCACCAGGTTATATCCACCAGGTTATATGCACCCAGTTATATGCACCAGCTTATATGCACCGGATTATATGCACCAGGTTATATGCACCAGGTTATATGCACCAGGTTATATGTTCGCTTTTATGCACCATTATATGCACCAGGTTATATGCACCAGGTTATATGCACCATTATATGCACCAGGTTATATGCACCAGGTTATATTCACCATTATATGCACCAGGTTTTAATGCACCGGGTTATATGCACCAGGTTATATCCACCAGGTTATATGCACCCAGTTATATGCACCAGCTTATATGCACCGGATTATATGCACCAGGTTATATGCACCAGGTTATATGCACCAGGTTATATGTTCGCTTTTATGCACCATTATATGCACCAGGTTATATGCACCAGGTTATATGCACCATTATATGCACCAGGTTATATGCACCAGGTTATATGCACCATTATATGCACCAGGTTATATGCACCATTATATGCACCATTATAATGCACCAGGTTATATGCACCATTATATGCACCAGGTTATATGCACCATTATATGCACCATTATATGCACCAGGTTATATGTACCATTATATGCACCATTATATGCACCATTATATGCACCCTTATATGTACCATTATATGCACCATTATATGCACCATTATATGTACCATTATATGCACCATTATATGATCCATTATATGCACCATTATATGCACCATTATATGTACCATTATATGCACCATTATATGTACCATTATATGCACCATTATATGCACCATTATATGCACCATTATATGCACCAGGTTTATGTACCATTATATGCACCATTATATGCACCATTATATGCACCATTATATGCACCAGGTTATATGCACCATTATATGCACCAGGTTATATGTACCATTATATGCACCATTATATGCACCATTATATGCACCATTATATGCACCAGGTTATATGCACCATTATATGCACCAGGTTATATGTACCATTATATGCACCAGGTTATATGCACCATTATATGCACCAGGTTATATGCTGTTAATTTCAAAAACTTTTTTGATTTTAATCTGATTAATGATGGCTACATCCTGATTTTGTAAAATGTAATGGGGAATTAAGATTTGAAATCGTACACAAAAATAGTCCCCGGCCAATCTGTCAATTCACCTTCTGGCCAACATTTTAAAATACATTAACACATAAGAATTAAAAATATGGTCCCTTGTTTTAGAGTGAACCCTATGCAAATTTTGATACCTGTTAAAATGTATTAAATCTATGTATAATTATCTGGTGGAAGGGATATTTCAGTTTCTCGTTTTGATCAATGGATAAAAAAAATAAAGTTGCGTAGTGTACGGATAACACTTCACTATTATTTCCTACTTATTTTTTTCTATTGTTTGATAGATATAAAAGTTTTAAAAACCAATTATTTTTTAACGCAATTTCCTTTGGAAAAATTGCGTTTATATATTTGAAATGTCTGGCCAGTCTTTTCGAGCTTTAAACAGCAACACCATACCAGCTAGAGGGTTCGGGTCTTTTGCAAATATGTTAAGGAGGTCCCAAGCATGTGCACGGCCAACAAAAACCAAAACTATCGAAAAGGTTTACTGGATTTCCTGGAAAATCCACACAAAAAAGAAAAAATATCAGTATTTTGTCAATTTCTCGGCAACCATAACATTTATCGGGTTGAAACAAACGCCAAACGATAGCTAATAATATTTAGAACAATTTTGGCGAAGGAATTTTTGAAAAAGCTCTTTTCGATCGACTTCGTAATTTTAGCAACAGTTTGTAGATAGCAATTGTTTTGTTTACTTTCAGAAATATTAATTTCAAATGAATTTTAATGTAATCTAGAATGATTTGCCCTGTATAAAAAAAAAGTCGCACATTTTTTGTTAGAAATTGCGTTTAAATACTCTTTCGAGTTTTTATTACTTGTTTTCTTATTGAATTGTAATCTTCAGATATTTTTATCTAAATTCTGTCGATTTATAAATGGTATATCATTTGATCGGTGCTTGTATTTGCCAGGTGTAAGGTCGTTTAGTGGCGTAGCGAAAGAAGGGCGGCGATTGCCCAGGGCGGCACTTTTTTAAGGGCGGCCAATACTTGGTTAATTAGCTTCTAGGAATGAAAAATTATTTTAAAAAATTGGAAATTTTTGTCAAAATAAATTAAATAATAAAATAAGAAATTGATAAAAGAAATAACGTAACTATACTAAAGTATGGGAACGTTTCTACTGCCGAAATTTCATACCCCATATTTGATTTAAAAAAAATAATCTGAAACATTTGCTACTGAAGTGGAAAAACAAAGAGGTTTAAGTAGAATATGTGAGTGAAGCTGATCTACTGTTAACTTATTGATTTCCCAAAATTGACAGCTACTCCTGTTGTAGAATCCAAAATTACTGTAACCTATCATTTCAAACATGAGCCAATCAAATGTTTCGGGTTGCATTTTGTTGTGGGCGGCAAAATACTCAATAGTTAGCTTCTGAAAATGAAAAACTTTAAAATAAAGTTTAAAGAAAAGCTAAAGAAGAAAATTAATTTAAAAAAATGAAGAAACTTTATTAAAATATGTGTACGAATCTAATGCCAAGACTTAAGACTTCATGATGACTCTTAAATAAAGTCTTCTTCTACTCTTATAAGGTTTGTTTTAGAACCAGTTGGTCAATATAAATATTTTTAATATAAATCTTAAGCTACACAGCTTAGTGTGTTTGTATTCCATTAATTTTACTGAATACTAAATTAGACTATAAGAAATATGATGTTGTTTTTAAACATGTTTTAAATTTTCAGTGCTAAGATATCAATTTATACTAATGATAAGTTACCCCCTTCTTTTCTTAGTACGGCAACGTAAGACATTTGGAAAGTATAACATGGAAGTAAACTGGGGAGATGTCGAGTGGGGAGGAAAGGTGGAATTACCATTAGGGTCATTTAGGGTGTAAATAAGCCTCTTCATGGGGGTTACCAGACAATAAGACAAAACCAAACAATAACAAAAAAAAACAGAGGAATAAATTTTATTGAACTCTGTGAAAATAAGCTGAACTTACAGTGGGCTGAGATCGAACATGAATATTAATGAGAACATGATGACAGTTGATCGTCAAGGTTCCAGCATGACAAATGGAAATGACAAGAATGAAACAATCAAGAAAAATAGTAAGTGGAAATCACATTTAAATTATCATTTTTATTTTTGTAAAATACTGCCTGAGGAAGCGCGCGCAAAAAATTATAATTCAATAAAAGCAGGCTTAAAATATGTTTTGGAGTTTATATACAGTATTTACAATTTCAATATTATACAAATATATTCGCTAGACAACAGGCAAATTGTTAATAAAAGTAATATCAGTACAGAATAAGTATTTCAAATACTTGTTTTTTAAGATTTTGGCATTCAAGAGAGATTAGACAAATTATTTATAGTAATGTTTTATTACTAAACCATTCAATAATGCGGTTTTAAAAAAAAAGATTTAAAATACTTGAAAGACCAAGGTAAAGCTAATAATTGCTTGGGCTGTTGATTGATCTAATTCAAAGAATTTCAAAGCATAAAAACTTCAAAGCAAAAACTTGATGCAGATTCTTAAAACAACTAATTTTTAAAAATATAAATTAAAAAATTATTCGACCTCAATTGGCAGAAATAAAAGCGATTTTAAAGCGTCATCTGTTTTGATCAATTAATATTAAAATTGTGCGAGTGCATCTAAAAATATATGCGTTATTCCTGGTGCATTTATAAATTTTTACTATCTCCGTTGTTGCATCCAATGAAAAAAAAGGCAAAAAAGTTTTGTTTAGTAATTTTACTGTGAGCTAATGTAACATATAGCGAGTAGCGTATTTTATTTTTTTATTCTGGCCTAGGCTTTTGTTGTTGTTTTTTTTCTTTTCCTTTTGTTGTTTGGTTGTCGTTATCTTATGTTTAAATATGTCATGGTTTGTATTGGCCTTCAACGATGCTGCCTTTAAGTTTACAAGCTTATAAAACATACAAGTTAACTCTAATTAACATGAAAACAACGAAATAAGACATTTGTGGACCTTAAAGACAGTAATCAATTAACTCACTTATAAAACAGGTCGTCATCGTGTAGTTTATTGTATCCTAAGTGAGACACAATTTCTCCAATACGGAAGTGATAAAAGTAGAGTAGATTTTTTTTTAATTTGGTTTCCATAATGAACAGATGTTCTAATACATAATCGTCCGATTGTAAGAAATATACCATTACATGATCACTACTATAACAATTACAAAATTACATTGCCCATGTCTATAACAAATATTTAATTACATTATCATTAACGATGCTGGTATAACTTTTAGTTACAGAAGAAGAAGTTTATATAAAGCCATTTATCCAGATTTATATGTTAACGTCTCATCTATTTAGAAATGATATGTTAACCCCTAATCGAAAGTTGCTCTACTTTTAGTGTAAGTATGATTGAATCAAAATATGTGTGACAATAAACGTGACTAATTTTATAATTTTTTCTGGCATTAAAATTTATAATTATCCTATAAATTATTTAACAGTATTATTCATATTTATATTTTATTTTATTTTATTAAATTATCTTGGGGGATGCGGGGGGGGTGGGTTGGGGAGGGAGGAGGATTGGATCCAATACAATTTGAGCACAAAATCATTTTATAAAATTGCGTTGTGTACCTATTATATGATTAAACAATATAATTTGCAATTGTCACGCAAGTAGTGTCTGTCAGTCAGTCCTGACGCTACTAATTTTAGAAAGCAGGGAAAACCAAATTACTGCACCAATGCATCAAACGGTGTGCAAATTAAAGATGCGCTGTAAAATAATATTATATGACGTCATTGTTTTCGCTCATATTTTAATTTTGGAAAAGGGATCATAATGTAAAAAGAGGATTTGATTATGGTTAATTATAAAATCAAAAACAAAGGGGGCGCCATAGGCGCCCTGCAACCCCTATTATAAAATACTCTGTGTACATTTCAGAAAGTTTAATATTTCGTATTTATCAAACAAGGACAAGTTAGTTGGGCTTTTGAAAATGGTCGGCGACGTAGGCGCCCTAAAAAAGTGCATTTTTTCTAAAATAAATAGATTTCAGCTGAAAACTTCCGTCATTTTTTTACGGGTGTACGCTAGTTGATATGTAAACTTGGCTAATTTTGTGACCTCATAGAGAATAATGGTATAGTTGTGTTATCAAATACAATGCATCAATCCTAATTGTTCCTCATTCAGATAGTATGTCATGCACAGCTAGGCAATTGGCAATCCTTATTTTTCCTCAGCTGAATGTTACATTTTATTCATAAGCTGGACAGTCCTTATTGTTCATGAGTTAATTTTTTTCATAATGCACAGCCGACAGTCCAGAATGAACTACATCATCATGATATGACAAAAACAGAAAAGACATAAAGACATCAAATGAAAGAAATCGGTGCCATCTTGCCCCACCCCCATGTTTCTGTGGGAAGTCTCGCTCTGTGTGTGCTCCAAGATTCTCGCATTATAATTTGGGGGTTCAAAGAAGTCAACTGTAGGTCTGAGGGCAGATTTAGAGTTGTCTGATGTTGTTTCCGCGTTCAATGCCGATGTCGTTTCTAAAGGAGATAGGTAAAACAAAATAATGATAAAATAAGAAATTATTAGTGTTAAATAATGTTAACATATTCAATAATCGTTTGTGTTTTCACTGGTCCATTCCTGGGCCTTGAGATCTTTGCAATTCAAGTTGAGAAACTTTTCTTGTTCCAGAAAGAAGACTGTACATCAAAACGTGCCTGGCTTGGTTTGTATCTCTATGTTACGTTTAATTGGCTCTCATCCTCCAAAAATGTTTTTTATAAATATACCATCAAGTCATAAATGTATGAACGTTTAAAGTTTTATATTGTGGCTATACTGCATTAACATTCTTACAGTACATTAGCTAAAAACAGTGTCTGTAATATATTTAATGTATCAAATGTTTAGTAATTAATTGCTCCCAGCAGTAAATATTGCCTTTTGTGAAGCTCCAAGTTCGCAATTAATAATCAAGATTTGCTTATGCTCGTCAATTTCTTGTCCTTGTTGTTTTTTATATGAAAATTCAATCAAAATGCAAACTTCTATAGGTAATATAAAAAAATAGAATGAAAATGGAAAAAAAATCCCGATACCTGCGCTAAAATAAATCCCTAAAATGACACAACCGTAAATATTTTCCTAGTTTGAACAGAAACTAACTTTTTGGGGGGTCATTACTACCACATTGTAAAAAATGATGTTAATAATTGAAGTGTTTCTGATTTCTGGTTAACTTTTTCAGTAATCTGTCAAAACGGCATAGTTATTTTCTTTTCTAACTCATCTCCTTCCTATCTTACTGAACTTCTGTCGGTCTACTCACCCAGTCGTCAGCTACGCTCTTCTGCAGACACACGTATTCGCTGTGTTCCTAAGACACGAACTAAAACTTTTGGTGAAAGGGCATTCTCTTTTTGTGCGGCCATACAATGGAATTCTCTACCATTACACATCCGTATTATTCGAACTACCAAGTCCTTCAAGACTGCACTTAAAACGCATCTTTTCAAAATGTATTTACAAAATTGAAGAAAAAACATTTGTTTTAATGATTAGCGTAGCTTGTGTGTAATGTACTGTCCTTTATGTTGTTATTATGGTATGAATGGTTATTTAATTATTATATGTATGTTATGATCTCAATGTAAAGCGCTGTGAGCCTGGTTCCCTACTGGGATACAGCGCTATATAAATTATCAATTAATATTATTATTATTATCACTATTTGAGATTCTGATCAAGGTAAAGCGCTTGGTTGAATCTTTGCCTGGTGGGAAATTCACGCATGGCTTCCGCAAAGGTTTTTTGGGGGCTGGGTTTGTGTATGGGGGGGGGGTAGTATACCATCCACCATTTCTTGGTGGTCTGAGTAGAAGATATCTACCAGACACGGTTAGCGTTTTTTTGGTTAGCATTTGATGAGCTTAGAGTTCAAGTCCTACTGACAATTCTTTCCTGAAATGTGACCGGGAGATCAGAAGACATACGTAGAGGAGCAGTTATCTAGGAAATGTTATGTTTATATTTTAATCCTCTTGTTAAGAAACATTTTTTTCTTAAACTTCTAGATGATCTACATTTTAAAGTTCGCGATTATCAATGTTATCAGTCAGCTGTACGCTTCTATACATACCAAGAAATTCGGTAGATCCTGTCGCTACCTCACTTCTGCTCGTCTTTTGGGTGTGAGCATTGGATAGAGTCGTGCTCTCGTGAGTTGGTCCCGTCTCGCCGATCAACGTGCTGCCGAGGGCAGAGCTTCGAGTCTGGTCCAACCCTGGTGTCGTTGTTTGCCAGGATGGTGGTTTGGAGGTGACATCACCACCTGTAACGGGGTGGTGTGGAACATTTCATTATTACAGATCTACGCAAAGATTAGACTATAAGAACATGTTTTGGCTGAGTTGTAAAAAGACTTAATCGAAGTAAGTTGATCAGATGTAATGAATTATGTGTGACGCTTCTCTTGGTGTATCCATTATGAATGTTAAGAAAACGTCATGAATGTGATTAACAGGATTAAGAGTGTAGGGTACGCATTCTAACTTATTAAAGAAAGTATGCACGCTTATTTAGGAGGCCTCATTGTGTATGGTGAGAAAATGTAATAACATGACACGTTTACATAATGTGTCTGTCTGGAATGTTATGAGATATTTTATAGGACAACCGCTTACCAATGCTTGTTTTGTTGCATCCCAGAAGAGATTTGACTGGTCCCAGGTAGGCTTGAGCCAAGTCTCTGAAAAATCCGACATCTGTCGCAGTACAGCCATCAATCCTGGACAAGTAATTCGTGGCGCAGTTGATGCCTCTGTCAATGTTGCTAACAATGTAAACATTAATTGATCAGTTTGTTGGGTGGGAATAAAATTTCAGCTCCAATTTTACTTCTTTCTATTTTCTTTTTCTCTTTCCCCTTTTCTATCTTTTCCCATTTCCTTCAGTTTTGTTTTTCCATTATTCCTTTTTTCTACTTCTTTCTTCTTTTCTCCACCTTTTTTCGTTTACACGGCGTTCTAATAACCCCGATAGGCCTTGTCACAATGTGGAGGAAATGCATTAATAGAAATATCGGGTATATATTTATATATATATCTTTTTTAGGGGACGAATTTCATAAAAAATTAATTAAAGATACTAGTCAATATGTAAATATAGGTATATTGAGAAGGAAGTATCTTATCAGCTATTTGTTAATTCTCCGTTTATTTAAGACAGCTTATTAAACTTGAACAAGAAAAAATAACAGATTCGTAATTCTACTATGCTATCAATGTTCAGAGCTTATTGATTCGACTGTATTTATGCTTCAAAACATTGTTCCGCTAAAATATTATCTAAAAATAGAACATTACTCAATGGGTTATTACGTTTTCCGGTTTTAGAAATAACAAGGGCTGTTGGCCGAACGCCATGTGACGGAAGGGGATTTGGACATGTCCGAAAAGTAGCGTGTGTAAATATTGTCCTTTGTCACGATGCACACTTGATTAGGCTACAACATTAAGAGTATAGCTCAACCCATAGGAGAATGTAGCATAATGTACTATGAATTGGTGAAAGTCAGGTCCCAGAACATTGATGAAGAAAACAAAACGATTGTTTCTGAAGACATAGAATGTGTGTCTCATTCCGAGTTAGTTCTAAAACAACATGTCATCGTCATCGTCGTTGGCATCCTTCCGTGTCTCGAGACGATGGTGCATCACCTATGGGTTGGGTTGCATTCCCTCGTGTGGTTGAGCAGTCCTATCCTAGAGTGACAGTCTTTTCCACAGCTTTTGCAAACGAGTTCCATGCTTCCCAATATTTTGGACTTTCTCCTAGCTCTTCTGTCTGTAGCCTCCTCCATCTTTCGCTCCTTGGCTACTATGACGCCCTCTTTGACAACTGTGTGCCACGCAGATCGGTCTTTTGCTTTGCATTCCCAGTTTATTCTGGCTGCTTTCATGCCTCTCTGGCAGACATCTTTACATCGTAGACGTGGGCGACCTGTCTTTCTCTTTCGCGATGCCAGTTCTCCACATAGGAGGTCCTTGGGGATACGACCCGGGCTCATTCTTTTTAATGTCCTAACCATCTTAGGCGTCTTTCACTAAGGATTCAGAACATGTATTGCGAGTTAAAGTTCAAGTGAAACGGCAGAAGGTTTTCATGCACTTGATCTCAGTGACAACTTTCTATCTACTAGCTTTTGAATGTTTCTCTCTTGTAAGCAGCATGGGTTTTTTTTTGGACACATAATAAATTAAAAATACTTCACTTTGAGAATTTTTCCTATGTTGGAAAATTACACATACTTTATTTTACGTTCTACCATAAATTAAAAAAATAATCTTTAAACAAAAACTACACAGGGGAATAAGAGATATCTATGCATATACTTTTTTTTTAAATTCATGACTTTCCCCTGTCGGATCAACGTGAAAATTCAGCCAGCATGGAATCGATGTAGGAAAATAAATAGATTTTAAAAGAGCTTCATATTCAACACACCACACTATCAATATAGCACAAGTAGGTCACGGGATGTAATCTTGAAGGCTTTACATACTTTTGAACAGTACAAACTGATAACCGCATCTTCGGTTCTAGATAACCCCGAAGTGAACTCTTGCAGATTTTGTTTGCTTCTCTGTCGGAGGTACCACAGAAAGGGATATCTCTAAACAATAGGAAATGAATGAATCTCTCCAGGAAGCGTATTTCATAAACCACGGCTTCTATGTGCCACTAGATTCTGTTATTTTTTTTTAGTCACGGATCTTTTCCATAATCACGAATCTTTTCCTAGATACACTCAGAAGTTGCGCTGTTTTTTTTTCTTAAAGAACCTATCAGTTCATAAAGATGTATCAGTATCAGTTAAAATCAAGTTGAACGAAAGTTAATTCAAAACTACAGTCCGATCAATATACCGCTGTTTTTATGGAAGATGTAGTAGTAATAGCCAAAACCAAATCTCCTCTGAGCACAAAGCCGATTCCGTCAGCTGAGTCTCTAAGTAGCTTGTGAAGCTGTCAAGCTACGCTCTGGAATGGAATATTTCAAAACACATTTGTCTGCCTGCGTGTTATGTTAAAATTTTTTACCACTTTCCATCAGCAGAACTTTCAGCCTGCTCTCTTTTTCCCCCCTTAAAACTACAGTGTCACAGACGCGAGTGTTATATCCAGTGTCACAGACGCGAGTTTTATATCCAGTGTCACAGACGCGAGTGTTATATCCAGTGTCACAGACGCGAGTGTTATTTCCAGTGTCACAGACGCGAGTGTTATATCCAGTGTCACAGACGCGAGTGTTATATCCAGTGTCACAGACGCGAGTGTTATATCTAATGTCACAGACGCGAGTGTTATATCCTGTGTAACAGACGCGAGTGTTATATCCAGTGTAACAGACGCGAGTGTTATATCCAGTGTCACAAACGCGAGTGTTATATCTAATGTCACAGACGCGAGTGTTATATCCAGTGTAACAGACGCGAGTGTTATATCCAGTGTCACAGACGCCAGTGTTATATCTAATGTCACAGACGCGAGTGTTATATCTAATGTCACAGACGCGAGTGGTATATCCAGTGTCACAGACGCGAGTGGTATATCCAGTGTCACAGACGCGAGTGTTATATCCAATGTCACAGACGTGAGTGTTATATCCAGTGTCACAGACGCGAGTGTTATATCTAGTGTCACAGACGCGAGTGTTATATCCAGTGTCACAGACGCGAGTGTTATATCCAGTGTCACAGACGCGAGTGTTATATCCAGTGTCACATACGCGAGTGTTATATCCAGTGTCACAGACGCGAGTGTTATATCCAGTGTCACAGACGCGAGTGTTATATCCAGTGTCACAGACGCGACTGTTATATCCAAGAATAAATCAGTATAATTCTTTCAATCATACTTTTTTTTATATGCCACCCTTATTTATTTTGAATGTACATGTACTTAATGAGTTATGGCGTTATGGTTTATGCTTTCAGGTTCGGTCTTAATTTAATCCTCTCGATTGTCCTGCTCTGAGCTAAGAGAATTCAACCCAAATAATTTCTGCACCACTTACCTACACTTATCAACAGTTAGGCAGTGTTGTACGACATTTCTGTTGATGTCTGGTCTCGTGAAACATTTGGAACTGTTTCGGTGTTCTGCATGAACAAAAGATAGAGATGAACTTTGTGGTCGTCGGAATTTTATTTCTTTTTCAGTGAAAATTGACAATATTAGTATTATTAATTGCTATAATCATCTTATTGGAAGTTGGATAGGACAAACTAGTGGATTTACAAACGCCTAGAAAATTTTCATATCTCACTCACTTGAGTAATTCAGTATTTTAGTTAAAAATAATATTGCTACTTTACCCCCATTTACCTTCTTTTCTCTCATTACATACGATTTTGTAAACCTCATACTGGAGACTAAAAGTAATGTTATCCCATTCGGAACAGGTCTTTAAATGGTTTATAGCACACTGTAAAGATGTGCCTAAAAGACTGTTGAATAAAGCAAGTTATGTATTAAGCAGACAGGAAAGTTTCAACAATCATCAACCAATTAAATTTGAAATAAAAGCGTATTTGTTAAATTGTAGCTTTTTTTTTGTTATATATATTTATTTGGTGTATTTTTTTATATTTATTTACTTATTTTAAACAATATTGTGAGTTGAATCGCTTCTAAAAATGTAAAGGTTAGAACAGAGTGGAGCGTTCTATTGAAATAAAAGTAAGATATGGAGGGCTTTTATTCAAACTTCAGAAGTTCGGTGTCGCTGCTAATATGCATCGCTGGATATCATGGTTCCTAACGGACAAAACTCGTATCGAAGAGTACGCCAACCGATGGCGCTTAGTGGTTAACATGGAGAAAAGGGTCCACTCTAATTTCACAAATGGCAGGAATGCTATCAAGCATAAGGTTTTTCTTAACATCTGTGGGGAAAGTCCAAAGTCACAGCTAAACTGTCCTTAGTGAAGAAACTGGCGAGAGCGAATTGGGGCGCTGATGCAAGACTACTGAGGGCACTCTTTTTCAATAGCGTGAGAGGTGTTATTGACCACAGCCTCCCTGTCCAGGTCTCTGCGAGCCGAACAGCTCTTGAAGGACTGGACAGAACACAAAACAAGGCTCTTCGTTTTGTATTATGTACCTTACGTACCATACCCACCGCTGGACGTAACCCCTGGTGCTAGGCGAGACAAAGCAATCATGACCAGGTTTGAGCGATACCGAAAGGTAGGAGCATAACGAGCCCTGCTTCCAAATACAAGACCGTTGGGTAAAGAGGGCAAGACTGAAGAGGCCCTCCTTTATGGGTGCGGTCCACGAACTAAAATTGGGAACGGATGCGACTGAAGGGGACCACATGAATGTTTTGAATTGCCTAAACAAAGTTTGCCACTGGCAAATGCAGTAGTTACGAAAGCTAGAGGAGTCGAGTGCATGACGAAGCTTTGAAGATCTTTGGGCTTATGGCGACTGTGCGGTTAAAATCTTTGCAGATGGCTCACATTTCAAGGATGGAAGACGTAGTAACGGCGTACCAATTGAAGAGAAGGGATATCGGCTGCCGAATATGTTGCGACGCCAAGTTGACGGCTGGGCACCTGTTGATGACTGAGTCCCCGACCATGATCGGTGATTTTGACTGGTTTTTCCAACTGTGGAAAAGTATCTCTATGGCGATGTCCGCTTGATGAGGCTTGCCGGTAAAACTATGAGCCGGGTAATACGAGCGAAAGTTCAACCTTAATTAAAGGAATGTCACATCGAAAGAAAACGAAAGCTAAAGAAGAAACTAATAAAATAAGTAAAGGAACTATCCTAAAATATAATAAAGTTCCAACTGCAAAATTGTTAAACTCCATATTACATGTAACGTTTTCTGAAAAACCAAGAAGATGACAATGTGGCAGTGATTTGCTGGTACCTGTAAGTTAGTCTTCAAGTTTGTTAGACGCTCCTGTTGTAGCAGCAAAGTTTACCGTATGACCTGATCACATTCACACAACCAATCAAATTTCAACAACATACGGGTATTTAAGCGATATAAGTTAATTTTCCCAAAGAATAGATGGAAATTTTATATTGCTATTATTGAAGAGAGATAGAAACAGTGTCTACGATAAGAACATTAACTTCACAAAATCGGACACAGACCTTACACCAGAGAGATGAAACGGTAACGCGGGTACTACTCTACCGTACTAATGGAGAAATGTATATTATAAAAACAGGGTATTAGTAGACCTGACAGGACGTAACACAACAGCGAACGTTTCGGCAAAGAGCCTTACTCAGCGGACAAATAGTACACAAATGAAACGAATATAACGAAATAATTTTAAAAAAAACACTTAGGTGCGGTGAAATCCAAGTAGTCCAGTAGAGACTAGCGTACTAAAGGAGAAAATTTGTTATCAAGTTCAAAGCACCCAAAAATTATAATATCTGTGGTGGTCATTGTTGATTTCGACAGAAGAACTATAGATTTAAAATCGAAAAATAAGCCACATGTTGGCATATGTTGCAGTTTCTTTGTCGCCTGACATTGTAATGAAGTCAAAAAATTTAATCTTCTTATTTAAGGAAGCCGGTCTTGTAAACTGATGTATGATTCAAATCTGCCTGTAAAGCTAAACACGGACATCTGCTCTTGTTATCTCAATGAATTGCAAGATATGAAACAAATATGCTGTCTATTCAACTCGCACATTTACACTGTGGAAATCCTCCCCCCCCCCGCCAAAAAAGCAGAGTGGTGAATTTATTAAGAAAATATATGCCGCGGTTTTCCCACGCATGTGTTCCTAATGAGCTTGATCAGCTTCTGTATTTATTTGTCAGTCTTATATCTGGCTGCACGTGGCTAATTAAAATGAACAAGCTTGTTACTCTCATAAAGTGAAAATTACTTCTCAAACTTTAATGGTGAATTACAAACTTTGGCTATTAAACTTTTACAATATCTCAAAGAAGCCACTTTAAAATCATTGCTTTTTTTTTATTATATCCACGCCATTTTTTACCGGTCGCTGTGTATCTGTTGGCTCATAAAAAAGTTAAAGCATGATTTTTTTAAAACTTCTTTCCGTAAATTCTGACTAGCGTAAAACTGTAACCAACCTACCTTAATTACCAGGTTAATAAAAGTGGCCAAATACCCTTATCAGACTTAAACGGTGGTCATGTTTTCTCACAACTTTTTTTTTACTTGACCACAAACAGAGGCAGGTATTTTTACCAGGCTTCAGACAGGAGTGAAACAATTTTCTGGGATTCCAGAGTATATATGGGTATCATTGTTTGAGTGTAAAGTGTTTTTTTACCCTGGAGCTGTGGGCTATGAAAGTTATGGACATGACTGTGTAATCTAACTAATAGAATAACTTAATAAAACAAAATAACAGTGTTTTGAATATAGACGAGTTAGTACAGAGGGAGTTCACTTGTATTTCTTAGAGTAACCAATTAATGATATCTGATGTGCTTGGTGTGTGTGGCTAGTGGCAGTTAGTTCATTTTTTTATCTTAGAGCGGAGGAAAATTTTAATAATAATTAATAATAATGACAATTTTAATAATGTGAATGGACTGGTATTGTTATATTTTATATCTCTGACGCTCCTTGTTTACAGAAGATTATTGCGTCCTATGTATGTGGTATGTTAATACAACTGTGTGCATAATTTTAATTTTTCAAAATAATATTGAGGTGTATTATAATGAATAAAGAAATAATAAAGCATACCTTAATATTTTTTAATGTTTTTTTTAAATCATGCATTTAAGGGTTAAATCAGAGATGGATTTTATGATATTTGCTGTAATGACTAGATTTAAAAATTAGCGTGGTGAGTGTTTCTACAATTGTAAAATGTCCCAGTAGTAGCTCAAGAGTTAGAATAAGGAGATCCAGGAACCAGTATTCGCTGGTGTCATTTAAAATTTACTCAAGTGCAGATAGTTATTTTTGACAATTGACTACCAAGAGCAAAACCTGACTCCTGACCCCTGAATGTAAATAAAATTAAGTTAACTAAAGTTTTACCTGCAATAACGTGGCATTGATTCCTCGGAGAAGAATGCGTGCAGTATGGGGTATTTTATCATGTCGTAATGATCACACGATTGGGTGTTTAAAGTGTTACACTTCTGGGCAGCGACTTGGGAGAAGATGAAATAATACAACAGTAAACAAACACATATGTTTAACATAACAAATAAAGTATACTTGCAATTATAGGACACGGCGATTAACAGAATCAACACACGTAGAAAGCGTTGCACCAGTGATTTCTGGCTTAACTTACAATGACCAATAGTGACCATACAATTTCATTTATTTTTTTTAAAGAAAAAAAAAGAAGAAGAAAATGGATATTTTTATTTTTTTGAAATTGTATGAATTTGTAATTAATACTTTTTTAAATTTAAAATAAATTAACTTTACAATGCGAATTTATACTCACTGGTGGAGAAGAAAGCACAAAACAAAATGACGCAAACGTTCACTAGATTCATTCTTAAATTTAAGTGTTCACTATATATATGTAGACATATCGACAAAAAGTTGACCAGGAACTTAAGGTTTCTGGTTGTGACATTAAATGACAAATACCAAGTTTGCTATGACCAGTGTACAGTCATGTCTTCAGAAACATTCTTTGAGTTTTAACAGTGTCACAGGGCTGAGATACATTGTGGACGAGTGCGAACAAAGTTGAAGCCTCTGGTGGGTTAGCTTTGCTGCATCGTGACCTTTCTAACACAACACAACACTTAATGTATTCCAATTCAAATATACACGAACTATTTTCTCACATTATCGCGTCTGTTTTGTTTATTTATTTAATTTTTAATTTTCAAATTACTGATTAAATAAACCAAGTTTCCGTTTTGGTTTTTAAGCTTAATAACACGACAGTTTAGTGAAACAATAAAGCATGAACAAGTGTTCTTAGTAACAACTATCCGTCCTCTAACCGACACCTCTTCATCACAGTTACTGTAAGCACGAGCATATAATAGTGTTTACGAGTTGCCAACACACCAGCTGATGACGCTGAACATCTCACCGAGATCCGGTTTCAATTCGCAAGTTATTCCACCCTCCCTTTCTTAAAATGTCTTTCATTCTTGGTTTTAAGTCAGCAATTCTATTTAAATTATCGAATTTCCAAAGAGTACATTGTAAGTTTCTCATAACTTTATAACTTATACGCTTGTGGAAAAAAAATAACGCAACAACACAAATTTATATTAGGATAATAGTATGACTCTTGAGAACATTACAGGTCACAAGTTTTGTTTAAGTTACTCAAAACTAATTTCAAACGTCTTGTGTTTGTGCACAATCTTGACCCTACTTGTGTCTTCCTTGGTACAAAGTGCGTGTTTACAAAAAACAAAAACTAAAACTAAAAAACATTAAACCAGAAAAAGAATTGGCCCTAAGCCAAAGACACTTTGAAAATTTCTTACAAGTGTAGGCCTACGGATCCTTAAGATAGGTTAAGGATTTAGAGTAAAAGATGGGGTTGGTCCTCGAGTATTAAGTAATCGTTTAAATGTTGTGGACTCATGACGTAAGCGAAGTCTTAAAGGTTAAATAAAAAGTGTGGAAATATTTTGAGCTTGATACTTTGAGGTTCTATTTTTTACGAAAGAAAGAAGTAAAAGCATCTAACTGTTGTCCTTTGTTACTTGATTTTTTTCAATACATTTTTGTTATGTTGTTATTTTGTTTTTTTACGTTATGACAGTAATTAGCTAGCTCCTAATACCACGAATAATGAATATGACAGATTGAAGGCCACTCGGTGAAGCTAGTGAGAAAAAAAATCCAACGACTACTTGAAGTGGCCTCTTGACCCTTAAAATCCAGCGCACGAATTGGGGCAAGACCTGGAGCTAGTGCCGTTGCTTACTTTCATTGTCCTAAACTGAGTCGTGCAAAGGTCATAGGCCGTACGGGACTTGGTAAAACAATAACTGGTGTGAGTAAATATATGGAGTGAGAAGATAAAACTATAAGGGGGCCGGCCGTCCATAAAGTACGTCACGCTCCAGAGGGGGGGGGAGGGGTGTAAGAAAGTGTGACAGGGGAGGGGGGGTCCAGCCATGTGTGACGTCACGGTGTTTTATATTAAATTTTAATTATTTTGTTAATATAAAACACAATTTTTGTTAGAAAGTGTGACGTACTTTGTCCGAAATTTGTGACAGGGGGGGGGGTAAAAATTGTCAAAAATATCGTGACGTACTTTATGGACTTAGGCAGCATATTAAAAGAATCAGCGTGTAGTAACCAATAGATTTAGATGTTTGCGTTAATCAAATTTCTTTTACAAAAGAACTTAATTGATATGTAGATACTAAAAAAATAGCATGTGCATACAGGACCGGATTTAGACTTGATGGGGTACTAAGTTATTTGAGTTATGGGGGGCCCGTTTGAAGTCCAGATATTCTATGTCAGTGCCAAATATGAAAATAAAGACATTCCGGAAGGCCCCCAAGAAGGCCTCTAGGTTATAGCAAATAGGTAAATCCAGCAGTGTGTGCACATGATAAAATATCGAAGAATCAATGCGTACTTCCTCAACACTAGAAGTTAATTACATCGGGTTGTACCGAAAATTGAAAACAGGGGGACGTTTATTTTTCGCATTTTCACATTTTTAAGCGTAGGGCGTAATAATTTTCAGTACAGAAGAAGCGTCTGTAAAGAATAAAATATCTAAACAAAATATTTAATAACATGGGCTTCCCCGTGCATTTAAATTGTGTGAGTTTTTTTTTATAATATTTTTTTTCTGAGTGTGGGGGAGTGGCGAGATGGGCAAAAATAGCCAATGCTTGACTATTTTAACGGCTGCTCCACTTAACGCATAGATCATAAGATATGTATTTTAATAATTAATGCTGTGTTTCAATGACTTATCGCTATGGGAGAAAAAACGTTTGGGAATTCGTGGAATGCTGATTTTAAGTAATCATTTCACTGCGGCTGTTTTTACACGCACTCCACAACACAAGAGCCAATAACTCGTTTCCTGATCTATAGAGACGTTCTGTTGTGTGTCTTTTCTCCCCATAGTTCTCGTTGAAGCTATAAATGAATATATTTTTGTACTTCTCATAACTCATGTGTAACAAAAAATCAAACTAAAAATAAAACCTAAGGGAACTACAGATTTTAGACGGCCTTTCGAGATTCCAGACGAGCTTCAATCTCGTCAAAAACTTAGAAACGTCATCTCACTCCTGTCAACATAGTTTACATAGGCAGTGGCGTAACAACGCCTTGACGTTGGGGCAGTTGCCAAGGGCGACGGCCGGCGCCAATTTAAAAAGGCGCCATCTCTAATCTCTAATTTATAAAGCTATTATTTTTGTCAACTTTATGTTCAAATTTCCTTTTTTATATATTTTGTAAAAAGTATTTTTTAATCTGCTTCATGTTTCTCTTTCTCTCTTCCTTCCTTCCTCCCCACAATGCATTGTCATAAATAATAGGGCACTAAAATAAAGAGAAAATCAAATAATTGTAAAATAAATTATTGAAATTTACTGAAGTAAAGTGATTCACGAGTTGTGCTTTAACATCGTGTTGAGATTGAAAAAAATTTGAGAAAGTTGCAGGAGCCGGATGAAATGGCAAGTTATTTTCATTGGTCTATGACCGAACGCTCTACACTGTGGGAAAAGGGTGGGGGAGGGGTGGAAGGAAGGAAGAGTGAAAGAGAAATATGAAGCAGATTAAAAAATACTTTTACAAATTATTTTTTTTAAAGGAAATTTGAACATAAAGTTGACAAAAATAATAGCTCCAGTGAAAGCAGGAGATAAATAAATGATATAACCTTAATTTTCAACCAGGGGGCTGTCAACCCAAGTGTCATGATCACTCTTGTACAACGCATAGTTCTGTCCTTGTCCACCTATGAATAGCCTTCTAGTTTAACTGTAGTCTACAGCTTGACTACTCTTTGTTCACCTATGAATGGCTTCTAGTTTAACTGTAGTCTACAGCTTGACTACTCCTTGTTCACCTATGAATAGCTTCTAGTTTAACTGTAGTCTACAGCTTGACTACTCCTTGTTCACCTATGAATAGCCTTCTAGTTTAACTGTAGTCTACAGCTTGACTACTCTTTGTTCACCTATGAATAGCTTCTAGTTTAACTGTAGTCTACAGCTTGACTACTCTTTGTTCACCTATGAATAGCTTCTAGTTTAACTGTAGTCTACAGCTTGACTACTCCTTGTCCACCTATGAATAGCCTTCTAGTTTAACTGTAGTCTACAGCTTGACTACTCTTTGTTCACCTATGAATAGCTTCTAGTTTAACTGTAGTCTACAGCTTGACTACTCTTTGTTCACCTATGAATAGCTTCTAGTTTAACTGTAGTCTACAGCTTGACTACTCCTTGTTCACCTATGAATAGCTTCTAGTTTAACTGTAGTCTACAGCTTGACTACTCCTTGTTCACCTATGAATAGCCTTCTAGTTTAACTGTAGTCTACAGCTTGACTACTCCTTGTTCACCTATGAATAGCCTTCTAGTTTAACTGTAGTCTACAGCTTGACTACTCCTTGTCCACCTATGAATAGCTTCTAGTTTAACTGTAGTCTACAGCTTGACTACTCCTTGTCCACCTATGAATAGCTTCTAGTTTAACTGTAGTCTACAGCTTGACTACTCCTTGTTCACCTATGAATAGCTTCTAGTTTAACTGTAGTCTACAGCTTGACTACTCCTTGTTCACCTATGAATAGCTTCTAGTTTAACTGTAGTCTACAGCTTGACTACTCCTTGTTCACCTATGAATAGCTTCTAGTTTAACTGTAGTCTACAGCTTGACTACTCCTTGTTCACCTATGAATAGCTTCTAGTTTAACTGTAGTCTACAGCTTGACTACTCTTTGTTCACCTATGAATAGCTTCTAGTTTAACTGTAGTCTACAGCTTGACTACTCCTTGTCCACCTATGAATAGCTTCTAGTTTAACTGTAGTCTACAGCTTGACTACTCCTTGTTCACCTATGAATAGCTTCTAGTTTAACTGTAGTCTACAGCTTGACTACTCTTTGTTCACCTATGAATAGCTTCTAGTTTAACTGTAGTCTACAGCTTGACTACTCCTTGTTCACCTATGAATAGCTTCTAGTTTAACTGTAGTCTACAGCTTGACTACTCCTTGTTCACCTATGAATAGCGTCTAGTTTAACTGTAGTCTACAGCTTGACTACTCTTTGTTCACCTATGAATAGCTTCTAGTTTAACTGTAGTCTACAGCTTGACTACTCCTTGTCCACCTATGAATAGCTTCTAGTTTAACTGTAGTCTACAGCTTGACTACTCTTTGTCCACCTATGAATAGCTTCTAGTTTAACTGTAGTCTACAGCTTGACTACTCTTTGTCCACCTATGAATAGCTTCTAGTTTAACTGTAGTCTACAGCTTGACTACTCTTTGTCCACCTATGAATAGCTTCTAGTTTAACTGTAGTCTACAGCTTGACTACTCCTTGTCCACCTATGAATAGCTTCTAGTTTAACTGTAGTCTACAGCTTGACTACTCCTTGTTCACCTATGAATAGCTTCTAGTTTAACTGTAGTCTACAGCTTGACTACTCTTTGTTCACCTATGAATAGCTTCTAGTTTAACTGTAGTCTACAGCTTGACTACTCCTTGTTCACCTATGAATAGCTTCTAGTTTAACTGTAGTCTACAGCTTGACTACTCCTTGTTCACCTATGAATAGCTTCTAGTTTAACTGTAGTCTACAGCTTGACTACTCTTTGTTCACCTATGAATAGCTTCTAGTTTAACTGTAGTCTACAGCTTGACTACTCTTTGTTCACCTATGAATAGCTTCTAGTTTAACTGTAGTCTATAGCTTGACTACTCCTTGTTCACCTATGAATAGCCTTCTAGTTTAACTGTAGTCTACAGCTTGACTACTCCTTGTTCACCTATGAATAGCTTCTAGTTTAACTGTAGTCTACAGCTTGACTACTCCTTGTTCACCTATGAATAGCTTCTAGTTTAACTGTAGTCTACAGCTTGACTACTCCTTGTCCACCTATGAATAGCTTCTAGTTTAACTGTAGTCTACAGCTTGATTACAAACTTTGGATAGGTGTGCTGTTTGAAATTCGTAGTTCTGTTAAGACGTGTCCACATTATTATGCATGCCTATCGTTTTGTTTGGTGAGTACGTCAATCAAGCCAAGTAAAGAATGCAATCCCAAGATCATGTTATGACAGATTGAGGCAACATTTTGTGTCACGGAACGTGTCTACTTAAGTACAGGGTCTCACTTGTTGAGTGATGATGCACTCCTAAACATTGTATTGTAGTTTTTTTTAAAGAGGGTTACTTAAGACAACAAAGTTTCTTTTCTCCAACTGATTTTTCTTTAAAAATATAGTACATAATATGTATAGTTTCAAATCCATTTGGATTTGCTTAAAATACGCCATTTCTTTTTAATTACAAAAAAGAAAAATTTCATTTTGTTACCTTATTCTCTTTTAATAGTTTACATTTTTTATATAAAAATTCACCAGGGTAAGTGTGAGGCGAAATAAAATATCTGTGTCGATTTTTAAAAATATATTTTTGTTACTTTTTCCAGCCCAACACGTTCACTTATCATTGGAGACTTTAGGCTTTCCTCTTTTTAATCCTTTTAAGTCTTCTCAAACATGAGGCACATGACATCAATACTGGAGACCAATGTGGGGACATACTTGTTTAGACTTAGTTTGTGAGCCAATTCTTTAATAGACTCATATGTATTTGGAGACCCACTGAAACACAAGTCTACCCAGGCTGGGCAATGGGATCCACTTTACCATGTTTCCTTGTAGATAACCAATCTTCATTCAAACTGCTTTAACAAGACCTTTTTAGTATGTTTGGGAATATTTTTTATAATTAAATGTCAGAGGTAAAAACTACTAGATTTAAAAAGCTTCATTTGTAAAATATTGCAGCACATAGTGTAAACATTTTATGGTTACAAAATGCTACATATTGTAATAAGCCCAGAGGATTTTTCCTTATCTAATCTTACCTGTTACAGACGCTCCATCTATACAGAAGATTATAGCGTCCTATGCTTATCTATGGTTTGTGTTTAGTCCTGCATTCATATTAGAGTTTTAAATGTTAATTAAGTGTTGGTTTTCCTGGTTTCTTCGCACAACTCATTCCACACCCGAATTTCAAACGGGAAAAATGAGAATTTGTATGTGTTTGTTCTTGCATATGTAATAAGGAAGTTGTTTTTATCCTTATGTCTATCTGAGGGTTGTATTAAGTTATCTTTGTGTTGTATTTATAAATTAGAATTAATTGCTTTATGTATTATTACTACTTTACTCTTGGTAAATGCATAAAATAAAAACAGGGTATTAGTAGGCCTGACAGGACGTAACACAACAGCGAACGTTTCGGCAAAGAGCCTTCTTCAACGGACAAATAGTACACAAATGAAACGAATAAAACGAAATAATAGAAAAAAACACTAAGCTGCGGTGAAATCCAAGTAGTCCAGTAGAGATAAAGCAAGGAGAGAAAGTAAGAGCTTAAATAGGAAAGGAAAGGGTGGGTGTGGCCAATCAATCAGCTTGTCAGTGCGAACACAACGTTGATCCCATGTGGTGTAAGAGTCCCATATTCATGGATTAGTCTATTCTCCAGACTGACCCGGCCGGGTGTGTTTGTACAAGAAACCAAGGCGGTGACAGACATGTCATCGACGCCCATGTGGTCCCGTCCATTGAAGTGTCGGGAGACAGGACACTGTTTGTCTTGTTTAATGGCACGTACATGTTCCGCGATACGGCAAGAGAGTAACCTCCCCGTTTCACCAATGTACTTCAAAGGACAGCGCTTACACGCAATGGTGTAGACCACATTGCGGCTAGTACAAAGATAGCCATTCCTAATCTTGAATATCCCCTTAGGGAAGACAATCTGGTCCGTCTGGGTAACAAAGGGACATGTCTTGCAGCGATTACGACCACATGGCTTAGTGCCCAGATGGGAGGACGGAATAAGCAGACGGTTACGAACCAATAGGTCTCGCAGATTTTTATCCCTCCTGAATACAATGAGGGGTGGAGTGGAAAATATGTTGTTTGTCTCAGGGTCCTCTTTACTCTTGGTTCTTCTATCCTCTAGTGCAGGGGGCATCCGGGCAGAATAGCGACTGTCAAAACAGCGACCGTCATAATAGCGAATGTATCAAAACAGCGACCGTCATAATAGCGACTGCATCATAACAGCGACTGTATCAAAATAGCGACTTTCTTCTTTTGCTTGTATTAATGTTTGAAAAACTTACTGTGCCTAGCCTACAATGGAGTTTATAAAATAAAGAAAAGTAAGACACGATAAACCATGTAGGTTTTTTGTACAGAAGGGACAATACAAAATTAAATACAATCCACTGGAGGTGTGTATAAATAAATGTTGGTGTTGTAAAGAGTGTAAACACATTTTCGGGACACATTTTGTTTTTAAAAAAATTCTGTGAAAAAAATAAAATTATAACTGCTATTACTTCAGTCAAATATATTTTGCAGAAAGCTCGATAGTGATTAACAAACATAGATGCAGTCGATTAATTTAGGGGGATTGCGGTGGTTTTTTTTTCTAATTTAAAAAAATAATATAGTTTAATATTATTATCTATTTAAAATTAAAAACGGCATGAAATAGTTATTTTCAACGATTAATTTACCACTAAAAAGTATATACACTGAAAACCAATCAACATTAAGGGCGAATTCATGATTGTGTTAAATGCACCACTCCTCTGAGGTAGCAAGTCCTTTCAAACCTATCCAACTCCACCCCCACCCCCAGGCAATGTGGTCAGATAGTCCTTTATAAAGGTACTTACATTCTCTCAGCCCCAATCCCTTTTTTTACTTTCTCCATAACACGGGGTCCGTGGTCGTCACTTAGTCTAGCCTTCGTAACATGTCATTATGTAATCCCCGGACAATTCGACCACAAGACGTTTTGACAAGGGGGCTGTCAATATTGTTAAAAAAGCTACCCGGGTAACCATGATTCAAATTTTATTTTTACTGAGCAGTTGTTTGTATTTGAATGAATGCGTTTATATATAGCATAAGTTAATTAAGTTTAAAATTTTATTTTAAACACAATTTTTAGTTTCAATAAATACTTCATAAAAATGTTGCTATTTTTTGGAGTTTTGATTTGTTAATATGCATTTATGTAGTTTTTTCACTAGGGGTCCTTGGGTAAGTTTAGACAATGAAAAGGGGTCTATGTGTCAAAAAAGATTGGAACCACTGTGTTAGGTGAACGGTTGGACAAGAACAGCTATGTGGTGAAGTCGCTGTTATGACGGTCGCTGTTTTGATACAGTCGCTATTATGACGGTCGCTGTTTTGACACAGTCGCTATTCTGAAGTCGCTATTATGACGGTCGCTATTTTGAACCCGTGCCAGTGCAGGGGTGGGCAAACTTTTTAGGGCAAGGGCCGCATTTTTAGTAAGAAATGAAACATCAAGGGGCCGCACCTAACCAAAATTAGCCCTGATTCAAGTACAAACATCCATCATTAACATAAATTTATTATTTTTTCGATATTACCGTAGGCTTCCGCGGGCCGCAAAAAAAGGCCGTAGCGGGCCGTAGTTTGCCCACCCCTGCTCTAGTGTTTCAAGGTTTAATGATTTAGCTAATGGTGTTATTCTTGCAAGTTTTGAATATTCTCCAGTAATGAATCTGGCAACTCTCTTTTGAATTTGTTCTAGTTTAGCTATGTTTACTGCATAACATAGTAATATCCTAGTATAGCAATCCTTTGATGGAAGGTCAGCTAAAATGTTAGGGCATGTCAGAAGTACATTTTTAAAAATTTGAAGCATTTTGGTACTTAGAAAAAGAAAATTAATCTCAATTATTATTGTATAATTATGGAAAACATTAACAGATTCACATATAATGGATAGTTTTTAAATGAAAACCACAGGGTTTACATTTTGCATGCATCTTGTTATAAGAGTTTAGCTACCAAATGATTTAATTGTAACATTTAAACGTTGTCTAACATTATTAATTATTATCAACAAAAAACAGATCAAATACTGGCACTTGCCAATGTAGGTAAAAAGAACACACATTATCGACTTATTTACATTATTTTATTTGCAGAATCTATCCTGATCCACTATGGAAACTCAAGTATTTTCAGTAGCCAATCATCAAAACATTTGTAAACAGTTTCAGATGAGACAATGACAGCAAATAACAGGCAATGTCACCAAATAAAAAAGATCAGTACGAGGAATTTATTTTTCAAATTTTACATGCAAATATCAGACATTTAGTTAGATTAATCTCGACCGAGTGTTGACATTGGGAAACAAAACCATGTACTTATATTTAAAGACAATAAAACCCCTAACATTGTTCCACAACATTGAATTGAAATTTTTTTTAAAAATGTAATTTATGTATCAAAACAACTATTTTAGTTTTTTTTTCAAACATATACAACTTTAAGGTATTACAAAATAGTCATCTTATCAGCAATGGACAGATTAAGGTAGGGTCATGTATTAATTGTCGATGAAATACTTTTAAAAAAAACTTCTTATGGCATGCATCTGTGTTGTCATCCTGATGCTGGCCTGTCTCCGATTGTACCTTGACCCTTGTGGACATCACTGATACACACCCAATGACCTTCCAAGTTTTCCTTCCATAATGTCACCTGTTTGAAAAACACACACAAAATGTTGAGAAGGTGCGTACTTGAAACCATTGATCAAAGTGACATTTTTACTCAATGTGATTGGTGGGTTGGTGTTTTATTAATTAATTTGTCATATATTAGCCAAACACTTGGGTAAAATTGCAACACTAATGTGAATCTTCATATTGTGATGAAATATATTTTTGTAAAAAATTTGAATAAATTTCAAAAATGAAGTGGGAAAAAACAATATTTTTTAAAAACAATTTGCATCATGCAGGCTAAGCACATTTTCAAGAGGACTTTAATTAAAAAAATGAACAGACATGTTACATAAATGATGGGCATGGCAAAAAAAAAGATACAGTGCTTAAATAAGCCGAGACTCAAGTCTTAATAGAGAGCAAGCCACTTCATATTGTAATTGCTATGCGGAACCAACAAATAAGGCGCCACTTAAAACAAAAAGTGACTGCATTCAAGCGAATTGTTTAAAGATTTGATGAAAAATGTCAGCATAAGCTATTTGTAAGCAGCTCTAAAAAAAAAGCACTTTATATTGTCTAAAAGCAATTGTCTATTTTGAACGTTATGCAAATTAATGGGTGGTTTTTCCCTAGAATTTTTTTTAATAAATAGGACATTTGATTTTAATGTTCATGTTGCAGGATGAAAGTTTGCACCCATTTTTTAGCAGCTCTCTTATATTATATACTGATATGTCACCACCCACTGAAAAATCTAATAAACTGATACAATTAACCTTTCCTTACCATCTGTCCATTTAATTAAATAATTAATACATCATAATTATTTTCTTTTTTAGGTTTCAGAACACCAACCTAAAGGCTTTAGATGTCATATTTGAGTATTGATAAGAGCAATCATTTTTTTTATTTTTTTGTAAAGTGGCCCCAAGAATTGTCAAAGACTATGGCACACCTACCTTGTTGTCTCCCCCTGACACCGCCAGGATATTGCCTGTGGTAGACCAGCTGACATGCCAGACTACATCTTCAAATTTGTGAAGTATCTTAGAAGTCCATGTGTTACTGATGCCATCATTGGTCCAGATAATGACTCGACAATCCTTTAGTTAAAGTAGTAAAAAAAAATAATGATGTGCTTTGATAAATAAAGACAACTATGTTTTGTGGTTTTTTTTAGAAATTAATTCCTTTAAAGGATTTCCAAAGACAGCATAATAAAAACCCATGCCATTTAACTCTTTACTGATCACAGCAGTCAAAAGAGCATGTTACAGTTTTTTGGGCAAAACAGCCAAGAGTGGCCATAGAGATATTGCTACTTTCTTTTCCATTTATAAAAAAAAACAAAAAACAACAGGAACCTTCCTCTTATTTACATCCATTCTAATCTTAAAAAACAAGAACTACTTTCAGAAAGTTTTCAAGATGGTTGCTTTTTTTAACATATTTTTCTATTGTTTCTTTTTTTTTAGAAAGTGCAATGGAAGCGTTAAGTGATAGGCATTTTGCAATTTATCAGCCTTTCTTTTAAGAAATTAATTTTGAATTTGATTAGCTGTGACAATGCATTAGCATCATGCTTACTTATTATCTTTTTAACTGTAAAGAAAAAGATCTCCGATCTATTGTAATAGTTAGTAAAAGTTTGTGTTTAAAGTGATAATGACGGAAAATCCCAAACATTAAATTTGCAAACTTTAATATCTGTGTTTATACTTGTATAAACTCTAGATGCCTGTGGTAAAAATATAATAAATCTGGATTGAATTCTCTTTATTGTATTTAAATATGTTCATTAACCCAAAATATATGAATTTTGTATTAATGCAACCATAAATGAGACAAAATGTCCTGAAAATGCTTGCCCGTTTCAAAGATAAACGATTTTAAGACCTCTGCCAGGTAAAGGGCACATGATTGAGGGCAATTTTAAATTTAAGCATAAGATTAATTATTTCACAAGCACAATGTGATGTGAACAGTTTATCCTAAGGAGTGCTTGGTAAAAAATAAATTACAACCCAGAAGTAAAAATCCATGTATAAATATGAACATTAACACATTATTGTAGTCCAACCAGCAAAACAACTAAATCCATCGATTTTGAGATACACCTTGTGCTGTGCCACCATTAACAACCTATGAGTTTAGGGTTACTTAAAATTATTAGACATCTCAATGACTCAAGTAAATGAAACCACAAACCTGTGAACAGGAGGCAATGATTGACTTTTGTAAACCTATTGAATGGGCCCAGGCCACATCTCTGACCCAATCACTGTGACCTTCAAGTTTCTGCTCCTCCACCCACTGACCATTATCTTCTCTGAATAGAAAGAAAGCAATTTTTGTGTAATTCGGTCATTCAAAAAAAGAACTCCATGTCATTAAAATTATACTGGTTCTTTTCAAATTAGTTTGAAAATTTCCTTGTATTTAACTCATTCCGTCATGCAGTTGGTCATTTAGGACATTATATAAACTATGCTTTGATACCCCAGTTCTGATCCTAAATCGGAATTGGTAATAGACTTGTTCATTCTGTGTTGAATCTGTCCCTTTATTTCTTAATACTTGATTCCATTTAATGTTCAAGTTTATTAGACAAATAAACAAAATAGCCTGTTTAATTTAAATTATTATACAGAAAAAGAGAAAAAGCTTACACCCATATTTTCACCAAAAAATCACAGCCCCCTGAGACAAATCTCTTGACTAAACTCTGCTGGGCTATTTGTTGATCAAACAATGAATTCGGGGCTGTCGCTGGGGCCCAGCTTACAGCATTGCATCCAATCTTTAAACACACAAAAAAGAGAATATTATGAACATTTTAAAGAAAATGAATTGAAATGTACAGATTTTTGTTTGAAGCACAGGAAATTTTAATACAAATGTATTTTTATTAAAAAAAAACAAAGAACAACTTACTGTGTGAGCATTGTTGATCTTTTTGGTCTCCCAATTCCCATCACCTGTGAAAAAACCTAAAAGTGTTAACTTTTATCCAATTACTCAAATTAATGAATGATCTATATTGTTTTGTTTTTCATTATGTACAGTGAAAATAAAAAAATTTATTTACTGGAGCAAATGACTTGAATTTAACAAATTAAATATTCCACTTCTCAAACAACCTGTACTAGAAATGATCGATATAGAACCATCAGAGCTTCCACAGGCCAAAACTAGACCATACTCGTGAGGTGCAAAACTGACAGAGTTCACTGAAATATAGAAAATAATGTAAACATGACTATAAGCTAAAATTTGATGTTTTATTTTTCAATCTTGACTCTTCCTTTTTACTTTTTTCTTATCTTTAGACTTTTATGATAAAAATGTAATTTCTCACTTACCAGAAGAGTCATGATGGGCATATTCGTAAAGTTTGCCCCATGTGCCATTTGTTTCTTTCCAAATAATGACTTTTCTGTCATAGCCACATGAAGCAAGCATGTGGCCAAACATGGGATGTGCCCAGGAAAGCTGCCAGACAGGACCTTCATGCCTAAATGAGAGGAAAAAAGCCTTCTAAATTTTTTTTTAAATTATCAATTTTGTCCAGTCATATCAAAAAATAAAATTTAAAAACATCTTTTAATTTTCTAACCATTGTAACTTCAAATTAAAAAAAAATAATAATAAATAGGTCATTAGCTTATTTTTATTCATGACAAATTACTCACCCTCTCAAATGTGTGATAAGTGTTTGCTGACCATTGGTGACATCAAAGATTTTAATGGATCGATCTGATGAACATGTAGCTAATTTAGTGCCATAATAATCAAGCTGAGCATCATGCTGAAAAAACAATTTATATTAATTACTAAATACTCAATTATTAGGTTTTAATTTTAATATAAGTTTCCATGTCATCTAAAAATAAATCATCAATTTTAATACAGGATTTATCATTTGAGATTAAATAGCTTTGGGTGCATATAAATGTTCAGTAATATGACAGTCACCTGTCTGTAGACATTAATTAGATAAGTTTTGATTGTATACAGTATATTATGGACTATAAAACACTTTTTTCTTTGAAAAATTGCCTAAAAATTATTGAAATTTATGTTTAACAATTAAAATGTCTTTTTGTTTTTAAAAAAGCATAAAAATTAATGTGTGTCTGATAGACTGCGGCTGGATAGCGAAGTCAATAGTGCGCTCGTCTCACAAGCCCACGTTAAGGCCACAATATAAATGTTGATGAATGACTATTGCTAATAAAAATCCTCCGCTGATCTGGAGAGGAGATGGGCGGCGCCGGATCTACCAAGCCCAGAGAAAGTTCTAATCGACACATTAGAACCCCCTATGACCACAAGGTTATGGGACACACACACACAGACTATCTAAAGAGAAGTTAACTGACTGGAACTTACAATCATATCTTCATGAGCTGTGTCTACTGAATTAATTACAGATGCCTGAAATAAACATTAAGTATATTTCAAAAAATATAAATAAATATTAATTACATAAAATCAAATAAGCCTTTCTATAAGATAAATTATATACATAGACATAAAGTTCATACTTCTAAAGTAAAGACAGGCCCGTCCTGAAATTAAGTATAACTAGCTAAATAGAAGCATTAACAAAGCTAAAACATACCAAAGGTGGAATAAATAAAGGTAAAAAAATGATTTTTAAAAACCACATTTTTATAAGTGTACTAAAAAGAAGAAAATAATTTAAAAACTTATAAGTTCAAGTACTTTGATTTAATATGACTAAAAACGTGGGGCAGGCGCTTATGAGGTTTATCATATGCGGTTCACTCATTCTCTCACTGATAGATCTGTCTTTTGCCTTCTAAATTAGAAATCTTTAATTTTTATACCAAACACCCGCCCCACGTTTTTAGTCATATTAAATTGAAGTACTTGAACTTATAAGTTTTAAATTATTTTCTTCTTTTTTAGTCCACTTATAAAAACGTGGTTTTTAAAAATAATATTTTTACCTTTATTTATTTTATTCTTTTTAGTCCACTAATAAAAACGTGGTTTTTAAAAATATTTTTTTACCTCTATTTATTTTACCAAACACCTCATCAGCACCCGCCCAACGTTTAATAACAAAGCGATGAGGTCACGGGGTGAACTTGCCACGTGCAATTAAACTACGGCAAACGGGTACAGAGGCTTATATAAAGATAAACTAAGAAATGCATTAATTTAATTACGGTACATTCGATCGATCTGAAATTTTGATACAATGTATTGTCATCCAAGATCTATCTGTGGTAAAATTTTGGGATCTCTAGGACCATCAGAAGTGGTTTAATTTTACGTTGGCAGATTTGAAAAATCTTGGACAGACACACAAACAATGCCACAGGAACGAAAGCGAGTTAATTAAAATGTGGTGTAAAAATAATCTCTCCCTGCTGAAATGACAACAACTCCACCCCCCACCCCCCCCAACAATAAAACTTTATTCTTTCTAGTTTTTTTAAAACCATAAGCATATTTTATTCCGTTACAAGCAACAAAGCCCATCCAAGGACGTTCCGCCCCCGTTTCGGTGGCATGTTGTCTAGGAGTAACAGTAGTGATTAGCAGGAGTGACACACATCAAGATGGGAACACAGTACTGAATGATGACAACAATACTGAGACAAAAATAACTCGTTTTGAACGTATTCGTAAATTTGTTCAATATGTAAATGGTATTTAATTTTTCTCCATTAGTGATTGGCTGTAGGAGTCTGTAGGAGTTTGAAGAACCAATCGCTATGGGGGACCGGACAGAAATTGCCTTTTATTATTATTATTATTATAGATTTATTCCCTTATACCGAATAGAGACTTCCATAGTGAATGGAAAATGTAGATAATTAGTTACCATGATTGTGTTCTAAAAAAAGTTATGAACTCCACTTGATAATTTAATGAAGAATATTGTTTTTGGGTGCAAAAATTCTTAAAACAACCTACTTACACAGAAGAATGTGAAGAAGATATGAATTTAATGCAAGCAAAAATTAGTTTATGCTTTATGCCATTATTTTTATAACAATTTCTGCACAGACAATCTATGCCTATGTGTTTAAGATTTTTTTTCTATTTTTTAATGCGTTTTAACTTTTCTATGGCAAATGTATTTTTTTTAATGTTAAATCATTGACCACTTTCAAAAAAGTTCAAATTCATATTAGTAATTTACCACCTATAAAATAATTGACTTGATACACACTGAATTTTAACCATACTAATAAATTAAAAATGAAAATAGAAAAACTTAAAACCGAAAGGGCCCCACCTAGCTGTAAACTGACAAGAGAGCCTAAAATACTTTTTTTGTTGTTAAAGAATTTTTCATCATGCATTTCAACCATTTTAAAATTATTTTTTGTGTAAGCCAATAAAATAAGTTGAGATGTTCACTTCCGTAATAAAGAGAATGAAAGTATATCACAATTTTATTAAAGAATCTTGAAGAAGATTAATCGCCCTAAAAAAATATTCCCTTTTTATTTTTCGATTGTGAGGTCTGAAGTGGTTCCCATCAAAACTGAAATAAAATTTATAAATCCAAATCAACCATACTATCCATATTAGCTAGTATTTAATCAAAGTGGCTATTCGGACCCGAGTCCCTATAGCCTGTGATCACTATTAAGACCTGATAGTCACAGTAATCGAAAAACCTGGTTTGCTAGGCATAGTAAGTGATAATATTAAAATATATTTTTTATAAATGTAAAAAGCACAATTTTCATCAATCATTGCTGGTCGTATGGTAGTGTAGGAGTAGGATTGTTGAATTGGAGGTATCGGTATAGACTATAGAGTTCAATTTTTTTATTGGAATTATTTTTTTTCCCCATTAGCCATTAGTATTAGTCTTTTCAAACATAATTAGGATACCGGAAAACAGTCGTTTCGTTGTCTTAGCGCCAACAACCCGTGCGGATAAAACTCGGCATTATCCCCACGACCAAAACCGTGTGAATAATCACTTCGATCATTTTTAATCCTAATCTTGAATATTTCAATTTCCCTGTTACTGTTTGTTAAGTTTTATTTTTAAATTTTAGTTTAAGTCTTACACAGTAACTTACTGACTGACTGACTGTCTTATAATTATAATTAAGTGATTATAATTCAATATTTTTATTTGACATAATGACTGATGATAACTGATAAATAAAGGCAAAACTGGCATAACTATAACTATAACTTATAACCATTAAGATTAAGATTAAGTCGATTATTACTATTACTATAACTTATAACTATAACGGTTGATTAATAATAAATTTAATAAATATAATGGTATTGTTTTTCTCCAAACTAAACCAGCTGATACAATCTTACATGCTACTAACGAGTTAATGGCATTTTAAAGAGCATACAGTACACTCACAGACGATATTCAGTAATGTACGTTACGTTACAACAGTCAATATTTACGTGTTGTGTCCTACACAAGAATAAGAAATTTAGCAGCGTTTATCGAGATTAGGTATTTAACTAAATCCCATTGCTTAGACAATAAATTATACAACATTTTACTAATAAGTATATACTACTTACCATCTTAATAAAAAATATGAGTTATTTTCTAATTAATAGAAACTTTAACGAGCTTTGATTTATAAAATCCTATTTTATTAACATCCCAAATATATAGTCATTGTTTTGAACGTGGCAAAAGGGAAACTACTAAAAATGAAATTATAGTCATTCAGAATTTACTTCCGGTTCAACTTCCTTTTAATCATATTTAATTATTTATATTTAAAGGAGTAATTATCTATTGATTTTCTTTTATATACATTTTAGCCTGTTTTTAAAAATGAACTTTTTAGTGGTAGACATTAAAGAAGCGTTGTTATAATAGAAAAACATTGAAGGAATAGCAATAGCATTGATAAAATCCCCCACCACCCGCCCCCAAAATCAAACCCTCCAGAAGACACCTTCTTTGGTTTAGGCCCTATAATAAAACTAATCTGTAAAAACGAAGTTTTTGACTATAAATCCCTTATATATGAGTCATAACTAACAGTATTGATTATTTTCAAACGTGACAAGCATTTACAGACTGAATCTGTCTTAACTCAACTTTGCTTCATAACCCTGTTGGACCGAGCTCAGCATGACACGTAAAATGTAAACAAAAGCACGCCGGTACTTAGATGGGTCGACGTCAAAGCGTCAACTCAAACTCTCACGTGGGGAAAAAAACAATAACAAACCGTGAAATTGAATTACATACCTCGTATAGAGATAAACTAAAAATGCATAAATTTAATTACGGTACGTTCGATCGATCTGAAATTTTGATACGATGCATTGTTAGGTGAGACGGGTGCGTGTGGCAAATTTCAGCTCGATCGGATCACGGGAAGTGGGTCATTTTTTACTTTTGTTTTTCCACCCGCCCAAGACAGAGAGAGATGACGACAGAACGACAGAGACGGCGGTGAAGTTAATATAAGGGATTTTTAAAAAGCTGAAACGGATTTTTCACATATTTGCTATGAAACTATAAAGTTTGAAACATTATTTTTACAGATACCTTGTATTTGAGTTTGTCATTATCAAGAATTAGATGAGTCTATACAGGACTATGTCAAAAGTTCGAAAACAATTTGGTGGCTATTGTGTTACTCTATTTCATTATTGCATTCTCAGCCTTTTGAGTGTTGGTTTGGGGCACTCTGATCATGCTAGAATAGTATTGTAATCATCATCATTCATTATCACCAAAAATTGCTAAATTTTTCCCTACATTTCAGTTAACTTTGCTATAAAACTATTGCATTCCCGATTTAATCTTGGAGAATATTATATCTATTATTTTTTTTAAAATCATTTAAGGAAATGAATTACACGGTGAATGGTCCATGTTATATGTTTCACATATTTTAATTTAGAGGAACAATAAAATATATCTATTGTATCCTCGATTTTAAGCAGTGTCTGTAAAAAAAATATTTAAAAAATAAAATAATAAAAAAGAGAGAGAGAGAGAGAATATTGACAGCGTCTTCGTGGTTTTAATTTTATGAAAATCTTCATTTATTTAAACAGCTCTAACGTTCGCTCCACCATTTTAAACTAAAAATGTTGTGGGCATCTTTGTTAATTCTTCATCACCAGACGAACTGCGACTTATTGCTTCTTGAAGGTAATAGAAGTATCTGCCCTTTTCGTGCCCCTGAAAACCCGAGAGAAAGATACGTAACAGCTAATCTCCTAGCACTGTCCCTTGGTCAGGCGTAGCATAGGCGGCTCACGTTTGTTCACGGTAACGGAAGTTTAAACTTTGAAGAAAAAAATCCTTATGAGAATTGATCTTTTGCCTGTAGTAAAACAAACATTGAGCGTGACTCGGAAATTTTTGCACCGCCTTTCAACCTGGAGTTGCTTTACTGTTACCAAAACACGTTTCACTTTTCACTAACATTAGATGCAGATGTTTGTGGTGAGTAGATGTAATTGTTCTCTTTTTTTTTCGTTTTCAAGTGTTTATATTCGATAACATTTTGTATTATAATTTTTAACTTAGGTGCTTCAGGTTTTTCCTCCTTAAATGAAATTATGCATTTTCGCTAGTCTGACAAGTTGTAAACAACGTAATCCTTCAAATAAGAGGTCTTTACTTTGTTCAATACTTTAAAAGTTATAGATTTCTATATTTTAACACAGAAATGGATCTCTATTATTTTTATCTCGCAGTCCTGGTGGACTAATAGCCCCCAAAAAATGTTAAGGTTTTTATAAATGAAATTTAGATGAACACATAAATTAAAAAAAAACACACATGCATTTAACAAGGATAAGTAGAAAGTGGAGACTAATAAAATGATAGGCTACGCATGATAAAAATAAAGAAGGAAAAATATATATAAATACCGATAACTCTCTATTTCTTTTAACACTAGTTGTTTCAATAATTGCTTCCCTTGGCTAACCCGATGCCTGAATTAACGGTCCCAGAAACTGGCTGAACCGGTCCGTGTGACTTAAAAATAGAGTTGTGTATAACACAAGAAGTAGTGTGTAACTGTGCTAGGGCTGGGTTAAGAACAAATCACACACGAACACACATTCAGGTAAGAAGTGTTTCTTTAATTTTAAATTTATAATTTTTTTAAAAATTATCTGTTGTTCTTTATTCTAGACAAACCGAAGGAAATGCTTTTACTCTGGTACAGGCACGCATGATTAATTAGGCATTCCTACCGCCAGTTTAGGCGCATCGATTTACCTGAAAATGAGAATTGATCGTTTGTTGATACCTGAGCGATGGCTACTTTATATCGTCTTTAACGGTTTAATTCGTTTTTTTTTAAAGAAATAAATGTCGGTTGAAATTAATTTTAAAAAGATTTTAAACAAAAAGCAGTACTCCTCTCCACACATTTAATGTGTGTAGAGGAGTATTGCTTATAAGATTTCAAAGGAGTAACTATGAAAGTCAATCATATGTGTTCTTTTAGAAATCTATATAATCCATTAAGTGAGAATAAGAAAGGTTTACTAGACACATTTGAAGTCAGTAGAAATAACATTAATAACAAAGTCAACCCACCACCCCAACACAAACAAACGATAAACATAGTTTAGATTTCGTCCACAATGATAAACAAGATTATGTTACCCTATTCAACCTTTTTTGCTAGTCATTATTATCATCGTCTATACCTTGTCACAATTGTCAAAATAATTGAATACATTTGTTTAGTGTTACTGAGATCATTCCCGGTGCCTAATTCACCTCACAGAATCATTGAATGACATTGTTATTAGATGCAGTGTGCACTTATTTAGAGTTGTATGTTCTGATTCTTGTCTAGCATGTGTTTTTTTTGTCACGAATCAATCAAAGATCACTTGAAGATGTCTATTTTTACAGGGATGAATTTCACATATTTTTATACATAGCCTTTTGGTGTCACATTGGAGTGAGTGGAGAAAAGAAGAGGGGGATGAATGAATTGTTAGAAAAATTGTTGAATGAATTGTTGGATGGAAGATGAATAGTTAAAGGGGCTATATAAATTTTTGTATGAATTGTTGGATGGAAGATGAATAGTTAAAGGGGCTGTCCATAAACGACGTCACGCACTTAGGGGGGAAGGGGTCGACCATTTTTGACGATGTGTGACGAGAGGGAGGGGAGTGTTAAAGAAATGTGACGTCACGTCAAAACTCGCAACCTTAAATAAAAGTTATACTTTATTATTTGACTACTGACACTTTATTTAATGACATTTTACATGGCTTCACGCGTGTGACGAGAGGGGGGGGGTGAAAAATCGGCCGAAATCGCGTGACGTCATTCATGGACGGTCCAAAAGAAAGTTTTGTTGGATTTAGTAATAGGTACATTAATCGACTGATATACTATTGTATTGATGAACAAGTAGAATGAATGGGGCTCGAAATGAAATTTTTTAAAGAAATAATAATATTAAAAGTACCATTTTCTCCTGATCGTTATCTTTACCAAGCGTTTTAAATAAGTATATTTCCTGAAATATTTATAATTATATGGTGAATCAAGTCAAAACTCAGCGCAAGAATGTAGGATAGTCGAAATCAACTTTGATTACACTTACACAATTACATAACAGTCCCGACCACAACCATGTTATTTATTTTGTAATGTCTAAATCTATCATTAAATAAATAATATAGTCTGCAGTGTAAAACCTGTAGTTTAATTATTTAGACTTATTTTATTAGCTCGTTACAGTAAATGCATTTAATTAATTTCTAATGTAAGTCTATAGAAAAATGTTGTTGTTGTTGTTGTGTGTTTTTTTTGCAATGCTTTCTCTGGTATTACTATTCTCTTAACTTTCTATCAAGAACATACATCCAGCATATGCTTACTACCTCCTTCCACAGTAACCATGGAAACAGAATACAGCACCGAGCTGACCAAAATACACCACACCAACTACGTGAGGAACAGCCGCGCCATTGTGGTGCTGTGGGCCATATTCACCTGCATCTTCTTCATCCTCAACGTCGTTGTCTGGATTCAACCACAGTGGATTGGGGACACCGGAGAGAGCGCTGTTGCTGGATTCTTTGGGCTTTACAAGTAAATTATAAGTTTTATTTCTGTGGACGGCAGGCTGTTGAAGATATTCATTGCAGTGTTATTGTATGCGGGATAACACTATATCTTTACATTGTTCCATTTCTGAGCTAGCCTTGTTGTGGAAGAAGATTTTTCATAAGTGTGGCCAAATCGTCTCCATTTCATCTGGAGAATTTCTTGCTCTATAGATTCACATGTATACTAAAATAATTTTAAAAATATATAGTTTTTTTTAGTCAGAATAGTAGATGACTGATAGGTCAAACGGCCAAACTATTTGTTTAAAACACAAAACTGGCTAAGGAAGCCGCTGAAAATATTCACATATTATTAAACTGTAGTTGGTTCGACGAAAACAATTTTCCGATTATATTAAATGTATTTGTATTATTTATTTTCTTAAAGTTGAACACATTTTCAGTGAAATGGACGTATTTTTGGAGGACCGTGTTTATTTGAATTACGTATTTGTAAGACATTTATTTATTAAATTGGGTAAAATATTCCTAGAAATTTAGAAGTACACATTTAAAGCGATATGCCCATGTGTAAAATCATATCTGCCTGTTCCTAGTCAGTTATTGATTTATAATATAAAAAAATGTTTCCAATCGAATGTCATGGAGCGGGTTATCCGGCCTGGCTAGAAAAGGGAGGTAAGTTGAGGAGAAGAGGGCAATCCATCAATTTGTTATTATTTTGGGATTTTGTTGTTTGATTAAAGGTAAACAACCGTGATGTATTGCATCATCCGGGACATTGTTTCATTACACCGTATGAACAACTTTCAGATGCGTTACTCAGGCCCTCAAGCCACCCCTGGTCATCCCCCTTGCAACTACTTCATCCTTCCATCTTTGTCCATAAAATACTCCCTCTCCCCAGGACGCTGATAAGTGTTTCAAAACGAGGCTCCCGCATGTGATACTTATTTGTTATATTGGGACGGTGTGGTAGCATATTTTGCCAACCGAAGAATATTTTTACTTTCTCGATGACGGTCGGGCAACTTTATCTTCATTGCTGCCTTTCTCAACTCATTTTCAAAGCTTTCTCCTCAAATTTCTTTTCTTTTCTCCAATCTGTCTCCATCCCAAATTCCCGCAACTTATTTAAGACACTCTGTACATTCGATAAGTACCTAATACACTTTCCACCACCCACAGATATTGCACTGAATCTTCTGTTGGAAGTGACTTCGTGTGCAATGGTGACTTTATTTCCTGGGACTCTATTCTCAATGAATATTTTAAGGTAAGAATCAGACGTACATAAAATAAGTAAACGTGCATATTTTCGCAACCTTAAATGAAGAAATGTAGACACACAATAATACTTATCTTCCTGTACCACTAAAATAAAAGTAGAGTTTGTATATTTAGTTTTTGAAAAAAACAGTTTTATTAGTAAGATATTTTATCGCTACTTTAATTTGGTATATATCATAGATCACAAGAAGCGCTGCTGTTCAGAAAAATTCATTGTTCTTATGCAATAAATAAATTACGTCCAATAACATTTTATTTCACCTTAAAATTCTATGCGGAAAAAAAAACAGAGTTTATAAAATCTCAGCGAGATTAATCGCGCCCCTCGTGAAGTCATTCAATTATTCTCTCAACAGGCCACATCTGTCATGGTGGGTGTCAGCTGTCTGTTGTCCATCGCCTGTCTCGCCTGCTGCTTGCTCTTCTGTCTGCTCAACACCGCCACAGTGCTGAGGATATGCGCCTGGATGCAGCTTCTCTCTGGTAGGTTCCTGGCATAGCTCCCGTGGGGGGGGGGATACATTGGTGTACGTTGGGTCAGACGGGAACAGGTGGGGGTTGGACCCAAGATTAACATATGGGGTTGAAAGGGTCTCGGAGGGTGAATTTGATTTTTAGAAAATATTTTAAATGCTTTAAAACCGATTTGATTGAGATACGAGGAAGGATTGCTTTGATTGGATAGTATGTGAGTTGAATGATAGTATGTGAGTTGAATGATAGTATGTGAGTTGAATGATAGTAAGTGAGTTGAATGATAGTATGTGAGTTGAATGATAGTATGTGAGTTGAATGATAGTATGTGAGTTGAATGATAGTATGTGAGTTGAATGATAGTATGTGAGTTGAATGATATTATGTGAGTTGAATGATAGTATGTGAGTTGAATGATAGTATGTGAGTTGAATGATAGTATGTGAGTTGAATGATAGTATGTGAGTTGAATGATAGTATGTGAGTTGAATGATAGTATGTGAGTTGAATGATAGTATGTGAGTTGAATGATAGTATGTGAGTTGAATGATAGTATGTGAGTTGAATGATATTATGTGAGTGAAATGATAGTATGTGAGTTGAATGATAGTATGTGAGTTGAATGATAGTATGTGAGTTGAATGTTAGTATGTGAGTTGAATGTAAGTATGTGAGTTGAATGATAGTATGTGAGTTGAATGATAGGATGTGAGTTGAATGATAGGATGTGTGTTGAATGATAGTATGTGAGTTGAATGATAGTATGTGAGTTGAATGAAAGTATGTGAGTTGAATGATAGTATGTGAGTTGAATGATGGTATGTGAGTTGAAGGATGGTATGTGAGTTGAATGATAGTGTGTGAGTTGAATGATAGTGTGTGAGTTGAATGATAGTGTGTGAGTTGATGGATAGTATGTGAGTTGAATGATAGTATGTGAGTTGAATTATGGTATGTGAGTTGAATGAAGGTATGTGAGTTGAATGAAGGTATGTGAGTTGAATGATAGTATGTGAGTTGAATGAAAGTATGTGAGTTGAATGATAGTCTGTGAGTTGAATGATAGTATGTGAGTTGAATGATATTATGTGAGTTGAATGAAAGTATGTGAGTTGAATGATAGTATGTGAGTTGAATGAAAGTATGTGAGTTGAATGATATTATGTGAGTTGAATGATATTATGTGAGTTGAATGATAGTATGTGAGTTGAATGATAGTATGTGAGTTGAATGATAGTATGTGAGTTGAATGATAGTATGTGAGTTGAATGAAAGTATGTGAGTTGAATGATAGTATGTGAGTTGAATGATAGTATGTGAGTTGAATGATAGTATGTGAGTTGAATGATAGTATGTGAGTTGAATGATAGTATGTGAGTTGAATGAAAGTATGTGAGTTGAATGATAGTATGTGAGTTGAATGATAGTATGTGAGTTGAATGAAAGTATGTGAGTTGAATGAAAGTATGTGAGTTGAATGATAGTATGTGAGTTGAATGAAGGTATGTGAATTTGAATGATAGTATGTGAGTTGAATGATGGTATGTGAGTTGAATGAAGGTATGTGAGTTGAATGATAGTATGTGAGTTGAATGATAGTATGTGAGTTGAATGATATTATGTGAGTTGAATGAAAGTATGTGAGTTGAATGTAAGTTTGTGAGTTGAATGATAGCATGTGAGTTGAATGATAGCATGTGAGTTGAATGATAGCATGTGAGTTGAATGATAGCATGTGAGTTGAATGATAGCATGTGAGTTGAATGATAGCATGTGAGTTGAATGATAGTATGTGAGTTGAATGAAAGTATGTGAGTTGAATGATAGCATGTGAGTTGAATGATAGCATGTGAGTTGAATGATAGCATGTGAGTTGAATGAAAGTATGTGAGTTGAATGATAGCATGTGAGTTGAATGATAGCATGTGAGTTGAATGATAGTATGTGAGTTGAATGATAGTATGTGAGTCGAATGAAAGTATGTGAGGCTGAAGGGTGTGAACGAAGAAGATAATGGTTTGAAGATGTTTTAAACTTTGTATTGTAAGACGGCCATTTTATAAAAGATAATCTGATGTGTATTTATCTTTTACGAGGTTCCATGATGTTTAAGATGCAGTGGTTTGTTTGAAACCTCCCATCCGCACCCGCCCCCCCCCCTTTTTTTTTCTTCTCATTTTTTAAACTATTTTTAAAATCAAATTTTTCGATACTTTTCTGAAACTGGGGATTTTGCGTAATGTGTTTGTGTAATTGTTAGCTCTATAAATACTGAAGTCGTGTGTTTAAGTTGGGTTCACAGGTTTAAATGTATTTCTTTAATTGCCAGTTTTATATAATATTATTTTCTTTTTTGTGCACATAAGATGAAAAACTTTTTTTTTAACTTTAAAAAAAAATTTAAGACAACATAACTTTTTAAAAATATTTTGGAATCATCATAACTCAAAACATATTGGAAGAACAATGAAGAAAGTTTGTACTGATGATTTTCAGGATATTAGAAAGGTCTTCAAGACAAGATAGCGTTTTTATGTAAACAAATAACTTTGTTTTTAAATGCCTTCATCGTTGGGGGTTATGAACACTAATAAAATACCGTAATTATATAGAATTTAATACAATTATAATTTTTAAAGTCATCTAGAAGAGACACATTTAAAAGCTCTCTTGAGAAAAAATTAAATGATATTAGAAAGATATGTATCGAATTTCAGCTTTTTATTTCTACGGGCAAAAATGATACTCCGTCTACGGCAGCGGATCCCAACCTTTTACGTGTGGCGACCCCCTTTTATATAAGCCATGAGATCCGCGACCCCCCATGCAAGTCATAAGTCATTTTCAATTAAGTTTTTACAAAATTGAGCAAATTTGCATTATAGTGAATATTTTTTAGTCGACAATTGGCGACCCCCATCAAACTCGTTGCGACCCACAAGTTTGGAACCGCTGGTGCACGGTGTTAATAAACACATTAACTACAGAGAAAAACAATAAAAACAACTTAGGATCAAGATTTCATTCAAATATTTTAATTTGTTTTTATCAAACTATCTATCCTTTTAATAACTGCAGATCAATATACATAATTTGCAATCTCTGTCATGTCTGTCCGTGACGCTACTAATTTTAGAAAGCAGCGCACCAAATTACTGCACCAAAAAAGAACTCTTTTGGAACGGCCGCATAAAATTGTTCAATAGGGAAATAAATGAATAAAATAAAAACAAATAAAATAAATGAAAGTTCTGTATTACATTATTTTTTATTCTGATGTGTATATTTTCAAAATAAATAGATTTCAGGTGAAATGTATTTATTTGGAAAACTTCCGTCATTTTTGACGGGTGATACACTAGTATGAATAATAAATTGTATATAGTTATGATAATTTTTCTTTTTTTAAAAAAAAATTATTTTGTTGTTGTTGATTATTTTCCAAAATAATACTCGCTCCCATAATCACACAAACAAAAAACAAACATTTATTTTTTTTTGTTTATTATTATAATTATTATATATCAATCTATAAACAAAGTATATATAAGACAGAATAAATTGCAAGACAAAAAGCATAGTAATTGCTAGTAATAACTAAAATAAAAACACGAGGGTCATGCTAGCGTACCAACAAGTCTCTGTGAAGTTATGGATTTGTTCGCATGGCTTCAGAGTGCCCCTGAGTCCACCCAGCTCTGTGGGTACCTGGCGCTAACAGGGGTTAATAAAGGCGGGTGGGCATTGTGTCACACAATCCTCTAGTAACCGGGGCCTATGAACTCTACTTACCTTGCCAAACTGGCTAGCATGGTCTGCATGTTCTAATGATGTTGGACGCAATAATCTTCAGGATTAAAAAAGCGTCTTTTGTGTTTAAAAAAAATGTGAGCAAATGTTTACAGTGTCAAGGGTTCGATCGAGTCTGGTTACAGTCGGAGCCGTGATGTTTTTGCCACCGCCTGACACAAAAGTTGTATATCGCCTGACACAAAAGTTGTATATCGCCTGACACAAAAGTTGTATATCGCCTGACACAAAAGTTGTATATCGCAGTTGGTGCAGCGTTTCTGTCCTGACCACAAAATCTCTATGTGTAGCTGCATGCCTCAACTTCCATAGCCCCTTTGGTATTTGGTTTAAGCTCTTCACACTATGCAGTGTTTCTGTAGAAAAGTTAGTCTCATGCTGACTCCAACAAGGATACTCTGCTGGAAAGATACTGATGCGAAATACAAATTTTAAATCATGATGAATGTAAACCCAAATTTTTATATCACACGCATAGGGCAGAAGCAGTTGAAAAAAGAGCGAGGAGAAAGGCCAGGCAACACTGCCCCACTGTATTCGTGTGTGTGTCATGCAGAAGAGACTGCCACTTAATGATTGGTCTCATCAGCCACACCAAGAGCTGCAAATGATAAAGATAAATCTATCGTCTTTCGTAGACAGACAGATGCCATACAAACGCATAGTATTAGAGTAGGTGAAATTTACCTTTTAAAAATATCTAGACATTGCATGGCAGCACACGTCTAACGCCAGACAAGTCTTCATATCGGTCACCACTTGCACGCCAAGTTTTGAAGTGACGCTACACTCTGCAGTTATATCTTAGACTGTATCATTTAATAATTTTACTTCAGCTACAGACTCAAAGCTACTTTCGTCGCCATAGCCTTTTACATTTTAGGAAAGAAGACCGTAGTGTATTGCAACATCCCCCCCCCCTTCCAGGGGTTGACTGTTCCTCCACTCCTACAGGCCATAAATAAGTAATGTTCATTGACTCGTTAGTACAAGACTGTCCCACTCCAGGGATATCTAACACTACTGCGCAAGCACGTAAACTCATATTCAGTCTATTTTACACCCTTTTATTTAACTCACACTGTTTGTAGCTTGTATCCTTCAAGTCTTGTAACGTAAAATAAAACCCCTTCTGATAGTCGTAGAGATCTCAAAATTTTACCACAGATAGATCTTGAATGACAATGCATTTTATCAAAATTTCAGATCGATCGAATGTGTCGTAATTAAATTAATGCATTTTTAAACTGTAGTTTATCTCTATATAGATGTGTACAATTTCAAATTTTCCAACGTAAAATTAAACCACTCCTGATGGTCCTAGAGATCTCAAAATTTTACCACAGATAGATTTTGGATGACAATGCATTGTATCAAAATTTCAGATAGATGTAATTAAATTAATGCATTTATTTTTAGTTTATCTCTATATAGCATCTACTAAGTAAATTGAATTGATAAGGTCGAAAAATTGATTGAAAAATTTTTATGCTAAAAAGTATAAAATTAAATACTTTAAATTTTTTTTAAAAAGGACACGCTTTTATTTACATATAGAAAGTGCACTAAAAAGAAGAAAATAAAAATGTTCTATTATTACATGTGAAATCCGTGAACCTATCCACTGCACAGAAAAGCGTGGGGCGCTCATCACATCACGACTCTACAATGCGCTACGATGGTTAATTGATAAAAATGAATTCTACAGTGACGTAATTATCGATCATAATGCACAAATAAATCAGAATGATTTAATTCATGTGCAACAAATAGAACAAGAACCAAATGAAGATCAAGACGTTAGTGCATATAAAGAGATTGGAGATGCTTCGAGATACTACTATCATATTAATTAGAAATATTTATCTATATGCAAAAGAATAGTTGCAAAGAGAAATCAGTTGTGATGGGCGCCCATCACAACTCACTATCATGTACAAGGCTGCGAAACATAAATACAAATTTGTATGAATAAAAGTTTCACAACTTTTATCATATACATGCTACTATCATATTAATTAGAAATATTTATCTATATACAGAAGAATAGTTGCAAAGAGAAATGAGTTGTGATGGGCGCCCCACGCTTTTATGTGCAGTGTTTCACGGATTTCACTGGTAGTAATAGAAAAATTTTAATTTCTTCTGTTTAGTGCACTTTATAGATTTTTTAAAAAGTATTTTATTTATGATTAAAATAAAAGCAGTTTTACAGGATAATTTTTCAAAAAATATATTTGTTTACATTAAATAGTATTTAAAACTCTATTAGAAAATATAACAGTGTGCAGTTTAATGTAAAATTCTTTCGTTAATGATATAGCCTTAATTTTTATCTTGTGCTTACTATGTTTGTTAAGTTGCAACCCAAATCAATTTCTTAATTTTTAAATTTAAAATACTTTAAATCGTTAATCTGCTTCATTCCGTTCACACAATGCTTGAATGCTAGATGATTTAGACTGCGTTCCTTGATTGTAAAAACTTAAACAGTGGCTTATTTAAGTAAAACAACACATTGAAGCCTTAAAAAAGTGTCATTTGTTTGTGTTAGACGGTCATTGTTTAGTGTGGTATATGGCTACTGACCCAAATGAGACGAAAGTGTGTTCTTTGTCATCCTTTTGTTCTCATTGATCAAAAATATACTCCTATGTTTTACTATTTATCGATAAACATCATTTTATGTTTATATCAGGCTTGCTAGTTAAAGAAATTACTCTTGTCATCTTCATTTAAACACATTGTTACTTACAGGGACTTTATTGGGCGTTTCTTGCATCGTCTATCCCGGTGGGTGGGACGACCCCCAGGTCCGCCTTGTATGTGGTCTACAATCTGGCAGCTACAACATTGGCGCGTGCGGCATGCGCTGGGGATACGCCCTGGCCATCGTCCTCATTTTTGACGCGTTCATCCTCTCCATCTTGGCCTTCGTCCTGGCTGCCAAACAGGCAAACTTGTTACCGGAAGTTTACAAAAATGAGAAAGGTAAGAAACTCTATTCAGCCCATAATATATGCTTACAGTTTACATAATAAATATATTTTAAATTTTTACTAATGTTGCTTTAAAAATGTTTTAATACACAAAGTTCAGTTTGTTGTTCAAAAAGAAAGACAAATATACTGGTTATTTTTTAAAATGTAAGTACATGTACTATCAATAGGAGTTGGGTAAGGGGGGGTAGCAGAGGCTTAATAAAAAGCGCAGGTTGCCACCAGATTAAATAGCCACCCGAACGGATTTCCACCCGATCAGGTTGGAGGCAAAGCTATCAGACTCGTATACAGCCCACTAGGTAGCCTGCATGGGATAACATCATGGGTGTTGTCGCTGGAAGGGAACCTTTACTCCGATGAGGCCACTGTGCATAGCACTGACAAAGGGTCATATTCTATTAAATATTTATTTATTATTTATTAGCTAGTTGGTCAGATTAGTCTTTTCTGTGACCTATATGCCCGGGAATAGAGAGGTAAAAAATCAGCTGTGATGGTTGAAGCCTACATCACTTTTAGCCTTTAGCCTAAATCTTTATTTTTATTTTTTTAAAATTCAACTGGCGCACTGCGAGGATAACCCAATTACAAAGAAGAATCGACGTAGCTCCAGTATCATTACAGATAAGATCAAGTTATGCAGGCGGTATTCATTGCAAATAAGATCAAGACAAACAGCAAATGTCAACGTGGGGTTTTCAAGCGTGGAGTGGAATCGCGTGCATTTCAAGTTGTCAATTGTTATTTACATTAAAATCTGCCTCACCTTAAAATTGAAGAAGTTTACTTGGGGCTCGAGGATTAGAAATAACCGGAGAGCATTGTCTCGCGTCATTACATCAAAGAGGGCGAGTGATGATCGTCGTGTTATTTGTTACAGTGTTTCCAATGGCAACCATTGATTTGATTATTTAATTGTATTATCTGTACTCTTATCTTACCCTTTCAGAGCCCATCAAGGATTAGGTAATCTATGGCTCCATGATTATATCCAGAGTATTTTAGTCATGTTGTTCACACGGAGTGTTATTGGTCACCTCAACAGTGTGTAGCGCTATGTAGATAGAACTCACTGCACGCATTTAGTTTCGGAGTGATAGAGTGTGAACTTCTCCCTCAATTCTTTATACGAATAACAAATAATAATTTTTACTGAATGTTTCATGTATACCACCACTATGTGCAGTAGCTTACACTTTATTGCCATCGTATTGATCTTAACAATAAAAAAATATCTATATATGTTTTACGTTTCAAAAATAAGAAATAGAGAGAAAAAAATACTAACTGGAATGCATGTTCTTAAATATGTTTCTAATATATGGACGAGAATTCTCAAATCTTAAATATACTTTGATACAAGTCAAAGTTGTTATTACTTTCACCCAAAGAGTAACCGGCTTTCATCATATTTAACGGGCACACGTGCATTACTTTAATAAAGCTGATATTTACCTTGACTGTTAAGTACCTTAATTGTGAAATCTGGACAAAAATGTGTGTTGCTGTTTAATATTGCAATAAAAATTGCCGAACGTACTTTGAAAGAAAAAAAAAGATTTTTTTCTACGATCGAGAACTTCCATATTTCCTCAAACTAATGTAGTAGCAGCATTAAATTTAACAAGTGCTTTAACTTAGTTTTTGCTCAATATTAACATAATAATCAACTATATATTTATAAATTTAAGAATTCATTTTAAGTTTAGGAAAGTATGTTGGTTGCTACATGAAAAAGGGCTACAGTTTGTGTTTGTATATATTATTATTTTTTTTTAATTATTTTTTTTTGTACAACGTAACAAAACCACTAAACAACTATTATTGGCGAATCACGTCAGCTTTCTTTACAAGAACTAGAAACAACACGACTTTCCCTACGATATCAAGCTAAATCCATACCATTAACATAAAAATTGGTAGTCTATATATTTTCATTACACGTATTATGTCCTTATGTTCGTTTAGGAATAGGATGTGCAAACTGAAATGTCATGAAAAACTAATAAGCCGGGTACCGCACCACAGACTGTTAACATTTCTCATCATTGTGGAGTTGTTATTTGTTGTGTTAGAAACCTAATAGAGCACAAAGCACATTATTTCATCTGCTTCCACAATATGCACTTCTAGTACAGTGGTTCTCATTCTGTTAGAGTAAAGCAATTTTGTAATTATTTTGTGTTCTTCTTTTTGGTTTCGTATCTTATTTTGATTACTCGTTAAATTCAAAGGTTTTAAAAATAAACTTCATTTAAATTTGCATTTTCCGCAAACATAACATGAGAACCATCGCCCTAGAAGTCAGTGCCCATATATGTATTTGTTTTGGTTGGTGAGCAACATTAACTGACTCTATGATATTAGCACTACTGTCATCTAACGTGTTCTCAAACCCAGCCTCCTCTGTTTTAATCTGCAAACTCCTCTCACACATACCAACCGCCACTTTCTGCCAACAACCTTAACCTCTCTCTCTTTCCTCCCTCCTCTCCCGACTTCCAACTTCAACGCACCACCGTTCGATCTCCACTATTATTCCCCCTCCCAGCCATCACTCACCCCCACCCCTTCCCCGAAACTACCCCCCTTCTTTCCCCCTCCCACTCCAAGCACCCGTTTCGCGCCATGCTGTGACAGCGACAGCATCATTGTCGCACTAAATGTTCAAGACCCCTTTCGGACGTCATCAAATATTGATGCGATACTCGGCTCTTGCTTGACGTGGTGAAGATCAAACGTGAATTGTACTCACGGTCCAGTTAGGTCGCGTTTTTTAAATTTATTTTTATTGTTGTTTTGTGTGTATGTGTGTGTGTGTGTACTTCTTCCATTTACCATCGTTCTTAAAGTGATTGACACTTTAAAATGTGTTATACGTCTTTGGCTCATAGGTCTGAACTTTATAGGATATAACAAATAAGGTCAGACTTCTTGGAGTGAAAAGACGCGTGTTTTTTAAAAATTTAATTTATGAAAATAAAGTTTGTAAACAATTTTGAATTTTAAACCTCTCTTTAAAATAACCATATTCTAATACATGATAATTACGCAGACATACAATTAGTTTTTATTCTTCATCTAAGAGGACTCTATTCCTGAATAAAGGATGCCTTAAACCACGAGTCATCGTTCCTTCCCAGTGCTCGTTCTTGTTTCCCCCCAAACCTTATGACACTGAACACAATTTTTTTTTAGCCTGCGTGACACCTTAATGGCAAATGATGGCGGTATTGAAAGTTTAACCAGAATCCATAAAAACACGTCGAGAGATGAAATTTGTGGGGTCACTGGGGTGAAGAATGATCTTTAGATGGCAAACCTTGTTAGGTGTCGGCCAAGTTCATACGCTCCACCGAGATAACTGCGTAAAAAAAAAGCCGCTAAACATTATCGGAACGTGAAAGGACGTGTGATTCAACACTATGGAAATACATTTCCTAAGGGTGTGAAGAACCTTGCCGATTTTGAAAAAGAAAATGCGCTTTTGATAACAAATAAAAAAAAGTGTTTAATAAATTCACTCAAGGCTGTTGCATTTTTTGTATTATTAAACTCATGGGATCATTCATGGGGCGATTTGCAGCAAGTCTCGTGAAGGTGTGCGCATGACCAAGAACCTGTGCGATAGTTCCTGCCTTGAAAGTGGGTGACGCCACCATCAATCAAACACGTTATATCGCGTTGCTCAGCGTCTCCGGTCATCCATTCCGTGAGAGATAGAGAGCAGACCAGCGGTTCCCAACATTTTTTAAACATGCGGACCCTTTGTTAAAATTAAATTGTCCCCGTGATATATCCTACGAGTTGTAGGAGTTCCCAGAACGGCTGCGTGGCCCACAGATGACGTGCTTTTTTTTGTAGGAGTACATTTTGAGGACCGTCTGTAGTAAAACAATCACCGACACGCATGTATCGCTACTGGAAGACAAGGGGCGGCAAATTCTGATAGCGGTGGCATAACAAACAAATTGAATTAGTGCTCTCCCCGAGGTAGTGTCCCCTGTCATCCGGGTACTCTGTGTAATAGGATTGAGCCCGGCCACCCACCCCCACCCCCACCCCTAGCCCAAGCCCGTATTTTGTTAACACTCACAGACTGGAAAACATCAATGTGAGTGAGATATGTTGCCCAGTTCCCCGTTGTTACCTTCTCCTGCCTCCATTCATACTCCTGCACTTATGTCCTCTCATACTCCAGCCTTCTTAAACTCAAGCCCTATCCCCTACTCGATTCAAAAGAGTAAGAAACAACGCTTTTGTGTTTAACTATTTCTAACCATCTTCAAAATTACATGTTCAGAAGTGTAAGTATCAATCTTCATAATTTATTTTAACACTGTGTCATGTATAAGTCATACCCACTTTCCTTTCAACTAATTCATCGATAAAAAGTTTGCAATGTAAAGTGTTATTGAGTTGTTTTTATTTTTAGACAAAATACGTTGTTTTTTTTTAAAAATAATTCTTCTGCTTACATGCTATGAGATAACAGCCACAAGCTCTGATAAGAAATTTATTTAAAATTATTATTATTAGAGTTTGTATTCACGGCGTTCACTAGGTAACTTCTCTCTCACTTTATTCAATGGTATCATTTTAAAATCATTATTTAACCCTGCTTTCTTCTATTTGAACATTCAACCTCTTTATCACCAGTATCACCAGTTATATATGTATTATTGATCTCTTCGTTCATCTCGCTTTTTTATACCCCCCCCCCACTCTACCAAACCAGGCAAGACGTTGTACTACCTACCAGACTTGAGGAGCCCACATCCACCACCAGAAGAAGACCACTACACCGATTATTACATGTCACAAATCTCCACCACAACAACCTCGAGACCCGACCGTCACCATAGCAACGCATTCTACATGGGCTAGCGATTATTAAAGGGGTTTATTTCCACTACTAGGCCACATAAACGCACATCGAAGATTGGGAAACATTTTTTGTTAGTCATTCATCTTTGAAACACAATACAAGCTTCAACTGCTAATTAATTGTAATTTTTTTTTAGATAAGGATTTTTATTCTCTTTTAGCAGAAATATCTGTTATTTGAAGAATTTTTTTCCCGATGTCTCCTCTGAGGAGTGAACGTAGTGGGGGAACAAACGCTGATAATTTCAATTATAAAGATTACACGACGTATTGTTATTGTGTTGTTCACTTATTTACAGTACGTAAACTGTACAGATATCCCATTTCTCAGAGTTTAGTTTAAGATTTAACAGCTTTTCATCCGATCCACATATGGAAGGAAATGTAAACTTGGCATATCATTTAAATTAAACCAATAGAACTAGGTCTCCAAGAAAGGATGCTATTCGTCGATCAAAATGTACACTAGATACATCATTAAAATATTACGATATTAAATCTCTAGCCAGCTCTGGGATTCATATAGAATATAGATTATCCAAAAATAATTCCCCATCTTATCTTTATACCAATTTTTCTGTTCATAAATATATGTAAAGATATATTTACCCTTCAATGTCTTAACGACGGGTGTAAATATTAAGGCGGAGTGACGTAGACAAATATTCAATAACTCAATGAAATTATAAATTTTTGTTGTTGTACTTTAAGTGATTAATAATGATGTATACATTTTTAAATTTTAAAAAAATAAACTTTAAAAAAAAACACAAAAAACTTTAGTTGATCTTTTGAATTTCGGTTTTACTGTTCACGGTGTTGTTAGATGTGTTTGATTGGTTTTGTTTGAATGTATTTGCCTCGTATGTCTTCTAAATTTATATGTTAGGGTGTCTATTTTCTAAAAAATAAGACATTTTCTAATAACTTTGAAAATCTTCTAATAATTTTGGTACATGTGCTAATGAATTTCCAGCTCCTTTATCTAACTTCCGCTCTACTTTCGAATCGTTTACGGGCTTTGGAATGAAGATTCAAAGAATTTGTGCCCCCCAACCCCAAAATAAAAATTAAAAAAAATTAGCATCTGAATGCGTCTATTTGGAATGTTTGCATAAAATCCCTCACCCCACCCTTAAAGGTCGATCGGCAGCTACCAATGCTTAAGTAGTGCACGCCACAGAGGTTTCCATACCCCAATACATCATAGTAATACACAAGTGAATAAGATGACATTATTTTTGTAATGGATTTAAAAAAGATCCGCCTTTTATTTGTTGTTAAAACAAAATTCTTACTACTTTTTGTGTGTGTAACAAAAGAGTTACCTAAAGCATCAGCGGCATAAATAACATAGTAACTAACAAATGTTTTACAAAGTTCTCATATTTATGTGTGTGTATATCACAAGGTTCCGTCGTTAAAAAACAATTTACATTCAACATACAAATAAATTGCTATACACATATATTTACAAGCCTACTATGTTGTTTGTTCTACGTGAGCCATTCTATGAGTTACAGTTACAGATAAGATCACAAGGTTACTCAGGTAAGTAAACCCTCTCCAAAAACATGAGAGAAAACTTCAGAAAACCTATGGTAGCACGCGTTTTATTTCTACAAAAGGAGATCTGTTGAAATACGATAATAATTAAATTTAAACAAAAGCATATTTTATGTTATTTAAAAAATAAAAAATATTTTAATGCAATTGCTACATTAAAAAACATTTAGACTCTTTCAACATTATTACACAAAATTTTCTGATGCAATCTACGACTTAAGATATGTCAAATTATAAATTAATAATTCATTAAACTCAAACATAAATTGAAGATGTCTGGATTAATTCCTTCACATTCAATTTATAAAATGATTACATTAAAAACGATACATAACTACCAACCCATTTGTTTCTACAACATTTCTCATCTAAATGAAAGAACATGATTGAAATAAAGCCTATGTACAATCCGAAAAATAATATTTTGATCTCTCTCCACTCGCTATAAGGTTAAATATGTAAGATTGACACATGAACTACCCAAACATTAACACAAGCATTTCAAAAAAGGTACATAACAAAGATTTATAAACAAAAAAAATAACACCTAAAGTCATCTTCGATGACAACGGAAACTCATTAACGATTGCTTGTCAATAACATTGAGATTAGAGCCATTTAAGTTAATATTGGAGTTTTTTTCGACATCTTTACTTTACTGTTATTAGAATAGCTTCTTCCAATCAAGTTTTATCTAAACCACCATCTCACGTGGAAGCTTTTTGGTGTGTTTTTTTTTATCCGTTAAGTTAATGTTACATTCGAAATGACCATCGGGTAACTGAGCTGATTCTTCGCCTCTCCGTGTGGTTTACGTTATGCATTTTTAGTCACATAACATTGGCTCTAAATTCTATTCTACATAAGTGGGAAACCAACCGATTACATTGTTTCCAGTTATCATCAGTTCCAAAACGTGTTTATCAATATCCCATATTAGATTTATTTCTGATTTTAGTCATACATTTCTTTCATTTTTGTTAAATTAAAATGAAGTGTTGGGGTCAAGTATTTTAATAGTATTTTGATACACATTTATCAGTTATAAACTAAAAAAAAAGTTTTAAATTAAAAATAAAAATCCATTTTTTCTTCATTACTGAGGTTATTCGTGATCTTGTCATCTAGTAAAATTACTTTACAAAATTCCTTTCAAAATACAAATATTCAATCAAATTTTTGAGATATGTTTATTTTTATAATAAGCATCTATGTTGATGAGTATTTTATAAATTATTTCCCTTGTTTTTATTTCTATTCACCGAATCTTTATACTTTGTAGTAAATAATACTTGTGTTAAAATGATTGTCTTACAAAGATAAATATTGATTTACAAAAAACTAATGCTTTTAGCACCCCTCACCAATGCTGGTTTAAGGACTTCTCAAAATACCGAATCACGCACGGGTATTCAGCTAGTTCAATACACAAATGAAGTACTAAAAAGCATGGCTCTACTTTCTACCATAACTACTAATCTCGAAGGGCAAAATCTATTTCATATTGCTATAAAAGCGATTTCAAGCCTCATTAAATCTACTGCAATATGTCGAGCACAACATTTGCCTCACACACACACACCCACACACACATACACACACAAGAGTATAATATATTCTCTAATAAAACTAGACGTGTTAAATATCGAAGAGAAGAAACATGCCATGATTTATGTGCATTATTAATTTTTTGTCAGCCTTCTTACATTCGTTCATGTATCTGAGAAATTTCTTTTTGCAGGTTACATAATGGTGTAATATCTCCCGACGGTTGAAAAGCAATATCGCGTCAAAATGAGCCATATTTCATGCTGGGACTCGCCGTAGTTTTAAGGCCATTTCTTCATATTAATTATGCAAGGGGAAAGGGAGCTTTAAGAAAAACAACAACATTTTGTCAATTTATGGACCGATTGCGCTCCATTTCACGTCACGTCGGTAAAGCGCTGGAAATAACTCCAGCTTGAGATGACTGTGTAGTTGAGGTCAGAGGCATTCCTAAAGTGCTCCGTGATAAAGTGTGGGAGAGGGGAGTGGGGGGACTAAGAAAAAATTTGAGTGAGAGAGCCGACTGGAAATGAGAGAGTGTAGGAAAGCGAGTTAGAAAGAGAGACGTGAAGACAGGCAGAGAGAGTGGGCGGAAAGTTTTTTTTTAAATTGAGAGAGAGATGGGGAAAGGAGAAAGAAAAGTGAGAGAGCGAGTAAGAAAGATCACGTGCTTTGTATAGTTAGAGGGAGAAAGAGAGAGAAAGATAGTAGAAGCGCACATGTGAAAGGGATGGGACATGAAAAAAAAACTTTGAGGACAGCGTGAAAGCGTAGAATGAAGTTGGAAAGGAATGGACCAGCCAGCAAAGGGACACTAAATACTATTTCCACAACCAGCCCCCCCGACCCCCCACCACCGCCCCTACTTTTCAGGGCCATGCGTCACACTCTTGGTTCGCAGATACTGTTTCTACAAGGGGCGTGGAAAGCTAAAGCATGTTTGAAGGGGAACATTATAACATTCTATCTTATTGATCCTATTCGGGAACAACGCCCAATGCCCAAAACTGAAGTTTCTAACAACAAAACAAAACCATCAATTCGGTTTAGAAACAAAGAATAACACCAGGTCGTAATGTTAGTTGCCTTGAAACACACCATGAAATAGTCTGTTTTATGCTTTAACTTCTTTCAATTTTCAGTGATGGTGAATGATTCCTCAAGGGATGGTAGTTTATTTTATCATTCGTTGTTGCTTTGCTTCTTTCTTTTTTTATGTTAACGCCCCCTTCCCGCCCCAAGAATTGTTTTTCTTCCGGGGGACTCAAACTATCTTTCACCTATAGACACTTGAAGTTGAAGTCCCTTCCCGATCTCAAGCAGTCAATTTGTTATCATAATTAAGCTAAGCATTTGACAAAGTTCACCACCTTAGTTTACTTAAAAAACTTAACTACTTTGGAATCTCAGGTTCCTTACATCACTGGATCCAAGACTTCCTTTTGGGCAGGGAGCAAACTGTAATAATTAATGGATCTAAATCTGCACCAATAAAGGTTAACTCAGGAGTTCCACAAGGAACTGTGCTAGGTCCCTTACTGTTTTTAATTTATATAAATGATTTACCCAACAACATCTCAACAGGTACAAAAGTTAGGCTATTTGCTGATGATTGTATAATCTATAGAACAATTAAATCAGAACAAGATAGCAAAATTTTACAAAAAGACTTAGATGAATTGATAAAATGGGAAACTAACTGGAGTATGTCTTTCCATCCAGAAAAGTGTCAACTGTTAAGAGTAACAAAGAAAAAGAAACAAATAAATTCAAAATATTACATTCATGGAAAAGAACTGACCCAAACTAAAGATGCAAAATACTTAGGAGTCTTAATAAATGAGAAACTATATCATGGAATCCCCATGTCAATGAAGTTATTAAAAAATCAAACAAAACCTTAGGCTTTATAAAAAGGAACTTTAACAAATGTAATAGAGATATAAAACTAAAATGCTACCTCACTTTGGTGAGACCTGCACTAGAATATGCATCTTCTGTATGGGACCCATCCACCAAAGAAAACATTGATAAACTAGAACAAATTCAAAAAAGAGCTGCCAGATTCATTACTTAAGAATATTCGAAACTGACAAGAGTAACACCATTAGTTAAATCATTAAACCTTGAAACACTAGAGGATAGAAGAACCAAGAGCAAAGTAGTAATCATACATAAAGCAATTAATTCTAATTTAGAAATACAACACAAAGATAACTTAATACAACCCTCAGATAGACATAAGGATAAAAACACCTTTCTTATTCCGTATGCAAGAACAAACACATACAAGTTTTCCTTCTTCCCGTCCGGAATTCGGGCGTGGAATGGGATTCCTGAAGAATCCAGGAAAACCAACACTTTATCAACATTTAAATCTCTAATAAAAATGCAGGACTAAACACAAACCATAGATAAGCGTAGGACGCAATAATCTTCTGTATAGAAGGAGCGTCTGTAAACAGATAAGATAAGATAAGCGCAGTGCTGGATTTACATATTTGCTAAACAAGCTATAGCTTAGGGCCCCCGCATTCTTGGGGACCCCACGGAATTTTTTTTTCATATTTAGCACTGACATAGAAAATCTTGACTTCAAAGGGCCCCTATATCTCAAATAGCTTAGGGCCCCATCAAGTCTAAATACGGCCCTGGCTATGCGCCAAATACGAAAAACAATCAAGAGCTCCCTTTTAAAACTACATAAAATATTTGGAGACTCTTTCGACCAGTTAAAATACCCAACTGATTTTCAGCGAACTTTTAACCTCGACAGTCTAAATACGAAAGTGCGTGACTGAGTCGATTATATGAGTGTCGGTTATCGGCCCTTACCAGAGCACTATAGCTATTTTCTTGCAGTGGTGACTTCTCATTTGTCTCAGGTGCTGTGGGGAATATTGCTTAATAGGATCTTGCTTAGTATATATATATATATATATATATATATATATATATATATATATATATATATATATATATATATATATATATATATATATATATATATATATATAAGAGAGAGAAGGGGGGGGGGAAGAGAGAGAGAGTAAAGTGATGGTTTCAAGGTTAAAACAAAGTAAATCACAATAAGTAGTGGGGGAAAACTGGTCGTTAAAATTACATATGCTATGGAAACTATTCCGACCGCCCTTTTCTATATATTTAACAAATATCACGAATTTTCTAAGAATTAACATTTTTTAACAACAAAAAAAGTGTACATATAAAAAATGATTATTAGCATTTTTTTTTGTCCTCCTAATCCAAAGCACAGATTGGTGAAACAGTTCCTTGCAGTCGATGATAGAGAAAGAAAGAAGAAACGTAAACAAAATAATAATATAAAAATCGCTTCCTACACCACGTGAGTGTCAAAGACTACGGCTACGTCTTTTTGTTGATGTCCGCCTCAGCGTGCAGGTGAAAGTGCGCCCTGTGGTGGGTCTCGTACACGCACGTGGGGTACATCATGAGCGGGGACAGCGTGGTGGACGACGCGGGGTCGTCGACGCCTTTGACGCCCTGGTCGGTGGCGTTGAACTCCGTCGTCGGCTCCCTGTCCCAGAGGTTGTCCTCGCCCCGGTCGTCGCCTGCGCTCGGCCCCGTCCCGGGGATGGCCCCTAGTCATAACGGCGGGGGCAGCTCCTTCAGGTTGCCGTATCGGATGCCGGGGACGAGGTAGTTGGAGTAGTTCCCGTCGATGACGTCGCGGCCCTGCTGGCGGATCTTCCAGCACGCCCGGGTGGCGTTCAGCGCCAGATTGCGGCGGAGCGTGACGAAGGCGATTGTTCTGCGGCTGGGGTTGCCGTTGATGAGGAGCCTGGCCTTCATTCGGCCGTTCCTGTAGGTGATCTTCTCCAGGGAGACGTTCTTGAAGAGGAACTGGCCTGTGGGGATGAATGGTAGAAATAGAGGACGTAGCAAAGTTACGTCGTTGGTTCATCCAAGCTGTCAGTAACGCATGAAACATTGAATTGTTGTTTTTTATGCCTGTTTTCAAATTTTTAATGAAATTTTAAAAAATTCTAATTTGCATGTAAGTACTAGAATGTAATTTTTACTTTTAGATCTGCAAATTTCACAAATTTGACCTCTTCCTCTTTTTGTGTGTTGGTGTGTGTATTTTGAAATAATGAATAATTTCTTAAATTTACAATCAATTCTAGCTGTATTTGTTCTAGATCTAAAGAAAAAGTAAATTCGTTTCTCCACGTTAATCAAGAACACAAACTGCAATTATATCAAAATTCTTTATCTCAAGTTAGGGAATGCTATTTCTTAAATAGTATATAAATTGTCTTTGACCTCTTAAATATTTTACAATTAATAATGATTATTTCTCTAAGATAGTTAGTTTATTTCAGACAAAATAGCCTACCCAGAAGTCCATGTGTCATGTTGGACAAATCCCTTGCGTCCGTGATGTACAGGCCCAAAAATATCGTCTGCTCCTTTTTCTTGTCCCCTTCAGATAAACTGTTCTCATCCAGTGTGTAGTCCTCATCGACATCTCTCTGCTTTCGACCGGAAGGGCTCTCGTGACGCTTCCGTTGTGAATGAACATGTCGGCGGCGCTGTTGATTCTTCGGCGCGTCATCGGCGAGGCTTTCAGGAGGGCTGTCGGTTTCAACACGCCGCTGTATCGGGGTGTCAGATAATTGATTTTTGTTTCGCATGAAATGCCACTTCCGGTCTTGGACGATGACCTCTTCCCGTCTTTCTTGGTTTTTCTCATTATTGAACTCCTCCTCGTTTGCCCCAGTGTCACCACCGACGTCCACTCCTCCCTGGGTTGCCTCCGCTTCTGAGGTCGCCTCCCTTCTCTTTCGACCGTGTCCGTCGACCTCGATGATCAGGTTCCTCACGAAGGTCTGGTCCTCGTTGATCCCGAGTGATTTCTGTAGGAACAGCCCTCGGCGTCTCTTCGAAGACATCACCCTGTTGACGATAGAGCCGCGCTCTTCGAACCCGATCACGGGCATCAGGTCTGCACGAGCGAAGCCCTCGTTCACCCCCAAGAACCCCCCTCGCGGCTCGCCGGGGTTTCCGATGTTTTCTTCACTCGCGTTTTCTCGGCCAGGGGCGAGACGAACGCTCCTCGAATCCTCGCTGTCGACCTCCTCGTAGTCGATCTCGTCCATGGGCGTGACCACGTGACGCCTGATGACCAGGGTGATGTTGCGCCTCCGAAAGGTGACCGCCAGCATGTCCTCACCGATGCCCACGCGATGACCTTGGTTGGGCAGGAGGGTGATGTCTCCCCATTCCTGCTTGACGTCGTTGACCATGATGTAGCGCTGCTTGGCGATGACGCGGAAACTCCCCTGTGAGATCATGATGGCGCCGAGGTAGGTTTTGTTGGAGAGGTCGTCGTGGAAGATCCGGGCGTTGACGATGATACCTGGGGGAGAGATGTGTTGTGGAGGGTGGGGATGGAAGGGGATCTTATGATAAACCTCATAACTGGATTCTCTTTTTTTTTAAATGTTGAACTATTAACTTCTGCTTTGTGAATTGTATCTACAATCCAGGGAAATATTTAGTACATATTACCATGAAGATTCCGCTACCGAGATCTGAACCCAACAATTATTTTCGCTATGTAAACTTACTGCTACCATCCTACCAAAAGCTTTGATTGATTGCTTCTATCATATACCTAACACCTGGATTGGTTGCTACCATAATATACAAAGTTTTGATTGCCTTACTTCTATGTTTCCATGTTCTGTACCTGTTGCTATCGTAAAATTAAATTTGCACGTTCTTGCCGAAAAAAAACCTACTTGATCTTATTAATCGTTAAAGGAGCCACATACATGCTCAAAGACATGAATAAATGTGATGGTATTAAAATAATAGTCGGTTTAAAATAACTTTCAATATACCGTATTCTTTTCTGTTTTCTCCAAGGTGTGAGAGACAGCTGTTTTTAAAAAGTTTTATGCTGTTATATGTCACCAATATCATGCCTCTATCATACCAACTTCCCCCCTCCCCCGCAGAGCGAATGAATATAAAATAGTCAATATTAAGGAGTAGTTTCCTATTGGGGGGGGGGCTTGAAAAGTTTCATTTAACTTGTTTTAAACTTTAAACATTTAATTTCTGAAATTAAACTGCGCGCCCTTTTTCCTATTTTCCTTTTTCCTCACAATGGTTGGTGCTGTTGCGTCCACTCCATTCCATCTCGCCTCTGCATGCACTCTTGGCCCCACGCTCTGTTTTCCCGACTTACCCGTCGCTGGGTCCTGCAGCAGTCTAATCACCTGATTGACCTCCCCATCAATGTGGAAGCACAGCGGCTTCTCTATTCCCTTCACGCCAACCAAGAACTCCGGGTCGTTGTCTGGGAACACAAAAATGCAGTTTGCAACATCTAGTACATTTTTAAAAAAAAATTCAAATCAATCAAAGATTGTTGACGTTAAGTAGATCTACATAAACTTGAAAAAAAGGTGAGTGTAACATTCATCCTGCCTAATTCATTAGTTTTTTTCATCTTTAAATTTGTCTTATGTCTCGTAGATTCCATCGGGATTAGTGAGATTAGTAGGGCGCTACGTCACTCACATCCATGAAAATATTAATAAATCCTAAACTAAAGAATACCACGATTATGTTACCAATTAATACAGATGACATTAATGAACAATCCTAATCTCGAACACTAACAGACTTCCCAGTGGCCTAGAAGTTGTAATCATTATCGTGCTGCGATTTTACAAAACCTCAGCGAGAGCCCTGGTCTATGACTTACTCAACATACAGATTTAACTTACCGACGATTTCAACACTGTGGTTGCTACCCTATAAAAGAGTCAAATAAAAGAAATCAGATTTCAAATTTTGTGTGTGCATAGTTTATCATCTTTAATTAGTAGTCTATGAGAAATAATTACTATTGTAAATTACTTACATTGTAGTAATAGATGTAACAGGATCTCAGGTAGCTAATTGTATAAGGGAATAAATAAATTGATGTGAGGCTACACCGGACCAAGGAAACAATATTTAATCCCTTTCCAATTTTCACGCCACCCCTAGAGCGTGGAATTTCTCAGCATATTCAATATATATCAAATATTGATTTTTTTGTTACAATGAAATTCATATTTTTATGAGTTCATTTAATATAAAATAGCTTTGAACATTCAACGGTTTTATAATTATAGAACTTTTCTTAACACAGTTTGTTTATCGAGTTTTTGGACGTCGACTGTGTTTACATACGAAATGAAAAGAGTTGAAGGCATAAAAATACATGGGGAGGCGAGTTAGAGGTCAGATACACCGAGAAAGAGATACTATTTTTTACACAGTGTTTGTTTCCTAAAATAATGAAGACATACGTCATTGGAAGGAAGGCACATGTCTGAGATGAAATAAGTATTCTCATAGACGGCAGAAGCCACAAAAAGACAGTAATCACAAGCAAGCACATTAAGATTTCAGGGATTGTTGAAATTAATTTTTGGACATATTTTCAATTTCTTATAGCATTTCCTTGTGTATTTTTTAAATCCCTTCTATAGTTTTCTTAGAAATGAATGGGATGTTGTTATTTGCTACTAATTTTTAAAAGAAATTTTAAGCAAGAAATCCCAATATAAAAATATTATTTAACAGGTCACACCTTTAAAAAAATTAATTATAAAAAAAAGTTTAAACTTTTCTTAAGACATTAGTTTGAAATAGCCACGTCCACAATCTCACTCAACTCTAATGTTTTTAGTGCGTCACTCGTCTAGATTGTGATTCCCAGTGATCTCAATTCATGAGTCACTGATTCATAAATTAAAAATTTATTTAACATTAGTTGTTGTTTTTTAATTAGATTATTTAATAATTCCGGTAATGTGCTTACCAGGAAATAATTTGATTTTTTAAAGAAAATAAAAATTAAACTAGATTCAGAGATCATCCTCCGAAAAATATTCTACTTTAATTTGGAACTGTCCAATAAACCACGGAGCCCACACGATGTAACCTGAGAACCCTGAGTACACACAGCCACTTGTCAAAAAACTTTAAGGCAACGTTAATCTGAGTGTAAACAGAAACCTCTCACCTTCGTCATGCTCTCGATCTCCTCCCTTACTCCTTCGTTCTCTCCCCTGGCCATGTGGACGCTAATCACTGCAGCCAGTGCCAAGCAGATGCTGAAGTTTCCAGAAATCTTGGCCATTATTATTTTTATTTTATTTTTGCCAGCTGGCCACGAATAAATAAGATTTATTTTTATTTTTTGAACACAGTTTTCAAGTTTCCTCAAGCCGTTGGGCCACAACTTTGTAAGTTAATAAGTTCCAGTCACTTTTTAAAAAACATGGTCAAGATTTCCCAAGTGTACAAATGATTCTTTGAAAAATTGGATCCCCTCTTTAAGTCTATTCGTTGAAATCATCAGAGTTCAATGTTTGAAAAATATAAAGCGAAAATGTAATACACTTGTTTTTACTCTTCTTTTTTTAAGGCTCCATTATTTAGCCAAGTCGAATAAGCAAAAGATAATTCTATGAACGGGTAAAGAAAACTAACTATGTTATTGCTTGTGATCTACAAAAGAACAAAATAAAACAATTGATAACACGAGTCAGCTTTATTGTATCTGTGGTGTGAATGATATAAAACTGAAAACAAGTAAACGGCGGTACTCACTGGAAGAAGCCCCCCTCCCCCCCCCCACCGCCACCACTTTCTCTGTCCCGTCTCGACACACCGTCACACATCCCCACATTCACCAACCAGCTAGCCAACCTTGGCAACCACGTCGCGACGTTAGGGACACCCGCCAATAAGGGAAGCAGTTGTGTACGCTGGACGCGCTCAATAGTTGTCTCCCACCATGTGATCTTTTCTCTCTTAAACAGGGCAATCTGCTGCGTAGAGTGTTTTCAACAAACTGTGAAAGGGTTATTGTCTGTTAAATCTGTTTCTATAAAAATCCAAATACAAAGACATTGTGGGATCTCTATCAAGTTACATTTTTGTGTATGAAGAATATGAAATAAAATTATTTTAAAACCATTTTAATCTGTTTCTTTCTAACGCCAAGAACTATAATAAAATCTTAACCGAAAGACTGCACCGCATACAAACATTCTGCAGCACATACGGCCTTCTGCTGAACTCCTAACTTACATCACCTTGGGACCACTTTTTAAAATACATAATAGGCAGTCCAAGAAGATTGCGCCTAGACTCTCAACGGGGGAAACAAGCATTGGTGAAAGCATTATTCCAATGCAGGTCAACACTACTCTCACGTTATCGGGATATTGTGGTGATGAGGTCGGAGCCAGAGTAATGTCATCCCAACCAAGAGTCAAAGTACATTGGAAATATCCTTGCTAACAACGGATGTGTTGGCTCAGAAGTGATCTGACGAAAGCAGAGTTATGGAACTTTCATCTCCATTATGTATGTGTAAATTTGAATAAAATATAATATGCTAATAGCAAGGCATACACTCAATGCATTATCCGTGACGTTGTCAAATATCTGACTTCCCGAACAATTTTACTCAGATTTTTTAGAAAATTACACAAATATGATTTAGATCAGTGCTTCTCAAACTTTTTGGAATGGCGGACCGGCAGCAATTTTTTCGAATTTTTTTAAGTAGCATCGATATGTAATTTATTTTATTTTATTGTTTCATTTTATGTGCTTATTGCCGAAAAATTGACATATTCTACAGTGATAGTAGTAATGGTTGCAAATGGAAGATTACAATTATATTTTTCTGTCCTTTCTTGATAACTTCTGCGGACCGGTGGTGGGTGGTCCACGGACCGGCACCGGTCCGTGGACCACCATATTGAAAAGCACTGATTTAGATGAAGTAAGGAAAGAGCTACTCCAACAGTTTAAGCCAAAATAGCAACAAGAATCATTGCATTTTTCTTTTTAACTTGCTAGCGAGTCTTTTGACGCCGTGGTTTGGAAGAAAGTCTTGTTTTAAATTATCGTTCGAGTTCTTTCCACTGTTAAGGATTTTACCAAACAGCCGCTACGGGAATATGTGTATTCTTTAAGTTGATGCCACTCAGTCTGAGACATTCACACTTAACTTGTGTAACGGCACCAGACTTGCTTGAAGTCATACTCAGAGATTATGTCACTGATTCAAATACTCTTTACAAACTGTGGTGTGACTGCCTACCACTTTTCGGTTAAGTGTCTGGAATTTAGATTTCTAATTAAATCTGGTTTTGCTATAACATTTAACAAAAAAATTCAAATATTCAGTCTTTTAAATAAGTAGATTAGATAGAATGTATAAAGAAAGTTTAACTCCCTTGGCTTTTTTTTATAAAGAAAACAAATGTTCGAAGTTTTCAATTGATTTATTCAAAGTTCAGAACTTTATATCAAATTGTGTTAACCTTATCATAAAAATATAAATTCTCCATTAAAAATTTTTTTATTGTATGAAGCGTTGAAAAATGGGTGATAATTCCGCATACATTTTTTTCAGACGTAAAAGCCTGATATCAATCGATTGGAAAATGACTTTAACAGCCATGAAAAACGTTCCGGAAGAACATGGGTGTTGTGTTGTGAGTCATAAGGGCAAATTCTAAAATTGGACAAAAGGTCGGTGTATAATATTATTTAGAAAGTTGAACTGCCTTTGATAATACTTTGTGCGCCTGGCGTTTCAAATGCGGGGCAAGATCATTAACAGCGGAAACAAAACAAAAATTTGTGAATAAGTGAAACTAATCATGATCATGTCTATCATCATGACCTTTTGATATTCTACCTTTTACCTCAATGAGATCATATACCATCTAATTTATAAAACGATATTAAGTACTTTCTCTTACCACAGCGATAAAAAATACTTTCTACTATATAATATGATAGTTAACCCATCTTCACGCCTCAATGATATTATATTAACTATATTATAATATATTTTTAATTTCACAAAAACACCGTATCGTTGCGCACAAAATTTGTTGGTTTAAATCTCTAAATTTTCTTCTGAAAATAGGGGTGACCATTGATATTAATATCTGCTACGCGCATTCGATTGTGGCTATGGGGGGAAATGTCATTTGTTATAGCCCCAATCCCCAGAAGCCTTAACGCGTTCTTTCTCGGCCTCCTGGTACAAGGATTTTTGTCAGATGTCAATGAAATTTGGGGATAAAGAGCATGATGGTGCTGTATCCGATGATAATGCACCACGAATAGGGCATGTAAAGGGCATGTTATGGGTGAGACCTTTTTTTAAAAATAATCTTAGAGTGAGACAAATGGGGGGATTAACTAGTTTACTGAATTGAATGGAAAGGGTCTTATTGTAAATCTTAAGTTGCTCAATGTATACAAGAATACCACTTGAAAAAAACAAACTTTTAACGTTTAAAGTGTCCTTATCAGTAACACTGCTACACACACGCACGCACACAACATACACATACACACACTTACATATATATATATATAATTTATATATAAATGTAGGATTCTTAAAACGATAAAATGAGTAATTTGAATTCATTACTTGTAAAGTAACTTAGAAAATCGGAAGCACACCCAATGGAATGGCTGTTGTTAGGGGAGGGGGGGGAGATACTTCAAACAACCAGTGTTTTTTTCTGATGCCTCTAGCACTTTTGCGTGCCATCCTATTTGATATTATATTGCATAAAGCCAAGTTTATTTTTAAAAAGTTTATATCAATTGGAAACATTATCTTTAAAATTGGCAACGGGAAGGGTCAACGCTCCAACAATAAAATTTACTTGACATACATTCAAGAAAGTCAACTTATAAGAGCTTTAATTAATTCTAAATACTAGAAAAGCTTTTTAGAGTGCCAAATTAACACAGCCTGCCACGGAGAAATGACATATCTAGGGAATAACTGTTTATGTTATTGTTATTTGTTATGAAGAAATGTGTTTATTAATTGAGTGTCGTGGTCTATTGAGATCCAAATAACAACTTCCTTCACCAATATCGCACATAACACTGCGATTGTTAACGCCCCCTTTCCTAGAGCCTCGTGAGGCACTATCAAATTTGTCTCCGAGTTCAGACGGCTGCAAATGAAGCTTACTTCGCGACACCCTTTCCCGCAATTATTCCTGAAAAATATACAAATCATGTCATGTATTTATATATATTATATATATACTAGCGTATCACCCGTCAAAAATGACGGAAGTTTTCAGCTGAAATCTATTTATTTTATAAAAAAATGCACATTTTTTAGGGCTCCTACGGCGCCGACCTTTTTCAAATGCCCAACTAACTTGTCCTTGTTTGATAAATACGAAATATTAAACTTTCTGAAATTTACACAAAGTATTTTATAATAGGGGTTGAGGTGCCCCCTTTGTTTTTTTATTTTATAATTAACCACCATCTAATTCTCTTTTTACAATGTTCCCTTTTCCAAAATTAAAATATGAGCAAAAACAATGACGTCATATAATATTTTTTTACAGTGCAATTTTAATTTGCACACCTTTTGATGCATTGGTGCAGTAATTTGGTTTTCCCTGCTTTCTAAAATTAGTAGCGTCAGGACTGACTGACAGACACTACTTGCGTGACAATTGCAAATTATATTGTTTAATATTTTAAATGTATATGTCATTGTGTTGTTTGTTCGCTAAGAAGCTTATTTGTCAACACGTTGTTGTGTTTTGTGCGTTTCCTCTTCAGATTTGCTCCTAAATTCTTTATTGAAAATGTTTCTACTTGTTCTGAATGCAGCCTTTTCCTGTATAATAATATATTTATAGATATAACGTGAAGTGAACCTCAACATAAATAACTCTGCGACAAACCCATATTTATAAAAATATAAATGTGAATATCTATAAATAAAATAGTAACTGTATTTTTTTTAATGCTCCAACCTTTTAAGTACTATACATGTCTATTATCAAAACAAAATAATTCCACCGTACATAACACGTTTTTTATATTGTATCCACCAAAAAGCTTTTTATAAAAAACATTGTTTAAGGCTTTCACGTCCACACAATTTATACGTTTAAAAAGAACAAATCAGAAAATGTCTTAAAACAATATCAGCCCTTCCGCCCATCGCCTCTCATTTCCTATTCATTATTTCCCTCCCTTCCTCCTCATCCCCTCGTATTTCCCACCCGTCTCATCTCCTCCTTATCCCACCCTTGCTTCCCGCTAGTTCTATTCTTCTACTTCATTCTCCCACTTATTTTCCCTCAATCAGGCCCCAAGCTCTTATAAACACATCAATTTGAAATTTTTAAAAAGTTCATTAACAACTAAACAATAAAGAGAACAAAATAAGAAATCCCTTTACATGAGTGAGCATTGTGACAATTTGAAGAGAGTTGATTTTTTTTAAACGAGGAACTGAGTTTGAAGAATGACTACCTCGACACGTGCGAGAGAACATGGACTGGGCTGAAATGAAAGGTATCACAAGAAAACAAATCCATCTAAGTTGTTGAATTATGATTGAAAGCCATCTTCCATCGATTTTCGTTACAAACAATTATCTCAAGTGTTTATGAAAGATGAAAATGACACAAAGGAAGTGATTTCAGCGTTGAGCCGTAAATGAACATCAAACAACGAGATCTCACGAGATGATTAAAAAACCTTCTTTTTTTTTAATCCATCATCATCGGCGTACAGGTTGCAATAACAATTATGGCGTGGTGTCTGTCTCAGATGTGACTTTTTAAAATTATCATGGAATAAAGCATTCAAAAACCCATTAATATAGTCATGAGGTAAATGAAGTATCGGTTACTGAAGAAAAATAAAACTGTTTCGTATAATATCGATTGATTTTAAAAACGTTATTAAGTGTTCTTCATAATATTCAATGACATTACTTGTCTGTCGAATTATTCTATACTGATATTTATTTTCATTCATTACATACCTTTTTTTTTAAATTATGGACACATAAATTATGGACGTTTTCAAATATTCGTTCAAAATTATTCGTCATGAAATAACAAGTATAAAATTAAGTAGTAGAAAATAATGAATGAAAAGCTAATTTAATAATTAAAAAAAAATTCTTTAAAATGAACAGTGTGTTGTTGTTGTTTTTTTAAATTATAAATTATTTATTTAAATGAAACATGCGGAATATATTCTAACTTAAAAAACCTTCACAGTTCGTTTAATTGAAATACGTAAATACGCAATTTCAATTATTTGAAAAGATGAATGAAATATTTCATTGTACTGTATAATTTATTTTGTTCAGCATGCAGTTAAAATAATGGACTTCACGGTTTGTTGGACATTCCCAATTTCTGCTTCCGGTGAAAAGATTGGTTTTAACTTCCGGTGTGTTATCTTGGGAAACCTCAACAGCTCCCAGGATATAAAAAGGAAAAGGAAAAACTGACGTTCCCAGAAGAAAAGAAACAACGTGATTTCGACGAGTTCTAGTTTAAAGACAATGCTATTGATTAGGATCAACTAGCTTAAGGACTCTGTACATGTATGAAGCTTTCAGAATTCTTTACGAATAAATGTGGATTAGAAAATACTAAATACTTCAACTTCAAACCACTTCAGACGAGTTGCTATTATTTATTTTGTTTAGAATTGAACGCAAGGCAATATAACTTACACGCAGAATCAAAAGCAATGATGTTTATAAATAATCAAATTAGCCTCATGTCACTGGAAATTTTTTTCCTCTTATTCCCCAAAACCGTTCTCGCTATACTTAACTTCCATCGTCTCTTATTCTACTATCTACAAATGTGCAATTTGTGATTAACGGGTTTGTTTCATAAACAATACCCGAATTTTCATTAGATCTTATACCAGCTTGTCCGCTGTGCTGTTTATGGTTGGTTAAAAAATATCTAAACCAGTTTCAAATTAGATGGACACAGGCTATATTTTTTCCAGAAATTATGGAGTCAATTTAAGCAGAATAAAAGGTAAGATGAAGGCGAGATCTTAAATTACGTGACTTAGTTAATTGTACAAGAGGTTCGGACAATGTAGTAAGAAATAACTAAAACATTGGCAAAAAAGAACAGAAAAGTGTCGTTTCGGTTGAGAAAAACAACTATTATTCAAGACAACATCACTTTGGCAAAAGAACCGCTACCTATGTTGATTGTATGCTTCAAAATATAAACACAAGATAGTAGAAATCAGCCGTTTACCATTAATGGTAAACACCACGGTTCAAAACTATAACATACACCACACGACACGACAAAACTCATTTAGTCTGTAAGAGAGATTTATCTGTTTCCCTGACACCAAACATAACACTTTTCATCAGAGGTGGGAATGAATGTCCCCAACAACAAGGCAGAAACTGACACAGTTGATGTAGTGGCCCTTTGTGAGCAGTACGGCGTGCTGCAACGTCACGGATTGATGGATGGAGGCCACGCTGGTGTTTCCATTGACGGCTTCTTCGAAATAATAACGATGTGGGGACTACATCATACATTGGTCTCAACAACTCTGGTTTCATTAGTCTTTCTTTCTACTCGTATTTAATCGTGTTTGCTGTGCTTTTGATACAAAACGGACACATTCATTCTTTCGATACCATCTGAGGTGTAGTAAGGATATTTTGACACTCAATCCAATGATCGCGGTTGACCGGGTCTGTCTATTGAGTAAACGGGTTGGGGGGGGGTCACGAATGATCTGATTTATTCATTAAATACTTTATTTAAACTTGTCCTTCGGGTTGGTTTTTCTGGACTTCCCGCATGAATCTTGGTTGACATCGTGTGAATTTTCGGGTAACGAGGTAAGTAGTTTTACGTGCACGCGAGTTAGCGGTAACACATTGTCACAGTTCAGGAGAGCGAGTTCAAGTGAGAAAATATTTTTCATTGTCAATGTTATTTGAATCTCACTTTAAATAAAACAGATTTTCACAAAAATATCATTTTTCTTTTTTTAATGGTTTCACCGAAAATTTAATGTTTAAATTTTGAAAATTATACAGAGTAGAAAATTACTTTTTTTTAAAGATTATTAAAAACAAGTGAAAACGTAACAAAAGTGAAACAAACCAAAAAAAATTATTTTAACGCGCTCCTCAAATATAATGTATGCAAAGATCAAATCGTAAAAAGATTTCCAATAAATCACATTGAACTTTGGGTTTAAATTTGTAAGATTCATTTCAAACAGTTTGATTAAAACTTTGAGCTCACGTACAATTCTCCACCGTCATTTTTGGCATAAAGCTGTTTAGGACATTTCAATTTATTTACACTTCGTATTTCGATTAAACATATTTGTTTCAAAGATTTTTTTTTAAATAGTCATTTTCTTTTTCGCCAGCATAGCGTTACTTTGCTACATTTTTAAAATTAAAAAATATATTTCAAAATGAAACTCTATCATAGATGAATTCAAAAGTTGAAAAATTGATTTTTTTGCTTAAAGTGCATTACACGAGTACAAAGTCTGAGCAGAATTATTTTTTTTTATTGTTGAAGTTTTGTCTACAGTATATTTAAATACTTAAGCCTCACAAAGTTAAAATATTTACTTCTGCCTTTTTTTCCCCTTGGCGTATTCAGAAACTCAGTTTTAAAAGAACACTTTTGAAAGACAACGTATAGGAGAAAAACAAATCAAAAATAAATTTTGTGGCGTATATCATGTGCCAGTTCTACAAAACTATAACATTAACATATAATGTGAAAGATGACAAACATGAAGTAAAACCAAATGGCTTTCCAACATATTTAGGGATTTTTTTTATGTTTGATAGATAACTGAATGCAAAACTATAACGCTTCCCTCTGTATGTGGCTGTGATTACGTCCATATGGTAATCTCTTCATGGTGTTAATGCCAGGCTATCGCTGCGGCTCACTGGACATTTGCATCTGGTTACAGCCGCGACTGACCAGCTGGTATCGCCCGGGTCGTGTCCGTTCCCCCCTGTAAAATTTAGCGCCTTTCAAAACTAAGTGACCGGCTCTGTCCATCTCTGTCTGCGTGCCAGCAGACGATCCACGCCGAAACCGGCTGTAACGTCACTGGCCGGAAGTTCGTGTGAATGATGGTGGTCCATAGAAATACGCATCTAATTGGCTGGAGATTTAAAAATCAACATGTTGGCCTATTCCCGTTTGTTAAATATAAAACTGTATCTGAGTTTCTACACACGTGGCATGAATTAATCAGCTAACACTCCAGACAAAGAAGCAACTGAATATAAACTAATAAATTACACCTCACTTTTAAGTTTTAAGGAAGAAAGATAAAAAGAATCGTTGAAAATGTAAACGCCATCGTTTCGTATCCTTGATTTAGTTTACCTTTATGTCCTGGAATTTTTGGACTTGTGCACATTGAACAGTTGACGTGGCTGCTTTGGTGGCTTTTTAATAATGCCTTATATATATATTTTTTTAAATTCTGAGTCTAAATTTATTAGGTATTACAACTTCACGCAGGCGGTAAAAAAGAGGAGAGAGAGAGAGAGAGAGAGAGAGAGAGAGAGAGAGAGAGAGAGAGAGAGAGAGAGAGAGAGAGAGAGAGAGGGGGGGGGGAATAGAGAAAGAGAGAGAGAAAGCAAAGGATAACTGGAGATAAGATAAAAAGAAACGCCTCTCCATCGATATGTAAGAAAAGACACCCACCCCAAGAGAAGGGAAGGGAAATGCGCAGTTCAATCATGTTGAGGAGCAGACATTCATCCTCACTTTGACTAAAGGAGAGTGTCACGTGAATTAAGTTAGGACCTCTCAGTGTAATGGGAGACAATTTGGGGGCCCAGTCGAATATGGAAATAGAGAGTGATAGAATAAAGGTAGTCAGACACGAAGGGAAGGTTTGGAAGGTAAATAAAAAAAATAGAAAGGACGAGACGTAAATTTTGGAGTCTATAAATGGGAAGAAAAATGACGGGATGAATGCATCAAGTATTGATCAATATATGAATAGTTGGATAAAAGTTAGATTGAATGGGTAGAGTGGATCGTATGGGTGGATTGGATTGTGGGGTGGATTGGATTGTGTTGTTGGATTGGAGTTTGTGGATGGATTGGATTGAATGAGTGGATTGGATTGTTGAGTGAATTGGATTGTATGGGTGGATTTGTTTGTATGATTGGATTGAATTTTATGAGTGTATTAGATTGTATGAGTTGATTGGATTGTTTATGTGGATTTTTCGAGGTATGAATGGAAGGAAATAAAGAGAGAGGCAATTTATTATATTTTTAAAAAAAAAGTATTCGACTAGATAAAGGCTTTCAAGAACGATTGTTACATTGCTAGATAAATGGAGTAATACATAAATAGGTTTAAAGATGGATGGGTTGATAGATGTGTTGATTGATAGATGGATGGAATGAAACACTAGCTGATAGATGGATGGATAGTAAATGGATGTCTTAAGTCATGTAGACGTCACAGGACAGGCCTTTGTAAGTGACGTAAGTGACTGCATGAAGACACGTGAGATCAGAAACCATTGGTGTTGGCTGGAGGTGGAGCTAGAACACCAGTGGCAGTGAAGAGCTTTAAACTGTTAAGTCACTTAACGTTGTGATTAAAAGACTGTAAGCTTTCAATTCGAATTTAATAAGCTGAAAACGGAAAGTGTCAAAATGAGATTGTAAGAAGTCATACAATTATTTTTTTAATTAACAAGTGACAATTTCCTGAAATAATTGAATTACATTTCATGAGTCAACATAATATGACAATAAAAGAAGGGCATTATTTAAGTTGTATTTTGGGGAGCATCATTTTAATATTCATTATAAATATCAATCATTAAGAGTTAATAAAGAAATAAAGTAGGTAAACATTGCCCTGAGCAGTTTAAAAAAAATAAACATGACATTTATGAAGATGTAAGAAGATTCCATTTAAGAAAAATGCAGAAAAAATAAGCTTTTCCAAAGATAATAAATGCTCAGAAGTTAAGCATGATATTTATTAAGACATGTACGTAAACATATAATTTTCCATAGCAGTAGGTTAACAAGGCATTTCTAGAGTTCAGAAGTAAACATGGCAATAACCAGCTAAGAAGGGGGACATGGCATTAATCCATTGCAGACGATAAACATGGAATTTCTTGAGACTAAAAAGACATAAAGCAATCTACAAAACAAGAAGCTAAAACATAGCATTTTAAGCGACCAGAAAGTACATATTGTATTATCCAAGATAAGAAAATAAACATGACCTTACGCAAGACCGCAGGATGTAAACATTGCGAGTAGACGTGCAGCTGAAGATGACCGATGGATGACCGAGACACTAATGTCAAGCCGGGCCACTCTCCCTCCCCCACCCCCACCCCAACCCCAACTTTTTTTTTCAACCAATTTCTGAGTGTCGTCTACTGTCAATTGTTACGGTGTAATCGGGCCCCTGAAATGGATACCCAAACACTCGGTGGCGCATGGCCCGCCATCCGTCATCCCGCGACAGACCCGGCGCGTCTATGTAATAATTTCTGTTACTGGAGTTTACCGCAACCGCCTGAATAGCACGCACGTTGGTGACAGAAGTTGAGTCCTGGGGTTTTCAGAGATGACCTCTGCAAGGGCTGGTTGTGTAGACTCGGGAATAATATAACGTGTTGAGGCGCGAGCTTGTGGGCGAGGGTAGTGTTTGCACGAGGGACGTTACCAATTTCAGGGTGGGGCTTCTTGGAGTTTCTTGAGGGTTAATGCTGTGACAGCTACTGCGATACGTAAAGTTTAATAATAACTTTTGACGCACTTAGTGGATAAGTATATGTTACTGTTGTTTAAAATAACCTTTTCTTATTTTAGGACAAATCAGTGAATTTTGTCAAAATTCTAAAGTTGTATAAATATTTACAGTTATGCATGCATTGAATTTAAAAAAATGTTTGACGAAAAAATAAGAATGTAATTTATGAACAAATAAATTATTGAAAAGTTGTCAAACTTAAGTCACCAAAACATATTCTGGTAATGGAAACCATATTGCCTTTACGTGTATAATGCGAATTAGGGTTAGAATTTCAGAACACCATGTAAAGAAAACAAAAATAAATCATTTATGAACCAAATTTTTGTCATTTAAGATTACCTGCTTCGTACTAATTAAAAACTCTTATCTAAGCAGATTAATGCCATCACGTTGGCAAATGACGCAGCTTTCACTGGCCAAGGCTAAGAGGGTACCACGCATTACCTTTGCTATCCTATCCCTAACTAGTGATAGGTACCCTTTTCGAGGGTGGGTGGACTCGGTGCCAAATCCTTGCCTTCCCATGGATTCGAACCCATGACCATCGGTACACCAGCCGAGCGCGCATGCCACTCGACCACCGTGATTACGCAAATAAGGTTGTAATTGTTAATAGAGTTGAATCTTTCCTCAAGAGACAATCTATATGACATAATTTTAAAAAAAAATAATTACATAAAACGGGGGTGAGCACCAGTGGCGGATTTAGGTTTGTCTGCGTGGGGGGGCCATGAGAATTTCAGGGGGCGCCGAAATTTTTTTTTAATTCATTCACTGAGTGCAAATATTTCTAGGTGCTGAAATAAAATTCATTTGTCTTAATTGCTGGTTCTGCAATGAAGATTAGAAATTTGATATGAGATTCACTCTTATTGACTTATTGCTATATTTTATGTTGAAAAAAACATTTCTGCTCACTTTAAATGTGAGATTTACTTTAATAAGTTTTCTTTTTAAGAGACTGCTTTAGTCTCAAATATGAAATCTAAGCTGTGTTGTTTATGTTTACATACATTTTCAGAGTTGCCCTATGGCAACTTGCTAAACAAAAAGAAACATCTAGTCTTAAGTAGATACGGTTAATCAATTGAATTTATGAAAATGGTGGTTAATTTGGGAGCTTTTATTTGTGACAAAATCTAGATTTCTCATAATCATTTTTGTTCACTTGCAATTGCTGAATATCCTAGCAGACCTAAACATAGAAAACTCAGCATAATAAATTTATAGTCTTTGGGCTAATTAAAACATCTAAAATATTTTGATAATGAGGTAGAATTTGATTAATTTTTTTATAGACCTCCAAAAGTTTGTTGTACTATCTGCAAGATGACTCATCAGTTTGTTCAGCTTGCCATAAATAGCAGTGACAGTAACTCAAACAAATAACTAAGTGTTAATTAATAAATGCTGCGTTGATCATTCAAAGTACATTATTTAATATTATTTTTGTTTACATCAAACCCTTGCAGTGAATCTCTTCAATATACAAACAATTGATTTATATTCAGGAGAGTAATAGGTCACAAATGCAAACAAAGTATAATGTAATTTAAAAATGTTAATAATTAATAAAAGGACTAAGTAATTAAAGAAATCATTTATCATATACATATTATATGCATCTATCATATGTAGGATAAAAACATGACAGTAAATTATGAACTTAGTAGTTCCAAAGAGAACAACTTATTTTTACTAAAACTTTAAGAGCTACTGTTTTTAGTTCTTGTAATAGTTTTCTATCTGAAAGAATGAAATGAGAATTTTAGGTGGCAAAATATTTCAGTTTAAGACCAGGTAATTTGATGCTACAAATAATGAAAAACACAGAGACTTTGGTGGTGCGGATTGGTCAGGATTAGTAACACACAAACAATGAGTGCCAATAATGTTATACTTATAAATAAACTAAACAATTTACATCACAATTTTTAAAAATAATTTATCACTGGAAGTTTGAGCTTCAAACTTTGGGAAAATCAATGAACTTTACACAAATAATTATTGGAAGTTCCTTAAATAAACATTTAAAACTCTAATAACAATGCAGGACTAAACACAAACCATGGATAAGTATAGGACGCAATATTCTTCTATGTAGTAGGAGCGTCTGTAACAGATAAGATAAGATAGAGCCCTTAGCCCTATATAAATTGCTTTCTACGTGATTTCATTGAAGCAAAACGATTTATTGTTGATTCAAAGTCAACGTTCTCAGCTAGATCACGTTCAATTGAAATTAATGCCGATCCAGACAGACGTTTGTTTGTCATTGTTGAGCACAAATAATTTTTGATGAGTTTAAATCTAGTGAAACTTCTTTCAGCAGTAGCACTACTAACAGGAAGAATCAAGTAAATTTTATAGAGTATTGACAAATTAGGGATACCTGATGCCATTTGTTTTTCAGTCAAGGACGGCTGAACATTTTTAAGTTGTAGTTCACTAGCTAATGATACATAAAATAATGCATACAAATCTTTAAAGGTATCATATTCTACGATTGCTTCTTCAAGGTTAATTTCGTGTTTGTAAATTTTGCATAAACTTTGAAACTAATCTTAATTTCCTTTCGACATTTGTGATGGATCAAAACAATAGAAATAAGTAACTGTGCCCCAAAAGTCATTAAATCGATCATCTATTTGTGTTACAAGTGTTTCCAAGATAGTGAAGTACGTTTCAGATTTAAAGCGTGCTGTTGGATCATCAGCCATTTTATCTCTGCTAAGTTCGCCTGCCATGCTTTTCTTTTTTGCAATTCACTTTTCTTTAAATTCTGTTTTAACATTTAGTTTGGAACCATTTTCGTTAATAAATGATTTGACATCTACATTCAGACTTTCAAAAGCTTCATCGCATCTCATTTCAACAAACTTATTTCTTCCAACATCGATCAATTGCAAAGGCTTTGCAAGTAGTTTGATAACACGAAGAAAACTTTTGTACAAATAGCATCAGAAAAACAAAAGAATATTTTGTTATTAAAACAGATAGTCCAATAGTTTCTGCTCTGATACTACGTGGTAAACTAGACGTAAGGAATGCATACAACCTTAAATCTGTGCCAAAAAATAACTGTACATCACTGTTTATAGACATTGCTTCGATAGTAACCAAATTCAAAACATGGGCACAACAATTGGGTGAAAGTTTCTTTATCTTAGTTTGAAGGCCACTCTTAATTCCAGAGTATGCCTGTCCTTGACTGAGTGTGAAATCAATGTTTCGCTTTTTTAGTTCCTTTAAAACAGTGTTGCTCAATTATTTTCTGTCGCGCCCTCCTCCCAGAGCCGTCTTTACACCATTTTGGGCCCCCGGTCAAAGAAATAGTGTTGGGCCCCTGGGCAAAGAAAGAGTGAGGCCCCCCCCCGCAGGAATAAAAAATAAATATACATAATATATATAAATAAACATATTACCATGGGGCCCCTATGCTCGTGGGCCCCCGGGCAAATGCCCAACGGGCCTTTGCGTTAAGACAGCCCTGCCCCCTCCTAGGAAGAAGAAAACATTTCGCACCCCCCGCGCGACAGTAAATAGTATCATTTGTCTATAAAATTGTTATAAGTACACTATTTCGCGCTCCCTTTTAGGGAGCCCCGCGCCCCCCCCCTGGGGGGCGCGCCCCACTATTTGAGGAAACACTGCTTTAAAATCTTCTCAGCAAATGCAGCAGCATTTTTTATTTTTTATTAATTTTTTAATTTAATTTTTAAAGTCCCATAAACGGTGGTCGTAGGGGGTCCTAATGTTTACGTTAGAACCTACTATGGGCGGTGCTTGGTAGACCTTGATGGGCGCCCCATCTCCCTTCCAGGTCAGCGGAGGACTTTCTTAGCGTAAGTCATTCCCCATTTTTATTGTGGCTTTAACGTGGGCTAGATCCCACGCTCCTCAGCTTGTGAGGCGAGCGCACTATTCGCCATCCAGCCACTGTTTACCAAAGAAAAAAGCCTATAAATCTTTCTACAACATGTCCTGATTTTTTTTAAAATTAACGTGAAGAAACTGACATGTGATCAATTCTAGATATATCAATGGTTGAATCAATAATTAAAGAAAAGAATTGTGCAGACTTAACTTCATTATCAATTGTCGCTGATAATTCAGATGCGAGTGATTGATTTAAACCAGATAGTACAGTTTCGTCATTTGAAATAAATACGATATTTAGAAAGCAGTTTGGTGTTGATTAGAAGTTTCGTGTTTAGCAATCTTTTTTTCTGCTCTTGTGACACGTTTTTAGTGTTCATCGAGGGCGTCTTAGGGGGCGCCATTTTAGACCCAACAGGGGCGTGGGGGGGCAAGCCGCCCCCCCTGCCCTATAGCTAAATCCGCCACTGGTGAGCACCCCTAAACTTTCTCGTATATTTGTATGTAACAATAAGATTTTATGCTTCTTTATTGGCACGTGATATTTAATTATCAAACTCTGAAGGTTCTTGAGAAATAAAGTATCACTTGCCGTTACCGGAAATCGCTCAAAAGTTTATAGAAACCTACATTTATGGTCTAATTCTTATATAAGAAATTTCGTCCATCTTACTGAAACGGTGCTTAAGCTATCGTGTTCACACACACTAACACACAAACACACATACACTCACAGACACACATACAGACACGATTGCAAAAATTGGGTTTTTCCGACTCATGAAGGTGTAAGACGTCGAGATTGGTCAAAATCACAATGTTAATGTACCACTACAATACTTCCCCCTATACTCCGTATACCACAAAGTAAACACGAAAAGAACAAATTGTGTGGAAACTTATTCTCAAGACGCATGACTATAAGAATCATAACTGACAGTGGAAACGGGTGGACACTTCTCCTTTTGGGCCATTACGTCATTGGTACTTCTCCCGTAGACCGGGCTACTTATCGAGTAAATAGCCTCAAAACCATCTTTTTCCACCATTAAAGGAAACCGAAACCACTAATAACCTCCCCTTTCTTCGGCGTATCGAGTTTTGGGCATAGAGCACGACATGAGGGAATGGTGAGGCTCGTAAACAACTTTCGATGATAACAAACATCGTCGTCATCCCTCGCTATCGATGACGTCTTGCGGGAGCAACTAGCTGAAGAAGAAAAAAACCGTTTGCTTTGCGGCTCCTCCTCACGGGGGGTAATTCAGTAACAGATGATACCCTTGTTTAGATTGAATTACCTCGCCTTTTGACGATGACGATCGATTGAAAGGGAGCCCACTCGCCTTTTCTCGTCTTTTTTTTTCAATCAAGCTCTCAAAATCTCGTCCCTCCGACCCCACACTCCCTTTCACACACACCACTCTCGAATTTTCGGTTATTTTTTTTTCGTGACAACTAATGTCTGTAATCATAAGAGCTGACCGGAAGCAGACGGGCAAAAGTTGGGGATGATGGCGTGCACAAAGAGGACATCTGAGAGGCCAATTGTCCCAATGATTGCAGACGCGACTCGAAATGGAGGCGTAATTTGGCTTGATTTCTTGATTGAATGATGTTGAGTAAACTCTGGCCTGCCCTGACCGGGCAAAAGTATCGGGGATGGGGGTGCGGGGGAGTCGGATTGGGGGGGGGCGTGTGTTTAAAAGGTTGGAGGATATGGGTGGGGGGTGATAAGGCACTCCCTCCGCTGAGTTGACTAACACTAAAAATCACCCCACATAGGGATGTTTATGTCAACACTGTTCTCTTTTCAGAAAGTTACATGTGAAATGAGAGCAGCTGGAATAAATAATGACATAGGATACTCAGCTGTAATGGTTAAACGTCTTTTTTTTAAATAATTTTTTTTGTGGGTTATTTTGTTGTTTAAATTTAATATTTTTAAATAAAGAGCCACTGTAAACTTAGCCTTCCCGGAATTTCTAATTTTAACATCATATAATTTTTTTAATGATTTAATGACGAAGAAGAGAAGTTATTTGCGGTTAAGACCGATAACAATCACGTCATTGTAACAAAAATTATTACATTTAGACTTATTTTAGCAACTATGACAACGAAAACAATAAGCTCTTTCTTTTTGTTCTCTTTTTTTAAATACTTTTTTTTTCTTTAAGCCAATCTGGCATGATTTCTGGGTTAGAAGTTTTACGGGGCCCTCCTCTATAGCCCTCTTATTCCAAAATTAAATAAAGACCCTCACTCGACACAACTAATCATTGAGCTACGGTCAACATTTGAGCTCACACACGAGGGGTCCATAATTAAGCAAGGATAATAGCCTTCCGATAAAAAACGGGACCGAGGGTAAAAATAGACGGAAAGTTCAACTGGCCATTCCTGCGCATGTGCTAACATTTTGTCCCAGGCTTTTTTTTTACTTTTCCACACCTCATTCGGTAAGATTTCTGTGATGCGTTCGCGCCGTTATAGTGTGATTTAACGCACGCTCTAAAAAATTGTATTGCAATTTTTCATACTTTTATTGTTTCATTGATTTTGAAACAATCTGGCAAAAAATTAAAATGCACTTTTATTTAGTAATATTCTTTCATAATTCAGATTATGAAATAAATCCTTTTAATTTTTAAACGTCCGAGGCCCCAACCCACGTTATATAAATAATATCCCAGCAGTTTATGGCGGGTACAAAATACCTTCCTAACCCTAACCCCAGTAATGGCGGTTTCTATGGTTGACCTGCAGTCATGCTAAACTTACTCGTCCAAAATTAAAACCTTGCGCCCTTTTGGGAATGATAACGTAAACTCTATTATAATCATGTTGACTTATATATTAACAGTACATATGTGTTTACATCAACGTTTAAATTGTTCATTAAATAAAAAACCAATTACATGACAAACTCTCTTTTTTATACTTAAGAATTTCATTTTGCACAGACATCGCTAAATTAAATAATGTATAAAAGACATTGTGCATTTTTTTTTACTTTGTGAAGGACGAAAAAAAGATGTCCTACCTGCCTAACATTTTAATAAAAGATTAAGAAAAGCCAGTCTATTCTTTTCCCTTATGAAATTTTCACTGAATAATTCTTTAAAATAATCGACAGAGTACTAGAACAAAAATCTGATTACTTTTCAAACATCCTTTAATGTGTTTTTTTTTCATGGTTATCAAACCAAACAAAGTTGTTTGTATTGATTTACAAGGCGTTAGAAAATGAGACAGAGTGGGCACAAGATTTATTTTAAATATATATACTCTGGTTGTGTACTCTGTATAACTGGAAATTGCCATTCATGTTCTCTTCCTATTTTTTCGGGGTTTTTTTGGACATAGCCACAGACTTGTAACCAACTGATGCCAACAGTGTCCACTTATGTGCATCAAAATTACTTTTAAAACAAACCCTTATAGATAATTGCCCAACCCAAAATTTGTTTTCTACAATGAATAACAAGGCCGCAGTAGCAATTTTTTACAATTATTATTTTCTTCAATATTTTTTTTTAAGTTTAAATTATTGTTATTACAATAACAAGTCGCTAATTTATAATTTTTGTGCCCGACCTCCTTATACACACAAATAAATTGTCAATGAAAAACAATAAACGGAATTTGATGGGGAGATGGAGCTATGTTTTAAGGCCGTTTTTTTTTATTCGGGGATCTATATTCCGTATGTATATTTAATGTACACTCCAGACTATTTAATTATTTAGTATTACTAGAAAAAATTTTTTCTTCATGTTACCCTTCCAAAAGATGACAAATATAATAGAATAAACTATTTTTTAAAGTCCATTTAATCTGCTACTTTCTAGAATTTCTATACGTTTTAACTATTTGTTTAGCTTTAAAAGGGTCAGGCTAACAAACAAATGTAAGCCATTAAATCTAACATTTTAGCTAGTCAAGCAAATATATATAAAACCACCAATTAATTATTTCAACCTAACAAATATATCCCACTGAATGAAACGTTTCAAACACGAAATGACGATTGTTTAAATATGTCCCATTCTATCTAACGTTTCAACAAGTCAAGCAAATACCCCATTCAATTTAGCTTGTCTCCTTCGTCTCACTTCAAGCCCTTTCGAATATCTAGTTGGGAACTTTTGCTGAAAGAGAGGGTAGCCCCCACTTGTCCGGAGGTTAATCGTATAGCTACTTGGATGAGTGTACGAGGACAAACTACTTGGTCACGGAGAATTCCTTGGCCGGAGCGTTAATATCCTTGGCATCTGATCACTAACTTCTAATTAGCCACAAAAACAAGATGGCCTGCACGAACTCCGGAGCCGTGGAAAGCTCCCCAAACAAACAGCCAGCCATAAGGGGCCATCAAATTTCCTCTTGTTCGGATTGTCTTGGCGAGATTAAGGCGTTTTTTTGTTTGCTCGCGAGCTGCTGAGAGTCTGTGTGAGTGTGTGTGTGCGCGTGTGTGTGTGTGTGTGTATGTGCGTGTGTGTGCATGCTAGTTGTAATGTGCGTGCGTGAATATATTCGTGTGTATGTGTGTGTATGTGTGTGTATGTGTGTGTGTGTGTGTGTGTGTATGTGTGTGTGTGTGCGTGTGTGTGCATGCTAGTTGTAATGTGTGTGCGTGAATATATTCGTGTGTATGTGTGTGTGTGTGTGTGCTAGTTTTTGTGTTCGTGTGTGTGTGTGTATTTCAGCATACGACGTAAAGGAAGTATGAGCAGCAAAGTTCCGCAGGTTATGTTTATGCGTCTGTTCGTTACAGGATAAGATCTAGATATATTTTTTTTTATTTAAGGTTTAATAAACGCTATGTTATTACCCGATTTGTCATAGAGACATTTTTTCACTTTTTCGAGGATTATTTTTTTAAAAATTAAAATCAAAATTACGTGAGGTTAACTAGAGGAAAGGCTTCATAACAGTCCTTCATAGCATCAAATTCATTAATTTTTTTACTGATTGAATAATGTTTCTATATAATTCAACATTGTAATATTCTGATTTTTTGTTACTAATGCCTCGACGATTGGTAAGAGTAAGAGAAAGATCAATTCCACACGGCTGTTACTAAATTGAAAATTCTATCGGCTGATTTAAAGAGAGATTTTATGATTTAAATTAACCAATTAAATTGATATTCTAGCCAATATTGTTGGATTGGCCTGACTTTTCAATTGTGAAGTATCAAGAAGATTTCGCAGAAATTCAAAATGAATGAGTCAGTTTAAACATTAATTAAAATAACAAGAGAAATGGCACGGCTTTTTGAGGAAACATAGATATCAAAATATCAAAATTTAACCAAAAGTGCAATAAAACTAATTGTTAACGTGTCAATCGTCTTGTTTAGGCGAATGTGGATGATACACATCAGCGAGACTTGTTTGAAACTGACTAAATTTGAACCTTACATGATATCTCTTTGCAGCATACATCAATAACAAGCATCTCCTTAAATCAAAGTAATAATTATTTTATAATTATTAACATTATATACACACACAAAAATATTTCATTAAAGTTATTTTGAACTTGAATTTCAGATCTAAATTATAATATCTTAAAATACACTTAAGATGTTTCCGCACCTATTTCCGTGGCGATTTCTTCTTAAAAACTATAATTTAAGTTTCTTCGATAAACAAACAAATTATATGAATATTGAATCTAACGTATTTGGTACATAGGCTGGAGCATAAGATTTTTTTAATATTTTGGTGGGGTATGGCACGAATAATTTTTTGAAACACTGATGTAGAATATATATATAAAAAATAATGCACTGTTAAGAATGATTGTCTATTATTAAAAGAAAATCCGTTATGTTTTCGTTTTAATATGTTGTTAGTTTTTTTTTCAAATTACAAAAAATATATTTATTTTACGTGTGCTTTTTAGAGAAGGTTATTGCCCCCCCCCCAATTTTTTTTAATATATATTGCCTTTTTTTTTGTTTTTTTTTGAAAATAAAAACTTCGTAATAGTGGTGTGCTCCCTTATCAATATTCAATACAAGGCACGCAAAGCTTTTAAATTCCACTTTAGTTATACCTTTTCTCTTTCATAATTTTTTTCCATCCACCTTCGATCATTCAGACAATCTGCAAATGTGTGTCACCAGACACTGAAAACAACCGGCAAATGGGAATTCAATTTTTTTCACCCCCAATTATTGTATATCGAACATATACCATGATACTATTTGAACAATTTTTAACCCAGCCCCCTTTCCTTAAAACGATTCAACCGTCTTCTCACCCATTCCCCAAACGTTGTATAAACCAACATTTCCCGGCCTGCCCTCTCCATCCGTCAAACCCCTTTACTGCCCTCGTCAACTCCTCGGGCTGTTTGAAACCATCTCCTTCAAGTAGGGCCGTCAATAGTACAAATATTTTAGTTCTTTAAATCAATCTCTCAAAAGATTTTTTTTTAGTGGACGACGTCATAGTAAAAGTTTCACGATTTCAAAACCACAAACCTCCCAAACACCACATATTTTCAGATGAGCTACAATACATGTACACGAAAATTTGAGTGACACGCTTTCCTAAAATTGTATTGCGTTTGAGCAGTTTAAGTTATAGACACTGATCTATGTGTGTATAACTTATTCTTTCATTTTTATGATTAAATATAATCATTTTAAAAATAATATTTTTAACGAATCGGTTATCTATTTTATTTCTAACATAATAATACACATTTTAATTCTGCAGCTGAAAACGCAATAACAGCAATATGTCTCTTTTAAATCTTATCTACAAAAATTAAATCTACATAACTTTAGGATTAAAATTTCCTTACAACCCCTCACCTCCTGACACACATAAATTCACACTTTTTTCCCCTTTTCTACCCATTTATCTTATTCCGGCCTTAGCCCCATCGGCACTTCGGGAAAGTTTTTCACGACCCACTTTGAAGATGGAAATATGCTCTTGATTTTTAGTCGTTGAATAGAAAGCTTCTTCGTTCCGAATCTTGTGATACAATTGGATTAAACCCGACTCTGCTGCCAATAAAGGTCGGCCGTGTGGGTATTCCTCTAACCCCGTCATATGACGTCAGCCCGTTTCATCACTTTAAACAATTTCTTCACATAAAAACCACTTCATAATTTTAAACCACTTCATCCCACACATCTTTATCATTATTTCTTAAATTGAAAGAACTCTACATACATTGCTCGCTCTTTTTTTGGCGTTGGATTACACCGTAGCTAAGTTTTAATGTACTTTTTATTAGTTTTATTTGTTTTTGTCTAATTCTTCGTTGAAGAAGGCCATTTGCCGAAACGTTCGTTGTTTTGTGACGTCTTGTCAGGCGCATGCATACCGTGTTTGCATGACGTATATCTACTTATCGATAAGCCTGATTGAAGTCTCACCCATAAAGTTAAAGTGCATCCCTTAAATATATTTAATGGTTAGTCAGGATTCGGGATCAAACTCAAGCTCGTGAAGAATTAAGAAGACTTGCTGAATTTGAATGTGTGGGTTGGGGCGCGCTTCAGTGCCAATTAGTACGACATGTGACATGACTTAGTGAGGGTTAGTCTAAAGCAGGGGTGGGTAAACTTTTTCTACGGAGGGCCGCATTCAAAATTTAATTAGTTATGGGCGGGCCGCATATATATTTTGTCTACTTCAATTACAATTTACAACGTATAAAAATAGGAATTAATGATTAAAACCATGTACTTGTTATTTTATTTCATATTCACACTCTATTACACATGTACATTTCATTTTAAAATACGAACTGAAACAGTTTCTAAATTATTAATAAGATTTTGCTATTCTTAATAATTTCAACAAAGTCTAATGTTACCTGTCATAATGAATATGAAGATATAGGAACATAATATACGAGTACATACAAGCTGATCATAGAGTACAATTATAATTAATGAGAAGTATGTAATTGTTCACAACTTTGGATAATGTTCTTGATCTGTGGAACCAGGTTACTGTTTCTGGTTCACGTGACTGCATTCATATTGCAGTCAGTCAACAACGATCTGTTCTTAGACTTGTTTATTTTCATGCAAGAAAAAGCTTGCTCACAGATGTACAGTATGTGGACCCAAATATTGACAAAAGTTTGGCAGCAAAGTGTTTAAAGTGTGAAAATGCTGCTGCTGGCAAATATCCATAAATGGTGCTGCTGATGCTGGCAAACATCCATAAAACTCCCGCAGAAGAACTGACTTAAACTTCTCCTTCAGGTCATAATCTGCTTGTAGGTCACGTAGCTCTATATATTGTATATTCTCTGGGGCTGAATCAGCTTCTGCATTAAATGGCGAATTTAAGATATGGGGCCGTCCATAAAGTACGTCACGCTATTTTTGACCATTTTAAACTCCGCCCTTCCCCCCTGTCACAAACTGTCACAAATCTTGGAACCCCCCCCCTAAAGTACGTCACACTTTCGAACAAAAATTGTGTTTTTTATTAACAAAATAATTAAAATTTAATATAAAACAGCGTGACGTAATACATGGCTGGACCCCCTCCCCCTGTCACAAACTGTCATACTTTCTTACACCCCCTCCCTCCTCTGGAGCATGACGTACTTTATGGACGGCCCCTATAGAGGAGTGCTACCGGGTTCTTGAAGTCTTGGAACCTCCTTGAAATTCCACAGCCAAGGCAACCACTGAGCATTGTACTTGTCAGTCACTTCACCAGAAATGTTTTCTGTTTCAGCAAAGGGAGATGGCAAAATCTGTTATCACCTGCTTGCCTAGAGAACGGCAAGAGCTTTGCCTGAAATGATTTAGCATGCACATACATTACATGTGCAAACGTGAAGTCTTACTTCCACTCTTCATTAACAATGGTAGTAACAAAGTCACACAAAACCCTTCGTCTCCAGGAACATAATTATTTCTTCCTTGAGATCCCAACGCGCCTCAACATCTTGTCCAGGCTCTGCCAGAAGACACAGCTGTGGTTGATAATATCATAATATTCAGTTTCCAAATCTTCAAGCATTGCCTTGAACTGCCTGTGGTTAAGTGCCCTGGCTAACACTGGCAACTGGGTCATTAACAGGCTTGATATTTAACGCAACTATACATAGACTTCCTGATGGATGACACAGTGAATAGGAAATAGTGTTTTGTCAAGAAGTTCTTTAATTTTATTTTCCATCAACTTCACCAGACCTGTTTTTTCCAGTCAAAGCACGTGTTCCATCGGCTGTTACACTTGCTATCTTGTTACACAAAACCCAATTCTTTTAACACAGTTCTCAATAGCGTTGAATAAATCCTGGCCTGTAGTTGTGTCTTTGACTGGTTCAAAACGAGTGTTTATTCTCGTATAAATACCAACAATTGTGCTGTGTCCTGTACATCGGTATTATCATCCAACGCAAGAGAGTACCACAAAAAGTCTTTGATTGCATCTCGAAGTTGTTGCATCAAATCGTCACTAATTTTTTCAACACGCCTGACTGCAGTTTTCCTTGATAAAGAAATGCTATCAAATTTTGTTTTCTGATTTGGACACATAATGTTTGCTGCATCTGACAAGCATTTCATTGTTGAACTCGCTGTAAGAAAAAGTTTTGTTTTGTTTTACAATCTTATGGGACAGCACCAAACTGGTTTGATACTTCATTAAATTATTAACCAACTCCTGGCAATTCCTTTTTCGCACATCGTTCGTTAAATTGTCCCCGAAATTAAAATATTTTGTTTGATGTTGTATTTTTAAGTTGCACTCCTTAAAGAAGCTGACACACTCACTGTACAGCAAGCAGACTGCTTTGCTCCCAACGCACGTGAAGCAATATTTAGCGGTCCTTTTGTCATTAAAAACAAGACATTCGTCCTCAATCTTTCTTTTTTTTTGGCAGCACTCGTCGCTAAATCAACGTCTATTCGCTTTTAAATTACAATTTTTACAAAACTGCCAATATGTAAATCGTAAACAAAAGCTACTTCCGTTCAGCTGAAATGCAGTTTCGAATAAGGATGTTAACAATCAATGACTAATGATCACTAATTAACTCTGGAGTCATAAAACAGATTGAATATCCATAGATTAGAATAAAATACTTAGAATAAAATTTTAAAAAATATAGTGAAAATTCTAAATAAAGAAAATTAACATCGACATAAGATAGAATCATGTACGTACCTACGGGCCGCACAATTTACTCTGGCGGGCCGCATGTGGCCCACGGGCCGTAGTTTGCCCAGCCCTGGTCTAAAGGGTAGAGTTTATTGCTATAGCACTAACACAGACATGCTATAGGCACAGTCCAAGAGATAGAGCTTAGTATGAAAATTTTCTATAAAATAACTTTCAGTAACAATTAGGGTGGAATCGAACACTGCTCTTTAATTTAACAAAAAAATCACTAGGATAATTAAATAAAAAATAATAAAACAGCAGAAGAATAAAGTGAGTTGTTTAAAAAAACTGCTGAACTTTACTGCATGAGTCAAGATTAATCTTTCTACGAGGGTAAATACGTTTGACTGCGTTTTCAAAATTCTTTTCACTGAAAAAGAAAACAGAAACAAACTATGCTATGGAGACACTCAGATTTATTTCCATGGATATTTGTGAGGCCTGTAACCACAATTACCCGTGGGTTTTCTGCTCCAAAGTGCTATCAACTAGTCAACACGACATAGAGGCGCGGAAGGTTTTACAAGCGTGAAGGTTGCCCACTTGCTCTGGGCACTTGCTGTGATAGTAGTTTGTGCTTCCTTATTCGAAATAAAAAATACAAAATACACAAACAAATTGTGTAATTAAAGCAATAAATTTAAGCTTTATTATTAAATTAACACAACAGTAAACGTTTCGGCGCTTTATCGCAGTCCTATTCTATATGATAAATTATTCCTTATTGAAGTATTGTCAGAATGGTTACTTCAGTTGTTGCCTGTTTGCATGACAAACAAAATTAACCTTTCTCAACACAGAAGCCATCTGACTGGTATTTGATGTGTTTCTTCAAACACATTGTCTCGGTTCTGAATGTCATTTAAACCGATACGAGAAGACAAAGTAATTATCAATATATAGAGATGTCATCATCATTTATAGTCGGGAATTCTGAGGAACAAAAGGATCTCTCGTAATGTAAGTCATGAAATGTTTTCCAAAAAGAAAATTAATTTAATAAATTGTGTACAGATTAGAAATGAATGCCCTTTTTCAAATTAAAGAAAAAATAATGGTTTTTCTTTTGAGTGATTAAACAGTTGCTATCTTAACCAATTATTTATCACAATACATTTTTAATGATATTGGAACGTTTTTAAGACACAATTATACTATGAGCGGTATAAATTTCACAACTTTTTTTAAAGCTTAAAAGCATAATTACAGAAAGTCTGTGTGGCGGTAAGAGAATTTTGAGAGGAATCGAGTGGCAAACGTAATAAAAATTGGACTCAACTGTCTGATGACCACTTCTGACCCTTCTCCCCACCCCCACGCCACCCCCAAACAAACAAAAAAACATTAAAAATTACATATTTAGAAAAACACCAACGCCATGAAATGTTTCTCTTGCTTGCCAATGGCTTTCTGGCCTCCCAAGGCAACAGCAATGGTGAAATAGAAGCAAAGGCCTGGGAGAATATTGAGCGCATCTAATTAACGAGACCATGCGGGCCAACTGAAAGCTCACATTTTTAGCATTTCTCCCACCTTCTTCCCCATCCAGCTTTAAAGTGATTATAACCAAATTACAATTTTTTTTTAAATCCTTTATATTAACTCGTGGTGTCTGCGGCCGACCTTGCTTGCTTGTCGCCAAAACTTTTGATCGATTTTTTACCCACTTTCTCGCAAGATAGCGAGCTGAAATTTTGCAGGCAGTTTCGTACCGATGATAAAAACAATGTATCAAAATTTCAGATCGATCGCATGTACCGTAATTAAATTATTGATTTTTTAGATTATTTTATTTATTCCTATGTATCATGCTATTTTTTGAGATAGAGCGTCGCGGTGCGTATTATATTGAACAACCTTTCTGTCGCGCAATAAGGTGCGTATTTTATTGACAGCTCTTTTTATAAACATATTCCTGATCGGTGCGCATTATATTAAACATGTTTTACGACACAAGTGCAATTTTGTATTTCTGGATGGTCTGGCGCTGCGTATTGTAATGAACATTCTTTTAATTACTTCTCGTACATAAAGGATTTATAGTCAAAAACTTGTTTTTTTACGGGTTTTTCTTATTTTTTTTTAAATCGCTCACATTTATATATATACCTTTATCTATCGTTAAATCGTGTGTCTGAGTCTAATAAATGCTTACTATTAACAAACAGTAACCTAACAAAAATGGAGACTGGAAATAAATACCCAAATAATAACGGCAGCGTAATGCATTTAATAAAGTGTCTTGACAAAACGAGTTTTTAAATAAAGGCTTTTATAATAATGTGCATGTGAATAACATTTACGGCAATCCGTCTTTTGTTATGTTGTTGAGTTTTTTTTCTTTTCTCCACGCACCTCGGCTATCTTTGTAATTCGGAATCGCCACTCAAACCAAAGAGGTATTGCATTTAATATTCTTAAAATCACATAAAATATTCCGCACAATAATCGTTTGTGATGTTTTAAGGAATCTCAAAACCGTCTTTAACACCGATGTCGGAAATGTTTACTGCGTTATTTATATTTGCGTTTCCTTGTTTTACAGATTGATCGCCCGACTGTTGGTTTAAAAAAGTATGTTTTCTGATTGTTCTTATCATTAAATGTACTTTCTTATGAGAAGAACTGGTGGCAGCAAACAAAACATATCCTTTTCACTAAGATTATTTGTAATTTTACCAAAGTATTTTAGTTATCTCGTGGACGATTCATTTAAATATGGATTCCAATGTTTATTTCAAAAGTAAATTTTAAAAGCTGTAGGCTTGGAACATTCAAACCAGTTATTTGTCATACACGTAACTTTTTTTTAAAAAACTAACCTATTCTTTGAATAATGTTGATTAAATTCGATTATTTTTGTTAGTGGGTTAATGTGAATATATTTTTTTTAAACGGGACCGTGACCAAGATTAATAGTCGCTCTAAGTACGGTGATAATATAATGCTTGAGGATTCTTGTAAAGATAGATCAGAAATTCAAACCATTTCAAAGGAGAGAAATAATGATTGAGACTTGAGATGAAGGGAGATGAAGAGAGTGCGAGAGAAAAGGAGAAGAGGGGCCAAAATTAGACCAATAAGAGTCCTCTAGCCACAGCCCGAACGACGTAAGGGGAGAGCATCCACTAATCAACTGCTGAGTTGAGAATAACCCGGCCAAAAATGAAGATTGATTCACTATCAACAAAACAACCTATTTTCATGTAAATCCTTGTTGGTACTCAGACTTTAAAAAAAAACAACACCACATAGACAGACACGTTGGCAGACGTGGAGGCAGACCGTCGTACGTCATGAGAGAACCGGATGTGGGCCCGTCCACGCGCATTATACGGTTGCCACGATCACAGTTTCTCTAGCCCCTACAAAAGCTTGGGCTAAAGTGTCTGTTCAAACTTTGGGGAGGGGGGGTCGGAGTGGGGGGGGGGCTCAGTGTTAACGAGCTCATCTTATCAATATCTATATATCTGCTGGAGGCAACTCTCCAAAGGCCCCAAATATTTAGACCGGCTGTCTCAGTGCCAACGGCCAGGCGAAGAAAAGAATATGCAAATCCAAGTCCGCGAGCTTTCGCCATAAATCTGATGGGAAATGAAACCAGTCTCTTGAGGCACTGCACGGGATCACGATGCCCGGATTTTAATTTGTTTATCCTATATATTATATTTTGTTAAAGGCGGTGCTAGTGATATATACACGCGGAGAGGAAATCAATATGGCGATTTTTATCCACGTTTTTTTAGTTTCGTACTTGAGTGAACTGATAAAAAAAGTTAATAACCAGATCACAAAATTTTGATAGATTCTGATGTTTTTGAAAGAAATGTGTATTTTTTAATATTTTTTTTAAAGTTTATTTTTTACTTCAAATTTATCTGAACGTTATAGGCATTTTGTAAACTCATTGTTTACCCCTTCTCTCTCTCTCTCTCTCTCTCTCTCTCTCTCTCTCTCTCTCTCTCTCTCTCTCTCTCTCTCTCTCTCTCTCTCTCTCTCTCTCTCTCTCTCTCTCTCTCTCTCTTTCTCATGTTATCATTATGTCTGTTTTTCGGTCTGTTTGGGGCCGTCCACAAAAAGTATGTCACGCTCCAAGGGGGAGGGGGTGTACGAAAGTGTGACAGTTTGTGACAGGTAGGGGGGAGGGGTCAGGCCATGTGTGATGTCACACATTTATTTATTTTTTATATTTTTTTCTAATTTCAAAATTATTTTATATTCTGTAGTAGAATTTAAATAGCTTTAAAAATAATTTTCAAAAATTTTGTGAAACATTTGAATTAGATTTTTTATAAAATAGCATGAAATGCGTATCTCCTGAATGTGTTGTTCATAAATCTGAATTGGATGCAGCAGGACTGATATAAGGATCAGGAATGGTCGACAATCATGTTCGCACCAGCCAAGTACGAAGCTCATATTTCAACGTTTTACCTCCAAGATTATTTCCTCCTCTAATCCTAATCAACCAAACAACTGATGGATGGACTTAGAGATTCAGAAAGAACATATGCAGATTCTCATAAATGTCCTTCTTTTTTTGTGGCACAAACTCTCAAATTTGATGACACTATGCCGAGATCAACCGGACTTTTCAAATTAAAACCATATGATCTTTATTGTCCATCTTTGCAGACCAGCTTACTTGTTCGAATTTGCAAAGTATGTCACTTTTATTTTGCCTCACAAACAATGTTGAAGAAACATGCAGGACAACACAGAGCTCGGGCTCAGGAGAATGTGCCCACACCCAAACTGTTCAAGAATCAACTCTGATAAAACGCATCCGTACTTTGAGAATCGCTTCTAGAAGGCAAAGAGAACCCATGGCAGTTATTTCCAGAAGAGAAAATGCACACACTTAGGCTGTTGAGGACGAGTTGATCTGTCTGCAATTATCCTACCAGGAAACAATGATGGTCAAAGATTGATGTCAGTCATAACTATGGATGAACACTTCCCTTTACCGTTGTAAGATGATGTCCACTGAATATTTTTGAATTAAACATAAGTCACAGGACCATAATAAACAGATTCAATATAGCTCATGAATTGGTAACATAATTTGTCAATCTAGTCTTTTTATTTAGTCAAAATGTTTTCTTTCCTTTTTATTATTTAATCACTGGGTGAGGTCAACTTTCACTAATCGAATTCTTATCCTGCGCAATAGATTGCATAATTATAATTGGAAGATTACCTAAAACTTGACCTCACCCATTGTAAACGAAAAAGTAGCCGATAAATGATGTGTATTACAAAATTGTCAAGTCTCATTTTTGCAATTTTCATTTTCAAATTCGATGTAGATTGAGTTACTGTTTCATTGAATAACTGTGACAACTGTTGACAATTAACTATTCTATTATTAAATTCATTATAATAATCTGATAGTTTTTTTCAAAGTAGGGGTGCACCGGATTTAAGCTCCAGCTCCGGCAAATCCGGAATCTGGCTATTTTTTTACAAATCTGGCTTCGGCTCCAGCAGGATTTCACATTATAAATCCGGCTGGCCGGTAGAGCCCTAATTTATATATATTCATAATGGCTCAGGCAAATCCGAAATCCGACCATTTTAACAAATCTGACTAGGGCTCCAGCCGGATTTCACTTCATAAATCCTGCCAAATCCGGCTGCGGCTGGATTTCAAAATTTTGAATCCGTTACAACCCTACTTTAAAGTGGAAATTTTATATTTTAAGGCAGTTTAATAGTAAAGTGTATGTTAATTATTAAATTAAATATTTTAATTAGGTGTTAATTTTAAAAAATCGAAAGTGTGATTTTAGTCCCGAGATTTGTGACAGGGGGAGGGGGGCAAAAATGGTTTTAAAAAATAGCATGATGTACTTTATGGACGGCCCCTTTATGTATCTTTCTTCACTAACTTTTTTCTCTATTTCCCAAAGTCTAAATTATTTTTTCGTCTATTTATTTCTAATTACAGTTAAAACACGTTTCATTTTCTATCCTTGTATTCCTATTTACTTTCTCCTCTCTTCTTTTCCATTTCTTCCAATATATTGCCCCATTGCACCTCCTTCATTCTTTCCAAATGTTACTCTACAACTTAGGAAACATGATCACCTCATTCTCATCTCGCTCCCACCCACAGGTTATTGCTGTGGGTCGACCTTAAACTGGCGAGAATCTTTGATCGTCGTGACGTCACTGCAGGACGTATCAAGCTTAACCTCAGAAAGAATGAAATCGATTCAAACGAAACCTTTTTTTCTTTCTTTTTTTTTCTTTTTTTTTAATTTAAGAAGCGGAACATAAAAAAAGCGATAGATCAATAGAAATAAACCGGTGTTTTGTCTCCTGCGCCTGGTGGTGTTCACTTGTCAGTGCAGACGTCTTTTGGGCTAATATCGTTTGGTCAACACACCCGCTAGGTTAGTCTGGGTCGGAAACTGTATTTATTTTCAAATAAAACGTGTTTTGGAAGCGAACTTTTCAAAATTATTTTTATTGAAAAATTCGCGAGTTATTAAGGTGCGCATGAATGTGTTATTGTGTTTTGTACCCATAGTCAATAGATATTGATTTAAATTCCTCTAAAACATAAATAATATATTAGTTTTTAGGGCATCCTTTTGAGGTGATAACAACAAATTCGCAGAAGAATATTTTAACTACAGGGTTTGACGAGAATGAATGACATTCCTAAGAAAGAATATTCATGTATCGGACAAACATTCTAAAGATAGGTTTTCCATGTATTTATTCAAACAGTAGGAATTGTCAAATGAAAATTGAAATTGCTCATTAAAATTAATGGGAGGTTAACTTTTCAAGTTGAATCAACATTTGTTTAACGTTTGACAGTTGCATACCATGTTCGGAAATAACAATTTTCATAATTTATTCCGTTTAATTTCCGTTACATTTATAATTGATCGCCTTCTTGGATAAATAGAAAACCGTGAGAGTTTATTTATGTATACACTGAGATCATGTTTTATCTTTCTATTTGTTTTCCGGTCTGCGTTTTGAGACCAAGCACTTCAATATAGTTTATGTATAGTTTTAAAATTCTTATTGTTATATTATTTTTTGGCACAACATTTTGAACATCTTCTCTAGATTTGTTTGTTTTTTGTTTCATTTATCCTTTGTAAAATATTCTAATTTCATTCAGAATATATATTTTAAAAAACGATAGAATTCCAGCTAGAATGAAACGCGTTTGACCCCATTTATTGCGTGTGGGAAAATGTGCATAAACTTTTCGCCTTTTTAACAAAAGAGTGATGATACGCATAAAAACACTTGATGTTTGTAAGCCTTTTCTAACCTAAATAGGCAAATATAAATTCAAGTTTCAAAACAGACTAATAAAAATATACAAACTACGAGCCCCCAAAAGACAATGTGTTTTGTTTGAAAAATAAATGCAGGATTTCTGTCAAATTATTTCCCTTCCAACTAACTCTCCAGATTGGTTGTTTGTTTTTGTTTTAAAATGAGATGCCCATTTTGGGTTACGATAAATAAAATAAAAATACTATTTACTTGTGATAACCTCGTTCCACTCATTTCTAATGGACAGTTTTAAGCTGAACTACTTTAGTATAGTTTTTTTAAACTTTAAATTTAATTTGTCTTAGAAAACAATTTTTTAGTTAGTTAAAAACAAAAATATCCTTTTTTTAACGAAAATGCGATTCCAACAGTACTACATACGAACAAAGAAAATTCACTAGTGGTCGTGTGTATAAAAAATAGGAAGAAAGTAGTGGAATGGGTTGTCTGAAGAAACCAGGAAAACCAACACTTAATATTAATATTTAAAGCTCTATTAAGAATGCAAGACTAGACACAAACCGTAGATAAGCGTAAGATGCAATAATCTTCTGTATAGAAGGAGCGTCTGTAACAGATAAGATAAGACATATCGCATGTTTTAAGTCAGGTAAAATTCAAATGGATCCACTATCTATTCATTTTATTTCTTCAACACGCGGTTTGAACTCAAGTTTCCTGTTTACAATTGAAGAGACATGACAGTAAATGAAAATATACAACTCAAATTCATAAATACAACTAATAGTTTCAGCAAGCCTGGGGATTTTTAACTCAAATTTCAACCAAGTGAAATAATTTGTTTTATTTTTTTAGGATTTCGAAAACATACAAGAAAAACAAAATATAGGCTAGCATTCTTGCCCAAGACATTAAAAATGTAATTAAAGAATCTAATTATTTATTGTGAAAATTTAAGGACGACGTTTTGGATGGGGCAAGAAGGGATATAGCCCCCTCATTTCCCTTTTTTAATAAAAATTTTTGAACGTTTTGTCAATGACGAGAAGGCGCACTGTTTTAGATTCAAGCAGAAATGTAATTAATTCCAAGGCTAGATTTAGCCTTTTAATGTTTGTATGTTTTCTATTTCACCAGAATTTATGACTTCTTTCTTAATATTGTATAACAATAACTTTCACGAAAATTGATGTGTTTAACTCTTTAATCGCTACTTTTACAATGCAAAGTAATTTTTTTAAAAATAATAATGTATTAATTATCAAATAAGTCCTACATGATATTTTAAAAACGAAAAAAAAATCACAAAAGCTGTGAGCAAGCTGCGTGCTGAGGTACTCCCCTGTATAAATTATCAAAATATTATAATTAATAGTAGTAGTAGTAGTAGTAATAGTAATGGTCTAATCCAACGGCTGCCAAACCGCGGCTTGCGCGCCGCATGCGGCTCTTCTGTGTTCAAATTGAGAACAATTTATAAAAAGATATATTTCAAGGATTACTGTAAGATTTCAAAGCCTGGTTTAATGACCCATAGTGCTTTAATGCGGCTCTCGACACTTTTTATTTTTTTTTACATTTTAAAATGGCTCTCAGTTACTACAGGTCTGGCCACCCCTGGTCTAGTGGCTGTCAGTTACTACAGGTCAGTCCACCCCTTGTCTAATCTAACATGGTAATCGCAAGAGCAAACGCATACAATTCTCCTCCCCGTATTCCATTCGGGTGTGGAATGGTTGCTTAAAAGGAGCCAGGAAAACTAACACAATTTCAACATTCAAAACTCTAATAAAAAATACAAGACTAGACATAACCAAGGATAAGCGTAGAAAGCAAAAATCTTCTGTAAAGAAAGAGCGTCTCTAATGTACACGATAAGATAGGATAAGTTAAGATAAGATAAGATAAAGGTAACGATGCAAATTGGCGTCGATAGATAGAATCAAATTCATACGTACCTCTGCGAAGAATGTTTGAAAAACACTATTTAAAAAAATCAAAGAACAAAATTTCAACACCTCTTACTTTTATACCGGCATTCCCATTTAAAGAATAAAATAGAAGAAACTATTTTAATGTCGAATTTTGTGCACTGTTCCTTTTCAAAAACAAAAACCCTTCCCCGAAAAAAAAAGGAAAAAATTTCAGTTCCTTTTTAATTTTTTTTTATATTTTATTTTTACGTTTTCAAATGTAAATAATCATAGGCGCTAAGAGGAAGAAAAGAAACTCCTTGAAAACTCCCAGAATTGTTTATGAGGTTAGACTTGTCCGTTTCCGCTTGTCCTGCGGTCCAATGACTGGCACTCACTCGTGATATTTGAACATACGGGCAACACGCAACCAATGGCCGCCTTGTGTTACTCTATTCATACGCACGCAAACACTTTCTCGCCCTCTTTTCTGCCTGCTTTATCTCCAGTGGCACAATATGGGTTGTCCCCCGTGAACAGCGCCCCGAGCGCCATTAAAGTCAAATGCCGATGAGGGCGTTAAAATGAGAGTAGCTCTGTAACGATTACGGGAAAATGGTGGGCGTGGGGGGGGGTGGTGTTGACGAAAATAAAAATGAATGAATTTTAATATTTTTTTGCAAGTGATAAGATTAGATTTATCAGTTCATTTTTGCCCTTGTTTTAGCTTATTGAAAACTCTTTTGTAAATTCCAACGTGGGTGTTAAAATGAGAGTAGCTCTGTGAAGACTATGAGAACAGGGTACAGGGTGGACGCAAATTAAAATTAATTAATTGGAATATAACTGAACCCTCAGATAGACGTATGGATTTTAAAAAGAACGTTTCTTATTCCGTACGCAAGAACAAACACATACAAATTATCGTTCTTCCATTCCGGAATTCAGTCGTGGAATTGGTTGCCCGAGGAAACCAGGAAAACCAACATTCTATCAACATTTAAAACTCTAAGAAAATGCAAGACTAGATATAAAACGTGGATCAGTGTAGAGCACAATAATTTCTTGTATAGAAGGAGCGTATGTAAGGGGCCGTCAATAAAGTACGTTACGCTCCAGAGGGGGGAGGGGGTGTAAGAAAGTGTGACAGTTTGTGACAGGGGGGAGGGGGGTCCGGCCATGTGTGACGTCACGCTGTTTTATATTAAATTTTGATTATTTTGTTAATAAAAAACAACATTTCTGTTCGAATGTGGGACGTTCTTTAGGGTGGGGGGGGGGTCCGAGATGTGTGACAGTTTGTGACAGGGGGAGGGGGGTAAAAATGGTTAAAAATAGCGTGACGTACTTTATGGACGGTTCCTAGCATTAAGATAAGATAAGATGATAAGATAAGATAAGTGATAAGATTAGATTTGTCATTTTATTTTAGCTCTTGTTTAAGCTTATTGAAAATTTTGTTGCGATCCCTTAACCACGCTTAAACACAATTATCTCGATTATTTTATACTATTAATATTTGAAATAAAATATTTGAATAATTGAAAATATAGACTTAAAAGCATAATCATTTTGGTTTTCAGATTAACATTAACCAAACAACGCACGAACCTTTCACGTCAGCATTTGTGTTGTAAACAAAGAGTCATTTTTTTGGTGCAGTAATTTGGTGCGCTGCTTTCTAAAATTAGTTTAAAAATTGTGTTGTGATTAGCAGTGTAGAAAAATATCATTAAATTAACAATATAATTTGCAATGTCTGTCCGTGACGCTACTAATTTTAGAAAGCAGGGAAAACCAAATTACTGCACCAATGCATCAAAAGGTGTGCAAATTAAAGATGCGCTGTAAAAAAATATTATATGACGTCATTGTTTTCACTCATACATGTATTTTAATTTTGGAAAAGGGATCAATGTAAAAAGAGGATTTGATGATGGTTAATTATAAAATCAAAAAACAAAGGGGGCGCCGTAGGTGCCCTACAACCCCTATTATAAAATACTTTGTGTACATTTCAGAAAGTTAATATTTCGTATTTATCAAACAAGGACAAGTTAGTTGGGCTTTTGAAAAAGGTTGGTGCCCTAAAAAAAAGTGGACGCCGCAGGCACCACGGCGCCGCTGCACAACCTAGTAATCTACATATTTTAAGATTCGATTTTTGTTTAAAATATATAGACCTTATTAGTTTACAATTAAAACTTTTTTTTTAAATTAAAAGTTTGAACGGTGCTAGGTGCTAGTACATGTACCCATACCATTTTTTTGTTGAAAAACACATATTCAGATAATTTTTTCTACAAAACTAGTTGAGCTCCATGAAAAAATATTGAGTGTGTTTGTTTGTTGTTTTTTTTCCTCCTCGTACCAGCAAACATTAATTTGCTCTAAAGTTGATTGGTATAGTTGGATGTTAGTTCATATGAAGGGTGGTATGTTAGAATTTATTTCAACTAAGGGAGGCAAAAATCTGTTTCTTCATCAAGGTTTTATTATCAGATGTTTAGGGCAATATTAAAAAATGCGCTGTCTCGGCAGGAAACTTTAAGAAAAATGAAAGACTGGACATAAACCATGAAAAAGTATAGGATGCAGTATTCTTCTTTACAGTAGGGGCGTCTGTACTGTATACGGTAAGCTAAGATGTGATGCTTGGGGCGCCCTCTCTGTTTGCTATTTCGGGATTCACCAAAATATCATATTGTAAATTTTAATTTCTTGGCATTTCAAGAAAATACCTACTTTTTGTTACTCGTCAGACGATTAATAAACGATTACTATTTGTGTAATTTTTTGGACCAGGATTTATTTGTTATTAAAACTTACGATGATGAAATCAATAATTCAACCAAGGTGGTGTAGATGTTTAGTTATCATTATATCTATTTAAAAGAAAGATTTAATCCTTAGTAATATATATATATATATGTATATATATATACATATATATATATATATATATATATATATATATATATATATATATATATATATCGTTCATTGCTAGCAATACTTCTAGTTGATTCGTATGTCTGCGCATGATTAGATGGTCCAAGATGACTGGAGAAAAACCTAAATTCTACTTGAAGTTACCTCAACCAGCCAGTCTAAGAATCTCTGCTCAGCATATAATCGTAGGCAATCATACTCTTTTACCTCAATAGTATATTATGGAAGATCCAACATGGGACATAACTGTACAAAATGTTGTTGTTTTTTTTTAAAGGATTTTCTTATCCACAGTTTTCTCCCCGAAATTCTGTTGTTTTTTTTAATTTGGGGGGGGGGTGTTAAGCCATCAAGAGGTGATGAGCACAGTTATTTACCTATAACAGATAACAACCAAATTAATCAATATTAAAATTAGGATTCATTGGCAGATAGTCGTCTCTGAGCCCCAGCTGTAGCCCTCACACAAATAAATAAAACAGAAATTAATATTGTGTCAAAATAGTCAATTTTTATTCTTAAATTTTCTGCTTTGTATCATAGGAAAACAATTGAAAAATTGATTTTTAGGTAAAATTTTTAAAATATTTGTATTATATATAGTGATTTATCATGTTGGTTAGTATACCAGAAAAAAAACGAAAAAAAAACATAGGTCTTTTGAAACTGTACCCAATGGGTATCATTAAATAACGAAATATAGAAACTTGCAAAACACCAGTACATGTATTTAAAAATTGGGACTTAATGAATAATAATGTTATATAATGAATATATTTCTGTACAAGATAAAGTCACAAACATTTACAATACACAATGCCACACATTTAATTTAAACCTATTCCATGTTGGAATTATCAATAATTCTTTTTACCTTTCAGCTATCCAGTTGGGGTGAAACATTTGGTGAGCAATATACTTAATTGTAAAAAAAACTTTTGATTAGAAGTCGCAACCGTCTTTTCCTTGATATAATGTATGTATAAATAATGCATACAAAAAGGGGAAAAAATGAATTCCTCTCTTCTGAGAAGTGATAAATATTTTTCATTTATGCCAACACACACTCTGATACTTGCAACCTGAGTTGACAAATTAACACACAAGTTTGATTGATGAAAGATGCAAGAGAAAAATGTGTTCTACATATAGATTGATCTGAACCATTGTTGCTTTATTTTTAGGTTTTAAATACATCACAAAGAAAGGGGCAACTAAATTGTGGAGGAAGTCAAGGGGCTATTTTTAGGTATTATATAGTTGTTGATAATAACTAACTATTTTGGTTATATTTGTTCATTAAAGTAAAAAGTAATAACATCTAGGGTAAGAGGAACTATTAAATTTGTATTAATTCACAAACATTGTGAACTGTAAAACATTTTTAAAGGAATATTTTACATAGTTAATTTACATTGAACAATAAATACCAGGTATAAAATATCTGAACAAGAAAACACTATTTTGTTGCAGTGAGAGCTTGAGTAGTAATAAATAGATTTTTTTGTTTTTTCTTCTTCCATTTTTATTTTTAAATTTGGAAACTTTTTCATATAGTTACATTTTATTAATATTTAGTTTGTTATCAAAATTTCAATTTAGTGAGTTTTATTTTTTAAAATGTTGATGTTTAATTGTTGTTGATTTATTTATTTTTTGGGAATGAGCATAAATCTGAAAGGCACAAGTTCATGAATTTTCTTTTGTAAAATATTAACATGTGATCGCATCCCCTCCATAGCAACCTACATCAGCGAGGTTTGATAGAATTTTTTTAAAGAACACACAAAAACTATCATCTACAAAACTTCCAGAAACCTAGGTCTCAATAAACTGGCCACAGTGGGTCCAATGTGATGTGATGAGTGCATAACAATAACAAATTCATGAAAAGATAAAATTGTATGTTCATATCAAAAATCAGAATATAGAAACGTGATAATTTTTAAAAATATTACTTCTTCTCACAGCATATCTATTTCATTTTAATTTTTTTCAAATTAGTAAGGATATGGGGAGGGTTATCAAAAGAGAAAATGTTGTTTTTTTTTAACTGGAGAGAGAAAAGAAGAAGAGGAAAAAGCTGAAATAAGATGTTGAGTTTGAAATATATTTACATGTAGGTTTAAAATTTGAACATTTTTGCAAATGTTTACACTAAAACATTGATAATATTTGAATCAAATATCTGTATGCTCTTTTCATTCTTCTTTTGTCAGTATTCATTCATTTTTTTCTTTCTTATTTTAAACTCCAGAATTTCATATTTAACAGTTTTAAGTGAATATGTATTATTGATTTTAATTTTTTTTAAGAGGAATATTAAACCAAATAATTGATTCCAGTTATCAACATTTATTGATGACATTTTCAAAATTTTTAGGTGGAAAACCATTTTTTCATTATAGACTCATTTAAATGGAATGCTATATAAGAACCCATTAAGTTTTCATCAAAATTTGATATGGAATCTTACAAAAAGGTATCTGTTGTCTTTTTGTATTACTCACAATTATCTTTTGGTATTAGAGAGGGAAGTTATTCATTCATTTTCATTGTGGTTTTTTTTTGGCTTTAAAAAATTAATCAACTTTAAATCCATTGGAAGACAAATAATCAAAATCATGACTATTTTAACATTTAAATTTTTGTGTGCCTTTACTTTTTTTTCAAGTAGTAATTAATTCCGTGGTAACTATATTCCCACCCCCCTCAATCCTAACAAAACTCAATATTTTAAAATATTTCTGTGTTATTTAAGAGCATATTTCAAATTTGTTAAATACAGGCCAAGAAAACTCTGTCAAGCGCACTAAAGCTGGAATCCACCTCGAGACCTTGGTTTCTCTGAATGTCGTGAGAACTCACTGTATCTGTCCGGTTCGCCGACCATGACGCCATCACCTGGAACTGCAAGGACTTGAGGCTGGATGGCGATGGACTTCTTAGACATAGTTTCAGAGTAGCCCCCATTCAACTCAGCTGAATAAAACAAAATTAAGAGTTTAATCCTATAATCAATCTCTTTTTCAGAGTACTAGTCAGTCAATTCAGTTGATAATGAAACAAAATATAATTCTTTTAAAATCTGTTAAAAGTTTAACAGTCAGATTTTGTGGTTTTCATTTTTCATATCAAATTTAGTATAAGATTAATTGTTGAGAATTTTAAATAAGGCTTTTTAATTATGAAAGTGATTCAACACACAAAAACAAACTATACAAACATAATGTTTTTATATTCAATTAGAAAATATGTCAGCAGAACTCGTTTTCAAAACCTACATTTTGTAACTGTTCCATTAACATATCGTGGTTGCTTGCCGGGCTTCGCCCTCTTCGATGCCAGGAAAAACGCCAAAATAGCCAGCACAAAGGCATCAAAAATTCCAAGCATGGCTAAGATGTACGCCCAGCGGACCCCACATTTGCCTATTTTGTACTCGCCAGCCTCGGCCCCACACAGTTCGTAGACTCGCTGCTCGCCCCAGCCAGATGGGAAGATGACGCAGGCCAGGAACATGAAGATGGCTGTGGAGTGGGGGGAAAAAGAAGAAAAGACTCATAACTGATCATGTGCACTGCATACGTTTCAACAACTTATAAGGATATTTGAGAATACCACCTGTTTCAATGTAACGAAAGAATTGTGTTGGTCTTAACTTAATGAATCCTAAGCTTTAATTGTTGTTTGGGGTTCCATCCCACGCAGATGCTGATGGGACGCGTCAGAGCTCAGGTGAAACTAAGATATTCCAATACAAACCTCAGATATGCATAAGGATATAAATAATTTTCAGATTCCGTATTCAAGAACAAACACATTCAAATTTTTGTCCTTCTCGTCTTAAATTCAGACGTGGAATGGGTTGCCAGATCAAATCAGGAAAACTAACACTTTATCAACATTTACAAATCTAATAATAATAATACAAAACTAGTCATAAACCACGGATAAGCGAATGACGCAATAATCTTCCGTGTACCAGGAGCGTCTTTATCAGATAAGAAGAAGTCGTCGTAAGACAATGAAAATTGTAAATTCAAATCCAGAGATGGATTCCCGTAGACGGCATGCCGGAATGACTTCGGCAAATGAGAAAATTCCGATGATTCTTGCAGCTCTACTGATGCCCAACGTTGTAATCTACTCTCTAAGTTTGTCTAGATTTACTCTAACTGGAATTAGCTTATCCCGCGAAAGAAAATATTCCAGGACTTGTGATTTCGTCCAACGAAGTTTACACCATTGTCCCATACATTGGGACGATCGGATGGCAGAATTAATTTTTGCTGCAAATTCAATTCCCTTTACACGTGTTATCTATTTTAAATACCTTCCACATCCCGATTTGTAAACTCATTCACTCTTGTCTATAATCCAAGCTAAACATTTTGGTCCCGACCATAGTGCGGTCTATAGCAATTCGTCTCAGACTTCTCGGAAGCTCATTTGGTCTTCCACACGAATATCATGTGTTTCATATCACTGTAAGATGTTACGAGTAACGAATCAAAGTGACGTAAAGACGTCATCACTATAACTATAGGTGAGAATGTTGTTGTAAACATATAAGAAATTTTGCCAAACAACGAAATCAATGGTGGCTTGAAGAAGGAAAAAAAACACAATAATTTCGGTGGCATTGCGGGAGCGTCTCGCCGATTTATGTTACGTGATGAAAAAAAATTCATTAAAACCCGGCTGCCTATATAATAATTCCAGTCATTGCTAACACACCCCAAACAGCATGGCACCTCGCACTTTATCACCCCCTTTAACTGTAGTAAAATATTTATACCCCAATTTAAGTCTCAAATTTATAACATAAAAATTAATTTTATAAAAACATAAGAAAATTACATCCACCAAACCCCCTTGTCATATAATTTAAGCTCATTTAGCGCATATATCGTGTAATTTATGTTTTTATTATTTTTATTAAATCCTTGAGATTAACCTGTGGTGTCTGTTTGAGCCCTTGCTTGTTGAAAAAACTTTGGATCAACTTTTAACCCACTTCCTCGTAAGCCAGCGAGCTGAAATTTTTCAGGCAGTTTCGTGCCGATGATAATAATGATGTATCAAAATTTCAGATGGATTGGATCGCATGTACTGTAATTAAATTATTGAATTTTTATATTATTTTATTTATCTCTAAGTATCATGTTATTTTTTTAGATAGTGTCGCGGTGCGTATTATATTGAACGACCTTTTTAATACTTTCCTGTATCGCGATTCGGTGCGTATTATATGGACGATAATTTTTTTTAAAATATTCCCAATTGGTGCGCATTATATTAAACATGTTTTACTAGACATAACTAAAAATTTTAGATTTTTGGATTTTCGTGCGCTGCGTATTATAATGAACATTCTTTTAGTTATGTCTCGTACATAAAGAATTTATATTAAAAAACTGTTGTTTTTTTACGTTTTTTTAAATGGTATCGTTACTTTGACTGATACGTTACCAAGAGAATTATGATTTTGGTAGTATGTGTTCATAGACAGTGTAATTTGTGAGACAATCTAAATATGCGTTTATTTTTTTTATAAATTTTGGCTAAGTGTAGACGTCTATGATTTTGGAATATTGGCACAAATAGCTATAACTTTACCGTATTTTACGGATTACAAGATGCATAAATTTTACTTGGAAAAACTGCCTCCAAAATTCAGGTGCGTCTTATACTCGAAATTTAATTTTAAAAAAATAAGTGTTATTTTGCGTGTGTGTAAAATTTGATTTAAAAATTAAGTTGCGTCTTGTAGTCGTAAAATGCGGTAATTTATTTCTTTATATAACCAAAACAACTCTTTTTGCAAGTTAATTGATATACCAAATATTGCCTGACACCCGGATCTAAATAGACAACTTTCCTTAAGTCACGTTTCAACGAGTAGCAAATATGCTCTTTTTAAAAAAATGAGGTAACGAGGTTCATATGAGCTCGGTAACGAGATTCATACCAGGTAACTAGACTCACACCAAGTAACGATATTTATACCAGGTAACAAGATTCATACAACATAACGCGATTCAAACCAGGTAAAGAGATTCATACCAGGTAAAACGATTCATACAAGGTAAATAGAGTCATACAAGGTAAATAGATTCATACCAGGTAACGAGATTCATACAAGGTAAAGAGATTCATACCAGGTAAAAAGATTCACACAAGCTAAAGAGATTCATACCAGGTAACGAGATTTATACCAGGTAACGAGATTCATACCAGGTAACTATGCAGTACGTTCTCTACAATGTTATTTTTTGTTACATTTAGTTAGTTCAATTTTCTTGCGTTTTGCATCTCTATTGTGTTGGTGACTGAATCGTTAACTGTTTACATCAGTTTTCACCCTCTCCTTTCAGTTTAGCTCACGTTTTGTGTTCGCCGCGCTCAAAAGATCGTGGTTGCCAGCATTTTCTTCGTTTAGTGAAGGGCGGATTAAAGGAGAACGGGCCAATGTTTTCAATTTGTTTGACTATGTAAAGAAACTTAAAACAGGATTCAAATTTTAAATTAATCCTTGTTTAAAGATGAAATGTTTTACTTTAGTAAATATGACATATTTAATTTTAATGGGAAAAAAAGAGAGAGAAAATGTATTTTAGTTTGATTTTTTAAAATCACGAATGGCTGTGAGGGTGCAATGGACATTTTCCTGTTAAAAAAAACAAACTTAAATTAGAATGGAAAAATGTTCATATTGAGATTGACATGCTTGTGGGTGCATGCCTGTGCGATCTAAATATAATATGTTATCTTACCCGTTATTGACAGCTCATTTTATACAGAAGATTATTGCGTCCTAAGCTTATCGTGTTTTAGGTCTAGTCTTGCATTTTAAAAATTATTTTAGAGTTTTGAAAGTCGATAGTGTTTTTATTTTCCTAGCTTGTTCTAGTTACACAATCCACGCCCGATATTTTGTATGTCTTTGTTCTTGCAAACGGTCCAAGAAACGTGGTTTCATCCCGTTGTTGAATGGTTGTTGCGTTGTATTTCAAAATTAGAATTTAATGCCTAATGTATTATTACCACATCGCTCTTTGTTTTTCTTTCATCGACTGTTTCCAGATTTAGTAATTGAGCTAATTGGGTTTCTCTTGTCAGTTGTGAATATGGACCAGATAGTTATGAAATAAAATGTCGTCACAATTGTTGGGATGTAATAACAGCTAGACTAACTGTTATGTACCAAGAAATGTCTATTTTAACGGTGCATTATCTTGTGTATTAGTTTGTCTATTTTTTCACTGACCTCAAAATATCACCACGCTAAATATAATACACCATCTCCAACCAACCAAACAGGACTGTATACACACACCCCTGGATCATATTTTGATAACTCGTATGGGAGTATTGTATTTTATGTCATATTAGTATATAGTATATGTTTGACAAACAGGCTTTTGAAAATAAATTTTTTTAGTAGATTAAAATTTTTAGGATCCTAGTTTAGAGCCCATGTCAACCAAAGAACATGATCCCTCTGCAATATGATGATCAATGCTAAACGTTTACTTATCTTCGGTGTTCGTATTCAACTCCGCATGTTGAATCGGAATCTGAAGGGGAATTCCCTGTCCGCAGATCAAGCGGTGTGGTGTTTCTATTGACATGATCCAACTACTTTATCTACATCGTGACTCTCTCCCCACCCCACCCCTTCACCCACCCACCGTTGAACAAGAACTGTGTTGGGGTATTTCATTGATATCAATTCAATATGAGTTAATATGGTGCATAATGATAAGATAATTTGATTTTCATTTTTGTAAGTACGTAAACTAAAGTGCTGCTGTGGTCTGTCGTGGTGTTGTTTTTTCGGTTTTATTTTTTTTATTGTTTAATAGTTAAAAATTATGTCTTAATTTTTGTTAAATGCTCATGCTTTAAACTCGATAAGTAACAGTTCACATTTTAATATATCTTTTTAAAGGTGCGTGCGCAGTTTTTTTTTAAATAAAGAATGGCAAACATGAACCAGCAATGACTTCCACTTTTGATTTAAAATTATAGATCATCCACAGAGGTTCAGGTAAGATTTTACACCGCCAACCAACCCAACCCCAATTTTTTTTTAAACAGACAGTAGCCTACATTGTAATTTACTCCAACTTCAAGTTTGTCCATTCCAAATACTACATAAATGTATTTAATTTCTTTTTTTTGTAGGAAACAAAACACAATTCCATGTTGTTGTTACACGGTCTTAACACTTCTTCTGTGAATTCCAAAAAAAGACACAGCGGGCCGAATAAACTAACGCCAAGTGTTTGATGTGGCCAAGGGTTTGACGTGGCCCAGTGTTTGATGTGGCCAAGGGCTTGATGTGGCCAAGTGTATAATGTGGCCAAGGGTTTGAAGTGGCCATGGGTTTGACGTGGGCAAGTGTTTGGCGTGGCCAAGGGTTTGATGTGGCCAAGGGTTTGACGTGGCCAAGGATTTGTACTTTTTGTACTGTATACAAGACCGCTACTTCTACTGCTTGAAAAGCATTCAGTTAAAAGCCAATCATTTGCAGATGATACTCAACTATATATTCACACTGATCCCTCTAATATGGACTCCGGTGTCCAATTGTTGCAGGAGTGCATTGGTGAAGTGAAGTCTTGGATGACGTTAAGCAAACTCAAGCTGAATGATGACAAGACTGAAGCACTTCTATTTTGCAACAATAAATCACGCAGTACTTTGTCTCTTCCGAAGTCAATTCACGTAGCCAGTTCGGATATTCTGTTCACAACATCGACTAGGAATCTTGGCTACATTATTTCTGACAACATGTCTATTAACAACTTCATCAATCACATCTGTCGCTCTGCCTACACTGCCATTCGTCAGATCAGCTCAATCCGTCATTACTTAACAGTTAGTGCCACAAAAACACTAGTCTGTGCTCTTGTACTGGCTCGTATGGATTACTGCAATTCTCTTCTGTCAGGTGTGCCAAAACAATGCATTGAAAGACTACAGAAAGTTCAAAATTCAGCTGCCAGACTGGTGCTCAATGCAAAAAAACATGACCATGTTACTCCACTTCTTCGCTCACTTCATTGGCTGCCTATACAAGCCCGTATTGATTACAAACTGGCCGTTCTCTGTCACAATTTCTTTTCGGACTCAAGCCCATCGTATCTTACTGAACTTTTGTCGGTCTACTCACCCACTCGCAAGCTAAGATCTTCTGCAGACACACGCGTTCTCTCTGTTCCTACGACACGCACCAAAACGTTTGGTGAAAGGTCGTTCTCTTTTTGTGCAGCCAAACAATGGAATTCTCTACCATTACACATACGTGGTATTCAAACAACCAAGTCCTTCAAGACTGCACTTAAGACACATCTTTTCAAAATTTATTTTTAAAATTGATGAAACAACATTTCTTGTAAATGATTAACGTAGCTTATGTATAATGTATTGTAATTGTGTGTGTTTGTTGTGATATGAATGTTAATTTAATACTTATAAGTATGTTATTTCTTTCATGTAAAGCGCTGTGAGCCCAGTTCCTTACTGGGATACAACGCTATATAAATAATCAATTTATTATTATTATTATTATTTGGCGTGGTCATGTGTTTTCTGACTGAACGATCTCCGTCATTGATATTGTCCTCTTTTTTACCCTCAACATCTTACTTCACTCAACTCTTCCGCCTCAGTGGCCTTCTCTTGCTCCAAAAACCACTTTTTTCATAGCTTCGCTTACTACTCAAAGATCTCATTGTATTTTTTCGCACAGGCGAATCTAGAATATTTTGCGCCCCGGGGAAAAACGATAAAATCGCAACGCCCCTTATCAATGTATTACCCTTGTTCACTTATCAAAATGTAAGGTCGTACAGCCCATTTTGGCACCACTGTGTCTCGGCGCCCCTGGCGCCTTCGCTACACCTCTGCCTCATCGTCTGTAATGTAAATAAAGACTGTGGAAGTATGTTATTCTGCCGAAAACATCGTATCAGATGTGGCTTGACATGACGATATCTAATATGGTAATGGGAACATTTATATGGCAACAACGACGCTGTGGCCAAAGTAAGGACTTATAAACTGATATTTTGAAGTTTAAACAACGCACTTGTGATCTCTTCCAACATCGATATCTTTGGGTAATGTAGGCCTATAACTTTTACATACACAAAGTAAAAAATACCACGGAGTTCTTCTTCATAAATGCTGGGGGAGGCTGACAATAGCATAAAGTATACTGTACTTATGTGTATATGACATTGCCGGGTTGTAAACTTATAATCATCAAAATGATGGTGTGAAAATAATTTTATACCAGAAGGTTAAGAATAAAATATAATGACTATCTGAAATGATTATTATTACATTAACTTTATTTTTTTAATTTATTTATTTTTTAGCTGCCCTATTTTTATAGAGTTACGTTTAGGAACATATAACGATGGTGTCTTTTCAAAGAACCTAGCCATATAATAGTTAGCTAAATAACTTACAGTAAACTTTCTGGGCGAGTTGTGCCACAGTCTATTAGATGATATGGTTAGTTAGTCTAGATACAATGGAAATATATTTCTTTAACAAACAAACCAAATCACTTGAAGTATATCTAAGATGGAAATACGCACAGCCACCATCCTTGAATGGCATAAGGAGTTGCCAAAAACTCAAAGCTTTAAAGACATTGAGACAAGTCAAAATGAGCCTATGAATCATTATGCCATACTTAAGATGAGAGCTAATATATAACTATACTTACAAACAACAAGCTCGAGAATTCCACAGAACACAAAGACCGCAGTCTTCTTGAAGCAGAAGAACAGCATCAGCGCCGCCACCGTGATGAGCATGAGAAGGGCAGCAACTCCACAGAAGAATGTGCTCGCTTTGAACGAGCCGTTCAAGATGGTGTCAAAATTTGTGAATGACCCTGAACATATGTATTTGCCGTTGGCCGAGTCTGGGTAGCAGTAGGAGTAGACGCCGATGTGGCCGTAGCCTATGGATTCCTCTGTGTCGCCGATCCACTGGGGCTGGACGAAGCAGACAACATTGAGGATGCACCAAATGATCGTGAGAAGGGCCCACAGGACGGAAACGCCTCTGTATTCTCGCATGTATTTGAAGTGGTATACCACAATCATTTCCTCGGTGTACTTAGCTTCTTCCATTTTGGCCGTGGACCTGAATTGAAAGAAGAAATAACAAATTTGTTGAGATAATATAATGTACAGCGACACCTTGAAATCTGTTCTTAATGCAGCAGAACGTCGCTCGAGTTCCTGGTCGAGTACCTAGACAAAGTTTACACTCTAAAATAATTATTATAAACGGAAACAATTCCTCAAACTTTTCTTAGACTCTCAAAATTCTTTAACCCTCTACACTACTTCCCTAAAAATTTATCTTTTAGCAGTTTGTCTCAATCCAATACCGCATAAGAGTGTCATCAGCATTTTCATTATAACACATGCTAAATTAATTTATGCATATGATATAATATTAAACACGTGAAAAAAAAAGCATACATTAATCTCAACAAAGAACAATAATAACTCATGAACTTTACGTGTACAAACAGCAACCATACTCACGGGTAGCTATACTATACGCATGTCAGACATCCGGATACAATATTTTGTAACGAGCTTGAGATGATAAACAGTTTTTTCGAGGTCAGAATAAATCACTACGCCGCCTTACTAAAAAATCATTCAGCGTGGACCCAGACTCATGAGAATTACAGAACAAATTGTGATGATCTCTTAAAGATGGTCATTTATTCAGCTTTTTTAAAAAAAATGACATGGTGGCTTTATTTTAGTAAGTCAAGAGACAGTCAGTCAAGAAAAGTCAACCATTATAACAGAAGTCCTTGTCTGTGTCGTGAAATTATATATACCCTTGCAAGGTAAGGCGCAATCAGTCTTCTGCACACGTACAGACATAATCAGCTCCAGCAACCCATACAGATGAACAGAGTGGTCATCGTTCAGTGGATGGATAAACACACACATGGAACAAAGACATCATTTCAATAACTTCAAATATCTCTCATCTGATACAGTGATAGGACTGCTCACAGTGATAGGACTGCTCACAGTGATAGGACCGCTCACAGTGATAGGACTGCTCACAGTGATAGGACTGCTCACAGTGATAGGACTGCTCACCCATGCGATGATGTTTAACCCAACCCAACGGGGATGCACCATCTTCTGGCAAGACGGAAGGATGCCGAAGATACATTCGTTAAATTTAACTGAGATACGTTTCATTTAGTGCCGCCCGGCCCACCTTTCCACACAGCCACTAAATGACGATATTTGCATAGGGCATAGACCATAGGTCTGAGTGTCATTGTTACAATATAGACCATAGGTCTGAGTGTCATTGTTACAATATAGACCATAGGTCTGAGTGTCATTGTTACAATATAGACCATAGGTCTGAGTGTCATTGTTACAATATAGACCATAGGTCTGAGTGTCATTGTTACAATATAGACCATAGGTCTGAGTGTCAGTGTTACAATATAGACCATAGGTCTGAGTGTCATTGTTACAATATAGACCATAGGTCTGAGTGTCATTGTTACAATATAGACCATAGGTCTGAGTGTCAGTGTTACAATATAGACCATAGGTCTGAGTGTCATTGTTACAATATAGACCATAGGTCTGAGTGTCATTGTTACAATATAGACCATAGGTCTGAGTGTCATTGTTACAATATAGACCATAGGTCTGAGTGTCAGTGTTACAATATAGACCATAGGTCTGAGTGTCATTGTTACAATATAGACCATAGGTCTGAGTGTCATTGTTACAATATAGACCATAGGTCTGAGTGTCATTGTTACAATATAGACCATAGGTCTGAGTGTCATTGTTACAATATAGACCATAGGTCTGAGTGTCATTGTTACAAAACAAATTCATTAGAGCTCGGGTGTCTATAATTACAACATGGTATAGGGGATACGGTGGTCGAGTGGCAGCGTGCTCGACTGGCGTACCGATGGTCACGGGTTCGAATCCATAGGAAGCCAAGGATATGTTCCCGGGGCCTAGGGCATCCCCGAGTCCGCACCCAGCTTCGAGTGGGTACCTAACACATAGTTAGGGAAATAAAAGGCGGCTGGGTAATGCGTGGAACCCTTATAGCCGTGGCATGTGAACGCTGCACCACTTGCCAAATTCAACTGCTGCCCTGCAGATGGTCTTGGCTGACCAAAGGCTATGGAAGCACATCCAGAAAAAACAGCAGGCTGAAGTCGGAGACCACGGGCCAATTGGCGCAAAACTCGTCGGCACGCAAAACTCAAATTGAGAACGAAGAAGAAGAGAAGAAGAAGACAACATGGTATACAATAACACGTAAAATGTTATGTAATATTTACATATATTATGTCACAAATTGACTTAAATGGACAGGGTCAGATATCTAATGCTTATAAAAATTTAGCTTAAAAATGACATTTAAGACACTTCGCTAAAACAATCATTTCCAAAGTATTGCTAAAAATCATTTAAAGAAAAGAACTGCTTCTAATCGAGTCAACGAGATACACGGGAGGTCATTTTCCTTACATTATAGAGAATCGTTGGGTAAAGACACTGTAGGCTGAAACAGATTTGGGGTGTTATGGCGTCATAGCTTTAAAAACAATGAAGAGAAATGAATCATTACGGTTGATATTAAAACAAAATATTTTCCCTCTTGATACTTGATATTTCGGTAAACTTGACATAGTACACCTATAATATATATATATATAAATATGTATGTATGTTTAGAGTGTCGGTGATGCATGAACGTATCATCCCCACAAGTTACTTAACGAAACAAGCATTCAAGTAAACAAATTATATGAATCCTAATTAGATGTTAATACCTCCCCCCCCCAAACCTCAGGTACTCCAGACATAAATAGCATATGCTCTCCTATGGTTTTGGCTTGCGATTGTCATATAACGTTTGCAGGATGGTGATCTTCATTTGCAGCCTATACAATAATAGATATGAGGGTCACTTACAATGAAAGTCTGAGTGCTATTGAGTAGCCTTGGGGTGAGCAGTAAAGTTTCCTTGATATGGGTGTGGGGGATTTTTATAAGATTTTTTACTGACCAAATATTATCGGGTTGTTTTTTTTTAAATATTAGTTAGGGTCTCGATGGCTGATGCTCTATCTTATCCTTTCAGTTACAGACTCTCCTTTTATAAAGAAGATTATAGCATCCTACGCTTATCCATGGTTTATGTCTAGTCCCGCATTTTATTACAGTTCTAAATGTTCAAGGGTGTTGGTTTTCCTGGCTCTAGTAGTGAAATGTCAACTTTTGTATGGTTAGCCGATGGAGATGACTTTGTCCTTAAATGAACTTAACTTATAAATGAATGGCGTCTTTAAGTTGGTCATAGTGAACTGAAAGGAAATCTACATCAAACCAAAGGCAAATCTAAGCATCCTTATTAAAATAAAAATGCTCTTAACCGAGTCATGGAAATTTAAAGTATTTTCTATTTAACCAGGAGCATCAACTTAAAGTCAACAATCCATCAACTTGCTACGCCAAGCAAAAAATAATGTAGCCTGCATCAAACACTTATGTATGTATCCGTTAGTGACATTATGAAGCCATCCAGGAATCAAAAGTTGTGAGCATCAAAGTAAACAAACATATCCTGTCAACCAGTGAGTAGTGAGCAAGACGTGAGTTGTCCCACCAGAAGCGCTAATCACTTTGTTAAACGACAACACCCAACACTTTCTATGAAAAAAATAAAATAAAACAGACAACAGTTATTTCTAGCACTCACTTGTATTGCTTTTTAGTCCTCAAATAGGTAAAGATATATTCAACGTTCTTGTACTAACTTTAACGAAGTTCAACTACTGTAATTCTCGTGGTGAGCGGTGTCCGAAAAAGAAAGAAAACAAAATAATTAAGTGTGTACTACTTGTTAGAGGTAAATACTAAAAGGGTGAGGCTTTAAGTTCGGTTCTACACAAGCCATGCCCAACACATTCTACTTCGTCTGTTGCAAATATAGATTTTAGCTCCATTCACTCCACACAATTAACACACGAGAAACCGGCCGAGTTGATATCGCCCTGAGAGGAAAACCTGTCTGGGCAGTTTTTACGAGTCTCCGCCTACAAACGTATTAAAAGCTGGACTCTATATCGGTGCGTGTAGTTAGCCAGCCGTGAATGGGGCATAACCAATACTCTTGTTACAATTTTGTACAAATATATAAATATAATTTAAAATTAATATTTGTTTAACAACATGAGACCAACGCGTTTATTTATTAGTATATACAACAAATGAAATATCTTTTATGAAAGTCTTAATGTTTCATTAAAAACTTATTAAAATATCAATTTAAGAGCACCTGGGGCGGTCTTAGATTTTTCCGCGCTCATTATTTTCAAAAATGATGTCTGTGAAAATGTAACCCTTTTATTCAATAAGTCAGTCTATCAAAGCCATTATTCATGAAGCAATGTAATAAAAGTACACTTTCATTTATTTTATATTTTTAATAAACTGTTTCTTCTTATAAAAATAAATATTTGTATAACTTTGCATATCATAACGATATGTAGTTTATTTTATATAAAGCATGCTTTAGTATGCGTATAGATATTTTTAAAAATTAAAAAAATTTTGCTTGGTAAAATTTATAGTAAAATTGATTTTATACACATATTTTTTAAAAAGAATAAATCTATTCAATTAAGGTATGAACTATGATAAAATAGCAGTATTGAGGTACGGTAACTGCGAATTCGGGATAGTAAAATAGATTTAGATTGATGTCCCTTGATTTCATTTATCTCCAGTTGTATGTTTCCGGTTTACCAAATACAACTTTTATAATAGAATTATACTAACACCAACTGAAACTAGCACAAAAAGCTATTGTGGTCTCTTACTGTGAGTCATTTTAATGTTGGCTTTGAATTTTTTCAGTAATGTATTTTAAAATAAGAATAACCCGTGAAACATCATTGTCTTTGTAATTAATGAGAGTGAGTGAGTGAAACGGCCATCATTCATTTCATTCAATTCAAGTAATTCAACTCAAACTCATTTTTACTTTTTAGTAGTTTACTCATTCACTCATCTTACTTTACTTACATTTGACTTTTACACACTGGTGGTAGGCCGTAGACTACACTGTAGACTTAACTTAGACTACTGTAGACTGTAGTTATACATACTCATAGACTTAGAGTAGACTCATCCTAGTCATTGAGTATTGAGTCTCAGGAATTATATTATTTCTTCATTCTGACAAAATTATCTTAACTTTACAGTTTATAGTCTATCTATAGTATAGACTCTATACTATTCTAACACTGGCACTGTTAATAAAAATCTCCATAGTTATTACAGTGGAATCACTGAACTGGCTCCATTTAAATGGCTTTTAATTGTATCATAATCTTATACTTATTAATTATTAAATTAATATTAATTACATTGTATTAGTATGAGTAGGGCCTATTATGATTTGACAATTCATCAATTGGTTACAATTCAGACAATTGCACTGCCATGGCCATTCAATCCATTGCTATAACTATTATTATTATTAAGGTTGTTAAGACCGCTCGGTTTTGAGGACCAGTTCATCATCATCATCAGTCCAGTGACCGTTGGGGGGAACGCATGAACACAACAGATTACGATCTCCACATATGCCTATTATGAGCGGCGGCCAATAATTCATGCAATTTCATCCCTGTCCATTCCTTTATGTTGTCCAATCAGCTTTTCCATTGTCGACCTCTTCGCCGGCCCCATTCTACAGGAGGACCAGTTAACCATTATAAAAAAAGACAGTTTTACTGTCCAGTCCGTATTTTTCCTTAAATTTTTTGAGAACAAACAAGAGAGTGTATCAAATTTTCACCTCGCTCCATCTGATGGTGACATCAAAGCGCCAGTGATGTCACTGACGCTAGTGTTCAGCTCTCTGCCGCGATGCCATCAACACAGCAAATTCAACCACAAAAAAAAACAAATAAGTAAATCGTAATTTTTAATTTTTATGTATTAAAAGTATTAAAACGGCATATTATCAAACGGTGTAAGGTCAGTTCATTTTTAATTGCCGGTTAACCGTTAAAAAAAAGGCCGTTTTACTGTCCGGTCCGTATTTTTCCTTAATTTTTTAAGAACGAACAAAAGAATGTATCAAATTTTCGCCTTGCGCCGTCTGATGGTGACATCAAAGCTCATGTGATGTCACCGCCGCTTGTGTTCAGCTCTCATGCGCTGTGCTCCTTTTCCAATGCAAACTAAATAAATTTTTAGAAAACATCAAATTTTATATCAATTTGGTAATTTAAAGTCAAGTGCCTTTGACGTGCACGTACTTAACAGGAAAACCGTCGATAGAAGACTGAAATAGAATTTGAGGACCGGTACCCGTCTATAGGCCTATAAATAGTAACACTCGCGCCCTTAATCGTTATTCACATTTTGACATCACGCTGTGTGTTAGTTCTCGTACTATGCGAATTTATTTTAAAAAATTGTTCACTAGCTGGTATTCTACGGTAACACAACAAAAATTAACTCCTGGTAATAAGCTAATACAGACTAATTGAAGTTATGGTTAACCGGTCCTGATTAAACAGGGCCGGTCCTGATCTGAGGACTGTTTAACAGTTAACAACCTTAATTATTATGAATGTTCCCTTTAAGTTTTATGGTTAGTTGGTCCATGTGCTAAATATCAAACTCACAGTAATTCTAAACTGATGCCTGGCGGCTGTCAGACATCTGTGCAGCCGCACAGCTTAAATTTAAAGGGAGCATTGGCTATTACTATTCAATTGTCAATTGCTATTACCATGTCAATGTCCAGGTGCATGTTATTTTTAAGATCTTATTATGAAAATTGGTATAGGTTACAATTAAAATTGTTCAAAGTTACAGTGACTGCGAAGGGCGAGTTGAGTCCTGTACTCAACTCATCAGACACTACAGTCTACATAATTTTAATTGCAAGGGCGTAATTATGTCTTCTTGCTGCTTCCACACTTATTTGATGAGTCCATAGGCATGCACAATTATCTTATGTCTTATCTGTTACAGGCACTCCTCTTCTATAAAGATTATTGCGTCCTACGCAATTATTCAATATTTTCTCACCACTAGTACTTGGATCACGTCAATAACACAGATAGAGTTAATATACATTTGAGGGTGAGAGGATACAAGAAATATTGGCATCTTACTTGGGAATTACTTGCAGGGAAGAAGAGAGTTCTACTTATCTCAAAATATTTTTAGAGTGCTCCTCGATCAGTTTTTTAAAACTTCCACAAGTTCTAAATTTACGCTTTACATGTACATTTTTCAGATACACATCAGATAATGCACTCTGTTTTAGAGAAAAGATAAGCATATTTCCACTTTGAGCAAGTAATATCTATAGCATGAACAATATTAGCCATTTCAAAAGACCTGAGGCGATGCCTAAAATGATGAATTATTAATTTCATGGTTCCTATTGTCTCTGATACTAATTACTAATGATACTTCTTGGAGGCTGTATCAGAATCATCATTACTAACGGTTGCTCTTTAGTGCATTAGAGTTTTTTTTCTATCTTCATAGATACATTTTTAGATAGGCCGGGTCCATATTCAATATTTGTATGGATGATTTAAAAAAAATATATATAAAAAAATAAAGCTCAATAGACTACAAAAACATTTTAAGAGAATGAAAATTAGTATGTTTAGCCAAGGGAAATAATTCTTTGATGATTCAATATACAGTGGTACTTCGATATACGTCTGCTTTGGTAAAGTCCAACTTGGTATATGTCCTGTTTGGGCGTGAAACTTTTTGCTTGGTATACGATCTTTGTTTGGAATATATGAATATGACATATTTTTATGGAGTCGTCCATAAATGACGTAAAGCAATTATGGCCGATTTCCCCCTCCCCCTCGACACATGTCTTCACAAAAAGTTAGCCCCCCCCCCACCCTCAAATATGATGTCACAAAGTTTTGACCCCCCTACCTAAAAAGAGCTGTATTTCCTATTTGAAAGTAGCATGTTTCAAATCACTTTATTGTCATTTAAGTATGTATTTAGTGTAAGGCTGCACTCTAATATCGTGACATGCGTGAAGCCATTTAAAAAATCATTAAATTAATTGTAAGCAACCAAAATTTAAGTAGAACTTTTATTAAAAGTTGCGCCCTTTGATGTGACGTCACAGTTCTAAAACACCCTCCTCACACATTGTCACAATTGTGTGACCCCCCTCCCCCAAGGTGCTTGACATCATCTATGGACGGCTCCTATGAGACAAAATGACACATCACACATGCCTAGCATGTAGTAATCACTGTACACCGCGCGATACTCAAGTGTGTTAGTACCAGTTGCTACCATACAGTAAACAATTCGCGCAATAACCCTAAATTGTCACATGATTTTTTTTTCTGGTAATTTTTTACAAGTAAACTCACTTATCATGAGTTCTAAGAAAGTTAATGAGAGGAGCCAAGCAACAAAAAAAAATGGTTAGGATCACCATGGAGTTGAAAAAAGATTTTGTTTTATGTATATGAGATGAAATTGGCGTGAGTGTTGTGGGACTTAATTAAAGCATGCCAAGAATGACGATTACTAAGATTGTGAAAAACAAAGACTCTATTAAATGGACGAATGGGGTTAAATCGATTACAAAACAAAGATCAGGGACATTAGAGCATGTTAAAAATTGCTTTTGATCTGGATAACAGGAAAACTGAAGAAACATTTTTTTGTTTAAGTTCTATTTACTTATGTATTTTGATATTAAACAGTGCTTAGATTATTTTATACAACCGCGTCGATAAATGTATAAATATGTAAATAACAATATGATTTTTTTTCATACGAACGGGTTTATCATTTTCCCTCTATTTCTTATCGTAAAAATACGTTTGGTATACATCCAAGTGTCTGGAACGGATTAAGGACCTATACCGAGATTCCACTATAATTAAAAACAAATATCTAGGAAAGGAAACCAAAAAACAGTTTTTCAAGCACCATCATCTGGACAAAAACCTCATTTTACAATCAACTATGGAGTGTTGAGACAAGAGTTAAGTTTTCTAATAGATATTCTTTACACTTGTGTGTTAAATTAATATTAAATTTGCTTTTCAGTTCAATAGATTTAAATCCAAGATTCATACTTCCCAACTATGATGGAGGTCGACAGCTTTCCAGATTCATCACCTAAAGATCATGGGGATTCATTTAACAATTTGATAAAATGTCGAGATCAGCAGATTAAATTGCTTCTCTCATTATTTGGCAAGGTAAGAGCATACTTGCTTTAATATCTGATCAAACATGAACTTGTAGGCTTCTCTGTGGGGTTTCTGAAAATTATCGTGGCATACTTCTAAATTGATAAGCACTCAATGAAAAAAGTTGTTTTAATGCATCGTAGGTTACAATTAAAATAAACAAATAAAAAAAATATGAGAAAATTTTTAAAAATATAAGAAACTAACACAGATGAATATAATCATTGTTACTGTAAATTTTTTATAAAAATAAAATGCATAAAATTATGAAGATTCTGTTGCAACAATCATTGTCAACATCAAACGCTAGCCCTAGCCTAACTGCAAATGTTTAAATGTTCTGTCAATTAAATTAGCAAAATATGCTATCTTTGTTATTTCTTATATTTTCAGAGACAACACATGACCCCTTGCTCACTGTTCATTTATGGTCACACTGGTACTGGAAAATCTCTTGTTGTACAGACTTTGCTTTCAATGAACAAGGCTAGTGTGTTTTATATTCTGTTCTTTTTTTTAAAAAAGGCAATGTTATTGTATAAAGAATTATTAAAAGATGTTACTTAATAGTTTTTTCTAAAATTTAAATTATCAATTTAAGAGAAAAGTCTGAATAAATTTAAATCTATTGCTTAATCAAGATTTACAGAAAGAATTGAGATCATATTTCCCCCAGAACCTCCCTGGTAGCTCATGCCATAACTCAATTCAAATTTAGTTTTTAGAATTTTAATATTAATTCTACATGTAATAAAGAATTTAACATTTATTTCCTGTGCCCTGAGTTTAATACAGTAATTTAATTTTGTTTAAATAATTACTCATATTTAATTGATTTGTGATATTTCTCCTCTCTTTTAGCTTCCCTACATTTTTATAAACTGTGTGGAGTGTTCAAGCCCCAGATTTTTATATGAACACATACTTAATAATATACCACATGATAGTCATAACTTCAGTTCAAGAAATGATAGCCCTGATGATGAGGATTATTTACACTGTGATGACATGACAAGTTTTATACACAATTTGGTGAAAATTGTACAGTTGTCAGATCTACAAAATCAAACACTATACATAGTAAGTGCAAATAATGTTTTAGCTTTGTCCTTTAAATCTTAAGCTTTGTTGCCATTTAGAATTTAATAGTAATTTATCAATGAAATATAAGAATGCAGTTGCTTTTAAATGTTAATGAAATTTTTATATTCTTTATCATTGCCAACAATTGTCTAAGGACAATGTTTTCTACATTTAAAAACCATTTGCATCGAAATAAACAGTGATTTAAATTAAACCTTATGGATCATACTATTAAATAATGTTTCAAAATAATTTCCCTCGCAGGTATTTGACAAGGCTGAACGTCTTCGGGATGCTAATACTTGTCTACTGCCAGCTATATTACGTCTTCAAGAACTGGTAAGCCCTGGATGAATTTAAGCACCTTATTAGAAATATATTTACACATTTTTTAAGAAATAAATAACAGTAATAATATTTTAAAATAAATTTTCTGTACATTTTTAATAAATATATTTACTTTTTTAAAGAAATAAATAACAGTAATAATATTTTTAAATAAAATTTCTTTACATTTTCTCTTTTAAAAAAGCATTTTTATGTTCAGTCAGGTCTAAACATCTGTTCTATCCTGATGTCAGAAATAGTGTGGGAAAAGTTTCGTACTGGAACTGGATTTTGTGAACCATATGCTATTCATTTTCCAGATTATAACAAACGTATGTAATCTTAAAGTATAAATAATGCATTTTTTAATGTTTCATTGATTAAATTAAAGGCTCAGTGATTTTCTTAATTGTTTATGTAATCTTAATAATATATTTAAGAGGAAACTTGACTTAAAAAAATTATCACTCATTTTAAAGTGGTGCTTAGAGGAAGGCATTTGTATGTGGGTAAATTTTTATTGTAAATCGTTGAATTTTTGTTCACATCTTGTACCTAAAACAGAAAGTTGATACTTGTGGTTAAGAAAAGGCATGTTGTTAAGTATGCAGATAATGGTGACTTTCTTTTTTCAGAAGAATTGATGGAAATAATGTGTCTTGATGTACCAGCTACATGTGAGAAAGAACTTTATGCATTGTATGTCAACATCGTGCTTTCAGTCTTTCATATGGTGTGTCGGGATCTTAGGGAGCTGCGTCATGTTGTAAGACCTTTGATCAAATACACCATTACTTTAGAAAAATATATAATACAAGAAAAGAAATGAAAGCTATTCGATTAGTGAAATAAGGTAATTCAGATTTTTTTTCTCATTATCTTTCCAGGCTCGCTTAAATTACCCATATTTTATTGAGCCAGTAAACAAAGGGGAAGCCACTGCAGCAAATGCTAAGAAGTTGTGGAGAAATATTGAGCCCCATTTAAAGAAAGCTCTGAAGAGTGTTTATCTCAGGGAAGTGTCTAGGTACTTATTTATTTCATAATGAATATACATTTATCTTGAAATAGTATTATAAACACAGTATTATAAACAGGGGGAGGTGGTTGAAATGATATCGTTCAAAATTGCAATGTTGAAAATGGTCATTAGATCAAGACAATTTGTCAAAGTATAATGATATATCATGGCATTAATTTAAGGTCACTATATAAAACTTCATGTTGAGGAATGATAATCTAATACCATTTAAACTTTGAAAATACCTGATAAATCATTTATCATTATGGTTATTTTTTGCTTCTTAGTCCTATCTTGTTCTTTTTTAATTGCAAAAAATAAAAAAATGTTGTCTTTCAACAAATTTTTTTTTATCTGTGATCCAACTCTTTTGATAGAGCTTTTTTTTATTCCTAAGAAATATTCCTGTTCTGAGGTAACCGGTCTATTAAAAAAAACAATATGCTTAGAGCTAGAGCAACTTCCTCTTGGTAAATATGCGAAGTTAGTTTCATTTTTAGATCACAGAACTGGGAAAGTTTTGCTTAGATATGAATGCTACTTTGTGTCAGATGTCTATTGTAATTCTGCTTCAATCAGCAGTTGATTAGAATAATCCTTTCCGTCTCAACTCTTTTTGCATCAGTTAAAAATCATTTTATTTTAAATATAATTTATTTGTCCTGACTATTTGCTATTGTTTTCCAGTTTACAATGGGAACAGATGCAGCAGGCAGAGCTGGAGAATCCTGATTCTGACACTGCAAAAGGTTTTGTTATTTAGATTTTAACAATAGTTATCAAATATTCATGCATTTATTAATTTTATCTTAAGGGCACATTATTAATTATTTGATTGTTCAGGATTTTATTTCTATGTCCATTATCAGGGCTTCTAGGCCTTCTGAAATTCCAGAATGTCCTTGAAATGTACCAGAATGTAATAGAAAACAAAAATACTCCTTCTAAATGTTTTCCTTAAATATTCTCGATTATATTTATTGAGAATGTGGAGCGTGGGAATCATGGTAACTGGCTTATAATCTTTAAATGTCCTGCGTTTTTTTTTGCTTTGGTGTAGAAAAGCTTAATAATTCTGGAGATATGTTATCACCCAAAAATAAATTATTAATACTGTATATAAATAGCTGGATAGATTATCATTTTTTTAAAAAAAATACTCATTTTTAAAAAAGTTTAAAAAAATATTTTAAACACTGGAAAATATTGCCGGACAACCATTAAACCTTCTGTTTTGAGATATGTTAAATATATTTTTAAATGTTCACTCTACAGCAGCACCATCAAGGTCTCATGTTGAACTTCCTTATTATTCCAAGTATTTGCTTATTGCTGCATATCTGGCTTCCTATAATCCCATGAAATACGATAGGAGATTTTTTGCAAAGGTAAATTATTTTTTTGCAAAAAGTTCATCGTTTTTTTTAATAAATCACAAGTGAATAACTTAAATGCAGATGTTATCTCCTGATTAATGGTTGGACCTTGTGAAGTCTAATTTTCTTTAATCCGTCACAATACTCGTAAGTCCTGTATTTTAATTTTTTTTTAAAATAATGATCCAATTAAATAATATTTTGTCATTTGTTTGAACACATAAAAATTATGCAGATGTTATTTTTTTGTGCGGCACACTAAAAAAATATTGAAACTATAAATTATTTATTTTATTTAATTCCTCTATGTTTTTAGCTTTAACATATTTCTTTTCATCTGTGTTTTAAGATTATTTATTTAATATGGTTTCATATTGTAATTTAGTAACTATAATGTTTTAATAATGTTAGAATTTTGTGCTAAAATTTGACATTATTTATTTAAATGGTAGGACTTAAATCCAGCGATATTTGGTGTCAAGAATCTTTATGTAAAAGTGTGTTAATACGTTGAAATAGGGGTTGAATAGAGTTAATATAAAATTATTGTAAAGCTTGAACAATCGCCTAGAATTCACTGCACCAAGCAGAGTAGCCCATAATTGCTTTGGTAATATCCAGTAAGTTTTTTATGTTAACCCCCTCAGTAAGGTGATGACCATTTAGAAATGAACTTCATTTGCTAGATAAAGGAAATAACTATTTAATTTTTTTAAATTATTGTTTTCCAATTAAAAATTTCTGATCAGGCAAAAATTAACGAGATTTTAATGAAAATGTTTTTTACATTAGGAACAGCTGTTCCTAGAATGCTTCTTATTTTAATAAAATATGTTTTATTGCTGGATGATTGGGGCATAAATGTTCAGAAAGTAGAGATTGATTTTTTTTCTGGAGCAATTTCAATAAGCAATTCTTCCTTTTTCTTCTTCAAATGTGTATTAGAACTCGGGGAAAAGCTCTAAAAGATCAAAGCTCATCAAAAAGAATGAACGTGTGAGTAATATAGTTTTGTGCTTTATTGGTGTTATTGAGACAACAATAGTCATTCTCCTTCTTAAACTTTTGTGAATTAATACGCAAGTGTGTATTTAAGTTATTATTGTATAACGTTTTGATGTTATTTTCTATAATTAAATCTTTCTTAGTTAACCGGTTAAAAAATTAGTGAGATTTTTTCATCCTCAAATTGTAAGAAATATATATTTTTTTGTTGTTGCTAGGCTAGCAATCATCTGCTTGGGCCAAAAGTGTTTCCTATTGATCGCTTGATGGCAATATTTTACTCCATTATTGAAGGAAATATCACACCTTCTGCACAAATTTATGTTCAGGTAAGTCTTATAAATTCAGATCACAAAATATTTGTAGACATGAAAATTAGCATTGTCATCATCAGCTGAAATGACACAACACGAAAAAAATTGATTTTTTCATATTTTTTAAAAAATACATAGCATTTGATTATTGTTCATATTTTTAAATACAGTGGAACCTCGGTATGCGTGTACTTTGGTATAGGTCCAACTTTGTATACATCCTGTTTTGAGGCGAAACTTTTTGCTTGTTATATGACCTTTGTTTGGAATAAGTCCTATTTTTATGGGGTTGTCCATAAATGGCGTAACAGGATTTTGGCCAACCCCCGTCACACGTCACAAAAAAGTTAGCGCCCCCCCCCCACTCAAATATGACATCACAAAGTTTCACACCTCCTTTTAATAAGAGCCTTATTTCCTATTTCAAAATGAGCATGTTTCAAATCACTTTATTGTCATTTAAGTATGCATTATTAGTTTGGTGTAAAGCTGTACTCTGATATTGTAACACGCGTGAAGCCATTTAAAACGTCAGTAAATAAATTGTAAGCAGTCCAATATTTAAGTGGAACTTTTATTTTAATGATGCTTTGATGGGACGTCACAGTTCTAAAACATCCCCCCCCCTTTAACCTCGTCACACATCATCACAAATTTGTGACCCCCTTCCCCCTAGGTGTGTGACGTTATCTATGGGCAGCTCCTATGAGTCAAAATGAGACATCAAACATGCCTAGCATGTAGTGATCACAGCACACCGTGAGATCACAGCACAACGTGCTAAGTGTGTTAGCAGTTGCTACCATACAGTAAACGATTCGAGCAATTACCCTAAATTGTCAAGTGATTTTGTTTTTGGGTATTTTTTAAAAGTAAACTCACTTATCATGAGTTCTAAAAAAGTTAATGAGAGGTTAGGATCACCATGGAGTTGAAAAAAGATATTGTTATATAAGATGAAATTGGCGTGAGTGTCGTGGGACTTAATTGAAGCATGCCAAGAATGACGATTTCTATGATTGTGAAAAACAAAGACTTTATTAAACAGGCAAATGGGGTTATATTGGTTACAAAACAAAGATTAAGGACATTAGAGCTTGTTGAAAAATTGCTTTTGATGTGGATAACAGGAAAACAGAAGAACATTTTTTTGCTTAAGTTCTTTTTACTTATGTATTTTGATATTAATCAGTGCTTACATTATTTTATACAACCACGTCAATAAATGTACAAGTATGTAAATAACAATATGATATTTTTTTCATGTGAACGGATTAATCATTTTCCCTCGAATTCTTATAGTAAAAATACATTTGGTATACGTCCTTTTTGGTATACATCCAAGTGTCTGGAACGGATTAAGGACCTATATGGAGATTCCACTGTAACGCGTATACCGAAATTCCACTGTATTTTCAAGTTAAAATTTATAGAATAAATATAAATAATGAATAGAAATAAACTGCCAACAATAGAGGCTAGAAATAATGGTTATAAAAATGTTAGAAATTCTTATCTACAAAACATGCTTACAAATTAAATATTTTAAGTCCAGTTGGTGATAGCCCTCCAATATTATGCCACTGTACATTTTTCACTCCACTTAACACAACCAGGTTCCAATTTTTTTAAGAATATTGTTTATTGTAGATATTTGGAATTTAAATACTTTAAAGTTTAACTTTAAATTACTTTTAGCAAGATAAAATATCTGTTTTGATTTATTTATTAACTAGTGTATTACCCGTCAAAGTGACAGCGCGCTTGACTGGCGTACCAATGGTCACGGGTTCGAATCCATGTGAAGGCAAGGACTTGTTCCCGGGGCCTAGTGCGTCCCTGAGTCACCCAGCTCCAAATGGGTACCTAACACTAGTTAGGCGGCTGGGTAATGCGTGGAACCCTCATAGCTGTGGCCTGTGAACGCTGCATCACTTGCCAACAGATCATCCGTCATAATCTGTGGACGCAATTATCTTCTGCATAGAAGGAGCGTCAGTATAGATAAGACAAGACAAAAATGACTGAAGTTTTCAAAATAAATATACTTCAGCTGAGACAAAGAGAGAAAATTTATTAAACAATCTTATGTGGACGTTCGAAAAGAGTTATTTTTGGTGCAGTAATTTGTTTTCAAGGCTTTTTTTTTGCGGTGGCCTTTCTAAAATCTTTTATTGCCAGACTACATAGTGTTACGAACGAAGGAACATGCATAGCAAAATATATTTATTGATTTGATGAAGCAGTCTATTTTGTTTTGATGAACTTTTAGCACTTGCCTGCCAAAAACACTTTGACCTCACAGTTTTGACAGCTTCTTGAAACTTTTGATTTATAATTAAAGCTTTTCCTGTTCTTAATCTTAAATCATACTTGTCAATTTAATCCAGTTTTATACTTGATTTTATGAAAAAACTAAATAGTATATTTCCTATATTGCTGCTATGCCCCTTTGCATTAGTAGTTTATCATAAATAGGATCGTGTTATAAATAATCAAGTGTCTTTAACTTGATTATTTATTTTATTTAGCTAATCTTTTAATTTTTTTACACATATTTTCCAGATTAGTTCATTAGTTAGTCTCCATCTGTTAACCCAGGTGGGTGGTGAGGACAGGATAGCAACTCCAAAATATAAGTGTATGGTCAACTTGGACTTCATTAGATCTATAGCTAAGTAAGTCTTTGTTGTAAATGAATTTATATATAACTCAAAATCAGAATTTGAGATTTCAAATACATTTTCTATTAACCATATATACAAAAAATTATCATCTGCAACAAGCAAAATATTTTTAAAAAAGGTTATTTACTTTATTCTTTTCATAATTGATAAAGTGACTTTCCCTAACCGAATCACACATGACGTGTAAAGGAATACACTTACAAAGTTTTGTTGTTTATTTTTGTTTCTAGTTTTTAAGATTTAAAAAAATGCAGATATTCTAATTTAACTTAATCAGTGTTTATTTTGTAGCTGTGAATTTTTATTTTGCATTAGACCCTTTAAACCTTTTTTCACACAGTTATATTGTGCCAATGAAAAGTTCATCCTAATTATTTTTTTCAGAACTGTCCACTTTGATGTTATGAGATACCTGTATGATTTCTTGTGATCAACGTTGATGAAAAACAGAAACTCTAAATAGAGGTCAAGATGTTATTTCATTTGGTTTCAAGCAGTTTCAAATGATATTAAAGAAATGTTTCTCAAATGTTTTCTTTTATTTGTGTTCTTTGAAAACTCGTTGAATTTAATTAATTTTTTGTTCAAACTTAATTAACAGTATTTATCATTAGTGGCATCTTTAGTTAATTTGAATGAATTTAAAAAGCAAAATTCATAGATAAATAATTGTATGACCGGAAATTGAGTTTAAATAATAGTCACTTTATATTTTTTTATTTATATATATTAGATAAACATTATATATATATATATATATATATATATATATATATATAAAATTAGGATACACAATATGCATCCTTGAAAGGTTTTAATAATTTAATTTACTATTTTCTTCTAACAATCTGTTAAACTATGTATTTATTATTGATTTAAGTTTTGAACTCTTAAGATATATAACCTTTAAAAAATCTGTGGAAACTTTAAATTGCATGTTATTACCATGCAAATATTACATATATCAGTGATACAAGTAAATGCGACCTAGGGTGTAAAAATTCCATGACTAATACATTAGCACAATTTTTACATCTTTGTCAAAACTGTTGTCTATTAGTAAAAGTATTATCAAAAAGTAAAATCAAGTGTTATTTTTACAATGAGCCCCTAATGAAGGATACTTTTTGTTCACAAGCTTTCAAGGTAATTGAATACTTTTAGTAAGATGTTTTGTTTGTTTTTATTTTCAACCTGACCTAAGTTTTTTAATTATAACTATGGTACATTGTGTGGTTGGGGCCTGAAAATCCCACAAAGTTGGAGACTCTCTAAAGGTACCTGACCTGAAATTTTAGTTGGTGATTCTTATGAATTCGGCAAGGTTTATTTGAATTTTAAAAAATAAAAAATTATTAGCTTTGATCATGTATGATCTACTATGTAAATATTTTGGGATTATAATTCAATGTCCAGAGAATTCAGATTTATTTCCGAGTGTCAAGTGGCTAAAGAAAATATTAATATACCCAAATATTAAATACATTTGCAGGAGAAAACTAATATGTTTAACATGTTCATATTTCAGAAGCTAAGTTTATTTTTAATTTATTATATACTGTATTAAAATAGTTCATTTTATGAGGAAGTAAATAATTTTAGTTTAATTTACAAGTCCTGTTGCTTAGATGATGTAATTCAAGTACATGTAATTTTAATTTATTTAACTATAAAAACATGGGACTAAAATATATACCCCATTCAAAAATTGTTTTGGTATCACAGTAGCTAAAAAAACCTTAAACATGATTTATCCTAGCTCACAGGGGGAGTAATTCAGTAAGTGTGTTATCTCCCCAACATTTTCAGCCTATTATCTGCATGCTTATCTTCTGCTAAACAGATTGACACAGGTCTGTGAGAGGAATTTACATTTTAAAAACCCTTTCCCCCCACCCACCATCAGACTAATGTAGGAGAGTTGTGGTCTGTTCTTGCAGAGAATACATGTTGTATTTATGAGTTTAGCTATTTAAAGATTTCAAAAGAGATTTTTTTAAAATCCATTTTTTCCAAACATTAATTATTTTTTTTTAAAGAATTCATATGCAATAAAAAAAATATATAAAATTTGGAAAAGGAACACTGCGAAATAAAATTTTTTAAAATTAGTTTTTGTCTATATGTTACACATGTTAACTTACATGTTAAATTTATATTGATAAAACCTCATTCGCTTTTGCAAATACTTCCTTGTTAGTCTTCCATATACTCATATCATTTATTGCTGTATATTTTATTGATAAATCCATTTAATCAAATTCTGTATTTTAAGTTATTTTTTAAATAAATTCCTTGTCTCATAATTATGCCAGTTGCCCACCTCATAACATTTTCAAAATTATGTGAATCTGAAATTTTGGTTTGCATTCCTGAAGAATTAAGTACAGAAAGTTCAACGCAAATGTGCAAATTTCCTTTTTCTGGTACTATGGATAGAAAGACCTAATAAATCAAATTTGAAATAGAAAATCTAACTACATGTAGTAATTTATACATGCAAAATCAGATTCCTATGATATACTAACAAAATTATCTGCAAGATCATTTTATTTAGATTGATCATCTGTACTCTATAAAATGTGTTGCAAATATTTTAAAACATGAGGAAGTTTATTATTTTATGAACTCTAACCATGCCATTAAATTAAAATGTAAAAAATTATTATCACTATAATATATTTTTTATACATGCTATTTTAACAAGTTTTAAAACTGTAATTTTTCTGTGTTGCTACATCTCATTGCACTAACCAAGTTTCCACATAAATGGAACCAAATGTGGTTAACATGTGAAGTGATAATGGATTTGTTGATGTCAGTGCTCGCAGTTTTTTTTCCCCTTTTCTCCCCTAAATAGGGGCCTGGGGGAGAGCAATGGGAAATATAAAACAGTTTTATGACTCTGAATTTGTTCTGAGTTCCATGGAGGAATCACAGAGATGATAAGAGAGGGAAAACTCTGATATTTATTATCAGCCCCAACTGTAGATACACAGCCCCAAGAGAGATACTGCTTATCTCTTGCTCGTGAAATTTTTTTATTATTTTTTTTTGTTGTGATATTGAGACTGGAAAGAAATTTGAAAACAAGTCTCTAATTCACACATCCTTTACCAGGATTTAGATACGCAATTTGCTCAAATTGGCAGCCCCAACAAACTCTATGGTAGCCATCAGGAATATAAGTGGAAATGGCCATTTTTGTTGTTTCAAGGCTAGCTTGTTAAAGTTTTAGTTTCTTTCGCACGGTTATAAAATGCGCAGGTTTTGTATGCTACGCGGAGGTAAGGAATCTTTGTTTCTTTAATGCGTCTTTCTAACAATAAAAATAGTTCTGTAGAAAATATTTAGTTAACATTCAAAATTTGAAATCAATAAATAAAATCTGTTTTTTTGTTTTTTTTAAATTTCTTTTTATTGCACTGATCAGAATTTCATTTGACAAGTTTTACTATAAAAGATCATTTTCATCAATATATGTATTATTTTTTTCTATCAATTAAATACGTTTCAATGACATACTGTGGTTCTTCGAACCAAAGGGGGCATAAATTTGTCTGCAAATGTTGACATTATTTTGTGAAAGATTTTTACTATATAAATTTATGAATTTCAAACAATAAAAAAAATATGTGACCTAAATTGTATTGCTTGTCAATTTCTGAGACAATCTGTATTTGAAACATTTATGTTTTTCCACAGCAGTGAATTTTAACCATTCCAGTATTATGACTTTTGTTATATTGATCTTCGCCTTGATCCTACCATGGGCAGGCGGAAGACTGCCACATTTGTCACCATTTTTTTTCCTCTGCAACTATCATGGCAATACACAGAATTACGGTCTTGACAGTGGGGAGGTAGTCCTCAGTGTACAGATAGAAGGCAATCCCCAGGGATACGTCCCAGGAACTTTTTATCACAGTAAGTGGCAAGGCTTATAATGTAACCAGTTTTAACTGTATTGGTGAATTCAGTTTTAAATCTCCTATAATTTAAGAAAATTTTAATATAAAAAAATAACTTCCATCAAAAAATTGTCACAGCTTTATAAAAAAAATTTAAAAATTATATTCACTATACATGGAAGTATTGAACCATCTTGCATTGAAAATAGGGCTATAAGTTAGATTTGAAACTTTAATTCAATAAAGCTAGATTAATAATTTGTAATGTAACTATGTAGACAATAATTTGATAATCTTTAAAATAAAATATTAGTGAACCCTAAGACAACAATACTTCAAGTGAAAACATGTTATTAAATTGGCTCCATTTTTCACCTATGCACATATGCAATGCAAGATGATTTTTGTAAAGCATTGTTTTATATTGAGTTTCAAGACAGTTATAAAATATTATTTACATATTTATTATTTTGCACACTTAAATAGCACAGTACACTATGCATTACAATAACTTCAGAAAAGACATTGCACTCTCAATATTCCTAAACATAGAAATATATACAACATTATATAAAAGTGTCCAGATATGGGCGTATATACATCATAGACTTGTAGATAAATGGACTGAGATCAGCGCACCTCATTGCCTGTCCACCAAAACAAGTCTCCTGTAATTCATATAAATAGTTGTGTTTTTAAGGATATAAATTTCATTAAGATTACCTCATGGAGTGTTACATTAATAATTAAAATGAGGAAATTTAGTAAAGCAAAATACCCTTTCAAAAGTGAATGTCTTCTCTTTCAGTAAATATTTCATCCAGTGAAACATTTGATAATTTTCTTATGACTGGGCTCTACACTACCACTTCCAGCATTAAGACTGTGCCTGGAAACCAGTTTGGTCAACCAGTCAATACAGGAGGTCAGAACTTGATGTGCTCTATCGTCCACTCACAAGTCAGTCCACGACCACTGAGGTCTTTGTCATTTGTCTGGATGGCACCAGCCTCCGGCACAGGATGTATCAATTTTTTGTAAGCATTAATTTAATTCTTTTAATGTTATAATAATTTCAATCCTTTTTATGGAGGAATTACTCTATATTAATGTGATAAATTTGTTGCATTTTATGGCAAACACTCATCTGTTACTATTCACAATCCTTTATTTCTGTAATCACCATGTTCAGTCAGTGAAAATAAAAAGTTTTTGCTTCACAATTGATATATATTTAAAACAAATTTTGTCATAGATAGATGTAGCTTTTTTTGTCAGGATGTGGTATTTCCTTCCTTGAGCTAATTAAACTAAGAAAATATCACCAACTAGATACGTCCCGCGACGTAGCACACTCCGCAGACTTGCTCATGGATAGTGCAAAAATGGGGGGAAAGAACGGACACAATTACAGCTGGAATAAATCAAAACAACACGAGTGAACATCGGTTAGGGGGGGGGACCACTGACGCATTGTTGGTATCGAGACATTCGCATTGCAGTTATCTACCTGCCCACCACCCTTTGCCAACCATTAACTGTGATTGGCCGACCCTAGCGAGGGTCATTCGTCTTGCTTATTTGCACATACTCACTTTGGTGAATTATATATACAGATAAATAAGGTAAATAAATTTTGATCAACTTCAACATGCAGCAAAGTCATAGCTGTAACCTAGCAACATGCTTAGTTAATTATTTTGACATAATGCTTCATTAACAGGGCAACAGCAACTCATGGCCAGCAGCTGCTATTTAAAGACACTACAGTTACGCAACTTTGTGAGCTTGGAGGTCAGTATAAAAAAAAATTCTCCAAAAGTTACAATTCTATAAATAAAAAGCTCTTGGAAGTACTAGTTAGTTTTATCTTATGAATAAGATTGGTTGCTTTTGATCCTCATCAATGAAAATGAACATTTAAAAAAGGATGGTATCTTTTTATTATTATTTTTTTTACAGCAATCAGCTCCGAGTCCTTCAGTCCAGCACTGGCTGAAATTCACTCTGAAACTGTTCTCATGAGAGATGATTTTGAATCTGAAGATGGCTTTGACCCTGACATTTGGTAGGCTTGGAAGTCAATTGTTTTAATTTTTTTACTTTTAAACGTTGTGGTAAAACTGATTTAAGAAAGTACACATTGAATAGTAAAAAAAGTTAACACCTTTTGTTAAAATTAAAAGTATTAACTTGAGGATTGTGTCATGTTTTTATACTCGCCAGGACTTCTGTTGACGGAGGGCGCATCAGTGATGAATGTGGCAGTGTAGCCCATGGCAAGTCAGCTGTGCTCTGTGACAGTCTTGGTACAAGAGACCTGGTAAGATATTTTCAGCTATCCTTATCATGTGCAATAATATTTGGCAAACATGGCAGAATATTTTTTACGCCATTTGAATAATTTACAAAGATTTCAAGCAATTCACTAAGAAACTTCAGTTCTTGTAGTATGTGTTCATAGAGGAAATTCATAAATTAACTCACGTTCTGGTTGATTTCTACTTGATATAACAAATTGCATCTAATTTTTTGTATGCATGTTCATTGAGGTAGGCTCCTTGGCTATACATTCATTGCCTTGTGTCCTTTTCAGAATAAACAAACCCTCCAAAATAACTTCCTTTAAGCATATAAAGAGTTTGTCTATCTCTTACCTGACATTTAATCTAACAGCTGTTAATTAATTGGTTAAGCAACAGGCATTTCTGAGTAAAAGAATTAAATTTTAAACCCTTACCAAGCCATCGTCTTCCTTCTGTTGTTAGTGGGAAATTTTTTTTTACTCAAGTTTGACTTTCTGAATTAAAGATGTCTCATCAGTTAACAAGTTCAGATCTCCCAACATGAAATATTATTGGAAAAAATATCTATAAATTTTCATCTCATTTAATACTTATCAACAGGTTACTGCACCACTGAACTTGACTTCTGCTCGTGTTCTTCAATTTGCCATTGGTAGGGAATGAAAAAAAGTTTTCAACCAATTGCTTATGTTTGTGTGTTTAATAAAACAGAAGCTCCTGCAAACTCCTAAATTTTATATATAAAACTTAATCTTTTTAAAAAAACCTCTATCATTAAAGTCATATATATTTGAAAATATGACAATGTAATGACTGTACTTGCTAACTTTAATTGCTTGTTAGCCCTCTCAATATTCATTAAAAATACACAATAGCTTATGACATTAAATCTAACAGTTAATTGCGTGCAAGATTGAATCAAAATTTCAACTAATAATAATTTAAATTTTTTTAAAAATCAGGTGGTGGTAGCTGTCGGCCAAGCACTCAAAGGGATCAAGAAATAATAGTTGGCTATGGTGTAGACGGTTGTACAAGATGGACAGAAATTGAACGAATTGGGTCAATTAACTTTGTCTTTTTCTAATGTCAATTTCAGTTTGTTGTTGTGTCATACAAATAGTCTACTTGTTTTAAAATTAGCTTTTTTTTATTAAAAAATTTCATCAATTCAATAATTTTTATATATTTTTATATAAGTCTTTTTTGAGTCTGCAAATAATAGTTATTTTAAAATTTATATCATTATTTCAAATTTATATCTTTATTTTAACATTATATCATTATTTTGTTATGTATGACCATGTGTAATTGTTTTACATGATTGATAACAATTTGATGTTAGTATGTAAAGATCTTTTTAGAACCATCATATTAAAACTAGGCTTTATTTTTATTTTTTTCTGTTTTAAACTTTTGGAAATCATGTCTTGAAGAGAGTGTGATTGACTTAAGCTTACAAACATTTAATCAATTTAACTTCAACACACCTTCTATGGACTTTTAGAAACTGCAATATTTTATGTGTAAACATTCTTAAACACCAAAGTAGGTAAATTTTATAACAGCAGGAGGCAAACATTGTGTTTGTAAACTAAGCCCATGGCCATGTTTAAACAGAATAAGATGGGCTCAAAAATCTATGTCTTAAATTTTCTTGTTTGGATTTTTTTTTCCAGAACCCCTTTGTCAAACAACTCAGAAGTTCATATAGTCAGTCTGCCGTTGGCTGCAAGGACAGAAAACACTTGCATCAAATTTTTTCAACCCTCGCTTGGACCAGGATCCTATGGCCCCTTTGCTGTGAATGACGCTTTCTCAGATGAGGAGATTTTAGAGTCAGAAATCAGAGGAACGACATCCACATCTGTGAGACCATCTACAACATCACTGAAACCAACCATTTCATTCAAAACTGTCAAGGTGGCCCCTGTTCCGTACACTAAAGAGTGGGAGAAAGCACCAACGACTATCGCAACGACAAAACTGACAACAACATCCCCAGTAACTACCACTTCACCAACTACAGTGGAAACCACTTCACCAACTACAGTGGAAACCACTTCACCAACTACAGTGGAAACCACTTCAACGACTACAGAGGCTACCACTTCGTCAACTACAGAGGCAACCACTTCACCAACTACAGAGGCAACTACCACTTCGTCAACTACAGAGGCGACTACCACTTCGTCAACTACAGAGGCAACCACTTCGCCAACTACAGAGGCAACCACTTCGCCAACTACAGAGGCAACCACTTCAGCCACAACCCCAACCACCACCCCAACCACCACATCTTTAATTGACGTTTTACCTAATGATGCGCCTCTAGATGACCAAGCCTTTTTGTTGGTGAGTTGTTAATATCTTCATATATCTTCACTGATGTCTAACACTGTTATTTAACACAATATTTTGATTTTTTTGCTATTTTTATTTTACTGGATTAATTATTATTTATTGTAAGACTATATATAAATTACTTTAATAACCAGCCCAACTCCCAAATTATTGCCTTCTGATTGTTGTTGGTTGCTTTTGGTTGTTGTTTATTTTCCATATAGGTTAACTATCACAGTTGCTGGGCTATTGATAACATTGTTGTGGTCAACACAGCCAAACCTCCCCAAAAGATCAGAGAGAACTTCGATCCCGTTAACCCACACAACTGGATATTTTTTCCTGGTGCTCAAGTTGAGGTATTTAATAATTGCTCTTCAGTTAGTTATTAAGCTATGCAAAGGGTATAATTACTATAAAGGGACAAACGCTGAAAAGAAAACGGAGATGGATTGGAAAAGATGGCAACAACAGAGCTGGACAGTCACAAGCGTGGAACCCACAAGATAGATAACAGTGAGGAAGACCATAGAAAACATGAAGGCATTGTGCATTGGGTGAGGCTTTTGAGAGCAGAAAAGAGCTTGGGAAAACTAAAAACACTGGATATTGAGTGTGTCAAATGCCAGCCATTCTTTGACAGAGGCCCTATGCTTGCAAAGGAACTATATGAATAACTGATTATGACGTGTCTGTTAGCCGCTCCATTGAGTTATGAATACTTAACTTCTAGAGATAGTGAGCTTAAGGGGGAAATTATATATTTAAATGCCTTGATAGACCTTCTTTTTAGAAAATGCTTACAAAATTCAAGATGGGCATGAACATGAGACACTTTCAAAATTGTAGACATTTAGTGGCAAGTTCACTTTTCAGAATTTTCAAATAAATATTCAGTATTTCTGTATTATAAGTGTAACAAAATTCATCTGCCCTAAATTATTTAACATTTAAGACTCTGTACATTAAAAATGTTTGTTTTTTTGTTGTAAATTTTTTAATAAATACAAATTTAAATTGCTTAAGTATGCATATTTTTGTAATTAAATCTTGCAATTAATTTTCAAATTACATTTGAAACAATCTTTATATATGTATTTATTAGCACCTTGTGCTGTTGATTTTTTTTTCTGACCACAGCATCAGTGCCAATCACATGGGAATGCATTTGTGTTCAGTAACAGAAACCAGTCTAAAACCTATGCAGTCACAAGAGATTTGGACCTTGATGTGGACAACATTCAGGCAGATGCAGCTTTATTTGTGGACTTCAATAGTGGTTTAGCCAGGTATTTACTTTCAAAAACATAATTTTCTAAACAAATTAAATAAACGAATTCTTAAATATCACCATTTCTAAATGTATCTTGAAATTTAAAATATATTATTTACTCGTGCTTTTGCTTGAACATATTTTTTTTTCAGATATCATCATTATGTTATGGGTTTTCTAATGCTAATGCTGTCCTAACTTGGCTTTACTGAAACCCTCCATATTTAAATTAGGCTAATCATTCAGGGAATAAACTTTGGTTGTAATTTTTTAAGCACTATCCCAAAATCACCCCATATTTGAAGAAATTCGAATGTCCAAAGTGTCATTAAAAGATATGTACTGAAAAATTAAATTTGAATTTCTTACCAGTGTTTTACGAAAAAATTCCTGTCACTTAACATTTTATTAATTGCGTAGCTTTTCAGTTTGATTTTATTTTCACAATTCGTCTCTAATTATTTTTAAAATATTTTTAAAAGGGTTAACTTATTCCTGATCTTGACAATGTAGATAGCAAAAATAAGATTTTTTTGTGAAAATGTGGTCATGTCTCAGACCAAAAAACAAAACAATTACAGGCTGACCCACGTGTTTATATTTGAATTGTGTAGGATTTTTTTTCTGCAGATGTTATTGCCTGCACTTAATATTTAAGACTCTCTAAAACAAAAAAAAATAATGAATACAAATGTAGATTGCATTAAGATGCAAATTAAGTCTTGCAATAAATTTTCTATTTAATTTAATCTTACTTGATGTTAGCTGTATTTAGGTCTATTAATTGTTAACAGCCATTTAATGACAAGAAGCAAGGGACATCTTAAAACCCCTTTTCTAATTTTTGTTTTAAGCTTAAAGGTAGAAAATGGTCACATTGGGACAGATTGTGGTGTTGTCCACACTGGCAAATCTCTTGTGTTCGATGGGAAAAAGAAGCGCCAGGTCTGTACTGAAAAGTTTGACCCAAAAGAAATTTCTTCCACCAGGTTCTACTTTCAGTTTGGTAAGGATCTTGTACACCAAGTATGTTTTTCAAAAATGTTATAATAATTTCCATCTCAATTTTTTTTTGGTTATATTTTTGCACATCTAATAGGATAAAGTTAAAATAAAATGTAAGAAAAATAGGCTAGTGCAAGTAAATGTTGAAATCACAAAATGAATATATTCACTGCGCCAAGTTTAAAGCATAATAAAACAACAGGTCTATTAAAGCTCTATAGCCCAGTATCTCTTATGTAAAGTTTATAATTTCTTAATTCATTGGCCATTGTGTACATTGGAATTCTCCATTTGACAAATTTACAGGTGGAGGAGGCTGTCACAGTAATCAAAAGAGCCCATCAGTTGTGATTTACCTGGAAGACGCAGAGGAGCACACACATGTTCTAAAGAATCTTCAAGCAAGATTTTATCATGTAAAATGGACAGATACTTATGTTGCATAAATAAATAAAAACGTTAAGAATGCATCTTTCTTTTCATTAAAAAAATAACTGATAAAACTCGAGATAATAAATTATATGATTTAATTATTGATCTGTTTGTTGTTTACGCATGCTCCTTATATTTTTCATTGCAAATACAAACACTTTGGCAGTTTTTAGTTTATTAAAGAGGAGCATGTTTTATTTGAGCTTGCATTAAATATTTCATTTCCACATTCTATTAATCTTCTTGTTGTCTTTTTTTCCCTACTAAAGACAAGCCAGCTGGTCTCCCTCCCTGTGTACAATGCCACATCACAGAAAGGTAACTATGGTAAGGTCAGATTGTGCTTGCTGCAGAAGTCCAACGGGGGCACTGGTAAAGATGTGTGGGCCATTGATGACCTGACTTTGCTGCCGCTCCTGCCCAAAGAGTCCAAGAAAGATGTTTCAAAAGTCCTTCAAGCTACTGTCAATCTTGAATGTGGTCAGGATGTTGGGAGAAAGACAAGGTCAGTTGAAATAGATTCGTTTTCATATTTATATTTGTCTTCAAATTCTTTTGAATACACCATTAGAATATATTTATTGACAACTTCAAAAAATTAATAAAGTTATGATTTGAAGCTTGAAGAACTTTCATTGTAATGGTTTTAGGTAAAACAGCATTCAACAGAAATGAACAGAAGTATTTTCAAGCCTTGCAACTATTTTTTGTTTTGATTACAAATTATAATAAATTTCTCTTTTAGCATAAGCTTTGAATACAGCACAGACCACGGGGTTAGCTGGAATGATTTTTACACACCATGTGTGCCTTCTATATGTAGTGGCCACCACCAGTCCCTGTCTTCACATGTGTCTGCAAAGGAATTTTCAGGGTAAGAGTATATGAAAGAAAGTTGTTGAAATACACTGATTAGCAGTTGGTTGATTTATTCAAGATTCAGTTATAAAAATCATGCTGTATAGAGCAATATTACATAAGTGGTTCAGAAAAAAATGGGGGAGAAGGAGGGCTGGTGCCTGTCAAGTGACGTTAGGTCTTCTTCACTTGTAAAAAAAAATAATTGTGTGTGCCTCCTTGATAGCAGATTCAAAGATATTAGTATTAAAAATGTAATTAAATGATAAGCACACAATAAATTGGCTGCTGGGGCATCTACCTGTTCTTTTGAACATATTTCTTTTTCATGTGTATGTCAAGTCTCACGGTTGCTAGTCTTGCAAATATTAACTACCACACTGGCACTATGTACTGGACAACTAACATGTTACTAATAAATTACTGAAGTCATCAACGTTTGGAAAATTTTCTATTACTTTAATTTAGTTATCTTCAGTCCTTGCATATATATATAATATAATATAATATAATATATATAATGTAATAGAATCACAACAATATATATATAATTCAACCACAAAGAGAGTACAAGTAATCCTTGTATAAAATCTGATTGCAAATATCAGAATACTTTTCAATACAATTAATCCATCTAAGATAGCCCTATTTCTCAGTAGCATTCTCTAGACTCTTTAGGCCGTTAACGGGTCTCTCCACTTAAATGCTATGTATAACCCCCTTCCTCAACCTATGACGATCTCACGCCAGTTTACTCAGCGAACACATTTGACAACAGTGATTCACTTACTCTTGACTGTGCACAATTGATTATTGAGATTAAAGGGAGAATGTTTTTTTACAAGTTATTTTGAATTTTAATATATTTATTTTGATCGACCATATCTTTACACTACTTTATTTTTCCGCATGGGATCCTAGTTGGAACAGAATCACTCTTCCATTACCTTATGCCGCCCAGTCTCCTTACTCTAGATTTAGAGTTGTTCAGCATGGATTAAAACCCACAGATTGGGCGCTGGATGATGGTAAGATGTATCTTATACATTACAGACGTTCTTATCTTATACATTACAGACGTTCTTATCTTATACATTACAGACGTTCTTATCTTATACATTACAGATGTTCTTATCTTATACAATACAGATGTTCTTATCTTATACATTACAAATATTCTTATCTTATACATTACAGATGTTCTTATCTTATACATTACAGATGTTCTTATCTTATACATTACAGACGTTCTTATCTTATACATTACAGACGTTCTTATCTTATACATTACAAATGTTCTTATCTTATACATTACAAAAGTTCTTATCTTATACATTACAAATGTTCTTATCTTATACATTACAGATGTTCTTATCTTATACATTACAGATGTTCTTATCTTATACATTACAAATATTCTTATCTTATACATTACAGATGTTCTTATCTTATACATTACAGATGTTCTTATCTTATACATTACAGACGTTCTTATCTTATACATTACAGACGTTCTTATCTTATACATTACAAATGTTCTTATCTTATACATTACAAAAGTTCTTATCTTATACATTACAAATGTTCTTATCTTATACATTACAAATGTTCTTATCTTATACATTACAAATATTCTTATCTTATACATTACAGATGTTCTCTTATCTTATACATTACAAATGTTCTTATCTTATACATTACAAATGTTCTTATCTTATACATTACAGATGTTCTTATCTTATACAATACAGATGTTCTTATCTTATACATTACAAATATTCTTATCTTATACATTACAGATGTTCTTATCTTATACATTACAGATGTTCTTATCTTATACATTACAAAAGTTCTTATCTTATACATTACAAATGTTCTTATCTTATACATTACAAATGTTCTTATCTTATACATTACAAATATTCTTATCTTATACATTACAGATGTTCTCTTATCTTATACATTACAAATGTTCTTATCTTATACATTACAAATGTTCTTATCTTATACATTACAGATGTTCTTATCTTATACAATACAGATGTTCTTATCTTATACATTACAAATATTCTTATCTTATACATTACAGATGTTCTTATCTTATACATTACAGATGTTCTTATCTTATACATTACAGATGTTCTTATCTTATACATTACAAATATTCTTATCTTATACATTACAGATGTTCTTATCTTATACATTACAGATGTTCTTATCTTATACATTACAGACGTTCTTATCTTATACATTACAGACGTTCTTATCTTATACATTACAAATGTTCTTATCTTATACATTACAAAAGTTCTTATCTTATACATTACAAATGTTCTTATCTTATACATTAAAAATGTTCTTATCTTATACATTACAAATATTCTTATCTTATACATTACAGGCGTTCTTATCTTATACATTACAAATGTTCTTATCTTATACATTACAAAAGTTCTTATCTTATACATTACAAATGTTCTTATCTTATACATTAAAAATGTTCTTATCTTATACATTACAAATATTCTTATCTTATACATTACAGATGTTCTCTTATCTTATACATTACAAATGTTCTTATCTTATACATTACAAATGTTCTTATCTTATACATTACAGATGTTCTTATCTTATACAATACAGATGTTCTTATCTTATACATTACAAATATTCTTATCTTATACATTACAGATGTTCTTATCTTATACATTACAGATGTTCTTATCTTATACATTACAGACGTTCTTATCTTATACATTACAAATGTTCTTATCTTATACATTACAGACGTTCTTATCTTATACATTACAGATGTTCTTATCTTATACATTACAGACGTTCTTATCTTATACATTACAGATGTTCTTATCTTATACATTACAGATGTTCTTATCTCATACATTACAAATATTCTTATCTTATACATTACAGATGTTCTTATCTTATACATTACAGATGTTCTTATCTTATACATTACAGACGTTCTTATCTTATACATTACAGACGTTCTTATCTTATACATTACAAATGTTCTTATCTTATACATTACAAAAGTTCTTATCTTATACATTACAAATGTTCTTATCTTATACATTACAAATGTTCTTATCTTATACATTACAAATATTCTTATCTTATACATTACAGATGTTCTCTTATCTTATACATTACAAATGTTCTTATCTTATACATTACAAATGTTCTTATCTTATACATTACAGATGTTCTTATCTTATACATTACAAATATTCTTATCTTATACATTACAGATGTTCTTATCTTATACATTACAGATGTTCTTATCTTATACATTACAAAAGTTCTTATCTTATACATTACAAATGTTCTTATCTTATACATTACAAATGTTCTTATCTTATACATTACAAATATTCTTATCTTATACATTACAGATGTTCTCTTATCTTTTACATTACAAATGTTCTTATCTTATACATTACAGATGTTCTTATCTTATACAATACAGATGTTCTTATCTTATACATTACACATATTCTTATCTTATACATTACAGATGTTCTTATCTTATACATTACAGATGTTCTTATCTTATACATTACAGATGTTCTTATCTTATACATTACAAATATTCTTATCTTATACATTACAGATGTTCTTATCTTATACATTACAGATGTTCTTATCTTATACATTACAGACGTTCTTATCTTATACATTACAGACGTTCTTATCTTATACATTACAAATGTTCTTATCTTATACATTACAAAAGTTCTTATCTTATACATTACAAATGTTCTTATCTTATACATTACAAATGTTCTTATCTTATACATTACAAATATTCTTATCTTATACATTACAGATGTTCTCTTATCTTATACATTACAAATGTTCTTATCTTATACATTACAAATGTTCTTATCTTATACATTACAGATGTTCTTATCTTATACAATACAGATGTTCTTATCTTATACATTACAAATATTCTTATCTTATACATTACAGATGTTCTTATCTTATACATTACAGATGTTCTTATCTTATACATTACAAAAGTTCTTATCTTATACATTACAAATGTTCTTATCTTATACATTACAAATGTTCTTATCTTATACATTACAAATATTCTTATCTTATACATTACAGATGTTCTCTTATCTTATACATTACAAATGTTCTTATCTTATACATTACAAATGTTCTTATCTTATACATTACAAATGTTCTTATCTTATACATTACAGATGTTCTTATCTTATACAATACAGATGTTCTTATCTTATACATTACAGACGTTCTTATCTTATACATTACAAATGTTCTTATCTTATACATTACAAAAGTTCTTATCTTATACATTACAAATGTTCTTATCTTATACATTACAAATGTTCTTATCTTATACATTACATACACTTCTTCCAAGCAGAAGATTATTGCTGTGAATGTTTTCATAGTGAATTATTTGAGGCCAGATTGACCTAATCTACACTACTAAAAAAATGTCTTGTCATAGTGAAAAACAACTGTTCAACTTTCAAGCAAAAAACACACATCTTCTGAACACTTGAACAGATATGGTTAAATAATTTGAGAAAATAATTATGGGTAAAACTACTAAGACATGATGTTATCAAGTCATAAATTTTGAACACAACTTAGAATAAACTCGTGCTCAGTCTGTCATTAATATCTTATTTTGAATGCAGTTAATTTGTAATTAAACTAGGCATTTTCCTGGAACTTAAAATATTTACACTATATCAAGACATTTGAAGATATCATCATCAAGCGGCTTAAAACTTTTGTCATTGCTTGTTTTCAGTCTTTATTGGTTCCTGTGAAAACTGGTGCAATGGCCATGGCAGTTGTCTCGAAGATGGTTGCAGGTTTGTATTTATCAGTTTTACCGACAAGAAATAACTTTTTGAAATATATTATTTACTTATTCACATTGTCAAAATTATTTCAACTGGACAAATTATTATTTATTTGTGAGTTATTCAAAGGAACTCAAAATAAAAAGGAATTTGAAAAGGAACAGTTTATTTACACGAGTTTCGTTTCTTTTAAAGACAAATTTATGCTACTACATATTATGTGTAGTTTGATTCTGTCAAAGAACAATTAACACTAAAGAAAATGTTTTCATCCCAGCTGTGACTTTGGTTATGAGGGAAACAGCTGCGAGCGGCCCACAATTCCCCCATCAGCATCATTCCAAGAAAACTTTGAAGATCCCCTGGTCCTCACAACGTCGTCCACAATAGATGTCTCTGGGGCGACCGTTGGCTACGAGTGTGGTGTGGTCTCCTCTGGGAAAGCTCTGGTGTTCAACAAAGTTGGCCGCAGGAGTGTAAGCACTTCAGAGATGAACACAACTTCAATCGGGTAACAACTTGTTTTGTTTTGTTGTTTTTTTTAAGTTAACATTAATTATATATTCATATGCATATTTAAATAACTAATTGCCACTTCATTGTCTCCAAAAATAATCTATTCTTTATGAGTGAAATATCCGTTATTTTTATCCGTTAAATTGCTTGGGAGGTCAAATATAAACATTAAAAAACCATTTGGTTTTTTTTTAAAATTAAACCACTGCCATCAACTCCAGTACATTTGATCTCTAAATAATATTAAATTTAGGCTGCTAATTTACTACTGTAGATTTTTAAACCATGCCTCGTATTAATCAATTTTTTTTCTCTCCGTCAACAGCTCAGTGCAATTTACTTTGAGAATCGGCAGCCAGTCTGTTACATCCAGCTGCCCTCCACCTGATGCACCATGGGAGAATGTTATTCTGGAGTATTCTTGTAATGGGGGAATCAGTTGGAAACTACTCAGAGAGTTCTCACGACATGACTTTCAACAGCCCCAGTAAGTTGACTGAATTATTGCAAATTGAGAGTGCTAACTTTTTTTTTCTGCTTATTTCACACTCATAAAATGTACTTTCATGATTGAAAAATGAATTTTACAAATTATTATATTAGTTTAATGACTTTAAGGCAAGACACAAGACGGTTTTATTTAAATCCATGTGTAGTTCAAATTCAATAAGACAATTGTTTAGAAATAGTAGTATGAGTTTAAATTTTTCTGTAAGGACTAACAGCTTTGCTATGTAGGTAAATTTTTTACTTACAGCCAAGATGGTTATGAAAACAATGAACATTATGTTTTTGTATGTATTACATTGGACTACATTATGTTTTGTATGTATTACTATAGACTACATGCTAGGCTCAACAAGTTTCAAACAATGAACATTTTGTTTTATATGTATTACAATAGACTACTTTATGTTTTGTGTGTATTACAATAGGCTACATGCTACGCTCAACAAGTTTCAAACAACCTGTTTTTATTTTTTTGTAGATTCATGGGCACATTTTAAAAACTTTTAAAAAAATGTAATCACAGAAGTTTTATTTTCCTTTGCACTTATTCAATTTTCTTTGGCCTTAAATGGGATTCCGTTTCGACCACTGCCTTCCATTAATTCCTAACTGGGCAGCACTGCTTGTAAAATCGTATATACTAAAAGGACTCAATCTGCAATAAAGTCCACTTTCATAAGAGATTTTTTAGGTGGCGTCTGATCAGTTAATGGGTGATCAGCACAGAGTATTGGGTTTAATGCATGCTTACCACCGTGTGGTTTAGCTTTTCTAAATTAAACACATGCATATTGAAGCGTGTTACATGCGATTCAAGTAAACATGAATCCTAGTTAAAAAGTTTAATTAGATTTTGCATAGTCTAATTAACACTATTAGTAACAATATTATAGCTCAGGGCAAAGATAATCTTAAATTAGAGACACTATCTATTTGTTATAATTAATAACTAATTATTATAAATAGTAAAAAATTGATTTATAATTCAGTTTCACAAAAATGTATTAGCTTATCTCCCTTCAAGTCATTGTTTACTCCCTTGAAAACTCTCTCTTTAAAAATTCCCTTCTAACATAAATCATTTCTCCATAGATCCACGTCCATCACTCTACCTGCTCCTGCTAGGGGAGACTTGTGTCAGTTCAAGTGGCACCATTAACATATATTATTTCTCCATAGATCCACGTCCATCACTCTACCTGCTCCTGCTAGGGGAGACTTGTGTCAGTTCAAGTGGCACCATTAACATATATTATTTATCCCTAGATCCACGTCCATCACTCTACCTGCTCCTGCCCGGGGAGACTTGTGTCAGTTCAAGTGGCACCAGCCCCAGCACTCTGGCTCTGGCAAAGACGTGTGGGCCATAGACGACATCACATTCTCTTCAGACGGGACCTCCAACCTTTTGGCTGTGGAGATGATGGACGTGCCAGAATTTGACAGCAGACTGACTCCTAATCTGGGCAAACTTGTTGATAGTTTCTGTGGAAGAATGCGCAGTGTGACGTAAGTCATGGTCCGCTGATATTCACTATTTCTCCTGAAAGTTGACATGCAAGTTTATTTCTAGTTAACTCTTGTGAGATGACTGATCATGTAGCAAAATTTATTTAAGTTGCTCTGTCACATTCATTGACATTACATACCACAAAATATCAAAGCTAGTTTTAGCATAGCATATCTTTAACACTTGTAACTTCCTTTCAACTTACTCATAGATAATATTGAGATATCAAGTTTTTTATTTACCAGCAAAGGCATCTGCGGAAAATATTGCAATGTTATATTTATAACTTTGCCTTCTTTAAAAAAAAATAGTTTTCTTTGACTGCATCAGGTTTTCAAACAAAAACCGGAATTTGATTTTTAAAATAAAGTTTCATGCTTTTCTTGCAGGTTTTCAAACAAAACAAGGAATGGCGAGCCCCGCTCACTTATGACTAAAGATATGCGTGTGGGACCTGGTTACATCGCTCAGTTTGACCTGGTCATGGGATGTGGAGTCCCGTACACTCATGGCCTGGACAACCAGATTCACTTCCAGTACTCAGTTGATCACGGCATCAGTTGGCACTTGGTGAGTCTCAGAATTATCTGGTCGTAGCTGCTCATGGTCCTTACATGGTCCTGTAACCTATCATGAGGCAGAAATGATGTGATGTTAGACAATAAAACCTTCCAACCTTTATGTTAATATTACCAAGCTATTCATTGAAATGGTACAATGTTAAGCTTGAAAAGAAAAAAAAATAGGAATGCCTTGTTAATATATTTGTATTAAATGCTTCCAGGTTGAGGATCCCTGTCTGCCACCAGACGTGTGTGAAAGTTACAAGCCTGGGACAGTTTACCCTCACTCTCAGTTTGACCAGTGGGACACAGTGACAGTTGTCTTGTCTCAAGATATCTGGTATGAAGGGCTCTATATCATGTACTAGCGGTACCAAGAACTTATGTCACGTGTACGAAAATTTAAAGAATACTTTTTAGACTAATTAGATTTTGCACTTTAGTGCATAATTGCAGAGCTTATGTTCTACGAGTATTTTTAATTTTTTTAAACATTTAACATGACTTTGTTTTTTTTGTTGTGAGCAGGAGCCAACAAACAAAGTTTCGCTGGGTGCAACCCGAATGGTCAGATACAGATGTTTGGGGGTTGAATAGGGTTTATATTGGCTACCCTTGCCCTGACCTGTGTAATGGTCATGGTACCTGTAATAATGGTGTGTGTAGGTGAGTTAATTTTGCCATTCCTGTCTTAAACTGCGCTCTTGGCCCCTTATTGGTGACATTGATTGGTAATAATTCGAAGAAGAACACAATTATTTTTTTTATACATAAATGCTTCAGATCAAAAAGAGACTCAGTGTATGTATAAATATCAGTTGACTCCATTTAGGGAAATATGATTCACATTTTTGTGATTTTCGCCTTGTCTGCAAAATATACAAATGTCTATTTAGATGCCAGGAAGGCTTCATTGGTGAGTCTTGTACCCCTGAGTTCCAAATGGACTCTTCCATTAAAGCTGACTTTGGACAAAGATATGACCCTAAGACTGACTTCACCATTAGAGGAGGAGAGGTGAAACGTGCTGATGATGGCTGTGGTATTATTCTGTCAGGGGAGAGTTTGTACTTTTCACAGGTTGGTGCTTCATTTTTTTGACACCTTTCAAACAGTTTTCATTAAAATCTTATATTTGGATCATAGGTAACTTTTTTTATAAATGCAGAAATTACTGCAAAAATCAGTTTTTTTAAAAAAAATTCTTGCATGTGTTAATAACTAGTAATAATTTATAGTATAAAGACTCAATTTTTCTAAAGCTGTGCTCAATGACATAAAATATTAACTCCGCTGAGTATCTTTCTATATATTGTTGCCTTGTCTTGAGACTTGATGAATCTTAAAAGAGTACAGATCTATATTTACTGTGTGGAGAGTAGGGGTGTACCGGATTTTGGCTCTGGCTCCAGAAAATCCGGAATCCGGCCATTTTTACAAATCCGGCTTCATATCAAATCATTCATTTTTAAAAATCCGAATTTCACTTCATAAATCCGGCTGGCAAGAAGAGCCATTGGAATCTGGCCAATTTTACAAATCAGGCTCCAGATGGATTTCACTTCATAAATCCTGCCGAATCCGGTTCCGGCCAGATTTCAAACTTTTTTATCCGTACACCCCTAGTTGAGAATTACTTCTTAATTACTGTACTTTTGTTTCGGAATTTTGAACAAAATTATTTTTATAATGGTAACAAAAATTTCTTTTATCATGAAAATCACAAGCAGAAAAGTTTACAAAACTTGTGAAGGTCTGGATTTGATCACCACCCTATTTTAACATTTCAACACAACAAAAATCTAATTGAGTTTACTTTAAGAACCAAATGTTTCAAATTTATTTTATTTTTGTTTATTTAAATATGCTTCATATTTTGATTGACACATGTTGACAGATAGGGGTAAGAGAAATACTATTTAAATATGCTTCATATTTTGATTGACACCTCCCATGTTGACAGAAAGGAGTCAGAGAGCTGCTAACCAAAGACCTGAACACCAACTCTGCTGATTTCATCCAGTTCTACATCCAGATTGGTGGAGAGGGACCAAAGTGTAGAGGCGCAGAAAAAAGGAAGGAGTCCGTCTTGCTTCGCTACACAACCAATGGGGGAATAACATGGAATCTGCTGGAGGAGCTGCATCATTCAGAGCATAGGAAACCAACGTAAATTTTAAATGTCCATATTAATGATTCTTTAATAATTTAAACAAAGATGTCAATTCATTTGAAGATTATGATTATTTATGTAAAATGTTGTTTTTTTATGTTTAAGTTGCAAAAATGTTTTTAAATAATGTTTTTCAATGACAGATTTCCTTTTAAAAAAAATTGATGGAAGAAAATAAATGAAATTTGTAATATATCTTTAGATTTGTTCACCTGGAGCTCCCAGAGGATGCCAAGTCCCCAAACACACAGTTTCAGTGGTGGCAGCCGTCTCACTCAGGTCAGGACCAAGACCAGTGGGCAGTGGATGAGATTCTTATTGGTACCTACAAGAACTTCAAGACTATTGAAGATGATTTTGATGTAAGCTAAATAAGAATTAATCTATAAAATATTACTAGCAATATTTTAGATACATGCTATCTTATCTTATCTATTACAGATGCTCCTTCTATGCAGAAGGTTATTGTGCCTTATGCTTATCCATGTTTTATGTCAAGTCTTGCCTGTTTATTAGAGTTTTAAAATGCTGTCAGCGTTTTGGTTAGTTTGTAGTATCCAAGGTATCCCATGGTTTTTATTTCATGAAGTTAAGTGTATCACATTTTTAGTTAATTGTATTAGATGTTTGAGTTAGCTGTATTAGATGGTTCAGTTAGTTGTATTTGATGGTGAGTTAATTGTATTAAATGGTTGATTAGATCATGTTAGGTCATTGAGTTGGTCATGTTAGATGGTTGAGTTATTAAGTTTATTAGGAGTTGGAATGTCTTTTGAAAAAATTATTTTGCTCCTAAATGACTTCTTTACTATTTTTTATTTTACCTTTGCCAATAAATATACATCTTCATTGGCCTTAAATACACCAAAGTAAATGAGCATTTATCTGAAAATCACGATTCATTTTTCAGGATCATTTAGAACCCATGCAGTCAGATCAGTGGCGTCTGATCACTGAAGGAGCTAATGGTAAATACTGCAGGTCATCAAATCCATCTCTTGTCATGACCAACCAGGTGAATGATAAGCTTGCTGTTACCAACGATGTTCATCTGCAGCCTGGAGACGTGATACAGTTTGAGGTTTGTGTGGTTTAATGTCTTGAGTAAAATACAACATTTTCTCTCTCAAAGCAGAAGAAAAATGAAAGCAACCCACATTTAATGATCCTACATGTGGAAGAAAATCAAAAGCCCCGAGCCTAGTGCTCTTCATGGGTCTTCCTGGAAGACCCTCCCAGCTATCTGGCCCCCTCCCCCAGAAAAGGACGTGACAGCTGGCAAACCCCCCCCCCGGAGCGGTCGCTTCTGAAGCGGCCACCTGGGCATCCAGGACAGAAAGTCGAAGATGCCTCCCACTAAGTTGGCCTCACAAGGAGGGGTGGAACTTCCTTACCATGACCCGCTACCACTTTGGCGCCACCCCGGCAAAGCACACGAGTCTCAATGGTTAGGACCGCCGCTGTGCGGGGGATCATCAATGACCTACCTAGGGTGCAACCCACACATTTAAAAAATAATATGGTTTTTGAAAATGTTAACGTACATTGGACATGAACAATTACTAATAATACAGAATTCAGACATCCTGTTTACTGCTCCAGAATATTTGGTTCCCATTCAATGGAAATCAGTCGGCGTAATATTGGATAGCTCTTCAGAAGGTCATTCATCTTGATCATCATAAATAATTTGCATTTAGCAAGAACAAAAAACTTCACCGTAAGGAAAAACTTCATTTTACAGAGGGTTTCAATTATTTGTAAGTCTTTAATAACATAGAAAAAAAATAAAACCTGGTGCAAACATCAAATATAAACTATTGAAACATTTAAGATATTAAAACATGAACATGATCATTAGGGGCCGACTATGAAGTACGTCACGCTATTTTTTACAATTTTTAACTCCCCCTTTCCCCCTGTCACAAACTGTCACAAATCTCGGACTCTAAAGTACGTCACGCTTTTGAACAAAAAAAATGTGTTTTTATTAACAAAATAATTAAAATGTAATAGAAAATACCGTGATGTCACACATGGCCGGACCCCCCCCTCCCCCTGTCACAAACTGTCACACTTTCTTACACCCCCTCCCACCCTCTGGAGCGTGACGTACTTTATGAACGGCCCCTTACCTAAATATAATCATTATTTTCCTTATCAAGTACAGTCCTAGACTATTTACATATTTACAGACTTGGAGGTTGTGATTGTAGTATTACATGTATTTCCAATCCTTAACTTAATGTTTTTTAAATGCAGCAGCTTCTTGTAAAATCAACTTTCTTGTCTGGCACTATCAATGGTCCTGGTACCGCTTTGTGTTTAGAGCCATTGCTAAACAAAGGTAACAACATTGGGCTGCAACTACAATCAACAAGCCTGTACTCAAAGTGATTTGTTGTGGAGGGCTGTTCCATGAGCTAGCTGACAAGCATCCATGTTAAAATAATTACACTGGGGAAAAAAAAACACTCAAACAATTACCATCATTTAAATTATATCATTTTTTAAAACTCTGGAATGATTACAGTAATACACAATCTACTGTAAAATGTTATAATGAGAGCGCATTGTTTAACATGCTTTTCAGATTAGCGTTGGTGATATTTTTCAGATAAATGTTGACTGCAGTAAAATATTCCGTTGGGACCATCCAGTGATCTTTCAGTACAGCCATGACCACGGAAAGAACTGGAATCTGGTAGAAGACCCGTGCTATTTGGACCAGGATTGTGATGGGAGGCTCACTGAAGGGAGCATCTACCATACTGGAACCTATGGACAGTGGACTCTGGTTGTTATACCAGTCACAGAGAAAATAGCCATGCAGTAAAAGAAATTAACATTTCTCCTAGTTTATTGTAGACTATTTCTGTCACTAAAATCCCTGAATTTTCTAAGTGGGCACCCAAGTTTATTGTCCGTAGTTTATATTTGCACCATTCCATAATATGGCTAGACAGCAGAATTACTGGTTGGTAAATAAATTCACCTCCCCTGGACATTCATTTAAGATTTCATGGCCTCCTCTACATTAATTATGTTTTTTTTCTTTTTAAAATGGTCTGCATTTTTTGAAGCTCTCCTTGATTATATTTCTTCATCAGCCCAGCCATCTTTCGGTGGCATCAGACAGGGGGTGTGGACCACAGCTTCAGCATCGATAACGTCTACATGGGTCCACCTTGCACTGATAACTGCCATCACAGGGGCGTGTGTAACAGTGGACTCTGTCATTGTCTCGACACACTTGTAGATGTGGTAGGTATGTATGGTTTGCTCTTCAGTGCTCAACTTCTTGTATGGTTATTAACTGTTTTGATTTTTAAATAGGGCTCATCAAAGTTTTATCTCCTGCATGAGCCGTCAATCAACAATGACCCGTAATAGTGATAGATAGCAAATTAATTTTTTAAAGTTGGTTGCACTATCCCTTTTTCAATTATAGCTAACACATTGTCTTTGTCCTTTTTTAAAAATATAAATTACAGCCAAACTTCAGGAATTTTAATAGTCATTTCTAGCTTTTCAAGACTCAACATATATCATGAGAGATACAAAATCTATATTAATCATTTAGTTTTTTTTAATACACAATCAAGAACTAAGTTAAGGTGCTGAAGACTTCATGTGGAAAAATAAGAGGAATATTCTGTTTGAAATTTAATCCATGTAACTCTATAAACTGATTGCTCACCTAGGTGAAAACTGTGCTGCTGTCAGCTCAGCCCCTTCTGGTATGCTGGATCGGTTTGATAATCGGAACATGCCATCTATGGTGTACTGGGACAGGATACTTGGTGGGCACCTGGGAAGGGGGTGTGGTGTGGTGGACTACGATAACGCCCTGTACTTTGGGGGTGATGGTACAAGAGAGGCCATCACAGTGCCGCTCAACACAACTGAGAAAAGGTAACTTATAACATGGTCAAACAATGATGCTTACTGAGGAAGATTACATTCTTTAATTTAAATTAGCTTTTCAAATGTTTACAATATTTTTTGTGATGTATTTTATCATGAGATAACGTACTGATTTAGGGCTGCCCATTTATAAAATTTTGAGTATTTTAGCATAACTTTTATGAGATTAACTTCTGATTCTTTTTTATAAATTTATTAAGTTGATATGTAAAATCTGTATTAATCAACATATTTTAAGTCATGCAGTATCTGATTTTCAGAATTTTGGAGTTCTCCATCAAAATTGGAAGCAGTGATCATGCAGAGTCATGTCGTCAGCCTAGGGGTCGTAACGAAGGCATCATAGTGGACTACTCCACAGACAACGGGATCACGTGGGAAGTGCTCAAACTTGTAGAGCCCACCTATGATGACATCACGGCTAATTCAATCGTTATTCAACTACCACCTGAAGCCCGCAATGAACGCACTGTATTTAGATTCTGGCAGCCTTTGGGCCTTGGAGGTAATTTCCAATTGTGTAATGACTTTATTTAAGGAAGGCTCTAAATTATCTAGGTAAATGTTTCTTTTATATGCCAACAGACAACAAATGTCAGCGTCTGTGTCAGTTAAAATTTCTGCTAGGCAGTATTAATATCAGATCCTCTGCAACTATCACAAAAGGTAATACTAATATTACGCATTAACATTATACAATATAATCATGTATTATAATAAAAGCAAAATTTAATTATGTTTGTGTGTGTGTGTATGTATTTATGTATGTATATAAACATATTTATATCATTTGTATTACAATTAAAGCTTAAACATTAGACCTAGTGTATTAATTACACTCAGAAGCTCAGCATAATTGATTGAAATCCATCTTAAACAAAGAAGAAATAGCTTACAAATTTATAGTTTTACTAAAAATTATGTCATTTTAATTTTATCTAAGAGATGCCAAGAGCAGAATGGGCCATAGACAGTGTTCTGGTTGGTGTTAATGAAACAAGTCCAGTTGGCTTTGAGGATTCATTTTCTGGTAGGTAATTCACACAAATGCAATTGCGGGTTGTTGTTTTTTTTTCTGTGTAATCTCATCTTCACTTAGCAATGACATACATTTTATTTATGTAAATGTTTCTTATCCGATGTCAAATTGCCAAACTTATTTGTTTGTGCCTAAAGAGTTTTAAAAATAGTTTGTAAATCGGTTGTTTTTTTTTGTGTCCCATAACCTTGTGGCCGTAGGGGTTCTAATATTGCCATTAGAACTTTCTCGGGGCTTGGTAGACCTTGGCGGCGCCCATCTCCTCTCCAGGTCAGCGGAGGACATTTTTAGCGACAGTCATTCATCAACATTTTTATTGTGGCTTTAACGTGGGCTAGATCCCACGCCCCTCAGCATGTGAGGCGATTGCACTATTGACTTCGCCATCCAGCCGCCAATTCGTAAATGGTTACGATATAAGCAAAGCATTTTTATATCATTTCCAATTAAGTAACATCGTTTATTATACCCTAAGGGCCTGGAATACTCCCTGACCCTCACAACTGGTTCTTTGCTGACTCGGCCGTGCAACGTGAAACTTGTCACTCCCAGGATAATGCCTTGGAGTTCAACAACAAAAAAGGTGAGTTGTTTACATGATAGTTAACAATCTAGGATTTAATTTAACTTTACCTTTCATCGCAACAGTGAACAGTATTTTTCAGTTAAAAACGAATTAGTTATTTGAATAATTGTTGGACATTAATAAATTTCACACACATGGGAATTTGATTGATATACTTAAAAGCTAATGTTATGTTTGTGTTAATATTTCTATCATGGGTATGTTTTACAGAAACTATAGAAAAGCAGTAAGTGTGATTAAAATTTGATAAAACCCACAGTAACAAAACTATTGTTTGCTCAAAAAACATTTGTGTGCTAAATTTGATCTTACTTCTTACTGATCTATTGAGGATTTTATTGATTTATATAATTTATGTCTTTGCTTATTTCATTGCTTTGACTTTCTTTTTCTTGTTGCTAGACCTCCAACTGGCAGAAACTTGGGACTACCAGGTCACGCCGTCCACATTCCTCCAGTTTGACCTGGCCATGAACTGTGGCTCACTCCCTGGTGACCCTTACAGCATCAAACTGGAATACTCGACTGACCACGGACAGACCTGGACCTCAGTGGTCAACGAATGCGTCCCACCAAATTTTGAGTGCTCCGGCTACCACTTGAGCTCCAGTTACCCTTCCAATCAGTTCTCCAACTGGACCAGGGTGACAGTGGCACTACCAGAGAAAGCAGTGTACGTATGAACAAAAGGAAGTTTTTAACAAAATTATAATTGTGAGAATGGGAATAAGCAGGTACGTGTATGGATCAAGATAAGCTTATATTAAAGAAAAGCCAACAAAAAGGCATGGAAGTTTTTTTACGCTTAATTTTTAAAAAAAATATTTTTTAGTTAAACTTCATTGCTTTTCAAATATTTCATAAATAAAATACAATTAGAATTTTTATAAGAAATATTTTTTTTAAAAAAAACATATTATTAAATTTTACCAATCACTGTTGTTTAGGTCACCTGCTACCCGTTTCCGATGGCTGAGACCTTCCCCGGACCATGGTGGTCCCATCTGGGCATTAGATAATGTTTATCTAGGTGACAACTGTCCTTGGCTATGTTCAGGCCATGGTGTATGCCAGCAAGGCAAATGTGTGTAGGTACAAATTGATTTGTCTCATGTGTAATGACTTGAATAAATGTAACTGCTTGGGAATTTTTAGATGGCATGAGATTAGTAAAAATGTAAGGCCATTAAATTGATAACAATATCCCTTAATAGTTATGTGCATAGCAGACATATAAATAGACTAGCCTTTTAATAATAAACCGAAGCAGAACTTACATTTTTTAAATCTCTTTTTAAAAAAACACTTTGTTTTGTTGTTGCTGTAATAGTATTATGGCGAATTCAACAATGAAGTCAGTGATTTGTGCAACAACGAACTTTACTCTTGTTTCTATATATATATTTTACAGTCAGTAAGAGGGCACTTGATTTTTTTTTAAATCCATCTGCATGCAGTCTACAATGCTTAAATAAGGGCAATCAAATTTTTAAGTGAAAAGATTCTAAGGTATCAAATCTAATTAACTGTAAACCCCTGAAAAATGTGAATGTTTTATCATGAAGTTGATGAATCTCATATCAGATAGATGAAAATTTTGCGTACATCCCTCAGCTGCGACCCTGGTTTTAGTGGTGAGTTCTGTGTGCCCGAGACCCCTCTTCCCATGATGCTACGGGATGACTTCAACTCTGACAAGACTGACAGCACGGTGTGGACGCAGGTGTTTGGGGGCAGCAACAGTGAGGTGTGCGGTCATGTGGTCAACGGGAATTCATTTACTTTCAACAAGGTGGGTCGTTGTTTGCTTCCCTTCACGTCTAAGTTCAAGCAGTATCACGGTGCTTGAGGAGCGAAAATTATAGAGAGAATTATTTTAACAAAGAAGAGACATTAATAAGGTTGTAGGCCAGGTTTGAATGACATTGAAGGAATGAGCCCTTTTAGGTACTATAAATAGTCTTTCCCACATTGACAAGAAGGCTGATGCTAAAACAACAGTGTTAAAATTATGGTGAAACTTTAACACTGTATTTTATCAATTCTCCCTCAATTTAGGATGACCTGCGAATGGCAGTAACGAATGACATGGATTCATCTATGCTTGTTTCCATGGAGTTTCACTTCAAGTACGGATGTGGCTCTGAGGCACCAGTTTGGCCGAGGCACAAGAGTGTTCTACTGCAGTACTCTACCAATGGTGGGATAACATGGAAGCTCATCAAGGAGATCCATTTCTCAAACACTTCACACCCAAGGTGAAGGCAAGGGAGGCTATTTGAAAAACCTGTCATACATTCATGTTCTAAGTTGAGGATTTAGCAATATATCCATCGCAATAACTGAAATGGTTCCTTATGAATGGGTCATAAAAGATTTGTATGATTTCCTGCATGTACTGCAAAAGTCCTATTTTGCCTTATGCTTTACAAGATTCAAATATGTTCTCAGAAGCCTTGTTGTAAATAAAACCAAGAAACCAGTATTTGCTGAAGTACATACAATAAGTCTACCAGAGAGCAAATAAGGCTGGTCTTTCTACGTCAACCTCAATATTCCATGCTACATTATACTTACACTGGCATATTATTTTGTGGAATCAAGACTTATATACTTTTCAATTATTTTTCTGTTGAAAAGTAGAGGGTTGGCTAATTAACAATTTGCTTTAGAAAGAATATCTAAATTATTATAAGTTAAAATTGAGAATATTAGTACGTGTACATTGTAATTTAAAAATGTTTAAAAAATAAATATGTAAAAATTAAATACAGCCCATTTTTTGTATAATATGATTTAATAACAAGAGTAATGGATTTTAAAGTCTTTTAATATAAATACTTTTTTTTCCCCTCAGGTTTTATTCACTGACCCTACCATTGGGTGCACGACATAATGCTACCAGGTTTAGATTTTGGCAAGCAGCTAATGGTGGAGAGATGCGGTCAGTTTGGTCAGTTGACAACCTGTTCATCGGCACAATGGCCATGAACCCTAGCCACATGTTGGATAATTTTGACACTGAGCAGCATGACCCCATGTCGTGGCTTTTTGTTAACGATGGCGTGGTCGATGAGTATTGCCCTGGCCTTAAACGGTAATTAAACATGTAAAATATGTGAAAGCAAAATATTTTTTAATGAAATTTTTCATGAATTTAGAACTTCTTGCCTATTTTCAAGCACTCATTGTATTCAAAACTTTGTACTAGACATTTTTGATCCAGTAGGTTTTTCACAATGTTTTTAAAATGTATATTAAACAGCTTTGAAAATATTATTTCCATGGGAAAAAAACTTTTTGCAAAGAAATGATTGTAATTAAAAGTCAATTTATTTAGACCAAATGCAGAAGCTGTCGGAGATGATGTTCTGGTATTTCGTCACAATAAAGGGGGAGAACTCTCGGCAATTACTTCTGATCTAGAGATCGGGCCAATGTCTGTCATTCAGTTTGATGTAAGTTTAGATTAATGAAAAATACAGATCAACATAAATTTTGAGAAAGTATCAAACTAAAGAAAATATAAAAATCAAATCGATTTGTAAAATGGTCCTGTCTAAAAAAAACTCTAATAAAAATGCAAGACTAGGCATTAACCTAGGATGCAATAGTCTTCTGTATAGAAAAAACAGCTGTAACAGATGTCATATTTCTGTAAATAAAATTGAGGTAAATTAACACCTATTCTTCTGAAGTGCTTATATTAATGTTTTTATCATATAGAATTGTAGTGCTGTGTTCTTGTAAGCTTTGACTGCATCAAATCTCCATCAACAGATTAACGTTGGCTGTGGGACAGAGGCCACATCAAAGTACCCAGTCCGTCTTGAGTACTCCACTGATGGGGGCCAGTCCTGGTCTCTGGTTGGAGCTAACTGCGCCTATGATTCCCCTGCACGCTGCTTTGAGAGCACTCTTCCTAAAACGGTGTACTATGCTGGTGACAGTGTGTACTGGCGTCGTGTTATTGTTCCTTTGGATCATCTCCATGTTTGTGGGTAAGGATGTTTTTATTTGAAAATTTCTTGTTTTCATATCACTATAACAGAATTTAAATTAAAAAAATTTTAATGGATATTTTGTTCTAATGTAGGAGAAGTGCTATTTTTCCCAAAGCAATATGTTGCCCCCACAAATTTTTAAGGTAAAATTATTCAATTGAAATGAATGTGACATCTTACCTTCTTAATTTATTTTTTTACATAGAACTCTTCGATTTCGCTGGTACCAAGGCAAAATTCCAGAATCAGACTTTGGTCCCGAATGGGCTCTTGATAATGTTTACATTGGAATGGCTTGTCCTGACCACTGCAATGGCCATGGGTCATGTGAAGGTAAGTCCATGACTATTGAACGTCCCTTATGTAAAATGATAAACTACTGAGAGATGTAAAAGAGATTGTCTTGAATATATTTTGTTAGCTTTCGAGATTGATGTAATTTTTTTAAAACTGTTTGAAGACAAGTAGAATTTTTAGCAAAGTATTTAGTAAGTAATTTGAGTTTTAGAGGAGAGCAAAACTGAAACCACAATGACCATCAAGTAATCTGTAAGTAATAAATTCAACATGTTTTTATTTTAATGTGAAAAAAATGTGTTCCTTAGCTGGTGCAGCAATAGACAACTGGTTTTTCTTTTTAAATGTTGCTCTTCCAACTTGATGTGTATTGTTATGCATTATATTTATTACCATAAATATTCCACCAAACAATAGCCATGGTGAAGGAAACATTTTGTCTAATAAACATATAAAATCGCACACACCTTTTATAATAACATATAGTGCTTTTTTTATTTTAAGTACATAATGAATAGTGCATAACATCCATCCATCCATAAATGATATTGATCATATCCAAAAAGGTGGTGTTATTTGTCAGTGTGACAGTGGCTACTCTGGGGTGACCTGTGTAGCCACTGAACAACTGCCCACATTCCTCAAAGATGACTTCAATGGTGTTGACACTGGCACCAAACCCAAGTTGGACTTCCTCCTTCCATCATCACCTGCTGATGGTAAGAACAAAATCTGAATAGTTTTTAATGACTATTTCACCAACAAATTGATTTGGAGTAAAAGATACAATTTCCAACACTAACAGAATGGTTTACATGTGTGTTTTTGGCCTTGTAAACTTAGCACCCTGCACATTTTACAACAATAAAACCTAAGCCTACACACAAACTGTAAAACAAACTGTTGATGTCAATGTATTGGACTTTTTTCGCAGTTCAGCAGAATATCAATGAACAAAACTGGCAGTTCTGGTCTGGGGGTCATGTGACCACTAAGAGTCGCTGTGGGAAGGTGTTCACAGATGCCAGCCTGATCCAGGCTAAAGATGGGCAGAGAGCCCTGACAACAGTGCCGCTTGATTTAACAAAAGCCAAGTAAGAATTAAGCAATGAATTGCTTTCATTAACTTGCTAAAAACAATGATATTTTTTGACATGTGTAGACCAATGTTCCCTTTAAGCTGATCGGTCGCGCAGATATCTGACCGACGCCGGGCAGCAGTTTAGAATTACCGCGCATCAAATTTTGTAAAATATTGCACAAAAAATTGATGCTATGCAACTTTGCACACTAGTTTTTTTTACTTTGCACACGTACCAAAACACCTTAGAGGGAACATTGGTGTAGACCTACTAACAAAGACATTTTTTTTCTCAAGGAAGGTCATATCACCAACAGAAGAAATAAAAGAACCAGATAAACTGTATTTAAACTTGCATAGTACATGTATTTTATCATATTTGAAGAAGCTCATGAGCAAGATAAATTTAAATTTTCTTTTTCTGTCATATCATGTGCTCCTAATGTTATCAGCATCATGAGAAGTTATTATCTATTTCAGTACAATCCAGTTCTATTTAAAACTGGGCTGCAACAAAACAGTGAGTAAGTTGGTGGCCCCAGTCTTCCTGCAGTACTCCCCCAACGGAGGCATCAAGTGGGTCACCATAGAACAGTTTGACTTCAATCCTGACAGCAACAAACCCAAGTACATTGCTGTACATGTCCCTCTTGGGGCTCAGTCCAACTCAACACAGATCCGATGGTGGCAGCCTTCAAAAAATGGAAAATATGAAGAGGACTGGGCGATAGACCAGGTCAGATAAGGAACAATTTGAGATTTTGAGCTTACCTGTAAAAAATGTCTTAAAAGTTATTTAAAAAAATTTTTAAGAAAACATTAAAGAGTCAAAAACATATTTTCCAGATTAATAAAAAATTTAATTCAAGGTATTCTTTATTAAACAGAATAGGAGAATAATTTTAAAATTTTATTGCATGGTATTTATGAGGCATTATAAAGCCTCGGTTGATGACACAGCTTTGCATACATACATTCAGCTTTTAGTATCAAATAATGTGCTTAACACTCAGGCTTTTTTAAATCCTTTATATTAACTCGTGGTGTCTGGTTGAACCCTTGATTGCTTGTCGTTCGCCAAAACTTTGGATCGATTTTTAACCCACTTCCTCGTAAGCTAGCGAGCTGAAATTTAGCAGGCAGTTTTGTAGCGATGATAAAAACTATGTATCAAAATTTCAAATCGATCGCATGTACTGTAATTAAATTATTGAATTTTTAGATTATTTTATTTATTCCTATGTAATATGTTATTTTTTTTAGATAGAGCGTCGCGGTGCGTATTATATTGAACAACCTTTCTGTCGCGCAATAAGATGCGTATTTTATTGACAACACTTTTTATAAACATATTCCTGATCGGTGCGCATTATGTTAAACATGTTTTACGACACAACAGCCATTTTGTATTTTTGGATGGTCTTGCGCTGTGTATTATAATGAACATTCTTTTAGTTACGTCTCGTACATAAAGGATTTATAGTCAAAAACTTGTTTTTTTTTACGTTTTTTTTTATTACACTTGATGTCTGATACATTCTGTTGAAGTATACACTAAAGCATTTATATTATTCAAGGAGAGGTTGTACTTCAATGTTATGCCCTGAGATTAGTTAATTCCATCTTTTCAAATTGATGGACAGATTTTTATTGGTGGCAACATGTTTGGGGAGGACAGTCTCCAGGATGACCCTGGCGCCCCACTGAACACATCTTGGCTAGAGAACCCAGGGGCCAGGCATGAATCTGTTTGTGGCTCAGACGGTATAGCTCTTCATTTTAGAGGTAGGCTTTGTATTTCCCTGTGCGAAAGCCGACGTTGTTCAATATACTTTCAACTGGTTATTAAAATTCTCTCTCACTCTGTTAAGTTCAGTGGATTTCTAAACTTATAAATTGTAAACTTTGTGAACACAGGGAACACTGAAACAAGAGAATAAGAAATTATCTGTCCTTTCGTTAATCCTTTTTTAACTATTATGAAAAAAAATTGCTCATAATTTATTTGTAAAGTTTAATTTTGATAAAGTGTGTGGGACGCAGTGGTCGAGTGGCAGCGGACTGGACTGTCGTACCGATGGTCACGGGTTCGAATCCATGTGAAGGCAAGGGTTTGTTCCCGGGGCCTAAGGCGTCCCTGAGTCACCCCGCTCCAAATGGGTACCTAACACTACATGTAGTTAGGCGGCTGGGTAATGCGTGGAACCCACAAAGCCGTGGCCTGTGAACGCTGCATCACTTGCCAACAGATCATCTGTCATGGTCTGTGGACGCAACTATCTTCTGCATAGAAGGAGCGTCTGTATAGATAAGATAAGATAAGATCTCTTGTATACTCCAATTTGAGTAGAGGGCCTAACAATTGTTTTTATCTCAGCTTTTCTTGGTTAATTTATGCTTATTTTGTATTGATGTTGAAAATTTTAAATAATGAATTGTATATATTTATTTCCAAAGACAAGGAAGTTGAGAGGTACGCCAGCACCGCTGACGTTATGGTTGGAGAAGGCAGTGTGCTGCAGTTTGAGCTTCTCATGGGTTGTGATGTTGGCAAAGTAAAAGATCTGCAATGTTTTGGTGAGAGCTTGTGTGACAGAGTCCGTGGTTCAAATCAAGTTTGAGTGAAATTTGATTTGTTTGGAATTAATGCAATGAATATGTGTGGTTGGGAACTATTCAATGTTAAAATATTTGTCTCCTTGGGAACTATTTAATGTTAAAATATGTGTCTCCTTGGGAACTATTCAATGTTAAAATATTTGTCTCCTTGGGAACTATTCAATGTTAAAATATTTGTCTCCTTGGGAACTATTCAATGTTAAAATATTTGTCTCCTTGGGAACTATTCAATGTTAAAATATTTGTCTCCTTGGGAACTATTCAATGTTAAAATATTTGTCTCCTTGGGAACTATTCAATGTTAAAATATTTGTCTCCTTGGGAACTATTCAATGTTAAAATATTTGTCTCCTTGGGAACTTTTCACTGTTAAAATATTTGTCTCCTTGGGAACTATTCACTGTTAAAATATTTGTCTCCTTGGGAAATATTCACTGTTAAAATATTTGTCTCCTTGGGAACTATTCAATGTTAAAATATCTTTCTCCTTGGGAAATATTCAGTGTCATAATATGTCTCCAAATTTTATTTTTGATTTAACACTGTCTCTTTCTGTGCATTTTGCAGCGTTTGAACCAGAAAGTCGAATTTCTAAAAAAATATTGCACATTAGAAAGTAAGAATTGTTATTTCAATGACTCATCATCATTTTAAGACACTAAAAGTCCAATTTCTCTCTGAAGACTTAACTCTGGAGTACAGTCTGGATATGGGGAAAAAATGGCGTTTGTTGAAACCAGCTTGTCTCCCCTCAAATGTGGAGTGTGGTCAGTATTACTCCAGCAGCACTTTCAGGTCAGATGCCTTCATTGGGTGGAACCGCTTGACAGTTCCTATTCCTAAAAATGCATGGTATGTAACTTAACTACAATCAACTATCTTACCACATCAAGCTATTCAAAGTTCATGACATATTTCTTCCCTGTTGCTTTTTAATTCGGTTTTAAGTTATACATTTTTTAATAACCCTTTTTATAAAAATGACCTTATTTTTAACAGTAGATAAACGAAACTAAATCTTTGCTCAGGTCATCGCAAACAAGATTCCGACTCTATCAAGCTGCCGACTTCTCTCTTGACCACACCTGGGCTGTGCAGCATTTGTATGTTGGGTCAGCTTGCCCCGGTAGATGTAATGGACATGGCAGATGTCTGGAAAATACATGCGTGTAAGTTATTTTAACAAATAGCCATTAGTCCAAGTTTCAATGAAAATGTTTAACTGACATTTTTAGACTCCTTCAACTTTGGTGATGTTGGTTTATTAAAGGTTTATGGTTTTGAATGCCTGTACTTGTGCGACTTTTGTTGTTGAAATTTTGCATTGTTCCCCGTAGGTGTGACGATGAGTGGACTGGCGTAACTTGCAACCAGCCTAAAGAGCCTCTTCCCACAATCCTGGTGGAGGATTTCCGGTCTGGCTACAACCAGACTAACTGGGTCAAGGTTATTGGGGGTGCAGTTGCTCAGCCCTGCAGGTTATTGTCAGCTGGAGATGCCCTCCATTTTACAGGGGTGAGTGCTTTCAGTGGACTTGAGTGCTTTCAGTGGACTTGAGTGCTTTCAGTGGGCTTGAGTGCTTTCAGTGGACTTGAGTGCTTTCAGTGGACTTGAGTGCTTTCAGTGGACTTGAGTGCTTGAGTGCTTTCAGTGGACTTGGGTGCTTGTGTGCTTTCAGTGGGCTTGAGTGCTTTCAGTGGACTTGGGTGCTTTCAGTGGACTTGAGTGCTTGAGTGCTTTCAGTGGACTTGAGTGCTTGAGTGCTTTCAGTGGACTTGAGTGCTTTCAGTGGACTTGAGTGCTTGAGTGCTTTCAGTGGACTTATGGCTTCTACTTTTATGTCTTCTACTCAAAGCTAGGACAAATTTTCAAATGAGAATTTTCTTGGGCAATTGAATAAATTATTTTAATTATTCTATCTGCCTAAATTCCTAAATGACTCAAACTTATTTTTCCATATTTTTAATTGTTAATTCCCTCACACAAAATAGGATCAACATGTGAGCCATTTTTATATACTCAAATCACATTTAAGTGAGCGGTTTAAATTTTTAAATTGTAACTTAAATGAAAAATGAAATATCCAACTTCATGATAACAAATGAACCGTGACTGTAACAACAATTTGACTGTTACTACACAATATTGTTAAAAGTTCCATTGTAATTCTTTGCTGTATTCGCTTGTAATCAACAACCTGTTAAAATGTAATCTCTTTTGTTAACAGCCTTGTTCTCGTATCCTGGAAACCAATGCCCTTGACCTGACGTCAGCCATGTTCATACAGTTCCACTTTCTCTACGGGTGTGTCAGCAACCCGTCCAAGCGTGACCACGGAGTACTTTTAGAGTACACCACAGACGGAGGGGTCACCTGGAAGTACATCACAGAAATGCACTATAATCTCTTCAGGTCACCTGGGTAAGTACATCACAGAAATGCACTATAATCTCTTCAGGTCACCTGGGTAAGTACATCACAGAAATGCACTGTAATCTCTTCAGGTCACCTGGGTAAGTACATCACAGAAATGCACTGTAATCTCTTCAGGTCACCTGGGTAAGTACATCACAGAAATGCACTATAATCTGTTCAGGTCACCTGGGTAAGTGAAAAACAGGGATCACCTTTTCTAAAATACTACCTACAAGCTTGTGGTTTGAGGAGATTTTAAAAGAAATGTTCATAAGTGTTTCTTACTATAAATATTGCTCCTCTCCATTGTCCATGCTTTCCCATTTCATCTCACTAGTGTATCTCTGTTTCAAATGTTATTTACATTTTGTTTAAATTTTTCAAGAAAAAAAAACAAAAAAAGATTGCAGAAAAGTTATATAAGTTACGTAGCACGAGTATGTTAAAATAAACTTCATTTTGAATATCACCAACTTTTTCTTCTTCTTCAAAGCATGTATGAGCCTGACAAGAAGGCTCTTTGCCGATACGTTCGTTGCTTAGTCACGTCTTCTCAGGCTCATGCATACCCTGTTTGCATGTTATCCATCTACTTCTTATTTCTCCTTTAAATTATTAAACTTGTTCACATTGTGATTTAACTAAGATGCAAATTTTTTATTTTTTTTAGATTTGTGAGCCTGAGAATCCCAGAGGAGGCCAAGAAAGATGGCACGCGTCTCCGCTGGTGGCAGCCCCAGCATGGGAAAAATAAGGAGGCCGACTGGCTGATTGACGGGATCAGAGTCAACGGAGACCAGATCAACCCGCCGCATGTGGCCATCAACTTCACCGCCGGCTTCGAGTTCCTTGACCTCATCACTGCCGACAACATGGAGGTCGGAAAGTACTGCGACAAAGAGGGGGTGGCCGTCGGCAAAACCCGGGCCTATGAGCCATCTTCCTTGTCGTCCAGAGAAGTGAAGACATCAGAGAACCATGTTCTCCAATTCTCTATAAATGTCGGATGTGGGAAGCCATGGAACAAAAATATACAGCCTGTAAGTATTTAGGTTGTGGTACCCTTTAGCTTGATATTTGAAAGCGCAGAAACATAATTTGGAGCAGTCTGTTATTTTTTTTGGGGGGGGGTGGTGTTGCTGGGTTAAAAAGTCTCTCCATTATTTTGCAGGTCAATGTTGAATACTCTACTGACCATGGCATGACATGGGTGGACCTGGTCACCCACTGTCTTGAAGACATGTCTTGTCGAGACCACCCCAGTATTGCTGCATCTCATTACCATGGGGTCCATGACAACTGGAGGAGAATTGTCTTCCCTTTAAATGGCTTACCAGTCTCCAAGTAATACTTTTATTCACTCATTTAAATTTAATCATTAATTTGTAACTCTCAGGTCAAGTTTTTGGTCTCAACTTCTCTTGCTATTAGATAGAAAATACATCAGGCCCTATATATATATATATATATATATATATATATATATATTATATATATATATATATATATATATATATATAAACATGCAAGAGTGTTGGTAAACTAAAGATTTGTTGTACAGGGTGACATAAAACACAGGAACGATTTTAACGATCCAATAAAACCTACAGTCATTAGAAAAAAATCATTTTATTCATAGTAATTGAAACCTTGAATTATGCCATTTACAAAACATTAATGGAATTTATCATTTTTTTAAAATTCTGTCCTTTAGATGCACTTTAGATCCTCCTAAACAAATGCATTTGTAAAAATTCCCGTTTTTTTTTGTGTCACCCTGTATATTCCTAAAAATAAGTCTGGATATTTGTAACAGTGTTAAAATGGCTAGAATTTTTCTTTTCATAACCTTTGCTTAAAATGCAATATACTGTCAGAATGGGTGAGCTACCAGAACAAGGACTTTGAAACACTTTGTTAGAAATGGTGCAAGGGTGTTCTCAAAATTTATACATTAAATAATTATGGGCTATGTTATTTATAAATCTTTTTTTTTAAATCTGATTAATTTTATTAATCAAAGCTTTTGACCTGCAAATCTAGCTCAGGTTTCATCAGGCCCTCCACTCAATATAAGAGAGAACTTTCATCTGCATATAGCATTCATTCCACATAGTTTCAATCAGGATTTTTCCTCTCTTAATTTCAGTGGTACCCGGTTCAGGTGGCAGCAACTCCCAGATGGAATGCCTGACTCCCAGGATTGGGCCCTGGCTGATGTCTACATAGGTCCTTCCTGTACGAGGCACTGCAGTGGTCATGGGTACTGCTTCATGGAGGAGTGTGTGTGTGACCCGGGGTATGGCGGAGAGGACTGTAGGCTGTTCTACCCGAATGGAATTATAGTCAGTAACTTTTCATCTCTCTTTAAAGTTCATATTTCTGTAACAGAGTGCTCAGAATTGTTTAAACTGTAATATTTTGTAACAGTGTCTGTCATCTCATTTGTAACCAATGCATTGTGATACAATTTTTATGTCCAAAGTGTAACTCTAAGTGTTTATTCATTAAATACCTTAGAATTGCATCACGAAATTTCCAGTCATGTATTATTTTAACACAAAATTTTCTGTTTAGACGCAGTTCAAAGTTGTCCCTTTAAAACTCATAACTGTTCAGTTGAAAGTTTACATTTTTATTAGGGCTGTTATCGATTAATTTAAATTTAATCGTTAACTTTTGAAAAATTATCGATTAATTAATCGATAATTTCGATTAAAACCAAAAATAGAAATTTATGACGTCTTTAAACTGAGCATTTCTCACGGACATTAAAAATTAAGAATATTTTGAACTAAATTTCATGACAATGTGTCGATATTTGATTTGTGCTGAGGTGGTACGTCAGCGATGTATTTGATCCTTTAAAAGAGAATTGTTTATGGCAGTGGACACAGTAAACGTTTTCACCATCTTCGACTTTGCCATCCGCAGTTAGCTTAAAAACAACATATTTGCTCAACTTTCTAGTTATATGTTAAAATTTAACTGCGCTGATGCTGTCAGCAGGGCCGTCTTAACGCATAGGCCCGTTTGGCATTTGCCCGGGGGCCCACGAGCATATGGGCCCCATGGGAATATGTTTATTTATATATATTATGTATATTCATTTTTTATTCCTGCTGGGGAAGTGCCCAACACTATTTCTTTGCCCGGGGGGCCCAAAATGGTGTAAAGACGGCTCTGGCTGTCAGCCATTTTATAGTTGACGTCTGCCGGTCAACATAAATTAATAAAATAAATTTTAATATTACGCGGGAGATGTTTATACGTAAAAATATATGTATAAATTATTATTAATTATTAATAATTTATTATTTATTACTAAATTTTTAAAAAATATAAATATTTTCTTAAATTTTAATCGGATTTTTATCGATTAAAATAATTTTAATCGAAATTTAATCGATAAAATTTTTAACGATTAATCGAGAAGTTAATCGATAATTTCCGCAGCCCTAATTTTTATACCAGTACACCACTGTTTAGGGTCAAAAGAGCAAGGATTTCATATTTCATTCCCAAAATGGAAACTTTATAAATTAATTTAGGATAAAAATCAGTAAATGTTCTTCCAATTAAAAATCCTCATATTTAACCATGTCTTATTCTGAGTTTCACCATAATGAAAGGTTCTGTATTTGTTGGCCTTTGTGAGATATGGAGAAAAGGAATTTTCTTTTTTTTTATTATATAAAAATGAAACAGCAGAATTTCTATTGTAAAATAAATGATTCAATTTAACAAAGGGGAAATTCTATTTGACAGAACAATTTGAAGGACACCTTTGACCTGACAGAGAATTTGAATGCAACAAAGTGGCCATGGGCCCAGGGCGGACATGTCCAGATCCCGTGCCAGACACTCGTTGATGGACCAGCTCTGGTGTTCAATGGACCAGGGGCTAGGGAGTTGGTCACAGCAAGCCTGGACCTTCGAAATGCGAGGTAAATGTGTTTGTGTAGGAGGTGTATGAATTTAAGTTTTTATTTTTCCTCAGGATTTTTTTAATACGTTATTGTCCATACATTTAGCAATCCAGTATATCTCGATAGATTCATCGTCTCACAGAACATAAAAAAACACATCTATTGCCTTAACATGAGAATAAAATTTACTCGGTTTGCTTAAACTTAAAGAGAAAGTTGTTTGATCTCTCAATTTCTAGATTTGTCCAGTACACTGCCTACATGTGGAGTAAAGACATTCAGCAAAATGTCTGCAATCAGCCCCCTGACCACAGAGTGCAGAGTGTATTTTTACAGTTCTCAAACAATGGAGGTCAATTATTCTTTACATATTTAACTTTTTTTCAAGTAGAGTAATGCTTATGCAACATTGATGTATGTGTTTTCTTTCTTTGCATAAGCTTTGAAATCTGTCCTGATGGCATTATAGCGGGGAAATTTAAATAAGCTTTTTTATCATGTCCCCCTGATTTATAAAAAAAGAATGTATAAGAAGTAAAAGAATATGTTGTTTTTTTTTAATTACATGTAGTGTCAATAATAAAGATATATTCCCTGAAATTTGATATGAATGTAGAAAACTTTGAATAAAAATTGAATTCTAAAAAAATGTCATACAGAAAAGGACTGCGATAAAGCTTTCAGACGATGTAGTATCTCTCATAATATATTGATGGAATCAACAAATATATTGCCACACAACAAGCTCCTACATCTAATATCTAACCTGATAACCCAATCTAAATGTTGTCTTTTCAATGTTACCTTGCACGTCCTATGCAAATAAAAATCAAGTTGTGGAATGAGTTTATGCCTATGAACTGACCGTCAGTTTTGACATTGCCAGGCATCACCTGGAACACCCTGCACACGCTGTCCCCAAGAAGGTACTGGCCGCTGAAAAATGACTACATCGTTCTGCCGCCTTCGGCTCGTACAAACAGCTCCCTCGTTCGTTGGGTACAGGCGGAGTCGCCTCCCATGACCTCCCCTCGTGTTCACTGGGCCATCGATGACGTTTACATCGGGGGTTGGGAAATCAACCCCAGTGAGTACCACCAGTCTTTTGATGAGGATGAGACAGCAGACGATGACCCATCAGCTTGGGAGTTCAGCCCCAACGGAGTCGTGGAAGGGGATGGTGGGGAGTGTCTCGTTGAAGGACAAAGTGGCTCAGCCATGGTGTGGCCGGATGCATCCAGCAGGGATGGAACTCACCAAATGCAGAAATTTACAACCAATCAAATGATTGTCCAACCTGGCTACATGCTTCAGTTTAAGGTACTGCCAAGTATTTGGACATTTTATTAGTACTTTATTTGTTTTGTTTCATGTCTTTTATCAGAAATGACATAACAATAGATTAGTAGGATTTACAGGTTTTTTTAAGTGTTAACTGTATATTGATTTTCAATGGACATCTTAACTGAATATCATACACCTGGTTTTTCAATTTTATCCTATTTTCTGCAACTTCTCATAACTATTTTCTTATTAACAAAATCTTCAGATGATAATTGGATGCGGTAAATTTTCTGATGTTTGTGCTGCACCCGACAGCATCATTAAACTGGAATACAGACGCAACCCGAGCTCAGAATTATGGGAACCTGTGCAACCATCTTGTCTTCCTGGGACTCAAAATGGTGGACTGTGCAACCCTCACAGTCACCATTATGCCAGCCACTACACATTATCCCAGTTGCCTGTCTGGACAAGGATAACAATCCCACTATCAGAAGTAACTTTTTCCAGGTAACTGAAATTATTTTATCTCAAATTGCAACCCGCATTTTTATGAACTTCTCATTTATACACTAAATGATTTTTTACATAAGTTAACAAAATTATGAAATCTAAGTCTAAGTTTAATCATCTCTGAAACTGAATTATAATTTTTTTTACATTTATAGATACCTGAGCTGAATTCGTATTTGGATTTCTTTAGATAAAAATACAATTTTAGTATCTTGACTTAATGCACTTTTCATTAAAAATGTGTACTGCTTTGTTGCCGGTTCTGCCGATTTTGGGTACCCTGGTATTTAAATTTTTATCATTGTTATAGTTCCACACAGTTTCGATGGATTCAAGAAGGGACAAACGGAACTTCATCATGGGCCCTGGATGATATTTTTGTTGGTGAAAAGTGTGAGGACATGTGCAGTGGAAGAGGTGATTGTATCCAAGGGGTGTGTCATTGTGATGATGGCTACTCAGGTCTGTTCCTTTCTAAATTTTCTAACAGCTTCATTAACTCATTCGCTACTAATGCGACTGAATGCGACATACCCCCCTCGCTACTAATGCGCCCAAATGCGACATGGCGTCTAGCAAAAGCTGTGTGGCTTAGAAGTCGGACTCTATTTGGTGAAATTTGATCGTGTGGTTTCTGAATATTCTTATACAACGGCCTTTCATTATCTTTACTCTTTTATTGCTGCTTCAACGTTTAATTATGCAGCAGTTAATAATTTTAACAAAGAGGAATCAGATATTGAAATTAGTGATAGTGATACTGATAATAAATAACTCTTAACTCTAATCAGAGTGACGCTAACGAGAGTTATGAAATGAAGGAGATACTGTCACTAGTGTCACTGAATCTTGATCAGACAATTTGATTAGTGTTACAGACAATTTAATGAAATTACAGGGGAAATCATTTTCTCCCTATTGACAGCAGTCTCATAGACTACTTCAAGCTTTTCATGAACTCTGCCATGATTGAGTTGTTAATTGCTGAAACAAACATTTACGCTGAACCGCAGCAAACGGCCAAGGGTAAGAAGGACGCCCTGTGGAAGGAGGTTACTAATGAGGACATATATAAATTCCTCTACATTGACATCATGATTAGCCTCAAGTAACCAATTACAAAATTGTATTGGTCAGTGGATAAGATGTTTCTCAAAGTTTCATGAGACAATAAATTGACAAAAAGGTGACAAACAACGGAGGTCGCATCCCAAAACAGCGATGTAAATTTTCAAAAAACACTTTTCAAGATTTATGTCAAATATATTTGTGAATTAAAGTGCATCAACCTATACATTTTTTTAAAGCTCATTCAATTTTCTGTTTTTTGGTGTGTGTTTTGTTATTTTAAAATTTCATTTAGGTATTAAAAAATATTTTTATTTAACATGGGGGTGCATGTTTTTGAGAGTAATCTCCCTTTGCTTAGAATTTCAGGGGGTGTTTTGGTTATTGCGCTTAGTAGCGAATGAGTTAACTTTAAGCATGTCTGTCAATACTCTTTCTTTTTTAAATACAGTCATTTTATTTAATCTGGCCTTAGTAAAACTTAGATGTTCTCATTATCATTAAGTGTGCTTTATAACATCTATTATTATTATTTTAATGCCAGGTCCTGCATGTACACCAAATGCAGTCTTACAGAACCGACTCTTTGATTCGTTTGAGGGTGGTATTTTCACAACCAATTGGCAGACAATCTCTGGAGGTGGCATTGGATTTGGCTGTGGAGCTTTGCTACCATATGCTCATGGGAAAACCTTGTACTTTAATGGGTGTGGTGAGAGACAAGCTATCACAGCAGAACTGGACACCTCTGATGCAGTGTAGGTATTTTTAGTTTAGGGAAAAAGTGAATGATACACATTTTTTAATGCTCTTTTACATAAATTTTCTATGTATCAAATAAAGGTCCATTCATTAAGTAGTGAAGTTAACCAACAAAATTTATCAAGTTTTAACAAGAAATCTCAGGATGAAACACATTCATAGAGAAAAGGGTTTTCATTTCATTGATCTAGTTCTATGAACTAAATAAAAATTCATTTAATTATTATTATTTACCGTTTGTTGATTTATCCTCTTATTTTATTTTTTTTAGAAAAATAATATTTGTCATCCAGATTGGTTGTCACGCCCAGACAATAAATTGCAATGTTCAGCTTGGAGATGGACCAAAGTACAGAGGTGTCTTATTGCAGTACACAAAAAACAAGGTACATGCATTTAGCGGATAACTTTTAGCTTGGGATTTTTTGTAAATTTACAACAAAAAATTCTAACTCAACTGCAAGTGCTAAGCTAGAGAGTCAAAATTTAATTTTTAAGGGAAGCTGTGTGGGATATTCGTATTTATTCAGGATGATTGAACTTTTTTAACTTGTAAAATTATGTAAATACCAAAAAAAAATATGTAGTTTTTTTTTCATTACTTTTATAAGTTAACAGGGGTTATTGCAATCAACACAATTAAATACCAAGAAAGTGTAAATACTTGTATTTAATTTTGTAACTGATACAAACATTTTCCAAAATTATCGTTTTATAATTTTATATCGTTTTATAGGGAGCCGAATGGTTTCTGATTGCTCAGCATGACCCGGCTGACTTCCTTCGCCCTAAACGGGTTGCTTATGATATACCCCAAGCTGCCAAAGATGTTGGTACACAGTTCCGCTGGTGGCAACCTGTTCATGATGGCCAAGGTTTTGACCAGTGGGCTATTGATCATGTAGAGATAATATCGTAAGTAACTTAAAAATTCTCTAGGTATCAAAATAACTCAACATTTAACTAGACTTTGGCGGTACAAAATAATGCTTCAAGTGTGAAAATCATGATTGCAATAACTTCATTCAAAAATGAATTTAGCTTTCTTTTATAACGATATCTTGTTACCCTATGTCAGTGATGGCGAACTTATGCCACAGGAGGCACGCAGAGCCTCATCAGCCGGCATGCGACTAAAATAGTACTTATATAGTACCTTAATCAAACCACTTTGCTGGCACTTTGTGTTGGCATTTTGCTATATATAAGTATGTTTTAATTGAATTTTGGGCACGCTGCCCCAAAAAGGATCGCCATCACTGCTTTATGTCAATTAATGTAACCGATCAAATCACACACAATGTTAACAGTAGCCTTATTTAATTACAAAATTTTATTGATGTCAATAAAATGGTACATATTTTTTTAAAATCAAATCTTTAATTTCAGGGGCCGGCGAAACAACAGACGTGGCAGGAGAAAGGGATAAATTTATGAATGATCATTTGTACACATGAATGTGAAGCCTCATGAATATTATTTTTTTAAATCAGCAGAAAACTGACTGATTTCAACTTCAATAAATCTTATGGAAAACTTGCAAAAATAGATTAATTTATATTAATCATATTGTTTGTTCAGCAAATCAGCACTCATGAGCCTAAATCTGGGGGTGAAATTTATGTGCATGTATAAAAATAAAGATTGAAGCAGTTATTACTTAAGATCAATATTTAAATTCAAACTATGTTGCTATGCCTATTTATTTTTTGATGTACATTTCATATTTAATTTTGTTTAAAGGCAATAAGGATTTCATAATTTTTTTGAGGTTATATTAATGTATTTGATATCTACTAAGATTAAGTGTGATTCTCTTATCACACTAGGTGCTAACATACAATTTAGGTTATTTTTTTCAGAGATGACTTGTATTTATTTCTCTTATAAATTTTTCAAATGTTGATAACATACATAAAAAGTTATTTGATATCATAAATGAATTTTACATTTTTTCTTTGGTATATCTGGCAACTGTATTTTCTTAGTTGTAATGTACTGACTGCAGCTCTTCGTGCTTGAACTCTAAAACACGTCAAATTGAAGCAAAAACGATTTTCAATTTCTCATGTTCCACAAGTAATCATATTATTTTATAAATTATATATTTTATTTTAAGTTGCCCCATTTCTTTTATCAGGGACAAAGATTTGTTATCCCTTGACTTTGTTGTCATCAGCTTTTAACAAGTTTTTTTAAGACATGCACAATAATTTCTAGTGCGACCAATGGATTAGAAGAACTTGGTTATTTTATTATATATGATTATTACGTAGTGACATTCTTTAAGCTTTGTTTTAATCCTAGTTTTATATTATAACTGATGAATTGGTTTAAATTTCTCTGATGCTGAATGCCAGCTTGGCATGGAAAAGAAATATGTTTGTCATACCACACATACTCGTACTGTTTTAGGTCACAATGAAATAATACTCTTGCACAATACAGTGAATTTCTTTCTAATTGCATAACAATAACAACTTTTTTTTTGCCATGGGGTTATTTGACAAAATGCAGAAAATTGACACAGACCAATCATGTTTATTAAAAATGTTTCACTTTGAAATATATGCAATTTCTTCACAAAGGGCATAAACAAACAAACTTGTAAATGTTATGAGTAGATCCTAGATCAATAATTACAGACAGCCACAGTAATCAGTATGCCTAAACAATGGCAGCATGAAGATAATGAAAATGATGACAGCTCACACCTGCATGGGGTCATTTTTTCCCAGATTTCTTTATGCCACCTGACGCTGAAAAAAATTGAATTGAAATTTTTTTAAAGGGATAAGTTGTTAAAAGTTTTGGATTGTACACTTAAAATATTTTTTAAAATAAATTAATTCAAAATGAGAAATTACAGAATACATTAGTTTAAGTGCTTATAATTTCACAAGTAAATAACATTAAAAAATTAATTTAATTTTAAATATTAAACTTTATGAGTTTAAAGACTTACTTAAAGGACCTTTTCCTGCAGCCTTGACAGCAGCCTCTTTTAAGGCTTTCTGATCTTCCTTTTGCTTTTGCTTGAAAGCCAAGTCCTCCTTTTAAAAGAAAATTTCATTTGACTTCCTTAAATTCATAAAACATTTTCATATGCAAAAAAAAATATTTTTAAAATCAGTTAAATAATGTTACAAAAATCATATTTAACATTTGTTCACTGGGATCCCGGCTGCCGAAAATGCGGCCATGGGGATGAGAAACTAGAGCGCTTGTTGACTGAACGCCCTGCCATGGGTGAGGATTTGAACAGGTGGGAACTCACCAGTGCATAAATTGTATGGTATATTATGCTTGTCTGCGAATAAATTATCTGGGTAATTAGTAACGATGTTAACCTTTAATGGGGCCCAAGATCGGCACAAGTCCTATTTAATCTGGACTGGTATGCTGTAATAGCAATTTTTTTAGTGTATTACCCAGGGTTCACTATTTTGGTGCGTCAAATCTTAAAACAACCATTAAATTCAATTTAAATATAATTCCTCAGAATATTTTATATTTGTTTTAGAAATTGACGAGTTGACAGATATCTAGCAAGAGAGCTGGGCCTTTGATGACACAATAAGTCGACATGGGATTCGAGTGTTGCTAAGTTTGTTACATTATCTTGTTGGTTCTCATAACTAAAGCCAAAATACCTCACTACCGCTCCAGCTGTTAACCGGTCCTCAAAAAAAAAGCAGTCTTAAAAACCTTAGTAATTAGAGCATAAGCACTATCCACAAAAGGGAATGTAACAAAATAAGCAATATCCATTTAATATTTTGAAATCACTGCCCCGCACCCTAATTGTTTGATTTTGATTGATAAATACAGCAGACTTGGGCTATGGTACAACTAGCACTAGAATGCAATAATGTAAAAAAATATTTCAAGGCTATTTTCAGCTTTTAATTTGTTGCACATTCTAATGATCCCATGTTCATTTCAGTGGGTTAGAACTAAGTATTATGGTTGTACTTCAGAAAGAAAGTCACTTGTGAACTTTTTGACTGGTGCTTTTTGTTTTCACACTCTTAAATTACTCTCCTAAGCCTAAAATATAGAGTTATGGTTTTGTGTGCTAAGGAGCTCTGTAAACATGTTTCAAAATAAAAGTACAAAAAATATTCTACACTTCACTATTTGTCAATGCACTTTAATGCCATGAGAATATTCAGATCCAGTAAGGGTACCACGACTCTAGATTGAGAACCTCTGAGCTAAATTAACTATCAGACATTTTTTTTTATAGGTGAGCAATTTTTTAACCATATCACATAATTCAAATCTCATACATTTTTGACTAGGTAGAGACCTAATTGTGTATCCAAAAAAAATATAAAAAAATTACTTCCCAGTTACAAGTTTAAGTTAATAATTTGAAAATATCATCTAACTTCATACTCAGAATGGCATTATTCTGGCATGGTTAAACATTAAATTCAAAATCATAAATTGTTGACAAATTGATTTCAGTTTACCTCATCCATTTCATCTTTTCCCTTCTTTGGTTGCTTCAATGGCTTCTTTTTGCCACCTGGATTAAATTAAATAGAAAAATATTTTTAGAACATATTTGTCTAATAAAGTTATAATTAAGTAATAAATAACTAGGCCTTTAAAAGAAATAATGAGACTGTCTAAATCAGCGGTTTGCAAACTGTGGGTCGCTACCCCCGTGACCCCCAAGGGAGTCGCAACGGGTTTTCTGGGGGTCGCCAACTGTCGACGAAAAAAATATTCACTATAATGCATGTATGCTCCATTGTAAAAAAACTTTACTGAAAATGGCTTATTTAAATTTCATGGGTCACATGGCTTTTATAAAAGGCCGGCACTACTTATATAGCGGGGGTGTACCTTGCTAACTATCGTCTTTGGCCTGTGTATGCCGCGGTGGTAAACCTAGCCCCACGAAGGTTTACCACGGCTGAAAAATAAATATTGACAGGGAAAACCATTAATTACTATGCGCTGCACTTGCCTAATTATGAAATTAAGCTCTTGAGTGTTGATTAGTAAGGGATACTAAAATATATACAGTGGGACCCACTTAACTCGAGCCCGGTTAACTCGTCAGCTCTATTAAGTCGACGTTTTTTATTGGAAACGCCAAATTCTCTAATTGTCTTTGCATTTTTTCATCGGTTAATTTGATTTATTTAAGTCGCCGAGCCCTAATATTTCGAGCACAAAAGAGTGCCAAATTTGCAACTTAACGTCGTTTAGCTCGATCCCCGTCTGTTCGCCTAGCGACGCACATTCGCATTTTTAGTTAAAAAAGCATCGAAATCTCGCTTTCCTCGAGACTTCCGGCTATTGTGTGATTTTACGAGATTTCAATAAGGATTACCGGATGTTTTTTTATCTTGTTTTACTTTTGATCCGTGTGTGAATTAGTTTGACACGGTAATGACACGTCTCTATCGAGTATGTATTCACCAGAGGTACTCGCAAATCGCGTTAGCGGTCTTTAATCGTCGTTATTTCACAGTGCAAGTTATATTGTTATTAAACTTAATTCATTTTCTGATGCATTAATCATTTTATTTTTTAAGATAAACGAATATCTTTAGAAATGAACATAAAGGTTTGTATCGAGAATCGACGGTGATTTTTATATAATTAAATAAAAAATTATTATTCTTTTAAAAGTTTTTTGTTGCTTTGTTACCAGTAAGATACGTGACTAGTGACTTTGACTAACACGCGCGTGACGGTGAAATCAAATCATTTTCTTAATATTCCAGTATATATATAATATACATGTCATCACTGTTGTAGGTCGAATTTTGATAAGGAATGCTTTTTTTAAAATTAGCTTAGGTCTAACACAATGCGCCTTTGATGTGCTCAACGGTCAAGGCCGCATTTGTTACTATTTATATTACAAGTTACACTTATCATTTGATTAACGGAGGAAATTCGAGTGCGGTCTCATAGTGACAGATATCCTGCACGTCAAAAGCATTAAACTTGAAATTACCATATTGATATGTTTTTTTTTAAAATTCGCCGATTCGACGGGCATTGCTAACACGAGTGGCGGTGACATGCCATGCCACACGTGCTATGGGACGAGGCGAGAAATTTGACCTTAGTTTTAACGCATGCGCAGACAATTATAAACTGGTAACTTTTTTTTAATTAAATGGAATCGAAACATGACCACAGAGACATAAGCAAAGTCATTTACTTTGGAAAAAAAAATATATATATATAAAAATTCCCGACTAGTCATAACTTTTCCTGACTATTTCCCGACTTTCAAGACCGGGAAAATTATTTTAAGAATTCCCTACTTTTTCCCAACTGAGTGGGAACCCTGGGTTATATTTAAACGGTCCTTAAAAACGAACGGTCTTAACCTTAGGAAAGAGTGATGAAATATTAGGGTCCTGATATGATTCCGATTAATCGTCCCATCACCAATTAACGCACATCATGAATATAAAGAAATTTCAAGCGCATGTTAATATTTTGCCACCATATTGGTTTTCGTTTAACTCGATCGGTTATCTCAGCGCCATTTTTCATACCCCGAGGCCGTCGACTTAAGTGGGTCCCACTGTATTTAAATAATACTGTATATACTCATTCTAAAGCTGACCTTTTTTGGACAAAATCTAGGGGAAAATGTGGGGTGGTGGGCTTACGAGTGGGTCATAGTTGATTTCTGCAAGTAAAATCATTGAATATTGGTGTTGTGAGGGAGTAAAGCGGGGGAGGGAAGATGTCTAAGCAAGTTGGTTTCCTTTGATGTGAAACACCAGACACAGACTCTCTTTACTGTCAAGCCATCTAGCCAGTGTCGCTGTTTCCCCCTCCCCCACCCCTCTCTATATCAACATTGGCATTGATTAATATTCACTTAAAGGCCTTTTTCCCTAACTGGAAAACTCCGAAGTCAAATTTTTTTTCGGGTCCCTTTGAGTTCGACTTAGAGAGGTCAGACTGTATTTTATTTATAAAAATGTGTACCATTTTGTTTACGGTGTCCTATTATTTTTTGGGGTCGGCTTGCGAGCGAGTTTCACACATTTTATACTATTCACTTCCAAAAGTGGGGGAGCTCGGCTTATGAACGAACGGGCTATAGAACGAGTATATACGGTATATACATACATACATAATATAGCCAATAAATATATATTATTTCCTTCTGTCTCAGTGGACAACAGGCCTAAAAGTTTTCGGGTGTTGGTGCTTTCACCACTGTCACAACTGTGCCATTGCTTGTCAATGCTCAATTTTAAAACTATTTAGATTTAAAAAGGGAATATAAAATTGCCATTCAACGCAAAAATTGTTCTACAAAACAATACTCTACCATGTTTGATGAATTGTCTTAGGGGTTGTCCATAAATGACATCACCCGATTTTTTACGACTTTGTAACACATCGTCATAAAAACTTAGACCCCCAACCCTTTTCAATATGACCTCACTAAACTTTGCCCACCCCCCTTAAAAGCTGTATTTTCTATTTGAAAATGAACATATTTCAAATGACTTTTTTTGGCCCCTTAAGTATAAGACAAACATTTGAATATTGTATAAATGTTAATATCCTTGAATGAATACACATTTTAAAAATAAAAATTGAAGTTAGTTTTTCTTTTCTTTTGGTGTGTGTGTGTGTGTATTAACCCATATTATTATAATCGGGGAGGGGTCGGTTGGAAAACAACATGTTCTCAACTATGAAAAAAAAATTAGCTTGTCAATAAGACATACAGGTAATCTAATAATAATACAACCCTTTTGTTATATGGCTGATACTCTTAGCGATGGAGATAGAAACACCTTCAGTATGCAAGAAAAAACTCATACCAATTCTCGTTGCCGTCTGGAATTTGAGCAGAGAATGGGTCGCCTGAACAAACTACGAATTCCAACACACAATCAACATTTTAAATTTAAAACTTTGACATCATTGAAATACTAAACATAAAGCCATTAAATATTAAAGCATGCATAAGGCGTAAAACTGTATAGAAGTAGAAGGAGAGTCTGTTACACAACCCATAAGACAGGCTTTTTTTTTGGGGTTCATGGAAACTTGGATTTGCTTAAGAACACACGTAGTATAAAACACTGTTAGCAAGAACCCTCATTGTGGTTTTTATTTTTAAAAATTACAAATAATCAAATAAAAAAAGAATAATCATCCCTAACCAGGATTCGAACCCGTTACCACCAATGCAATTGCAAATACACTCCGCTACAGCTCCTAATGACAATTCGGATTTTTTAAATTTATAACTAATTATCCTAAAAAGGGGACCAATCAAGTTTTGTGATATTACTACCATAAAAAATTCAGTTAACATGAAACTTGAATACATACATTGATTATTTGAGGTCTACTGTTTAGTATTACCATTGGACGAATTACACACTTTAAGCCTAAATATAGTGAAATCAGCTCATTTTTGTACCCGCAGTATAACTAGGTTATAGCCCTTGGTTTTTCTAGGTATACAGCAGCGGTGTACGCAGGCTTAAGACGATGGTTTAGCTGGGTGTAACGTCACGGTGTACGTAGACACTTCGTTTATAAAAACTTTTTAAGGCACCGCCATCCAAAAAAGGTTGGGAACCACTGGTCTAAATCAAAAATTAATTTGTGGGTAGGGAGACTATATTGAGTAATTACTAATTCTCGTCAACTGATTACAAAAACTTTGTAAGTATTGTAAGGGCATAAAGTTCAGTAAGACATAAGCGGCATAAACCGTTTATAAACTTTTATTTTTATAAACCTAAGCCTAAGCTAAACATAATGTTAATGATGATTTATAATTAGGCCCTACCTATTATAATTTTTATATGAAATGATTTAAATTAATAATGCAAAGACAAATAAAAGATGTTTAAATTAACTAAAACTAAAGTTTAAGGGATGTTTAGTGACTAAACATTTATTGACATTGCCGGACATTGCCAATTCAATAAGGTAGTGGCTATTGAGACGCTAACGTCTGAATAGCCCACAGGCTATTGAGACGCAAATAAATAAATAATGTTTCTAAAATCGAAGAGCTACAAGTAAGCCATAATATTAAACAGTTTTATAAATAATTTTAAAAATGACAACTTTCATCGAGTCTCTCTGGTCTCATGAATAGTGCGATAGACAGCTGAACTTGTGGTCCAGGGTTAGATTTTCAGTTGGGTAGTCAGTTGGGTTTGTTTTCTATTAAAACATAAGTTGTTAATTAATAATATTTTTTTCATGGTTAGTCCCTGACAGAATCACATTTTAGTTTTAGGTTTATTGATAGGTTTAAGGGTGTGGCTTAGGTTTAGTGCTAGGTTTTAGGGTGTGGGTTAGGTTTAGTGATAGGTTTTAGGGTTTGGGTTGGGTTCAGTGATAGGGTTAGGTTTAATGATAGATTTTAGTTTTAGGGTTAGTTAGGGATAGGTTTAGGGATAGTTACTCCTTTCTTCAATTTTTGTATCCCTTTTTTTTTATTTGCGTCTCAATAGCCTGTGGCCTATTAAGACGTTAGCGTCTCAATAGCCACTGCGGTAATCCCTTATTTAAGCGCATTTTAAATTTTTAGAACAAAATAAATAAAATAACTTACTTTTACTAATTTAAACACTTAAATCAGATATAAAAAAAAGTATTTAATGCTTTACAATTAGTTTTTTGTGTGTTTTTTTTAGTTTAAAGGGGTTTTTAACTTAGAAAAACTAAAAGGTTTTTTAAAGCAGACTTCCAACAACAATGGCGCCGTTAGTCACAGAAGATAGTGAAATATAATAATTTTTATTTCATACAAATCGTAAAAAATTAATTTTATTTCAACAAAAAAATAATGTTTTAATTTTAAAATAGATTTCATAATAGGCCTAATAATTAATGAAGTAAGTTTAAAAAATGTTTTTTTTGATGACTTGAAATTGAAATATAAAATGCGCTGAAATAAGGGATTACCAGCCACTTAGGGCACTGCCTACAATAACTGGACATTGTCAATGGTCAAACTTTAGTAGACTTTACTGTACTTTACACCTATACTTATACTTATGGCCGTTGGTAGACACCGCGCGTTACGCGGTGTCCACTCAGTTGGGTGGATGACACGCATTACACAGTCTGTTTATTTTGGTATACCCAGTCCACCTTAATAGCTTAAAATTTATTTTTAAAAAGATTTATGATTTTAAAATTAATTTGGTAAAAGCAAAGAGAACGGTGCGCTCGATAAATCATATTTTTGGTTGCTATATTATATTTCTTGTTTTTTCTATTTAATTTAATTTAAAAAATAGACAACTAAACCTAACCCAGACCCTAAAACTACAACTTTAAAAAAAAAGACTCAAACGAAACTCTTTTTCTATATTAATTTAAAAAATAGACAACTAAACCTAACCCAGACCCTAAAACTGAAACTACAAACTTTAAAAAAAAAGACTCAAACGAAACTCGAACCTCCACCTGACACCTAGAGTTCAAGAATCTATACGTCCTAACCGTGAGACCACAGAAGCTCATGTACCGTTTGAAATTTTAAAAATCTTATAAAGTAGTAAGAGCAAAATGTGACGTCACGTTTACGCGACACCCAAGCTATACAGTGGATGCCGCGCATTGCGCGGTATCTACCCACTTCGTATACTTATACACACAAGTTTAGTCTTAGTTTAGTGAAAAGATAAATTTCAAAAAGTAGGCCCTAAATGGCTTAGCCTACCAAGGAGAGTTACTTTAATTCAGCCAACCAATATTAATATACTACCAATTTTAAATAAGTCCCTGCCCTGATTCAAGTCACAGTCAGGTTAACTTCGACTTCGCTAAAAAGCCTTTAAACTTTAAAGTAAAGCCAGTAATCAGTAAAGCTCACTCAACAGGACTCAACTCAGCTTGTAATGTATTTCAAATCTTATATAAGTTACAAGCAATGCGAACAAACAAAAAATATAGGACTCCAAAATATACACTATACGTCATTTACCTTCTCTACCGGACATGATTATATTAATTATGTATATCTGCAACTTGATATAAAACCTGTCGCTTGTCGTTTGAGGACTCGCAACGAGTTTTCAAACCCTTGACAATAAAAAAAATGAAGCTTCCGTTTGCTGCGTTCCGGATTTCTGAAAGTATTTCGCCCACAGTAATGAAAAGAAAAGGGTTGCAAATCTACGTATACGTGCGGCAGTCGATTTTGAATTTGATTGATCCAATTAGATTAAATAATATCACTTATATTTTAATATTAAAACATGTATCATTAACTTTGAGTATAGCTTTATCCACTAACAGAATCATAAGATTTATCTTATTCTAGTTAGTGCAAGGATAATTTTTCCTATCACGATGCTAGTTGAAAAATTAAATAAGCATAAGAAACCATTTTAATTTTGTATTTTATTTTTATGAGTACCTATGATAGTATGGTTATGATTACACTTACAATTATGCTAAATACTATTTACATTCAAATTGAAAGATAAAGATAGAACCGGGCGATTTTCCGATAGGTACTCAAAGGCTACATAAATTTAAAAAGAAATAACAATTAATAGATATTACAATGGTCATGGTAAAGATATTTTTTCTTCTATGTGGGGTAGGGGTGTTCAAACAAAAATAAAATTATTTCACTGAAACGTAAATGAAATATTAGTGCGCTCATAGACTCTATGGTTTCAATATTTCGATATTGGAAATGGGAATCCCTCCATTGCTCAGTTAACGGCAAAGTAGGTGAAAAAAACGCGGAAATTTAAAATGTTGAAAATTGTCCCCGTTTAAGATCTCACAATGCGTGGAAAGTTCCCACTGAGCTTCGTTGGTCCTTGTACAAAGTACTCGTGCATAGTTGCACCGAATCCATTTTTGTGAGTGTGTGTGCAATATTTTACCAAATTTGTTGCGCGGTAATTCCAAACAGCTGCGCAGATTGAAATTTAATAGATTAATTTCGATTGTTTCCCGTTAATAAGTTGCGGTAATTCCATGGCTCCCATATTTTGTGACGTAACACATCAAATTCGTTCTGCTATGCAAAAAACAGGGAAGAAAAACCTTTTTGTTCACGTATACAAGTCTAAATAAACAATATAATATGGGGAAAAGTGTGTAAGCAACAATATATATATATATATATATATATATATATATATATATATATATATATATATTAATAAATTGAATAAAAAAATATTAGAAATATTTCGTATATTTATTCGAATTTTAATCGATCAAATTAATTTTAATCGACAGAAATTTTTAACGATTAATTAATCGTTTATTTCCGCGGTCCTACAATACATATATCAAGTGGCGTAGCTAGGGGGCGGTGGGGGTGGTCCGCCCCGGGCGGCACTCATTAAGGGGGCGGCATTTGTGGGCATTTGAAAAGTACAACCATTTCCGACAGCCGCCGTTTTTCTTTTGAAAGTGGAAAACCAAGGTGAAACAAAATATTTGTAATTTCGAGTCTTAATTAACGGATTCGCACATTTTTTGATTACATAGTGGATATTAAATAATATTATAACTAACGCAAAACCGTTCAAAAATTTTATATCGCTCAAAAAAGCTATCAATTAGTTTGGAAAACTAAGCGGTATAAGTCACAGATGACTCTTTTATAAAAAAATTAAAATTTACCCAAAAACACATCACTGCTGGGCTGAATAATATGTGCTGTTATTATCGCCACGACAGTTTTTACGTGGAATTATGACATTCTAGAATGATGATCGAACACGTACCTACAAGGCATGGAGCTTCAAATATTGTGTTTAACTTGCAATTAGCCATTTATATTACTGTTTCAGTTTTCAGAAAATTATTGTAAGGTAAGTTATTAAAAATTTAATTTAGTTTGCTTTTATTGCATTAAAGTAGCACAAATAATTTGTGTTTTTCATTAAAATGCGGTTATTCTTTAAAAATGTTACACCTATCCAATTTATTAAAGTAATGTGTAAATAAATTGAATTCGTCTATTTTATGGAAAATCATTAAGATATATGATAATAATATGAAAATATTGAAATTTCTCCGTTAATAAACACCACAATAGGCATAGATAATTTCGAAAAAAGACATACCAGTACTTTAAAAATTCAAGCGTCTTGGCAAAATTGACATCTGAAGAAGTGACTAGTAAAACGACATCAGATGCTGGAATTTTACTCAATTCAATGCAATCTTTTTCTTTTCTATGTTATCTCTGTTATGGGAACCCGTCATTTTTTAAATTAATTCAAACCCATTGCATTGAACAAAGAGATGTGCTAATAGAAAAAAGATGTTATATCAGCCAAACAATTTGTGAAGGGGTGGAGATAACAACTGAACGCGGAGTTAGGCAAAAAATGTGAGTGGGGAAAATTAAGAAGACGTGGTTCTATCTTTAGAAAAATAATGTAAAAAAATATTTTTTCAAAAGGATACGCTTTTATTTATATATAGAAAGTGCACTAAACAGAAGAAAATAAAAGTCGGGTGAAATCGGTGAACCTATCTACTGCACATAAAAGCGATGAGTTGCATGCCCTTGCAAGAAAATATTCATATTTAATACCATGTAATCTACAAAATGAAGCATTTGAACATCAAATAACTTACTTTAGTGACATTGATAAAGAACAGTTCAATTCGGAAAGAAAAAGGATTCACGTTTTTATGGCTGTACCTACACTACAAGGCATTATGTTAGAAAAATGCGGGAAAAGGCCTCCTTGATCTCTTAAAATTTATTCAACAGTATAGATAGGAAAATTCTGTAGCCAAAATTGTAATTTGCTATGAATTTTTTCAACTATTGCTATCAGTGTCGCTAGTTATGAAAGGAGCTTCTCCAAACTGAAGTTGATAAAAAAAAGTATCTTTGTTCCACAATGAGCGATTAAATACAACAAAAATCTTGCAATACTGTCCATAGTCCATAGAACAGTGGTTCCTAACCTTTTGGGGTCCATGCACCCAGTGGTGTAGCTAGGGTGGGGTGGTGGGGGCGGTCCGCCCCGGGCGGCACTTATTTAGGGGCGGCATTTGTGGGCATTTGAAAAGTACAACCATTTCCTACAACCGCCCTTTTCTTTTGTAGGGGGAAAACCAAAGTGAAACAAAAATATTCGTAATTTCGAGTCTTAGTTAACGGATTCGCACAAGATTTGTTTGATTACATAGTGGATATCATAACTAACGCAAAACCGTTCAAAAATTTAAATCGCTCAAAAAAGATATCCATTTGTTTGGAAAACTAAGCGTTATAAGTCACAGATGAATCTTTTATACGAAAACTACCCAAAAACACATCACCGCTGGGCCGAATAATATGTGCTATTTATATCGCCACATAAGTTTTTACGTGGAATTTCGACATTCCCAGAATGATGCACGAACAAGTACCTACAAGGCATGTTGGTTCAAATATTGTGTTTAAATTGCAAGTAGTAAGTTATATTACTGTTTCAGTTTTCATTAAATTATTGTAAAGTAAGTTATTAAAAATTAAATTTATTTTGTTTTTATTGCATTAAAGTAGCACATATAATTTGGGGTTTTCATTAAAATACGGTTATTCATTAAAAATTTTACGCCTATCCAATTAAAGTAATGTGTAAATAATTTGAATTCGTCTATTTTATGGAACATTATTAAGATTTATGTCAAAAACATGTAAATATTCAAAATTCACTGTTAATAAACATCACAATAGGCATAATAATTTCGAAAAAGACATACTTTAAAATGTCAGGCGTCTTGGAAAAATTGACATCTGAAGAAGTAACTCGGAAAACGAGATCAGATGCTGGAATTTTACTCAATTCAATGCAATCTTTTTCTCTTCTATGTTATCTCAATTTACGGCAGTGTTTCTTAATTAGTGGGGCGCGCCCCGCAGGCGCGAGGCTCCCTAAAGGGGGGGGGGCGAAATGGTGTACTTGTAACAATTTTATAGACAAATGATAATATTTACCTTCGCGCGTGGGGCGCGAAATTTTTTCTTCTTCCTATTGAGGGGGGGGGGCGTGACAGAAAATAATTGAGCAACACTGATTTATGGGAACCCGTAATTTTTTTAATTAATGCAAAGCCATTGCATGGAACAAAGAGATGTGCTAACACAAAACGCTGTTATATCAGCCAAACAATTTGTGAAGATATGGAGATATCATATGGGGGGGGGGACCTGCGACCTCAGTAACTTTCTTGTGGCCTTTAAAAAACGTATCTTCTATTTTTATAAATGTGTATTTATAAGTATCTAATCTTATGCAACCTCTTTTATTACTGCTTACATAAATATGGCATGCAATGGTAAACATGTTCCGCACCTTTACTTCGTTTCAATTACAATTATTTTTTCACGTTTTTTAATTTATAAAAACCATAATATAATGGACTAAGTGGTCGTCCACAAAAGACGTCACGCTATTTTGGCTGATTTTTCACCCCCCCCCCTCGTCACAAAAACTTAGACCCCTTCTTCAATAAGACGTCACAAAGCTTTGAAACCCCCCCCCCTTCCCCGCCCATAAAAGCCGTATTTTCTGTTTCAAAATGAGCATGTTTCAAATACAAATTTTGCCATTTAAGTATGTCTTTAGTGTAACGCTGCATTCTAATATCGCAACACGCGATTTAAATAAACGTCATTAAATTTAAGTGTCAGTAATCGCATATATTTAAGCGGAAATTTATTTAAAGTTGCACGTTTTGACGTGACGTCCCATTTCTTAACCCCCCCCCCTCGTCACACATCGTCACAAACGTGTGACTCTCTTCCCCCTCCCGCCGCCAGGTGCGTGACGTCAGGTATGAACGGCCCCTGAAAAGGGCGGCACATTGGAGACCGCCCCGGGCGGCAAAAGTTCTAGCTACGCCACTGCATATATCTTAACTGTTGTATTGCTTTTTTTATTATTGATTTTCTTTTCATGTTTTCCACACATTTGTTAATAATATATAAATTATATATTTCTTATTATTTATTTAGAACCGTTCGATTTATTCTACAACAATCCTCACATATTCTTCACTCAGATCAGTGGCGTAGCAATGGTTTTACTAGTCAAGGGCCAAGGGATAGGCACAATTTTTAGCCGCCACACACACACACACACACAAACACACAAAATAGAAACGCTCTTTAAATGTATGAAAATAGGGATGAATGTGTTTTTTTTAAAGATATGTATAGTATCATCAATCATTTGTCTAAAATTCAAGTTGAACATTATGTCAAAATCGAAAATCATAATGTAGAAATTATAGAATATTTCATAGATTTCATTGAAATAAAATTTAAATAAACGAAACTTCTAAAGACATTGCTGATTCAATTTTAAGAAAGCTTAAAATGTTGACAACAGAGGCATCACTATGGGGTCACCCAGGTGCGGACCGCACCGGGTGACACCATCAAAATGGGTGACACCAAAATTTAAAAATCTGTATGCTCCCGTTATTTGGCACTGGCAGACTCGGAGGAGGTCTATGAGGGAAGTCGTGAGGGTGTGACACCATAAGCTACCACACTGGATGGCACCAACCCTAGTGACGCCTCTCCTGTTACATTAAAGAGAAGGAAAAAAAACGCATCTGTTACGAACTTTCTTACAATCTAAACACATAGAGCTTTAACAGATTTACCGTCCTTCAGGCATTTTCCTATGTCCCCTAATTCTACTAACCTCCTCAATTCCGTAGGGTTTACATTTTTGTTTTTGGCTTTTTAACTCTTTATAAAAAAACTTGTCTCAAATCATAAAAATTAATAAGCTTGAAAATTTCTCGCTCTGTTTCATTGGAATCTTTCATAGTAGTGTAGTATGTAGTAAATAGTAGAAGAAAGCTTGTATTCTGTACACGATCTATTTTTCCAAAAAATGACATAATAAAACGATATCCTTAGCACTTCAAGTAGCGAGCGCGTCTTTTTGCACCGAACTACGACGACGAAATAAACAGTAGAATTTGCAAGACAGCTGCCACAATGGCTAAACTAAATAAACAGGTCTCGCAAAATACCAAGCTAACGGAGAAAACCAAACTGTGTGTCTATCGAGCCTGCGTCATCAGTATACTGCTATACCGGAGCGATATATGGACCACTTATACATCCCATGAGCGCAAGCTTAATAGCTTCCACTTGAAGTGCCTGCGTCATATCCTTGGCATTAAATGGCGGGACAAAGTGCCAAATAGTGAGGTCCTGATGCGTGCCAATACCCAAAGCATATTCTCAATCTTTAGTGAAAGATGCCTGAGATGGCTAGGACATTTAAAAAGAATGAGCCCTAGTCGCATCCCCAAGGACCTCCTATATGGAAAACTGGCATTGGAAAAGAGGAAGATAGGTCGCCCACGTCTGCGATTTAAATTCTGCCAGAGGGACATGAAAGCAGCCAGAATACGCAAAAGCGACTGGGAGTGTAAGGCAGAAGACTGATCTACGTGGCGCACAGTTATAAAAGAGGGCGTCATAGTAGCCGAGGAGCGAAGGGTGGACGGAGGCTACAGATAGAAAAGCTATTAGGAGAAAGGTCAAAACATTGGGAAGCACATACCTCGTGTGCAAAGGATGTGGTAAAGACTGCCACTCAAGGATAGGACTGCATAGCCACACGAGGAATACAGCTTGTTAAGGCATTAGCCACCACTTTGCCTGAGACTGAGAGTGGTACAAAATAGGCAATCTGCTGAAAGTATTTATGAAACTCCAGCACGCCTAGTAGAAAGGCCCTCCTCCAGCTATATACCCCCTAGTCATGAGGAATCCAAGAGAAAACATGCGCAGAGAAATTGTATTGCCTTCAATTTGCAAAAGATATCCATAAATGGATTTAAGAGAATCCAGACTTCCCATTGGTGTCCTGATTGTGAAGTGCCTCTATAGTCTATGCTACCCTCGATACTTTAGAGTGTACCATGAAATCAAAGACTTTAAAGCGGCTGCCCACATTGAAAAACTGGGAGCGTATGCTAATGATGAAGAAGGAGAGGAGACAGTGGAAGTAAATAAAATAAATTGTTTGTTGTTGTTCGTCCGTCGATTCGACGAAGACCACTCTAGTCTTCCGAGGGTTGCTGGGACTGGCTTTGTTTGTGTGTGCGCAGATGGCTGACGAGGCCGATCCTAGCACGGAAGGTTCGGGAACAGAAGGGACAAGGGACGAGTGGGACATCTCCAGGAGGGTTCACAGCACGGGCCTTTCGGGCTTGCCTCTTCTTTTCTGCGGAGGTGATCCTGTTTGCCTCACATGACTTGGCACCTTCGTGGATGGAAGAACGCCAGGTGGAACGGTCCTTTGCAGCAAGTTCCCACGTGTCTGGGTTGATGGCAAACGCTTTCAGTGAGACTTTCAGTGTGTCTTTGTAGCGTTTTTTTTGCCCACCGTGGGACCGCTGGCCATGCTGGAGCTCGCCATAGAAGAGTCTCTTTGGCAGTCTCTCGTCTGGCATTCGGACCACGTGCCCTGCCCAACGAAGCTGGGACTGCATCAGGAGTGTGAATATGCTGGGGAGACCTGCCTTGGTCAGTACCACTGTGTCTGGTATTTTATCCTGCCACTTTATGCCGAGGATCTTCCTGAAGCTTGTTGAATGAAATTGGTTGAGCTTCCTAGCATGGCGCTGATACACAGTCCATGTTTCACACGCATATAGCAGTGTGGGGAGCACCACCACCCTGTACACTTTCAGCTTGGTCTGGATGGTAATGCCTCTTCTGTTCCAGACATTTGGGTACAACCTGCCAAAAGTGGAGCTGGCTCTGGCAATTCTGACGCTCACTTCGTCATCGATGGTGGCATTTTGCGACAGTGTGCTGCCTATAGATATGAGAACCGTTGCACTGTGTTGAGTCTCTGGCCGTTGACAGTTATGCTGGGCTCAACGTAGGGCCTTCCAGGCGCAGGCTGATGGAGGACTTCAGTCTTCTTGGTGTTGATCGTCAGACCAAAGTTTGTGCAGGCGCTGGAGAACAGGTTAACGCTGCATTGCATGTCGGCTTCTGAGGCAGCATTGAGGGCACAGTCATCAGCAAACAGGAGGTCTCTGATGATGTCTGTCATAACCTTGGTTTTTGCATGGAGCCTCCGAAGGTTGAACAGTTTGCCATCTGTGCGGTACCTCAGGTTAACACCAACACCCTCGTCTCTGAAGGCCTCTGTCAGCATGGCGGAAAACATGAGGCTAAATAGTGTTGGTGCCAGGACGCAGCCCTGCTTGACCCCGTTTGTGACTGTGAAAGGATCAGAAAACTCTCCGCTGTCCTGGACTCTGGCGTGCATGCCCTCGTGGAATTGTCTCACCAAGACGATTAATTTCCTTGGGCAACCGTACTTGGCCATTATCTTCCACAGACCCTCTCTGCCAACGGTGTCAAAAGCCTTGGTCAGGTCGACATATGTGGAGAACAGGTTGACGTTCTGCTCCTGACATTTCTCTTGCAGCTGCCTGGCAGCGAACACCATGTCGATGGTCCCTCGCTCTTTTCGGAAGCCACACTGACTTTCAGGCAGGAGTCCTTGGTCAAGGTGGACCGTGAGGCGGTTGAGCAGGATTCTGGCAAGGATCTTTCCTGCGATAGATAGCAGGGATATGCCTCTGTGGTTGTCACAAGCCTGTCTACTTCCTTTTTGCTTATAAAGATGTATGATGGAGGCATCTTTGAAGTCCTGCGGGATCGTCTCTTGCTGCCACACCAAGAGAAATAGATGGTGGAGCCTTTCAGTCAGGGCTGTTCCTCCCTCCTTGTAGACCTCAGCTGGTATGGCGTCAGAACCAGGTGCTTTGCCACCGGAGAGAAGATAAATTGCTTTCTGGGTCTCGAGCAAGGTTGGGGGGTCATCCAGTGCTTTGTTTGTGGGCACTTGGGGAAGACGATTGATGGCTTCTTCGTTGATTGTCGAAGGGCGATTTAGGATGCTTTCGAAATGTTCGGCCCACCTCTTCAAGATCTTCTCTTTGTCTGTGATGAGAGTGTTACCGTCTGCGCTGAGGAGGGGGTTTGAACCTGAGGGCGTGGGGCCATACACTTCTTTCAAAGCGTTGTAGAAGTTTTTATAGTCATGCTTGTCTGCATAGCCTTGGATCTCGTCGGCTTTGTTGCTGAGCCAATCGTCCTGCATCTGACGGAGATTTTGCTGTACAGTCCTGCGTATGTTGTTGAGTGCATCTCTCCTTGCCGTGGACCTGGGTTTATTGAGGTAAGCTTGGTGTAGGAGGTGTTTCTCATCCAATAACTGCTTGATGTCTTCGCAGTTCTCATCGAACCAGTCCTTATGTTTCCTGGTCTGGTGCCCCAGAGTCTCTGAAGCTGTGGTGTAAATCAGCTCTCTGAGTGACGCCCAGTCTGCCTCCACGTTCTGGTTGCCTGGAGAGGTAGATTTCAAGCGCTCTTCCAGAGCATCCACCAAGTACTGCTTGCAGCTGGCGGTCATTAGTTTGGCAACATTTAGCCGTTTGGGGGCTTTCTTCCCTTGCGGGCGCCGTTTCGGCTGAATGCGGATGTTTAGCTTGGTGATGATGAGGCGGTGGTCTGTCAAGCATTCAGCCCCGCACATGGACTTGGTCACTCGTACATCCTGCCTGTCCCTCTTCCTCACGATGGCGTAGTCAATAAGATGCCAGTGCTTCGAGCGGGGGTGCATCCATGACGTCCGGTTACGGGTTGTGAGGCGGAAGATCGTGTTGGTGATCAGCAGTTCATGTTCAGCGCAGGTCTGGAGTAAAAGAAGACCGTTGCTGTTGCAGTGACCCACTCCATGATGACCAAGGACTCCTTCCCAGGCAACGTTGTCTTTGCCAACTCTTGCGTTGAAGTCGCCTAGCAAGATGAGTTTGTCCGCCTTTGGAACGTCGGCAATGACAGTGTGATAAACCAATGATTGAAGATTATTAGTCTGATCGTATTGCATTAAACTTTGTGTGTATAATCAAAGTTCTTTTTTTTTAAAATTCATATATTGTTTTTATTTTTTTCTTGTCATCTTCAGTTTCACAAGGAAATTCAAAAAGTATTCATGTTAAACCAATTAGTGTAAAGGGCCAGAGAAACAATATTTACAGAGGTCCTTAGTTAAGGTAGTAGAGTGATATGCTCGACTGCCCAAGCCAAAGTGCCCACGTTGAAATCCCCTAGTAGGCCGCTGACAATACAACTGACAGATGACATCAATATTTTCAACACCCTCAACCATTTCTGAACAAATAATTCGCTGCATGTTATTATCTATTGATCAAAACAAAACAAAAAAAGTTTTAAAAAAAATAACTTTCAAAATTATCAAATGTTTAATAATTCCACAACAAAAAATGTCTGATGCTGTCAGTACTGAGGCTATTTGTAACAAAAAGTAGGTCGGTACCAGAAGGGTTAAAACTTAACACTCCTGCATCACTTCTGTCTACAATACATGCATCATAAATGAGTCTTTCGATAACTTTTCTAGCAGCACTACTACTACTACTACTACTAATACTACTACTACTACTACTACTACTACTAATACTACTACTAAGACTACTACTTGTACATTCAGTCTTTCATAATCAACAACTTATAGTTGTGCACTCCAGCACGTTTCTGACTCCCACTGTACTGTAATAGGCAAACACATTGAAAAGAAAATTATTTCAACTATTAGTTGAATAAAAGAAAAACCAACAAATACTTTTAAGTGTTACATAAAATGTGATAAAAAGTGACATCTGTTTAGCTGAGTGTACTCACACGAGGTATTAAACAATATCAGATGACACGCCTGCACCAGCCAATGTAATGAACTTGTGACCGATTTTTACCTTTGTTCACTTACTATGATATAACAGGGCAAGACTCATCTTGGCACCCCTGTACCTCACGCCTGGGGACACATGTCCTCTGTCGTCTTCCCCGCCCCCACTAGCCTCTGCAGTCCGTGACAATTTCCTAGCGATTTTAAACATGAGTTGAAAAATATAAATTACTCTTTTTACAATAGTAGGGAGGAAAAATAAGTTGTATTGTATTTTGATTAATCTAAATTTAATAGTGAATTTTGTGTGTGCTGATGCTCATTTTTGTATTACAAATGATCAATTACATTTGTATCCATACTTATTACAAACCTTTCTACTTTTACATCTTTCCCATCAGAGCAGCTGGCCCTGAAAAGGGGAGGGAAAAATGTAGTTCCTATTTAATCATTAGATGTATATAACTTATGAACCTGAGTAACAAAAATGAAAAAAAAACCATTCATATTTGCTAGTTACCAATTCAACTTTATTTCGAGTCAATCTGTAACTTTACTTTAAGGCAACAAATTCTCAAAACCAAATAAGCCTTTTAAAAATGTGTGTCTCCAGAATTAATTGCCGTATGTATTATTACATACTAATTTGTTCTTTAAAATCCTATGTTACATGATTTAATTAATGGTGTTACTACTGTTACTGACTTACTCTTCTCAATATTCTCCAGTAATGAATCTTGCAGCACTATTTTGAATTTTTTCTCCTTTATTTATGTTTCCTTTGGTGAATGGGTCACATACAGAAGATGCATATATGTCTGATTTTTGTCTCACCTAATTGTGGTAGTATTTTAATCACATTTAGTGTGATAGTCTTATTACATTTGCAAAAGTTTCTTTAATTTTTATAAAGTTTTAAGGCCCGAGGTTTGGTTGGATTTTTAAATTACTTCCTTAACCTTTTGGGATGCAACGCTAAGGTATCATTTAATTTTATTATTATACATAAGTAACTTGGCATCTTTAGTTTTGGTTAGATGTTTTCCATGATATGATTAATTAATATGAATGAAATAGTTTGCATTTATTCGTTTTTTTTAAAAACAGTGTTAGTATAAACAGCTTACTTTTCTAGATGGAAAGACATGCTCCAATTAAAATCCCATTTCTGTCTTTGAAATCTTGATCATATTCGATTGTTAGATTATATAACCATCAGCAAACAATGTAATTTTAGTTCCTGATGAGATCATGTTGGATAAATCATTTGTATAAATTAGAAATACTAGGGGCCTAGTAAAATACCGATTATTTAAATCCATCAATTATTTAATTTTAATACAACTTGCTATCTCCCTTAAAAGGGAAATCTTAGATGATGTATGGGAGCAGAGATGCTAAAGTAGGCATATATAAGTTTTTGAGTTAAACTTGAACTGTGTACTTTATCAATTGCTTTTGGGAAATTTAAGAAATATTGCAATAAATTGCATCTTTGATTAGAAAAAGACCATAGGTTTTTAAAATTGTCTAGAAATTTCATTGTTAATTCATTTTGGAGACTTTGGCCAAGTATATGTGTACAACTTAGTACAAGTTTAATTCATAAGTGTCTTTTTTGCATTGGAAGATTTACATTTTTAAAAATAATCATTTTGTTTATAATTATATTTAGTTTCTTTAATGAAGTATTAAAAGTAAACCAGCATCTGTTAGATTTTTTTATATATTTGTTTTTATAAATTTCTTGTGCCATTAGCAAAGAAAACAGGAGGGAAGATGACGATTTATCAAATTAGCTGTTTCTGTTCTTAATTATATCATAAAGCATAGGAACACAACTTTAGTTGGATCAAAAGGAAACTGATTTGAACACCAGTATAAGTATAAGTAAAAATTAGAATTTTTGTTATCTGGTACTGATAAAAAATATAATGGTAAAGAATGACATCCAAATATTTTGGATTATCATGAATATTTGACCATTTCCTTCTCAATTTGTGAGTTTTAGATGGATGCTTTGGCCTGAACCCTTATGAGTTCTCAAATTAAATCAGTTATTATAATTAACATAAATTTAGTTTTGGTTTGAAAAATTTGTTAATAGTTAAATAAAGCACCAGACCACGTATAGTGTAGAAGTATAGCCTTTAAAAAAAAGTATGGTTAGTTTAAGTTTTAACAACCATAAGTATTCTTATAAGTATTCTATCGACTTCAGGTATTGATTGCAATACCACACCAAGAGTTTAACATTGAAAAACTAATTTTATAATAAATCCCTCATGTATTATTTTAATTTTAACATTAACATGGCCTAACAAACAAAAATTCACAATTTAGCCACTTAATTGAGATACAATATAACAAAATACTGAATTTTACATTAATAACATCATTTAATTTCAGTTATAAAAATGCAAAGTCACAAATGCTCAAATCTGTACAACATTGATCAATGTGAAAAAAATAGTCAGTCAGGGATCAATGGTGGTGAGATATGATAGATGAAGATGAATGTCACTGGAATGTCAGCTCATTTCTTTCCGCCTTTCTTTCCTCCTGTAGCTGAAATTAAGAGAGATGAAGAAAAGGTCAAATAACATAATATTTTCATCAAAAGTTTCAGAACTGGTCAGCAGTGATACTGGATGAAAATTTTGAATGATAATGAAAACCATTTGACTAATTACATTTCTTCAAATGATAAGTCAACAGTCCAATGTCCAGATGCCAAATTGTAGAAGTGTTTTTTTTAAATAGTAAATTCAATAAACGGCTATAACTAAAAATAACAGTGATCAACAGCATCTACATATTACATTGTACTGCCTAACTATGCAATCATATTTTAAATTAAAGAAAAAAATTTGTCTAATCAAGAAATCTTCAGAAACGTGCATGTACAAAAGCTAGATAACATTACAAAATTAATCGAGATGAAACCGATTCAAGATAGGTAACCTACCTTTATCCCCCGATTTGGCAGCAGGCTGATCTGATGGCTCTTTATCACTGTCTTTAGGTGCAGCTCCCTTCTTTTTACCTCCTAAAGAAAGAAAAAAGATGGAGAATATGATATGGAGTTTATTTAAATTTCACTAAAACTGGATCTGTCAAAATTGAGTTTGAGCTTTATTTTATTACGATGTGACAATGGTATATATAGTCGGACGTTGCCAAGTCAAAAACTTCCATATATCGAATTAATTGTTAGGTCCCGGCCCAATTCCATAATGTATTTTAGATCTCCTTAACTTAGACTTAACTCGTATTATGCCAATTGCCCTAACTCAAAAACTCTTTAAGTCAAATTTTTTTCTGGTCCCTTCAAGTTTGACTTAGTAAGTGAGGTCCGCCTGTATTATAATTAAATAATATAGCATAGATATATGAACATTATAATATAAATCATATAATTGACTGTTACCATAATTAAGCCTCAGATTCAGATTAGTGCACCCCCCAATTCAGAATTGACTATTGCCTTATCAGGATATATATTTTTTTTTAAAGTTCACATTCAACAAAAATGTTACACAGTACACAGTTAGGAGTGAAAGTAAACAAAAGTGGGTTTTATTTATTAAATAATATTTACTTGTTATGAGTCAGACTGTCACTTACTTATACTATACTTATGAATATTGATTCTAGTTCTATTACATTATTAGACTTAGGTCTAGGCAACCAACTTGGTATTGAATATTGTTATTATTGACAAAATAAAACAGTAAATCAGATTCAGAATAAGGTCAGAAGTGATAATTTAAACTTAGTGATTATGATGATTAGTTAATAGTATGATTAGATTTAGTATGAACATTAATTAATAAGTAGGCCAAGCCCAAACTTACAATATCCAGTCAGATTTCAAGAAGAGAAAAGTAAAATTACAAAACTATAATTAATGTATTCATGGAGTTTAATCTAGCGACTGTGAGACCTGGAAGTTGAACTACTAAATTTAAACACCATAGCCATATACATTATACATGTATAAAATTATTAACTACTTTTTATTTTCTTTAAGATGAAAAGTGGAGAGTTCTAAGTCATTTAAAAACTAGTCGATTGGGTACAATTTCAATTATTACCACTGTTCACCCCACCCACCCACCCACAGTTTTGAACTAAAATTTTCTAAATGTACTTCTTTTATTTCAGAAACACCATCAGTCCATGTCTTCTGACCCGAGGTTGCCCCCCTCCCCCAATAAAATACTAATACTAATGTATAAATATTCGTAATAGCCATGCCATTTTTCAAAAAATTAAATGATTAATATCAATAATTATAAGTCATTGTCAGTCTTAATTATTATCTATGAAACCATGTAAAGTAAAGAAAAATATAAGGGCTCCAACATTTCTGAGAACCATTGCAGACAATTGCCCTGCTGGAAGAATTGAAGTAAATATGCTGTTTTATATTTCCAATTGTGTTATAGTTATAGTTAGTATAGTTAAAATGTCAAAGTCAATGTCTCTTAGTGTTAGTAAATGATTTGAGGACCTCAAATTCGGAAAAACAGGAAGTAAGTTAAGGTATGGCCTAATAATTGATAAATAGAATACTATAGTTCTGGACACATGATTTTTTCAGTAAATTATACGAAGATAAGGCTAAGGCATGGCAATTTAACGGTAAAGAAAGTATAAAATCTCAGCTCCCACATCTGTATTGACTCAACTGGGATACACGCTGGGAACATTTTAAAGATCTCACCAGGCCAGTTCATCAATTTTTCAGAAATTGAGGGAGTGATTCCATTTAAATATCAAATAGACTATGTAATGATAATTTAATAACAGTGCTTGAAGCCGTAGTTTAGGCTTAGGATACCGTTAGTAATTAAATTTGTATTAGTATTAGTAATATCTAAAAAATGAATTCTGCTCGGCCTGTAATCCCTGCAAATATCTGATATAAATATATTTAAATAACATAAAACAAACATTATCATCCATGTTTACTAAACATTACCCTTACCATCACGTCCAGACATTTTGAATCAGTTGAACTTGAATAATACAGAAAATACTTAACAAATACAAATCGTCGTTATATTATTTTATATATAATGAAAACTCACGGAGGTTTTCTTGTTTTATACCCCCGCAAAAGCGTTGGTATCGTTTTTATAATCGATTATTATATGCGTTTTTGTGTACATTTAAAATAGTACATCAAAATCGTCTGTACAACAAATTAAAATATCAGTTAATGTAAGGAATATCAAAAATATATATGTATTTATTTAATACATTCAATAAAATTGATTAAAACTTATTTATTTTAAAAAATCGCTTTGTAGCTATAAAAAGTTCGATTACGGTTTACGATTATTTAAACAAAATACCGACTACAATATTGTCTGCGCTAAACTGGCCATCTTAAACCGGTTGGATTCAGTTTTATCTAGTTGTTTTGTTGTTCAAAAAATGGTAAATTTAAAAAAAAGATGGATAAATTCTCGTTTGAAGAAATACAGGAACGGGAAATTAGTGCATGAAGACAAAATAATTTTTTGGTAAAACTCCTTATAAAAAATAAAATAATCCATAAAACACTGAACCCACGATAATGTTAAAGTTCAATATTTCAACCACTTAGCGACTTAATTACTTTAAAAAATGACAACTCAACTAGAGTTCTAGAGCTATTGACTATTCAAAATCAAATTTTGCACACTTTTGTCAATAAAATAATATAAGTATAAGCCTAATATTAATATATTATTTTGTTGATATACATGACTTGTATATTTTTTAAAATAAATATGTAAAAAAAAATTTAAAAAAAAAGACGATTACAAAATTTAAATTAGTAGTGACATTGATTCTTAAACGTATGATTATGATACGAAATAAGAAGAAAACTTATGTCTCGCTTTTTTGTTGTGGTTACTCTACTTAATTCTTTAAGTAAAACCACTGGACGCCAAAATTTTCCTTAACAATTAATTCAATTATGCCTAAGCCTAAATGCACCCCATGTAAAATTCACATTACCAAAATATTCGCACTCTTTTAGTCTTTGTTGACGAAATTGAAAATTTAGACTTACTTAACTTACACTAGTAAGTTAGTCTAGCCAGGAACAAGTTAATGAAAATATTTTAATTTAAAAAAATTAATAGGCCCTTGCCTTAATCAAAACGTTATATATTAGTAGTTGAAGTAGTTGCAATATTAATATTCAAACATGGGACCGTCCATAAAGTACGTCACGCTCCAGAGTGGGGAGGGGGTGTAAGAAAATGTGACAGTTTGTGACAGGGGGAGGGGGTTGTCCGGTCATAAGTGACGTCACGCTGTTTGATATTAAATTTTAAATTATTTTGTTAATAAAAACACAATTTTTGTTCAAAAGTGTGACGTACTTAATTAGGGGGGGGGGCGGTCCTAGATTTGTGACAGGGGGGAGGGGGGTTAAACATTGTTACAAAAAGCGTGACGTACTTTATGGCCCCTATCATTATTATGTTTATTTACTGTTTAATAATTATAGGATATGAAACGAAACCGTTACTATACTCTTATTGACAATTACAAAAATGTAAAAAATGATCTGTTAAAGTAAATAAATGAAATTAATCTCGATACGTAATTTCGTGAAACATTCATTTGAATAATATAGTTTAGTATTTCTTTAGTCTATATAGTCAATATAGACTATATAGCTGTAGCTCTTAGCGTCTGGGCTGGCAGGCTAGAGCATTTCAAAATCAAATTTTACGACTTAAATATTAAATGATTACTCTTACAATTCTGCATTAGAAATAAATTCTTATTTCTTCCTTATGGATTATTGAATTTTAAAAAAAAATTCATTTCTGGCGGAGTGTTGAGTTATGTATTTGCATAAAATTTATGTAATGATTTTTTATGTAACGTAACGTTATGTAATAATTTACTTTATTTACTTAGCTAAGGCCAAGGCTAAGTTGTAGCACGACAATGCAGAGTCACACTCATGGGCAAATGTGTTGAGTCAAGTCGTCTGAATATAGTTTAGTTTTGATCGGTCTATCAACTCTATCTTCTTCACGTTAATTTTTTGGGGGGTGATTTATTCAACTTTATTTTGGTCTCCATTTTCCATCACTACTTACAATGGCCATGGGAACTATAGTCTTAACATCTTTTCTGACTTTAACTTTAATGATAATTTCAAACTCACTTTTTACAACTGTGGTGGGGGAGCGCGCTGATTTAGACAATTTAGTGCACATATTCCACCAGTAAGTACTTGGCTTTTTTAAAATTTAATATTGTGTATTTTATAGTTGGTTAAAGTTAAGTGATCACTGACATGTAATGTACATATAACAAGGGCAGTAAGACTTAATTAATGCCTTATGCCAACTTATGACTTATGCCTGCCTATGCCTATGCCTACATTATGACTGACTATTTAACTAATTATTTACTAGTATTTAGTCTATGCCTAGGCTATGCCTATGCCTATGGCCTATAGTCTATACTAATAGCCTATACTATGGTATACTTAACCATGACCATACTCCATACAGTTGAACTAAAGTAAACTTATACTAAGACTAAGTAGCCTAAAATAATATTCAATCATTATTTTTATCAAATAATTTACACAATTTATAATTTATAAGTATAAGTCGTCGTATAAGAAGTATTTTTGGTAAGAGTAAGTATGTATTGAGTCTATTTATTGTCTTATGTATTGTATTACAATTACAAATTAAAATTGCCCCTTCTATTTCTATACTATACAGAAGATTATTGCTTCCTAATCCTACGCTTAACATATTTATATTCATGAAACATGATGGATTATATTTATTTTTGCATTTTATAGTATAGTAAAGCCTACCATACTGCATAGCTAAGCTAAATTTAATTATTAAGGGCCTAAATAATAAATACGCGGTGGTCGAGTGGCAGCGCACTGGACTGTCGTACCGATGGTCACGGGTTCGAATCCGCGTGAAGGCAAGGGTTTGTTCCCGGGGCCCAGGGCGTCCCTGAGTCACCCCACTCCGAATGGGTACCTAACACTACATGTAGTTAGGCGGCAGGGTAATGCGTGGAACCCACAAAGCTGTGGCCTGTGAACGCTGCATCACTTTCCAACAGATCATCTGTCATGGTCTGTGGATGCAACTATCTTCTGCATAGAAGGAGCGTCTGTATAGATAAGATAAGATACAGGGGCCGTCCATTAATGACATCACGCGATTTTGGCAGATTTTCCCCTCGTCGCGCGTCATCACAACTCCCCCCACCCCCTTAAAGCTGTACTTTCTATTTGAAAAAGAGCATGTTTCAAATGAATTTTTTGTCATTTAATATTATGTATTTCGTGTAATGTTGCACTCGAATATGGTAACACGTGTGAAGCCATGTAAAATGTCATAAAATAAATTGGAAATTTTATTTAAAGTTGCAAGTTTTGATGTGACGTCACATTTCACAAACACCCGCCTCCCCCTCGTCATACATCGTCACAAATGTGTGGACCCCACTTGGTGCGTGACATCATTTATGGACGGCCCCACATATCATACTCATACCCATATCATTACTGACATTTTTCCTTATGTAAGAGATAAATACATGCAATATAACAATAAATATAACTATATAAATATAATTTTAAACATTGGGTACTGGTGGTAGAATGAATCTAGATCAATTTTATTATACAAAAACTTGAAGATTCATCAAGAGACCACCCAGAACACACAATAGACAATATTCACTCCCCAAATCCATTTTTTTCTATCAATTTCATGCATCTGTTTCCCATGGAGTGATGGATCTAGTTAATTTTGAAAAAACTGGTTCAGGAATTCTTTATTAATCAGAAAAAAATAATAGGAGGTTTTATGTGGCTGTGAATATGTAAAAATAATAATTAAAAATTATATCAAACGATATGGCAAAACAATAGCAACTCACCAAAGTTACACCCCCTTCCTATTAAGGCCTACCTCTCTTAGTAAAATATCACATTCAAATTCCTACTTTTTGACTTAAAACCCTTTAACTGTATCTTGTTTATCTTACATGGATTACAGCTGAGAGAGTAATGAGAGGTTTTCATTTCACTGGATAGCTCTGAAGAGTTTTAGGTTATTCATGCCTTTTTTTTTCTACTTTTATTTTATTTTTTTATCACATTCTAGCAAGACACTTGTAAATTTTTCATGAAATGTCAGAGAATGCCCCATAGCCCACTCTTATGATATATTTATTTACCCTTACTAGCGCCTTAAATAAAAACATGCCATGACTATCATTTAGAACTTATTTCAGATTAAAGGTGAACAATGTAACAAATGTACCATCAAATTCGCTAACGGAATTGAGTGTTAGCAGATCAGCACCAGATTTCTGTCATAATTTGGACTGTCCCAGCTTCACCGTTTTAAATAAAACCGAGGTAGGTACAAGAATGATTATTTAACTATAAAATGTAATATAGACTTTAGGGTTCTTATCTTATCTTATCTGTTTACAGACGCTCCTTCTATACAGAAGATTATTGCGTCCTACGCTTATCTATGGTTTGTGTTTAGTCCTGCATTTTTATTAGAGATTTAAATGTTGATAAAGTGTTGGTTTTCCTGGATTCTTCAGGCAACCCATTCCACGCCCGAATTCCGGACGGGAAGAAGGAAAACTTGTATGTGTTTGTTCTTGCATACGGAATAAGAAAGGTGTTTTTATCTTTATGTCTATCTGAGGGTTGTATTAAGTTATCTTTGTGTTGTATTTCTAAATTAGAATTAATTGCTTTATGTATGATTACTACTTTGCTCTTGGTTCTTCTATCCTCTAGTGTTTTAAGGTTTAATGATTTAACTAATGGTGTTATTCTTGTCAGTTTTGAATATTCTCCAGTAATGAATCTGGCAGCTCTTTTTTGAATTTGTTCTAGTTTATCAATGTTTTCTTTGGTGGATGGGTCCCATACAGAAGGGTTGTTAAAATTAAATTATTATAAATGATATTTTGAAAGAAAAAAGTGTCAGTGATTAACTTACTAATAGAGTGTAGAATTACAATATTTCATTTATATTTTTTAAAATCGAATTTTGTGCTTTGCTAATTCTTATCTGTACTTTAAATCTTGTTCATTATTTGAATTCTTATCATAATGAGTGATGTCATTTTTGAACACTCATAAATAGCAGTGTTTACCAGCAGGTTATTAAGTTGCTGAGTGTTCAAAAGACACTAAAATATCTTGAATTTAATTGAAATATATATCAGACTGTTCTTTATTTTAATGGTGTTAATGGAAACAGAAAGAAAAATAAGGATAGAAAGTAGACTTAAAAGATATTTTATGTATAGGGTTTTGGAGCCAGAAATTTTCAGAATGGCATTTTTACAGTAAATTATTCTTTAATAAAATATTTGTTCTGTATTAATTAAATTTAAAAAAATGAATGGCAACGAGAGTAGCCCAGTTGAAATGCAGGGAGCATTTAAAGGTGAAGTTAGAAAGCCATGTTGAGATTTTGGGGGAGATAAGAGCAAACATTGAAAGTAATAAATAAGAAAGAGTGGTTTTGACTATTTTAAACTACCTACCTCTATCTAAAAAATTACCTTCATTTTACCTCTCTCTGAGCTATATATATTTAAAGTAAATGATTTAAACTCCTCCATAAACTCAAAGATTATTTGGTATTTTTAAACATAATTTTTTATCTTATGGATTTAGAATGAAACTTCAACTCGCCCAATTTATGTTAATTATGACTGATTTTGTTTGTAATCTATCAGAGCTATGAGGAACGTTCTTATGTCAAATCAGTCTGGGTTAGTACAACACTTGTTGGCATTGCCCTTGACCCTGCAGTGTCTAAAATGTTTTTCAAACTGTTTGACTATATACAAGGGAATAATGCCAAAAGTAAGTATTTTAATTTTTAAGAAGTAATATCACTTGATTGTGCCAGGCTATGACCTGTTTCTGCCTGTTATGAGGTAGCTGGACACTGAACCTGAAACATATAAAATAAATGTGTCAATCATATTTGACAGATTTTATGTAAAGTGGCTTAGCTATCAGTCTAAAACTTTGGCAGCTAGCTTTATATATTTCTTTATTATACAGCAGCAAATTGTATTTTTTAAAAAAGGTTTCATTTTATTTAAAAATTGGAAATAAACCAACCCTTGTGATTCCAAGTTTGTTTCCCTCAGTATTACCGTATATATGCATTATATAACCCGTTCATTCATACGCCGACCCCCCTCTTTTGGAAGAGAATAGTATAAAAAGTAAAGTTTGTAGCCCGCTCGTAAGACGACCCTAAAAAATAATAGGACAGCGTAAACAAAATGGTACACATTTTTAAAAAACTGAAAGCTATATCTGTCATTATGATTGTGTACTTTTTTAGGTTGAAGAACAAAGAGATTTGAATAACAGAGAAGATGGATGTCATTTTTAAAAATCCCTCATATCAGGGGTGGGCAAACTTTTTCTACGGAGGGCCGCATTGAATATTGTATCGTCATAGGCGGGCCGCATATACATTTTGTCTACTTCAATTACAATTTACAAGTTTAAAATATGAATTAATGATTATAACCACGTACTTGTCATTTTATTTCACATAAACACTCTACATGTACATTACATTTTAAAATAAGAACTGACACGGTTTCTATTTGATAATAAGATTTTTTTACTCATTGTTATTTCAACAAAAGTTCACTGTTACCTGTCATAATAACTATGAAGAAGTAGGAACATAATTTACATATAAACTGAGCATAGAGTACAATTATAATGAAGGAGAAGTATGTAGCTGTTCACAATTTTGGATAATGTTCTTGAACTGTGGAACCAGTTTACTGGTTGCGACTCGCATTACTGCATTCAAATTGCCGTCTTTCAACATCGATCTGTTCTTAAAATTTGTTTATTTACGAACAAAGAAAAAGCTTGCTCACAGATGTATGTGGTCCCAAATACTGACAAAATTTTGTCTGCAAAGTTTTTTAAGTGTGGAAATGCTTCGGCTGGCAAACAGTCATAAAATTCCAGCAGAAGAGCTGACTTGAACTTCTCCTTCAGGTTATAATCTGCTTGTAGGTCAGTAAGCTCGAACTGTATATCCTCTGGGGCTGAATCAGCTTCTGAACTAAATGGTGAACTGAGGATGTTGAAGAGTGATTCGAGGTTCTTGAAGTCTTGGAACCTCCTTTCAAATTCCACGACCAAGTCATCCAACTGAGCCTTGTACTTGTAGTTGTCAGTCGTTTCACCAGAAATGGTTTTCTGTTTTAGCACAGGAAGAGGGCAAAGCCTATTTTCATCTGCTTGCCTAGAGAACAAGGAGAGCTTTGCCTGAAATGATTTAAAATGCACATACATTTCATGTGCAAACAAGCTATTGCCCTGAAGTTTGACATGCGTTTCATTTAACTTTTCCATAATGTCAACACCAAACATGAAGTCTGACTTCCACTTCTCATTAACAATGTTAGTAACAAAATCACAAACAAAACCCTTCATCTCCTGGAGCATAACTATTTCTTCCTTGAGATCCCACACTCACATCAATATCTTGCCCAGGCTCAGCCAGTGGACACTGCTGTGGTAGATAATATAATAATATTCAGTTTCCAAATCTTCAAGTGGTTAAGTGCCCTGGCTCTGATGAGCTTTATCACACCGACAACTGGGTCAATAACATGGTTGATATTCAACTTAGCTTTACAAAGACTTTCCTGACGGATGAAACAGTGGAGAGGTAAGAGTGTATGGTCAGGTTGTTCTTCTGTATTTTTTTTAAAAATCAACTTCACAAGACGTATGTTTTTTCAAGTCAAAGCACGCGCTCCATAGTTTGTTACACTTGATATCTTGTTCCATACCAACCCTGTTCTTTCAACACAGTTCTCAACAGCATTGACTAAATCCTAACCTGTAGTTGTGTCTTTGAGTGGCTCAACACTAAGTAATTCCACGATAGCTCAAAAGGAGTGTAAATTCCCCGTATAAATACCAACGATTGAGTTGCGTCATGTAAATCGGTACTTTTTTGCAATGCAAGAGAGTACTACAAAAAGTCTTTGCTTGCATCTCGAATTTGGTGCATCAAATTGTCAATAATTTTTCAACACGCTTAACTGAAGTTCTCCTTAATAAAGAAATGCTATCAAATTGTGTTTTCTGTTATGGGCACATAATGTTTGCTGCATCTGACAAGCATTTCTTGATGAAATCGCTGTAAGAAAAAGACTTGCTCCGATTTACAATCTTATGGAACAGCACCAAACTAGCTTCGGTTGCAGCATCTTGTATTAAAGACTGTTTGGTGAAAACAGTTTTCTGCTTCTTTAAACTATAAACCAACTCCTGTCTATTCCTTTTTCTCTCTTCGTTCAAATTGAACGTTAAATTGTGCCCGAAATCCAAATGTTTTGTTTGGTGTGGTCTTTTTAAGTTGTACTCCTTAAAGACGCTCACACACTCACGGCAAAGCAAGCAGACTGCTTTGCTGCCAACGTGCGTGAAGCATTATATACCAGTCCATTCTCATTAAAAACATGGCATTCGTCCTCAATTTTTTGTTTTGATTTTTAATTGTTTGTTTTTTAAACCGATTAATATTCCATGATTCGAATCAAATACTTGAAATTATATTTTAAAAATATAGCAAAAAATCTCAACAAAGAAAATTTACATCGACATAAGATCGCAACATGTACATGCCTACGGGCCGCATAATATGCCCTGGCGGGCCTCATGCGGCCCGTGGGCCGTAGTTTGCCCACCCCTGCCTTATATTAACTTCGAAATCTTGTCTGTCGTTCGGGCGGAAAAACAAAAGTAAAAAATGACACACTTCCCGTGATGCTATCGAGCTGAAATTTGGCACATAGATTTGTGTCACCTAACAATGCATTGTATCAAAATTTCAGATCGATCGAACGTACCGTGAATAAATTAATGCATTTTTAGTTTATCTCTATATAACATATGCAATTCAAATTCACGGTTTTTTATTGTCTTTCTTTCACATGCCAGTTGAGTTCACGTGTTGACGCCACCCGTCGATGTCCACACCCCCTCCCGTCCCTTCACCCGATTTTAAAGCCAAGGCATAAGGCATATCACTCGGTGTCAGTCTGTAAATGTGTGTCGCGTTTGAACATAATCAATACTATTAGTCAGAGGCGTCACTAGGGTTGGTGTCACCCAGGGCAGTAGCTCTTGGTGTCATCACGACTTGCTCCATAAATCTCCTCGAGTCTGCCAAATACCGGGAACACACAGATTCTTTAGTAACGTTTGAAAATATAGATCAAATGTTTGTTACAAAGGCATGAGGAGAAAAGTTGAATTTAAAGTCGATAGGTAAAATATTGTAACATTTAAAAACGAAGAACTAAATAGAAAAAAATGTTAATTTTAAATTTTTATTTTAACATAAAATTATTAATTTTAATTAATACGGTTAAATAACTGTAATATTTTCAAATTCACAAATTTGCATCTACATTGCGTTCCATTAAAATTTAAAATTACATTACATTACCAAAATTAGATTATATTCCCAACCATTACAGTACAACTTCACATGAGGTAAGGTTGTAACCGTTCTGTTTTTGGTTTGCAAAATCAGCAACTATCAGAATAATACGTAATAATTCAAAATACAATGTCATTAAATATATTTAAAAAATCAGAATTTAGTTTTTCTGGCCTTTATAACTGAAAACTTATTAATTACATCATCGAGATCTATTTCTGTGCCGAATCACTCTCAATGGATAACATGGCAAGATCAGAAAGCCTTGACTGCCCCATTGTAGATCGCAAATAATTATTTAAAAGCTTTAGCTTTGAAAAACTCCTTTCACATGAACCCACAGACACACAGATTGTAACAAATCGTAAACTCAATGTGAGATGGGGAGAGATTCTATGAAGTCTCATTCAGCTACAAATTTCAAAACATCAAGTACGGACCAGTCTTCAGCCTCTTTGAGATCAATCTCTGCTGCCTTCAGGTGCCTTCTCAGCCTTAGTGTTTCTAATAAAAGCTCTTCCTCTGACAACTCATCACAGAAAGTGGACAACCTTGGAATGGACTTAAGTAATTCTTCTTCAGTGGCAGATATCAAGCTTTTGGCTTGAACAGCCTCAAACATGGTTGCTACTTTCTTGATTGCACTTGATCTGATCTGGAGTTCAGAATGGAAACGATCAATACACTCAAACATCGACCTTTTGTTTTCTTCTTGCAGAGTTAGTCCAGCATCTCTTGTTTTCTCACCTGTCACCCTTTTCTCCAACCTGGGTCTGTTCTCTACTGAAATTCCAAGTTGTTCTGATTTTAAAAGCGCTGGGATATTGGTGTAACGTTGAGCTTTGTATTTGTTTAATAATAAAGCTCAAATCTATTGTTTTCATTACACAATTCGTTTGTGTTTTTAAAAATTTCATTCACTTTCATCGTGCACTCTTTAATGACATACATGTGCCAAAATTTATTATGTATTTAAAGAAGGACAATGTTCCCAACATTCGCTCCCCTAGAATAATGTTCTATTTGATGTTTGATAGACCTATAATGAGTTAGGACCTTGTTATTTTGTACTACCTACAAAATTGTCTCACGATACACAATTTGTGCTATGATAGATTGAAACATGGACAATATCCCAGCAGCAATAACTAATTTTTGTCAAAAAACTCAACTTAGAACATTGTTATTCTAGGGGGCGAATGTCAAACAAGCTTTAAATTGAAAAAAAGTTCATTAATTAATTGAATGCCATTTTTTAAAGTTTAAGTCTTGTCTGTCATACTTTAAAAGAACATTAAATTTTCTAAAATTCGTCTAACTTTTGAACATGTCCAAAATTTAAGTGTCATTTGGCTTACTTTTGTAACTTTCTTTCAAAATTAGTCAATCATTATTAAAGAATTATTTAACCATGAAAAGGTATACTATAAATGTGGCATTTTGACTCAAAAATAATTCGAGAAAATTCTCACTATCTTTCCCTGTTGTAACATAAATTAAATAAAGGATTCAACTGGCTTACCTTTGCTGCTCCAAGAATGTGGAATCATGAATTGTAGACAAAATACTTGAATTTAATAGATTATATATTCAGTAATATGCTTTATAATGTTCAGACCAGAAAGTTTTCATTAGTTATGTCTCATATATAAGGGATTTATAGTCAAAATCTTTGTTTTTATGGGGTTGTTTTATTATAGCATTCGCTAGAGGGCTTTTTATGTTTAATAATATTTTATAGCTTCTTGTAGAGTAGTCGAATCTTGTAGAATTACTAGAATGTAGACAAGAACCTTGATGATCTACAATAAAAACACCAATATTCAATGTACCTGCAGAAATCACCTATGACCCGCTCGTAAGCTGACCCCCCCAACTTTTTCCCCTAGATTTTGTCCACAAAAGTCAGCTTTAGACCTAGTAAAATCGTAGAGTAGTAAAATCGGTACCCCAAAATGGTGAAATATATTAAATTTAATATAATAAAAAGAATGCCTAAATAAAATACAGGGAATGTTTTTCTAAAAGGGGATTTTACACACAGGCTCCGAGATCTCAACTAACCTAATCCTGGTACATGTAATAATAGTTAGGGCTTTGTTCCTGTGGGAGCCAAACATTCATCATCCCTTATAATTATGGCCTTAGTTTGCATACTATAATATATATACAATATATTATTGTTCACCAGGGCAAAAGATCGACATGACAGTGCCTGTGTTAATAAGCATTATCCCTGGACCAGGCCCTGCTTGTGAGAGCAACTTCACAATGTCCTTCTTTGTGTCACCAAAGGTGGCGGACCCACCAAAGCCATCTGATGCTACTGTTTTCCTGAGCCAACTTCCAGAGCAGCGAGTTTTTGTCAGGTTTGTTTCCGAAAATACACTTTGGGCCGCTTTGATTGGAAGTAAACTGTTGATGGCCTTGACGTCGTTACGCTTTGTTTAATTATTATTAAAATAAACACACAGTAAACGCTGTGTAGAAATAAGGCAAATTAATAAATGCATAATACCCAAAGTGGAATAAAAACAACATTAATATGACATCAGTTACTCTTTTCTCTTCTTCGTCTTCTTAAATTTAATATCTTTATTAATCAGTTGCCAAAAAATACGGCTTTCTTGCACTGGATAAGTAAAATAATGGCCCTTTTGAAGAGCTTAATCACTGGAAATTATCATTAATTCATCTCCTGTTTTGATCGTCTTTTTTAAAAATGTGCTTTAATTAATTAGGCACATGTTAAAATTCTCACTTTTTTTTGTGGGGACATAACTTTTTGTTGACATGGCAATGATTATAGAAAAATAGAAGATACCTTCCTCTAAAACTGAAAGTACAACTAAAATAATCCTTAAACACTACGGCAGATATTAAATTAACATGTGCTTCATATTTCAGATCCTTTGGAGGCTTTGCTACCCAGGATTCCTGGTTGAAAAATGCAGAGTTGCTTGGCAATGATTTACAGAGAGATTCTAAGGCTTTCATCAAAGACTATTTCTATGGCGCTGGGTACAACAGTCCCTTTGAAGTCCTTGGAAGGCACAATGAGATTTGGTTCATTGCTCAGAACTGAACATGCCCCAGTTGGAGATTTGGGAGCATTTTGTAGAATTTAAAATGTATTTAGTGAAAAATTTAGTCAACTATGTCTTTACTAGGATTTGGTGTTCTTTTAGAGCATTTAGCTCGCCTATCATCCCTACATAAGCTTGTAACCAAATTGTGTAAGGAAGCTATCATTTTCAGTTTTTTAAATAGATTCATAACAATCTGTTACTGAAGCACTTAGACTTATAGACTATGTCTTTTTTTAAAAGAAGTAGTAAATTGAAATCAAATTCTACTGCTGATATTTACACTTAAAACTGAAGTTATCAACTCTATTTCCAGTTTAGAATAAGATTCTACTTTTTTTTTAATGAACAAAATCTCTTAAAATTGAATTTGATTCATTCATTAATGCGTTCAATTCATTTCTTTTTTATATATACCTTTTTTAAAAATATTTTTTTTTAACGTCAATAACATTTGTTATATATTTACATTCCAACTCCAAGTAATCTGATATTTTTATGTTTGAACATACTTAAATGGGGAATGTTTATCCATAATTTATGAAATACTTATTTGTTACCTTGACATATTCATATGAATCTTCTTATGAATATTCATAGACTCTGGTTAGATCAGTGAATACCATCTTTTTCCCAAATTCACACAAAACCTCAGTTTGAAATGTCTTACTCCACACTACTACACTGCTATAAATTAAATAAATTACTAATACCTTCTTCACCATAGTGTTAAAATAAATAAAAGCAATCCTAATTATGAAATGCCTTATCCACATTTGTCGTAGTAATAAAAAAAGCAACACAAATTTATAAATGTAGATATGGAACTTCAAGACCCTCACTGATGCATTGGATTTGTATTCGCCGCTGGCAACTGAAGTAATCTACATCACATTTTTGAAAGCATAATTATATTTCCATTGTTGTGAAAAAAATATGTTTTTGTCCTTAATGCTTTTATTTTTTTTTATCTCTTTCATCATTGTGCTCTCAGGATTTTTTATAAATAGTTGTTTTTTTTAAACTTTGATATTAAAGAAATTAAAGACATAAAAATTGTATTTTGTTTGATGTGTAGTGTGTATTTAAATATTGACTTGGAAAAAGAGAGGGGTACATTATTTCCTGGGGTCAACCCTGATGGCTTGATCTGTCATGTGAGCTAAATACATAGGTCCACTTCATCCAAAGCCTTCAATAAATAAAATAAAAAGAAGAAAAAAATTTGCTCTGTAAACCTCTTACAGGATGCACCATGGTGATTTATTTCCAGCTGACAGTGGTAGAATACATATCACCCCACAAAAATGTGTAATCTTGGTGAGGGAACACCTCATCATTCACACAGCACACAGTCATATTTTGGAATCCGTTTGGTCATTTATCAATTAATAATTGTTCTTGTTGCATGTTACAAACACTCATATGGAGCTAGTTAGTATAGCATGAGCATTACTTACCTTGAAACTGCAAATACAATTAAAAAATTTTACAAGAAAAAAAATGTGGGCTGTTTGCACATTAAGTTAATTATCTTCATTTTATCAAAACTTAAACTAAGAAAGTTAAAAAAAATAAGGCTCAGTTTTATCTTTGAAATTTTAAAATTAAACCGAAAAAGAAAATTTTTTGGTTAAAAAAAAATGAATAGTAATTATCTTTAATTTTATTTGAAGTGTAACACTTTATTTATTCATTCTTAATTCTTATTATTAGATTCTCACATTTTAATGTCACGACGTTATAGATGTATAAGCCTAACTCAAGGATTCATATCCATCCCCCACCCCCCCCCCACCCCACACATGTTTTTGGATATAAGAAATGTAAAAATAGACCAACCATCAGCTGTTTTGGGATAACGTTCTTTTAGAACCTTTAGAAGATCGTAAGGTACAAGGTTAAGGGCTAGAAGCGGGGCATTCTCAAGGTTTGTAACTCGAAAAATTGTTTACGCCAAGAAAGCAAGCAAAGCGTTATCTCCCTGAGAGAAAAATCTATCCGGAACTGTCTGGTTAGAACACCATCCACGGCCAGACGAACAAGCGGTCGAGTGGATGAGAGCCGTAACGACGTATGCTTGCTTCTGTTAAAATTTCCATTTGCGCGCTGAGACCAGACGAGGACGGAGGTCGATAAAAGGGCTTGATTCAAAACTGGATTGCTCCAAGATCTAGGGGGGAAGGTGGTGGGGGTTAGAATAAAGGTTGGGAAGATGTACAGCTTTTGGAATTTTGAACTTAACAAAGCTGCAAACCTTTAAAACTGATAGAACCTACTGAGTGAAGTGGAACATTAGTTAAAAGATGTTGTGGAGTATTCAGTAAGAAAAATAAATCTGTGGTTAAAAAAAAAGAGGTGGTGGGGGTTGCAGACTTAGGGGCTGTAAAAAAAGTAGTACTGGTCAACAGTTGAAGGAAAGGTATATTATAATAGGTAAGTCAAGTATCACCCCCCCACACACACACACACTCACAACACACGCACATGTAGCCGCAGTCACTTTCTAAGGTCCTACATTCGTAGCACACCCGTGCTCAGTCTTTATAAGAAACAAAAATAATACCAGTAACAAGGTATATATTAATATAATATTGGTAAATAGGCTAATTTAAAATGATTTGATGTTCTTTAGAATGACTATTTATAGACTATACTATACAGCTAATTCTTTTTATTAAGAAGAAAGATAGAGCTAGGCGAAGTCGCACGAGCGTTGGTCTCCTCATAATACGAATCCGCCTCTGTTCACGGCACTTCACGGTGTTGTTGTTTTGCCCACGGTTAACCTCCTTATGAAACGACAGAAGGAGAATTGTTTTGAGTTTTAAGTTGAATGGTGGTGACACCGCATAACTACATAACGCACGATTTTTCTGAACAGCTGATTCGTCCTTACATTTGATGTGCCAGATTGAAATTTTGTTTCTTTCTTTTAACTAGCTACAACGGAGTGTGAGATAAGTAAAACTCAATGTAATCTTCTTATAGGTCACTAGAAAAGTTTCTCTTTGATCTGCAATGACCTCACCCATGACCTTACACACACAAAAAAAAAGGCACGTGACGACATGTATTTTTACGTTTTTGGCGTAAACACCGTAAAGCGATGAGTGTGTTCAGAAGGTCATTCATTGTTTACATCACGTGACGAAGGTGACGTATTCACAAACCAGATTAGGAACTGGTGGGCAATTGCTATTCAGTATTCAGTTTTGTGGTATTAATCAACTTCAGACAAAACTAATTAAACCATTAACTATGGCCACAAACATATATCCTTACATTTTATCAGATTAAAAAAAAACAACTACAATTGCACAAATACAAATACAAGCATCGTTATTTTTGTTTAAAGTGCATAGTTCAACAGTACCAAAGTCAAGAATTTATGCGGGGGTGTCCAAACTTTTTGCAAAGAGGGATATTTTCCATGAAATAAAAAAAAATCATATATATATTTACCCTCAATTATGTATGACTGACTCACTTTGGCCTAACGCTAAAGGACATCACTCTACTTGTTTTAAAAATTGAAAATATAGACTTAATAAATAAAGGTAAAAAAATGATTTTTAAAAAACACGTTTTTATAAGCGGACTAAAAAGAAGAAAATAATTTAAAACTTATAAGTTCAAGTACTTCGATTTAATATGACTAAAAACGTGGGGCGGGCGCTTATGAGGTTTAACATATGCGGTTCACTCATTCTCTCACTTATAGATATCTCTTTTGCCTTCTAAATGATAAATCTTTAATTTTTATACCAAACACCCGTCCCACGTTTTCAGTCATATTAAATCGATGTACTTGAACTTATAAGTTTTAAATTATTTTCTTCTTTTTAGTCCACTTATAAAAACATGGTTTTTAAAAATCAATTTTTTACCTTTATTTATTTTATTCTTTTTAGTCCACTAATAAAAATGTGGTTTTTAAAAATATTTTTTTTTACCTCTATTTATTTTACCAAACACCTCATCAGCGCCAACCAAACGTTTAATAACAAAGCGATGAGGTCACGGGGTGAACTCGCCACGTGCAATTAAACTAAGGCAGGTGGGTACAGAGGCTTATATAAAGATAAACTAAGAAATGCATTAATTTAATTACGGTACATTCGATCGATCTGAAATTTTGATACAATGTATTGAGTATTGTCATCCAAGATCTATCTGTGGTAAAAATTTTGAGCTCTCTAGGACCATCAGAAATGGTTTAATTTTAAGTTGGCAACTTTGAAAAAATGCGGACAGACAGACACGAAAGAAAGTATATAATAAAAAATAGATAAACTAAAAAGTTCAATAATTTAATAACGGTGCAATCGATCGATCTGAAATTTTGATACAATGCATTGTCATCCAAGATCTATCTGTAGTAAAATTTAGAGATCCCCAGGACCATCAGAAGTGGTTTAATTTTACGTTGGCAGATTTGAAAAATCTTGGACAGACACACAAACGATGCCACAGGAACGAAAGCGAGTTAATAAGAACGTGGTAATAAAACAAACCCGTAAAAATAAAGTTTTTGACTATAAATCCCTTATATATGAGACATAACTAATGATCCAACATGTGGAAGAAAATCAGAAGCCACGAGCCTAATGCTCTTCATGGGTCTTCCTGGAAGACCCTCCCAGCTATCTGGCCCCCTCCCACAGAAAAGGACGTGACAGCTGGGAAAACCCCCCCGGAGCGGTCGCTTCTGAAGCGGCCACCTGGGCATCCAGGACAGAAAGTCGAAGTTGCCTCCCACTAAGTTAGCCTCACAAGGAGGGGTGGAATTGCCTTACTATGACCCGCTACCACTTTTGCGCCACCCCGGAAAAGTATACGAGTCTCAATGGTTAGGATCACCGCTATGCGGGGGATCATCAATGACCTACCTAGGGTGCAACCCCCACTGGAAGGTTTCCCCAGAGCTGGCGTCCAATGCGTTCTTCGCGGTACCTTTTGCTAATCCGTACTGGCACTACTGGCCCTAAACCGGCACCGCTCGATGGCGTTGCTAGTAAATTTAAGGGGACGAAACGGTCGCTTCGGATTTACCCTACCCTCAACGGGTACTTTGGTTTTCATCATCGACATTGCATTTAAGATGATTTGTCTAAGATCCGTACAGCGACTGTAATCATATGTGACTAGCACCTAACACCTAGCATATCGGACTTTGGCATTGCCTGCCGGGAGTTGTCGGTTTCAGGTCGCCGGGTCGCGGTCAGGTCCGTGACCCACGAACCTACTCATCCGCCGATCCCCGTAGAGGCCACCCCTTTCGACAGGGACATAACTAAAAGTATTGATTATGTTCAAACGCGACAAACATTTACAGACTGAATCTGTCTTAACTTCTCTTTGCTTTAGAACCCCTGGGGGGGGGGCGGGTGGGAGAGGGGAAAGGTCTTGTCACCGATTGCTGGACCGAGCTCAGCGTGACAAGTAAAATGTAAACAATAGCGACTTCTACATATAGTTTTATATAAATAAACTAAAAATGCATTAATTTAATTACAGTACGTTCGATCGATCTGAAATTTTGATACGATGCATTGTTACGTGACACGGGTCCATGTGCCAAATTTCAGCTCGATAGCTTCACGAGAAGTGGGTCATTTTCCGCCTGCCCGCCCAAGACAGAGACGGCGGTGAAGTTAATGTAAGGGATTTAATAAAACAACCCCGTAAAAACAAAGTTTTTGACTATAAATCCCTTAAATGTCAGATATAACTTAAAGTATTGATTATGTTACAACACGACAAACATTTACAGCATAAAACTGAGTGCACTCCTCCTCCACGAGATGTGGTCATCGATGCCTGGCGTGAAGTCAAGTGACCCGTAAAATGTAAACAATAGCGACCGCTACATATAGTTTATATAGATAAACGACAAATGCATTAATTTAATAACTTTACGTTCAAACGATCTGAAATTTTGATACGACGCATTGTTAGGTGTCACGAGCCTATGTGTTAAATTTCCAGCTCGATGGCATCACGGGAAGTGGGTCATTTTTTACTTTTGTTTTTCCGCCCGCCCAAGACAGAGAGAGATCACGACAGACGGAGACGGCGGTTGAGATTAGGGATTTAAAAAACAAACCCGTAAAAACAAAGTTTTTGACTATAAATCCCTTATATATGAGACATAACTAACAGTATTGATTATTTTCAAACGCCACAAACATTTACAGACTGAATCTGTCTTAACTCAACGTTGCTTCATAACCTTGGGGTGAGGGGGGTGGGAGAGGGGAAAAGTCTGGTCACCGATCGCTGGTCCGAGCTCAGCGTGACACGTAAAATGTAAACAAAAGCACGCCGGTACTTCGATGGGTCGCGTCAAAGCGTCAACTCAAACTTTCACGTGGGAAAAAAAACAATAACAAACCGTGAATTTGAATTACATACGTTATATAAGGATAAACTAAAAATGCATTAGTTTAATTACGGTACGATCGATCGATCTGAAATTTTAATACGATGCATTGTTAGGTGAGACGGGTCCGTGTGCCAAATTACAGCTCGATCGGGTCACGGGAAGTGGGTCATTTTTTACTTTTGTTTTTCCGCCCGCCCAAGACAGACAGACAGAGAGAGATGACGACAGAACGACAGAGAGAGACGGCCGCGAAGATAATATAAGGGATTTAAAAATCATAAAAATTTTGGTTTCCAGATTTACATTAACCAAACAACGCACGAACCTTTGACGTCAGCATTTGTGTTGTAAACAGGACTGACTGACTCAAAGAGTTATTTTTTTGGTGCAGTAATTTGGTGCGCTGCTTTGTAAAATTAGTTTAAAAAATCGCATGGTGATTAGCACTGTAAAAAATATAATATAAATAATAATGTGTGTACATTTCAGGAATATTTAGTAGTTATCATATAAGGATAAGTTACTTAGGCTTTTGACCAAAAAAATAAATATACAAAAACAAAAACAAAAACACAAAAAAAAAGTGGGCGCCGTACATTTAAGGAAGTTTAATATTAAGTATTTATCATACAAGGACAAGTTAGTTGAGCTTTTGAAAAAGGTGGGCGCCGCAGCACAACCTAGTATATGTATATGGGGATACGTTTTAAGATAATAAACAAAAAAGACATACGTTGAGACTGAGTTACAGGTGTTTTAATTATATGATTTGTAAAATATTTTTAAAAATTATTTATTGTTACTATTATTATTTGGTACACTTTCTAAGAGCGATATTTTGTATGTGTGTGTGTTTGTTTATTTGTTTGTGTCTGTGTGTGTATGTGTTGGTGCGGGAAGGGGGATGTGTCAATAATATCTCAATTTTTGAGGATTTATTAAATATCTTATTCTATAATTTTAAAGTAATACAATTTGATACATGATGACCACGTTTTAGAATAAAATAAAATTAAATACAATGGTTTGAAATAAAACTAGAGCCGAAAATGTTGTTTAAAAATTGTGATTCATGTAAAAATTTTATTTGAATTAAATCACACTGAACCACATCCATTTCCTTTTCTGAAATGTGACCCGCCCAAAAAAAAATCCAACAAATTTTCTTGCTTTTTGTCATTTGACGTCAATAAATTTCTTCACTGAACATAATAACAGCACATAACTTTATAATCCTTTTAAATTTCATAATCACGATGTAAACAATAAAACGTCATCATCGATTAGGGGCCATCCATAATTGACGTCACACGATTTTGGCCGATCTTTTACTTCTCTCTCCGCCTCGTCACAAGTCTTCCTGAAAACTTAGACACCCCTTCCAATATAACGTCACAAAACTTTGCCCCCACCCCCTAAAAAGCCGTATTTTCTATTAGAAAATGATCATGTTTGACATCACTTTTTTGTTATTTAAGCATGTATTTAGTGTAGGCTGCACTCTAATATCGTAACACGCTTAAAAATGCCTTGTAAAATGTCATTAAATAAATTGTAAGCAATCAAATTTTTAAGTTGAAATTTTATTTAAAGTAGCGCGTTTTGATGTGACTTAACATTTCTTAAACACCCCTCCCCCTCGTCACACGTCACAAATGTGTGACCCCCCTCCATCTTAGGTGCGTGACGTCATTTATGGACGGCCCCTTATTGCCACAATTTTACTTGAGCGTATTTTGTACTCAAAACAAAACAACGCATAACTTGGGAGTTTCTCATAAGTGTAATGTCTTGGTTACAGAAAAAAAAATCCACGAGTCATTAATTTTTTAAGACGAGGCCACAGACCGGTTAAAATATAAAAACGGGACCGTATTTTGCCCACCAGCCTGATTTTTGACACCACTTTCTCATTAGTGAATTTCTATTTTTTAACTAAATACATTATGCAAAGACCAACTCGCCCCTGAAAAAAATATACTTAAGAAATGTAGTGTACAATTTGCCTTGTAAAAACAATTTTAATCCTTGTATAAAATAGTAGTCGCAAAATAGTTAACCCTTGTCCACTAGACGCTTGACCGTTTTGTATAGAGGCTCTTCTTTGGTATGGAGTTCAATCCTAATATTTTATTTTTTAATTCATCACCTTCGTTGCTTATAAAAGATGTTTACACAAACACAAAAACATACCAAAAAGAGTTAGCAGAGACATATAATTAAATGATAATAAAGAATGACATTAATTTAAAAAAAATCTACTTCCTTAATAAGATCCACCAATAATCCAGTTTCATATAATTACGTTACTATCTGGGGGTACATTGTAATGTAACATAAAAAAGTAGTCCACAGAGCTGCTGCAGCTAGTGGCTAGTCGACCACACGCGCGAGCGATTGGTACAATAATGATTTAGTTAAAGCTGGAAAGAAATATAGAAATGGGGACTCCCCAGCTGGTCTACTTTGGTTTAATTGGCAGTTTTACATGGTGCTGAGACTTAGTTAAATGAATCCCGTGTTAGACTCATGGTGTCGTAGCAACAGAACTACTGCACCGACTATACAGTTCTGTCTACGAGGAGAATTACAAGCAGGTGTAAATCCGTTGAAAAACTTTATGGCATCGTTTGCTACCTTCCTGGCATTGTGTCTGTCTTTCTGAATAGAGTCCATACCGGCAAAGCTTTTAATTCAGATGATACTTCTCTTACTCCGCGTTACTGGTGATGTTTGACCTCACGATGGTTAGCAATGCAGTCATGTGTTGACATCAGGACAGACGGGAACAACTACACACCAACTCTCAGTGAGTGCTAACACTGCTAAAAGAAATGGAACCCACGTTCATGGTGTTTCTCTTTACCATATTAGAGTTTTTAAAGTGAATGGAAATTTGTTTGTGTGTTCTGGTGGGGCATTTTGTATACATTAGCAATAACATTTTGATGTAAATTGTAAAACAAGTCTTTTGTTACCATAAATCGTGTGATGCCGACTGAATGCCCGAATGATCATAGAAAATTGCTCGCATAAAATCTAAGAGAGATAACCGTTAGAGTAGCGTACAGGTCAAAACATACACAGTTTTCCCCCATTAAAAAAAGGGGGGGGGGTGCTCAAATAAATTTTAAAGAAATATTACCTAAGGGGCCGTCCATAAATGACGTCACGCTATTTTGGCCGATTTTTTACCCCCCCCCTCGTTACGCGTCGTCACAAAAAGTTAGACCCCCCCCCTTTCCAAAAATATGTCACAAAGCTTTGACAAATAAATAAAATAAAATAAATAAATAAAAATAAATAAACAACAAAACCCACCTTATTTTCTGTTTGAAAATAAGTATGTTTCAAATCACTTTTTTTTGTCATTTAAGTATTTATTTAGTATAGGTCTACATTGTAATATCGTAACACACGTGAAGCTATGCAATAGGTCATTTTAATAAATTGTAAGCCAGTGCTTCTCAAACATTTTCGTGTTAGACGACCGGCAAGGATTTTTTCATTTCACCAGTTACTGGTGCATTCTTTTCCCGTTTTGACGTGATTTTCCCTGTACTGAATTGATAGCAAAATGAGCCCCTAGATGGCTTAAAGCCCTATAAGATTAAGTATGAATTCGGCTTGTTTTATCTAATAATTATTTAAAAAAATTGTTTATTTGCCAAGGCATAGCAAGATTTAGACTTAAATTATTTATTTTTAACATGAGAAACATTTAAAATCTCGTAATGCCCTAGACATTATGGCATACTTAAAACAAGCTGTACCGAATGTATTTTCAGTACATTGTATCATTCATCACATCAGTTATTCGCAACAAATATTAGTGAAAGTTTGCATGGATCATTTGATTATGTCATTAGAGCGGATAATAAAATCAAAAGAGGAATGCCTTCAATGAGAGATCATTTGCTCAACATTCTTTGGAAAAAGCATACGACAAGAGGCGTCACTAGGGTTGGTGTCACCCGGGGCGGTAGCTTATGGTGTCACCCCTTCACGACTGAAGGGGCCGTCCATAAATGACGTCACGCGAGGTTGCCGATTTTTACCCCACCCTCCCCCAGCGTCATACTTTGTCACAAAAACTTAGACCCCACCCCTTTTTTACGATATGACGTCACAAAGCTTTGACACCCCTCCCCAAAGCCGTATTTTCCTCAATAAAAATTAGCATATTGCAAATTATTTTTGTCATTTAAATATGTATTTAGGGTAAGTCTGCACTGTAATATCGTAACACGCGTGAAGTCATTGAAAATGTAATTAAATAAATGGTTAACAATCAAATATTTAAGTGGAACTTTTATTTAAAGTTTCGCGTTTTTGATGTGACGTCACATTTCTTAAACACCCCCCGCCTCGTACCACATCGTCACAGATGCGTGCCCCCCCCCTATGGCGGATTAAAAAGGGGGGGTGCTGAATGGGCTAAAGTCCCCAATAATTTAAGGGCCCCCAAACTTTTTATGAATTATAGTGTATAATAAAGATGCAGGCCATTATGTTTGTACGAATCCCTGAAAATGCCTTGGAGAGTCATACGGCAATGCTGCAAATGAGTAGGAAGTATAACGGAAACCAGGCTATTATTCGTGAGAAGTGCATTGTAGCTCATTATGTGCCGTGCACAGCTCATTCCTTTAATTTGGTTGGGAAAAGAGCAGCAGGTTGTCCTACTGCGGTCAGATTTTTTTTGTCTTCTGCAAAATCTTTATACCCGACTTTTTGCATCTACTCATCGTTGACAGGTACTTCAAAAACATATGAAATTGAAACATGCTAACAAAGCCTTGTCTGACACAAGATGTTCAGCCTGACATGATGCTGTAAGGTCTGTTAATAGCTCATACCATGAGAATATCGCAGCACTAGGAGAATTAGCAACAAACGAAAATCAGCCACGTGACTGCCGACTTGAAGAAGAAGGATTTCTAAAGGAAATTGAACAACAAATTGAAGTCGCTATTTTACTTGAAATTTGGGAAACAATTTTAGAAAAGAAGTCTCTCATTGAGTTTGTTTAAAAAATAGCATTCTTAATTTTATTCTTATGAAGACAAAGGAAAGGAAAAGTCCGTGGTAAAAACAGTGTAAACAATCTTCAATGCTATCAAACAAAAAAGAAATCGTCAGTTTGATAAAGGGACATCAACAAAACCATATTCTCCTAAAGAAAAAAATTCAAGATTGAGGTATTTCTGGTAATCATTGACAAACTTTCTTAAGCCCTACAACATTGGTTAGGTGCATATAAATAAATCCATGAGAAATTTGGCTTTCTTACAAACCTAACTGAGCTCAGCACTTTCGCCACCCGATGGGCAGAAGCCAAGTTAATGGAAGAACATTCAAGTGATTTCGAAAAAGGGGTCGGGTAAATCCGAAGCAACCGTTTCGTCACCCTCAATTTACTAGCAACGCCATCGAGCGGTGCCGGTTTAGGGCCAGGGCGCCAGTACGGATTAGCAAAAAGTGCCACGAAGAACGCATTGGACGCCAGCTCTGAGGAAACCTTCCAGTGGGGGTTGCACCCTAGGTAGGTCTTTGATGATCCCCCGGTCTGCGGCGGTCCTAACCATGGAGACCCGTGTGCTTTGCCGGGATGGCGCCAAAGTGGTAGCGGGTCGTAGTAGGAAATTCCACCACCTCCTTGTGAGGGCAACTTAGTGGGAGGAATCTTCGACTGCGTGTCCTGGATGCCCAGGTGTCTGCTTCAGAAGCGACCGCTTTTTTTTTGGGGGGGGGGTCCTCAGCTGTTACGTCCCTTTGGTGGCCAGATGGCTAAGGGGGTCTTCCGGGAAGACCCATAAAGAGCACTAGGCTCGGGGCTTCTGATTTTCTTCCACATGTAGGTTCATTAGTGATTTCGAAGACTGCTTACCTTCAGAATAAGTCCAATTTTCAGAATTCTTAAAAAAGTTATTGTCCAGCCCCAGGCTCAGGGTAAGGAAAAGGAATTAGCACAAAGTGAAACTCAAAAAACTTGCACAGAGCTAAAAATTTTGCTGCTTTTGAATGAGCTATATTTCACACAGTCCTTTACAAATGTACACATCCCACTTCGCATCTATCTTTCAATGATGACATCAAACTGCAGCTGAGAGCGATCCTTTTCAAAGTTGAAAAGAATATATAATGAGTCAGAATTTGCATGGGACGAAAAAGGCTGAATATGCTCTCTCTAATGAGCATTGAAAAGGAACTTATAAGCTTACTCAGCTTTATTGACTTGATTGAAAACTTCGCCATTTGAAAAATTTGCAAACGAAAGTTGTAGGATGAAATAATAATCATACATATTTTTCAATAATTTTTGTTATTTCAATTAGAGAAAACAATTCGTTACCTCATGAATTTTTTTTTAAAATACGGAATAACGCGTAATACTATTCTTTACGGGGGCGCGTTCGTAAGCACTAAACAGCGTAAGTCGGGAGGGGACCGTCGTAACCGGAGGACTACCTGTATATAAACATGCATATCTATGCTTTCACGCCTTTAATAAATATATATATTAAAAATATTAACTCAAAGACATTGAAATCATAATTTTCTTCAAGAAAAACATCAACAAAAAAACCCCCATCATTTGATTTTTTTTTCTTTGTGATAAATATCGTATTCCCCCCACCCCACTGTGGTGGAGGGAGTCGTGAGGTGGGATTCGTTCATGCTGTCAGTGTGTCCCAGCCCAAATGGCTTTATATCTTTTAAAACAGAAGACACTGCCTCTTTCATTCCAGCCTTTTTAAAAGCTGCGACTATTTCTTTTCTTTTTTTCCCTAATTTGTTTTAATGTTGTTCGTGTGTTGGGACTGTTTTATTATTGCAAGTTAATTGATATTTTTTTAAATAAGAATTTTGGCATTTAACGTTTTTCATTGTATTTCTTAATTATTTCTTTCTAGATTAAAAATTTGTCATCTTTTGTTTTCGTACACAGTACATTTTTAGGCTCGGGTGTCACCCCCTGATGGGTGTCACCCGGGGCGGCCCGCCCCCCCGCCCCCCCTAGTGACGCCACTGCATACGACTATAGTTATTTACTAATTCACACAGAAGTATACGTTGGTTAAAAAAATAATTGCAAATTTAAATAGATCTTATGCTCTCTTTATTCAGTGTTGGAATTCCCTGGAAAGCAAAGACATTGATTTGCGAAATAAACTGAAAAAAATGGCATATCTTTTATGAATGATTTATTTTCCAAATTTAACGAAACTTTTTTGAAACTACAATGTGACCATTTAAATATACATAAATACACTCATAAAATCTAATCACGTTCATCCAAGTCATTAATTGTTTAAATTTTTTTAAAACAAAAGTTATAATTTCAATAAATACTTCTTCATCAAAGTGTTGATTTTTTGTTTTTGTAATTTTTGTACTATGCATTTATGTAGTTTTTCACTTGGGGGTCCGTGGGAAAATTTTGACTGTAAAAGGGGTAAATGGGTCAAAATAGTTTGGAAACCATTGGACTAGCGTTACAGCAGTGTCCCAGTGAAACCAAATCTGCACACAAAAGACTTTTAAAGTCTTTTAATAAATACCTGGGGACAACATTGTTCATCAGGTCAGTTGATAGATCACGCAAGAAACTAATTCTGATCAGTACCTGATTGTGTCGTATAATAGTCTATTACATCATTTATCTGTTGTCGGCATTAAAGCACTTAGCTTTCCAAAAACATGCTCTCTTAGCATGTTAACTTTGACACATTGATGTTGCCTTGTATTGCTGCCCCATCCCTTACTCCCCACTCTCTTGGTGCTAACTGGCGACTCGTGCAATCCGATGACGATTTGAACACGTAGACAAGTTACTGGTCGACCCCATCAGTTGTGTCAAACACTCGGTGTCACCTGGTTGCCGTGACTCGTCGTCCGTTGGAACGGCAGTTTTCTTCTCGCCATAATCTTCCTGAACGCGTCTCTGAAGTCCGGGCTGCTGAAGTTGTACAGGAACGGGTTGATGGTGGAGTTGACGTACGTCATCCAGAACGTGACGTCGTACACGGCCGACGGGACGATGGCCTCGTCCAGGGAGGTGATGTCGAAGACGAAATGGAACGGCACCCAGCAGACGAGGTAGCCGGCGATGATGTAGGTCAGGGTGATGAAGACCCTTTTGTCCCGACCCTCCCGCTTCTCTTCCGCGGACTTCGTCGACGCCCGTTTCCCGGAAGTGGCGGAGCTGGAGTCTTCGTTGGGGTTCCGGACTTGCAAGAAATTTCTGGGTGCGCCCCTGAGGCTGGCGCTGGTGGTACCGCTGTTCAGGGGCCGCTGTTGACGCACCGATGATTTTTGCGGGAGAAGATTCTGTTGAGGTTCCAGTGTGGATACAGATAGGATTATTGTCTGATCTGATATCGAATGGACGTTGTTATTCGTTGTTGTTGTCTTTCCTAAGGGTTTCCCTAAGATCGAAAAAAAAATCGATTATTTACAAAAATAATTAACGAAAATTTTAAGTACTTAAATATTTTTGCATGGTTAAGGGATATTTAAAAAAAAATCTCGATTGAAAGATGTGAAGTATATACATTTTTAAAAAAATCGCCCATCTTGTGATATTATATATATTTTTAAATACTGAAAATTTCATAATGACATAACTATCTGGATTCATTTTTGATTAAAGAGTAATCCCTAAGGAAATTGCAGAAGTGCGTCAGAATATTTGCCATTATCTTGAACACATTTAGTCCATAAAAAAGGATTTAAGTCATCACGTTACACACGCGGAAGCATCACTCACAGCTAGGAGTGAAGAGAGAAGGGCCAGGAGAAAGGGGAAGGGGGAGGCAGAGGAGTAGTAGTAAACGCCATCGTCCGATGAGGACCGACGGATGCCATACTACTAGGGCTGTTATCGATTAATTTAAATTTAATCGTTAACTTTTGAAAAAAATAACGATTAATTAATCGTTAATTTCGATTAAAGCCAAAAATAGCAATTTATGACGTCATTAAACTGAACATTTCAAGGGAAGTAAAAAAAACCAAGTAATTGACTTTTTTATTGAGTTATTTCCACTGTCTCACTGACATTGAAAATTAAGAATATTTTGAACTAAATTTTATGACAATTTATTGATACTTTATCGGATGTTTATGCTAAAGGTGGTACGTCAGCGATGTATTTTATCCTTTAAAAGAGAATTGTTTATGGTAGTGAGCACAGTAAACTTTTTCACCATCTTCGACTTTGCAATCCGCAGTTAGCTTAAAAACAAAGTGCTTGCTCAACTTTCCAGTTATATTTATAAATTCAACTGCGCTGATGCTGTCAGTCATTCTTTAGTTGACGTCTGCCGATCCACATAGATTAATAAAATAAATTATAGTATTACGCGGGAGGAGTTTGTACGTAAAAAAAATATAAATTATTATTAAATTTTAAAAAATTAACTATTTATTAATAAAATTAAAAAAAATATATATAAATATCTTCTTTAATTTTAATCGAATTTTTATCGATTAAAATAATTTTAATCGATAACAATTTTTAACGATTAATCAAGAAATTAATCGTTAATTTCCGCAGCCCTACATAATAACATACCATTTTTAAAATGCAGCATTCGTGATAAACATGAAATAAACCCAAACACAACCTTTGCTATGGTGCACGCTATTCAAGGCCGATTCTAATCTTATTGTGAATTTTATTCGATAAAATTTTTTAACAATTAATCGAGAAATTAATCGTACATTTCCGTAGCCCTACTTACGACCATACTATTTTTAAAATGCAGCATTCGTGATAAACATGAAATAAATCCAAACACAACCTTTGCTATGGTGCACGATATTCAAGGCCGATTCTAATCGATTTCAAAACAAAGGGAAGACAGGTGGATGTGATGGGAAGGGCCCATATTTGGATTGACGTATCAGCTGTTAGTCTAAATATGTTGGGCGGGGAATCCTGGGAGTTTGTTTTTAACCGTGTGATATTTTTGCTAGGTAAGTCAGTGTCACCTCACCCATTGCTGACCATATCCATATTTGATCACATCTATCAAAAAGCCTAATTATTGTTAACCCGTATCATGGCCAATTCCCTCTATACTTAAATACAAATAATGTTATTACCCATCATTGATTATAACATTGATTGCCCGTCGTTGACTCTACAAAATTGTGTTCCGAAAGCGTGCTGATAACCAGTAATGGTTGAAACATTGTTGACACTTAAAATTCTTGTCACTTCCGTGGTTGACCCGAAACATATTTTACCCATAATCTTCGTTGGAACTTAGCCATAAATATCTTTGGACCATAATTGTGGATGACATCGTCATGGTGGATCACGACGATCGTGGGCCTTAGACAACATTGAGTCCAAATAATCGTTGACCTCAATAATGTTTGACCTCCAAAATGTTTGACCCAGACCATACGAATCCGCAAACAAACACGAGCTCTATTTCCGACTGATTGAATTTTGTTTACCTCCACTGTTCATCCCACCAGTTGCGTATAACTTATATGCATGTTAGCATTTCACTACATTGGGGAACAAAAATTTAACTTCTGAACAAAAAAATTGTGCATGGAGCGAGTGACAAAGCAAGCCATAATGCCGCCTGAGGAAGATCAAGAATTGGGCCACATTTTTCCTGGAAAAATGTTCAATTACTGAGTGTATAAGTATAAAGAATGCCCGTTGAGACGGACAGCACCACTATCTTCATTTAAAATGATACGTCTCAACTTATTGTGAATTTTATGACACGTCTATTTGTGTTAAAGACACGCCACTGAAACATCTGTTGCCATGATAAATAACATTTTATTTCAATATTGTTAGTTTCAACCTAGAGTTTTTCAATTTTCCTGCAATATTATCACATTAATTTTTATTACTTAGCGAAAAATGACAAACTAAACAAAACCAAACACAATGTCCGTATTTTAGACATACTAATGTTACAAGTCGAACTCTGAATTTATGTAAATGTAAATGGAATATTTCTCTTAAGGTTTTATTTTGCACTACTATTGCTTTATACCTAAAAATATTTTTTATGCATCATTATTGTTATTATAATCATAATCACGGGAAATTCCTTTTAAGGTATGCGAGTCTCTAATGTGAAAATTCAGATGTTCTTTTAATCAATAGCCCATACAATACAAACAGCATGTGATACCCCATGTAGTACTACGCTTATCTACTGTAACCTACTTGATAGAGCAGCATCCAATGTAACTTTGTAACCTACCTGCTAGTGCACCGTAATCTAAAGACGATTCCAAACCCTCGTCACAAAAACTCAGTTCGCCACTGGGCTGGGTCATGGGCGCCACTCTTGATTTCTGATGTGACCAGTAGAAACATAATTTTAAAGATCTTATGAGCATTCACCCTTACACACATATATTATATCTAATAGTGAACAAATGACAAAAATCTATTCGGGAAATTGGAAAAACTATGTCCTGGATGCGGCTAACATGTATCTGGGAAATGTTTAATGTAGCCCGACAAAGTGCTTCATGTAACCTGTAACTATTTTTCATACGCGCCACAAAGCGTATTCACTTCCGAGCTATTTTTCTTTTCTCATTAAATAATTCTTAATTTTATTTATTCACGTTCCACTCACGTAAAATTTTCAACCAAAACGTTGAAGTTATTTTGATTTAAAAAAAAACAACCAAGAGATGGGCTACTCTTCTTGCTTTATTTCTAGGAAGCTGTACGGTCTTGTCAAGCTCTGCTCCTTGCCTTAGAGGAGCGTTTCATTCTCCCTCCATCTACGTCCAAATACAAATTTGACCTGGGCGGACAAGACAGTGACGAAACACAGTTTTGAACATGCTTAGAAAGCGACTGTCCTTAGAATGGAGGCGTCTGCCAAAACCCACCTTGAAGGGGTCACCGAAGGCTCTGACGGTATAAGAGATAGGAATCTAGAGTATGGTGCGTTCATTAAAAAAAAGACAACTATTAAAGGGCCCACACGTGAGGAAGTTTAGGGCTCTTGTGGGACAATGGCATGGGATATCGACGCGTAGCTTTAGGTTTTTCACGTGGCTCTGAAAAACACAAAGCAGAGGTGGGAACCAACAATCTTCTCTCTTAGCCAAGACAACAAATATTCAGACTCAAATATTCGGCGCGCGTAAGGTGAGTTTATTATAAAGAAAAAAATATTTCCGATTAGTTTTTGAAATTTTCCCTTTATAATTATATGACTACTGATTAATTTATGAAATCAAGCAGATAATCACGACGCTAACAGTTTCGCCAGTGTTGCATTTACCCGAGCAGACGTCATAAAAATACCTTGGTTATCGGCCTTAGTTTGACCCTCGCCTTGAGGTAGCAGAAGACTCGGAAGTAAAACACCAACAAGGTGATGCATGGTCCGTGATGCCCGATGATGGCGATGACGACAACAAACTCTTGATTCTGGGCCGGGTCCCACATGCAGGTGTACGGGGCCTGTGTGTGCTCCAATCGGTCCACTGTCAGGGCGGGGACCCAAAGACACAACATGACAATCCTTGACAAATATCAAATTGTCAGAAAAGTCATTAGATACAATCATCTGTAAATATTTGCATAGTTTTCAGGGTTATTCGTGACATTGTCTTTAAGGTTAAGTCGATTGTAATCAATATGAGGTAGCATGCCCGCTTTATTTATAAATGTCTACCCTTCAAAATTTTCTAAAGAGCTCGAATCGTTTTCCCAAAATGAATATGCGTTCTATAATTACATCACCAAATGTGAAATTTAAAACCTGAAACTGAATGAGAAATTAAAGCATTAAGGGAAATGGACGATCTCGTATAACGGAAAAAACCAACGTAATTCTTCAAAAGTAACCAGTAATGTGTTGGAACTTCAGATCACTGGAGAGAAGAAAACTTTGATAAATATGGGCTGAAAACAAACAGTCCATTTACGACAAAAGGCATATTGTCCCGCCAACGATATGATATTGAAGCGGTGAAAACAGCAAAAATACTAATGTCAACCTGTATCATCTGCACCTGATTTTTCCATTAGGTTATTCAGATGAATGGAGATATGTTTTGCTTTAAAGGGGACAAGCTTATCGCCTTTTAAAGTATAACAACAGGCCTGATGACCTCCCCTGAATGATGAAAGCAAGAACACGACAAACTCGGGGACGCGGTGGTCGGGTGGCAGCGCGCTCAACTGGTCACGGGTTCGAATCCATGTGAAGGCAAGGACTTGTTCCGGGGCCTAGGGCGTCAATGAGTCACCCAGCTCCGAATGGGTACCTAACACGAGTAAGTGGCTGGGTAATGCGTGGAACCCACAAAGCCGTGTCCTGTGAACGCTGCATCACTTGCCAACAGATCATCTGTCATGGTCTGTCGACGCAATTATCTTCTGCATAGAAGGAGCGTCTGTATAGATAAGATAATAATAAGATAATAACTCATTTCCCTCTCAACACTCAATAAACTTGGGTTGGGGGTGGGGGGGGAGAGAAGGGAGAGGCGAACTGTAGACCGTTACCCACTGTGATGTGAGTGAGTGAGAAAATTTTCAGGACATAAAACGAAATTCCATTGGGATATAGTTCTTAAAAATAACGATCTTACTTAAAAGCATCAAGTATAAAAATTTTAAACATCAATAGATAAAACACAGACAAAAATCATTGACAACAGAGAACCGAGAAATTGAACGACTTTTTTGCATTTCATGCTGATCTCCCTTGTGTGAGAGGGCAGATCATGTTAAATAAATAGTCCTTTTGGTTTGAGATTAGAGCTCGAAGAAGGGAGATGAATGGGTTCCATGTCGTCACATTTATACCGCCGGCAACTACCGTTGACGGGAATTTTGCCCTGTTTCACCATATATTGCCTAAAAAACGTGCATACTTTTTCCCTTCCACTTTCTCTTGCTGAAAAAAGAGGTTACTACAACGCAGATAAAAATTTTAAAATTATATATTTACTTTTTATTTTACTCTTAGCTCGCTTACAAATTCGTTATTTTGCATTTTGCTTTCCCTAGACCAGCGATGGCGAATCTTTGGAGCCAGCACGCGACTAAAATATTACTTCCTTCATTAATATTCACAAGGTGAATGGAATGTATTTTTTGAAGGGAAATGGAGGAATTATAATTAACAGAAAGTTGGTTTTGCAATTATCTTTCTAAAACAAATCATCTAATAACGGCCAGCTTTCAAATTTACTGTGCCTGGGAATGTTCCCTCTAAGTTTTGTTGGTCTGAGTGCAAAGTAAAACACGTTTTAAACAAGTAATAAAAACTCGAATGAGTATTTAAATGCAATTTCCGTAAAGAATTTCCGATTTTTTTATTCAAGGGAAATCATTCTAGATTACATTAAAAGTCCATTCAAATAAGTAATTCTGAAAGTAAACCAATATAATGCGCACCATGCAATAATCTAACACAAGCATTCACAAAGTGGTAAAACCCCACTAACATTCTACATTAAATTAAAAGTCATTGCAAATCAATAATTTTGAAACGAAACAAAACAATTGCTTTCAAAAATTGCTGCTAAAATTACGAGGGTCGAACAAAATGTATTTTTTCCAACAATCCATCTTAAACATTGCTCTAAATATTATTAGCTATAGTTTGGCGTTTATTTCAACCCGATCGATTTTATGGTTGGCGAGAAATTGACAAAATACTGCTATTTTGTCGTTTTTAAAAAAATCTTCAAAGGAAATGCAGTAAACCTTTTCGGTATTTTTTTGGCCGTTGCACATCCTCTATCTGGTATGGTTCAGGAGGAGTTGCATGTGCAAGCTCTACAGACATTTCAAATATATAAAAGCATTATCCCATGGCAAATTGCGTTAAAACACTTGTGCAAAGTTGCATATAGATCTAAATAACCATGTTAGCCTAACAATAATTTTGCGTTATGCTGATGGTGATACGATGAGAGAAGAGCTGTTAAAATTGGCATCAATGCCAAAAAGAACAAAAGGAATAGACATTAACAATGCTTAGATGGACGCTTTTTTTTGTAACAAAACATAAGACCAGAAAATGTAGTTTCAAATACTAGTGACGATGAGCCTTAAATGTTAGGAACAACATCTGGTTTCATGCAGTTCTTTGTTAAAGAAGCAATACACCCAGTTATTTAGTTTCATTTAGTTTTGTCTCATTCACTAAGAAGCTCTTTGTTCCAGGGACAGCAGCAAGGGGCCGTCCATAAAGTACGTCACGCTATTTTTGACCCTTTTTGACCCCCCTCGCCCCCTGTCACAAACTGTCACAAATCTCGGGACCCCCCCCCCACCCCAAAGTACGCCAAACTTTCCAAAATGTTTTTAATTAACACCTAATTAAAATATTAAATTTAATACTTAAAATACACTTCACTATTAAATTGTATTAAAATATAAAATTTCCACTTAAAAGTAGGGATGTACCGGATTCAAAATTTTGAAATCCGACTGGAGCTGAAGTGGGCAGGATTATGAAGTGAAATCCGGCTGGAGCCGGAATCAGATTTGTTAAAATGGCCAGATTCCGGATTTTCCGGGGCCATTGTGATTATGAATATATATATAAATTAGGGATCTACCGGCCAGCCGGATTTATGAAGTGAAATCCTGCCGGAGACGAAGCTGGATTTTTAAAAGTACATAATAAAAAGGAAACAAAACAATTTGACTAAAAAAAAGACTAGATTGACAAATTATGTGACCAACTCTTGTGCTATATTTAATCTGTTTATTATGGTCCCATGAATTATATTTCATTCAAAAATATTCACTGGACATCATCTGTGTTCATCCATAGTTACGACTGACATCAATCTTTCACAATCATCGTTTCCTGGAAGGATAATTGCAGACAGATCAACTCGTCCTCATCTAGCCACTCAACAGCCTCTGGATGTGCATTTTCTCCTCTGGCAATAACTGCCATGGGTTCTCTTTGACTTATAGAAGTGATTCTCAAAGGACGGATGCGTTTTATCTGAGTTAATTCTGGAACAGTTTGGGTGGGCACATTCTCCTGAGCCCGAGCTCTGTATTGTCCTGTATGTTTCTTCAACATTGTTAGTGAGGCAAAATATGCAAACTTTGCAAAGTCGATCAAATAAGCAGATAATCATATGGTTGAACTTTGAAAGCTCCTGTTGATCTAGGCATAATTTCATCAAATTTGAGAGTTTGTGCTACAAACAAGGAAGGAAATTTATAAGAATCTGCATCTGCTCTTTCTTAAGCTTTGAGTCCATCATTTGTTTGGTTGATTGTGATTGGAGGAGGGAAGAATCTTTAAGGTAAAACGTTAAAATATGAGCTTCGTGCTTTTTCGCAACATTTCATGTCCTGATATTTAATAACAATTTGAGTGAAATATTGGCTGGTGCGAACATGATTGTCAAACCATTCCTGATCCTTCGATATCAGTCCTTCTGTATCCAATTCAGATTTATGAACAACACATTCAGGAGATACGCATTTCAATGCTATTTTGACATAAAACTAATTCTGATGTTTCACAAAATTTTTGAAAATTATTTTTAAAGCTATTTAAATTCAACTAAAAAAATATATATAAATTAGAAAAAAATACTAAAAATAATAATTGTGTGACATCACACATGGCCTGACCCCCCCCCCTGTCACAAAGTGTCACACTTTCTTAGACCCCCTCCCCCCCTCGGAGCGTGATGTACTTTATGGATAGCCCCCAAAATATTAGACGATATTCTCAAAAATGTCACCAAAATAGTTAATTACATCATGGCTCGAGTTCTTAATTGTCGACAGTTTCAAGCATTTCTCGATGAGGTTCAAGCACAGTATAACACAGAATAACACATAATAACACAGTATAACACAGAATAACACAGTATAACACAGAATAACACAGTATAACACAGAATAACACAGTATAACACATAATAACACAGTATAACACAGTATAACACAGTATAAAACAATATAACACAGTATAACACAGTATAACACAGTATAACACAGTATAACACAGAATAACACAGTATAACACAGTATAACACAGTATAACACAGTATAACACAGTATAACACAGTATAACACAGTATAACACAGAATAACACAGTATAACACAGTATAACACAGTATAACACAGTATCACACAGAATAACACAGTATAACACAGTATAACACAGTATAACACAGTATAACACAGTATAACACAGAATAACACAGAATAACACAGTATAACACAGTATAACACAGTATAACACAGTATAACACAGTATAACACAGTATAACACAGTATAACACAGAATAACACAGAATAACACAGTATAACACAGTATAACACAGTATAACACAGTATAACACAGAATAATACAGTATAACACAGTATGACACAGTATAACACAGTATAACACAGTATAACACAGTATAACACAGAATAATACAGTATAACACAGTATAACACAGTATAACACAGTATAACACAGTATAACACAGTATAACACAGTATAACACCTTGCTTATATACAATAATGTCCAATGGTTGAGCAGAGGATTGGTTTTAGAGAGATTTGTAAGCTGCTTGGATGAAATTGGACTATTGTTGAATGAAAAGGGGCAGACTTATCCACTGCTTGCTGATATGGTCTGGCTTAACAACGTTATGTTTAAAAAAAAAGATTTTACATAACATAACACTTCCAAGCAACTGCAAGACTTGTGGAAAACGTCAGAAAAGATGTTTTGCGATTTAAACACTTTTTGAAAGAAAACTGCATGTATTTGAAAGGGATCTGAAATATTTTCCAAATCTAAAGATGCTATTAGAATAGAAAATTCTACACAATTTTCACACAATCCTTTAAGTCATAAAGAAATCTTCACGGAATTCTCGAGCATCGCAACTGCTGCAAAGGAGAATTTAATGACAGATTTCTACAGTTCCGCCAGATGATAAAGAACCATGTGTTTTCTTACTCCTCCAGTTTGAAGAACTTGAAATCTCTTGCTTACAATCGTTAGGTCTTGAAAATCTGTAAATGGAGCTATTGGAATATCAAGAAAGCTCTACGTGGAAAATAAAATTCTCTGATCTGCGTGCAACACTTGAGAAGATGGAGTGTACAGAGATCACATAGGGCATCACAATCGATAGTTATGAAATAAAATCATTAAAGCATGGAATTTTCGACCAAGTAAGTTAAAATCAATGAAAACACTTAGTGGTGACAGTGGTGTTATTCTCACTTTGTTTGGATAATCTTATGCGTGTGAACAGCTGGTTTCAGCTTTGAGTTACATCAAATGTGACGCAAAAAACAGACTGACAGATAATAATAATAATAATAATTGATAATTTATATAGCGCTGTATCCCAGCAAGGAACCGGGCTCACAGCGCTTTACATGGAGATCATAACATACGTATAATAATTAAATAACGATTCATACCATAATAACAACATAAAGGACAGTACATTACACATAAGCTGTATGTGTTGCGCTCAAATTAACGAAGTATGATTAAACCTTTGACTAGTTTTCAGTATGTATGCAACAGCGAAACGCAAAAACAATCTATTTCAGTAATAAAGAGTTTTTAAAAAAAAACGTTTCAAACCCCAATTTACGAGTTTAATTCTAGTTTTTGTACTTTGCTATAAATAACTGGGTTTTGGTTGTATTTTGGGCACGCGACCCCCCAAAAGATTCGTCACCACTAATGCCCTAGATCGGTTTTTAATGAGATTCTTTTAGTTTGTTATTATTTTTAAACATTTGAGAACTGCTATTCGTCTGATGCACTCTTGGACAAAAAACAATGCACACTCTCTGGGTCTCTAGCGTAAACAGCTTTATAAACATGTTTCTAGCTGAGATTTCCCAGTAAACAAGTCTCTAGCTGAAATAGGTTAAAATTAGTCAAGTTTCTAGCTGAGATATCCCAATTACCAAGTCTTTAATTGAAATAGCTTAATAATCAAGTTTTTAGCTGAGATTTTCCAATAACCAAGTCTCTTGCTGAAAGTGCCCAAGAGTGAGAATTTTTTTCCAACAAAAACTTTGCTTAGCTTTAAAGTTATGCACTCTTAAGTTCATTAGACACTTTTCACGGAAAAAGTATCTGAACTTCGAGTATTGATCTACGAAGATAAGGATAAGACCCTGCGCGGATACCCTGCAATCTGTGATTGCTGCCCAGCATCTTACGGTACGAATATTTTTATTTAGTTAATGATTAACGATTTAATACTAAAAATATTCTGTTTTGCACATGTTTACGCGAACCTGTTTGTGCGCATCGGGGCAAAGTTAAAAAATGCTAATGGATTAACAGCAGCTTGCTCGCTTAGAATTATATTTTATCTCATTTAAAAGTAAACATATGTATTTTCTGTCTAAGAATTTAAAAAAAGGTAAATCACACGATAAAAGGTAGATACTGAGTTTGATAATGAATAATTTCTGAATCACTTAAGTAACCTACATACTCTCTCTGGGATTTCAAACAGGGACAGCCCCTTATTTTCAATAGAAACATTTAAACGGAATTTTAGTATAATTATTTTAGGGAGGGAAAGATACACTCCAATGAGTAATATCGTTTTATAAAGATTTAATAATTTGAATACCGGGATAATCATCAGCGTAATTGATTATAAAAAGAACATTTAACCACAATTTCTTGGTTCAATGGAGCGAGACGGACATGAATTTTGAAACACCCAATAGTAGTTGAATGAACTCTTGCGATCCTTGAGTTTAACATATTTTTTCTAATCGACGGCGTATAGACTAATGGAGTGTGTGTCTGTGTGAATGTGTATCAGAGTATTATGATGAGAAATATCAAGTATAAACTCTATAAAGAAGAAAAGCAATTGCTGAAAGGCACGTTGATTATATCCAGGCCAAGGCTATCCATAAAACATTATCCACACTGCTTAGGACACAAGAGGTTCGGAGGCATCACACTGATAAGAAAAATCCATACCGCTGCAAAGAATTGTTTTAAAAAAAACGCAACTAAAGAATGTTTCTCGTAAGGTAAACACAATCATAATTCAGATATGGTATAATGTATTATTAGGTGCCAAAGATAACGACAGTTAATCAGAGGATTTGAATTATAATTTTGAAATCAAGCTTGAGTCGTTTCATTACATTGTAAACTGTAGTAAAAAAATCCCATCATGCAGAAATATATTAAATGTAGTAGAAAACTATATGGCAGTGACGGCGAACCTATGGCACGCGTGCCACAGTCGGCACTCAGAGCCTTATTAGCTGGCACGCGACTAAAATATTCTTTCCTTAATCAAACCGGTGAAGTCAAACCCCACCTTTTCGGGGTTCATTTGAGTGTAGGCACTTTGCTATAAATAAGTGGGTTTAGGTTCAAATTTGGGTACGCCGCGAACCCAAAAAGATTCGCCACCACTGCTATATGGGGTGTACTTTTCAAAATATCAAAAATCATCTTCTACATTTTTTCATAATCAAAAAAGACGCCTATTAGTAGATCAAAACAAAACGCTCACATAACAATCGTAAGCTTCTTTTAGAGAAAAACTGATGACGCAATGTTGACTTAAGATCAGAAGTCTAAGAATACAGCCCAACACCATTTTAGTTTGTCGGCGAAAGATAGACACGGACAAAAACCCCTTGAAGCAGAGTTGTCACCAGGGTCGGTGTCACCCAGTGCGATAGCGCATGGTGTCACCCCATAACAACTTACCGCAAAAACCTCCTCCGAGTCTGCCAGTGCGAAATAACGGAAACATACATAATTTTACACTTTGGTGTCATCCCTTGTGATGGTGTCACCCGGTGCGGTCCGCACACCCGCACCCCCTATAATGACGCCACTGCTTTAAAGTCTGTTGAAGCCAAATGAAAAGAGAAGGATGAATCCCAGAGATACTGAAGGAATAAACACCGCACCCAAGAAAGATTAAAAAATTACTGCTGCAAGTCTAATTTCCATAAAAAATGTCAAAAATTAGATTTTGAAAAAATAAATTAATTAATTCAACTATCAATAATATTTTTGGGAAAGCTTAGTTAGCTTCAGAATTTTTTTTTATAAAGGTGATGTGCAGAAACAAGTTTAAATTTATCGATTATTGCATTTTTCTTACGTCCTCCATTCCTAATTCGCTGTGCATTTGGGGGGAAAAACACAAGAAATTGTTCATAATTCTTGGATCTTTTTATGAAGCTACAAGAAATAATCAATCTTGGATCAGGTTTTTCTCCCTTAACAATAATATATGGATGTTTGTGTAACCGCTTTATTTCACTGTATTGGTTGGTTGAACAGCAGGTTTCTGGAACTGTTCACTTACTCACAAATCCCAATGTGTAAAAAAGAATCTTGAACGCAAGTTAATAACGTCATTGAGACACTGACAATATGTGACCTGTTGTTTTATTTCCATAGGATCATATTCTAAGCTATTAATATAATGCCAGAATGAGATAGAATCGTCAAAGAAATGGAGGACTAATAGTCCAGGGGGGGGGCAAAAAACAACACTTTTTTATTTTAACTGACAATGCCATACAGGTACAATTTTCAATTAAATTCAAGTTCAGTATAAAATAAGGGTCGAAACAAGCCTTAGAAATGAATAAGACTTACAAATTTATGCTGTAATAGCTAAAATACAACATTTATTGATGCATTTAATAAATTAAAAACTTAAGTTCTCACGAGAAAATTGAATTTTGCTGTGAAATAATATACGTGTAAAAACTGCAGGATTACCAAGGATGGATATCAGAAAATTTTTTTACAGGCTAAAAAACAAATTCGAAAAGTAGACCAATCGCGGGATTCCGAAATGCCGTTATTAGAAGATTTTGGGGCGTCTGCAGCATCTGACTTATCATTGGCATTGAGGACAACAGTACAAGTTCAACAGCCAGACACAACTGAAGCAACTGTTCCTAATTTGATTGTCGCTGACACTTATTCATTTCCTAAATTGGATATTGGAAGGTATGTCTGGACCTATGACCTTTCAAATAAGTTGAAATTGCAGCTGATTCGTGATTGTTGGACCCTTGATAAAAGATGATTTTAGAGCTGACAGTGAGGGAAACAGAGTTTTTAGTTTTTAGATATGCATGGTTATCAGACTATTCACCGTGGCTTGTATACTCGCAAATGTTAATAGGTGCCTTTTGCAAATATTGCGTGTTGTTTCTGCAAAAAGTAATTCTATGAGTTCAGTGGGTATTTGTCATCAAACCATATACAAAATATAAAGATTTCAACGAAGATGCACGTAGCAACCTGCAAAGCACATTATGGCACAAAGGCTCTCATGAAGATGCAAGCAATTTTATTTGCTTTATTGGAAGCCAAAGCAGTTTCTATAGATGAGCAGTTGGACTCATCATTTAGAAGACAAATTCAAGAAAATCGCAACAAACTGGGTCCCATCATTTCTACAATCCTATTTTGCTGCATGCATGTTTTAGCACTTCGTGGAACAGAATCAAATTCTGGTAATTTGTATGAACTGTTAGAGTTTCGTGTTGAATCTGGAGATGAAGTTCTTGGTAATCGTTTGTCAATTGGTTCTTGTAGTGCTGAGTATGGTTCACCGACAAAACGGCCCCGGACAAAACGGCCCCGACAATTGGGCTCCGACATAACGGCCCCGACAAAACGGCCCTGGACTAATAGATGGACTAATAGTAAAATTTACAATCAAATATATTCGTATTTTTACTCACCTATTCAGTGTCAGGTTTAGCTAACAATAAACAATAATAATAACACCACAAAAGTGAATTTAATAGCCTTTACGCGAAATGGTACCAATAACGGTTGTTTGTTGACAAGAAACAATATAATAACATCACAAGAAATAATTTTACAATTTTACCACTTTTTTAAGGGTGAAAAAGTTGACGAAAGCTTAAAATGCAAAAAAATAAAATAATGTTTTTGTTAAAAATGTTAACAATTTGTCTGGGGCCTTTTGACCGGGGCCGTTATGTCGGGGCCGTTTTGTCTGGGGCCGTTTTGACGGGTAACCGCTGAGTGTATCTCGGCAACTACGCAAAACACTATAATCGAAATTTGTGGGTCTCTCTTGCGTGAAGACATTGTTCGTGAAGCAAATAATTCAGTTGCATTTTCTATACTTGCCGACGAAACAAATGACATTTCAGGCATTGAGCAGATGTCACTTGGTGTTAGATTTGTCAAAGAACAAAATGGGAAAATGATGGTCACAGAAGAATTCATGGGATATATTCCAATTGTCAATAGAACAGCTGAAGGTTTAACCAACACCATCATTACTAATTCATTAGAATTTTGATTAAATATGACAAAGCTTGTTGGTCAAGGATACTACGGATGTTCTACAATGGCAGGTAAAGAAGGAGGAGTCCAAGCAATAATTCGAAAAAAATACCCAAAAGCAGCATTTGTACATTGCAGTTCACATAAACTAAATCTTGTTGTGAACGATTTAAATAATGTGAATGTTGTACGAAACACAATAGGAACAATTAAGTCAAATTATAGTGTTTTTCCGAGAAAGTAATCAGCAAAGAAAACTTATTCTAAATGTTTCCTTTGCTATGTGAAACTAGATGGTCACATAAATATAAAAGCTTGCGGATTTTTGCTGAAAATGTTACAGAAATTGTTAAACAACTGGAATATTTAGAACAATCAGTAATGTAATCAGTTATACTTGCAGATATAATTCTTTTTTATGTTTGATAAATGTAAACTGTCTTCCATGTAATAAACTTTCAGGAAATTTAGTTCAGTTTTATTGTAATAAATTTATGACATTTTTATGACATTTTTTTTCGCAAATGCCCCCCCCCCTTTGCCCCCCCCCCTTCCCTACGCCCATGAGGACTATATTCTTTGGTAAGGATAGAAATGAACACTAACTTAACGAGTAAAGGTTTGAAAATAAAACAAACCCGTAAAAACAAAGTTTTTGACTATAAATCCCTTATATATGAGACATAACTAACAGTATTGATTATTTTCAAACATTTACAGACTGAATCTGTCTTAACTCAACTTTGCATCATAACCCTAGGGGGAGGGGTGGGTGGGAGGGGGAGAGGGGAAAAGTCTGGTCACCGATTCGCTTGACCGAGCTCAGAGTGACACGTAAAATGTAAACAAAAGCGCACCGTCGTTTCGTTGGGTCGCCTCAATGCTCAAACTTTCACGTGGCAAAAAAACAATAACAAATCGTGATTTTAAATTACATACCTCATATAAGGATAAACTAAAAATGCATTAATTTAATTACGGTACGTTCGATCGATCTGAAATTTTGATACGATGCATTGTTAGGTAAGACGGGTCCGTGTGCCAAATTTCAGTTCGATCGGATCATTGGAAGTGGGTCATTTTTGACTTCTGTTTTTCCGCCCGCCGAGCCCATGAGATGATGAGAGAGAGACAGAGAGAGAGAGAGACAGAGACGGCCGTGAAGTTAATATAAGGGATTTAAAAACAAAACAATCACACACTCACACGCACACACACACACATACAAACACACAAACACACACACACACAAACAAACTACATTATGAAATTCAAAATGTAACCTCACTCATCATCATCATCGCCCTTCGTCCCATCTGGGGCATAGGCCGCGAACAAAGTCTCTCCAGGCATCCCGGTCCTGCGCCAGTCTCTCAATCTGCCCCCAGCTGTGCCCGCTCATTTTTGTGTCTGCCTCCAGTTCTCTTCTCCAGGTCATTTTGGGACGACCTCTTTTCCTTTTGCCTTGGGGGTTCCATGTGAGGGCTTGTCTCACAATGCTGGATGTAGGCTTTCTGAGAGTGTGGCCAATCCATCTCCATCTGCGCTGGCGTATTAGCTCTTCCACTGGCTCTTGTTGTGTGCGTTGCCAGAGGTCCTCATTGGTGATGACATTTGGCCAGCGGATTCGGAGAATTGCTCGGAGACATGTATTTATAAAGGCTTGAAGCTTTTTAGACAATGGCTGCTGTTATTCGCCATGTTTCTGCTCCATACAGTAGGACAGGCTTTACTGTGGTGTTGAATATCCTGACCTTGGTATGAAGAGTCAAGTTGTTGCAGTTCCAAACTTTTTTAGCTGTTTAAATGATGATCTTGCTTTGCCAATTCTCACTCTTACATCGGCGTCTGTCCCTCCTTGTGTGTCGATGATGCTTCCAAGGTATGTGAAGCTATCCACCTCTTCCAGATTTGTTCCTTCCAGTGTTATTGGAGTGTTGCTTGATGTGTTTATTTTAAGGACTTTGCTTTTTCCCTTATGGATGTTCAGGCCAAGGCAAGCAGAGAATTGTGCTACATCGTTGGTTTTCTCCTGCATCTGTTGCTGTGAGTGCGATAATAAGGCCAGGTCGTCCGCAAAGTCCAGGTCATCAAGTTGTTTCCATAGTGTCCACTGGATACCATTTCTCTTCTGCTCTGTAGACATTTTCATTATCCAGTCGATGGTTAGCAGAAATAAGAATGGTGAAAGCAGACACCCCTGTCTGACTCCGGTCTGTACCTCAAAAGCCGCTGTTGCTTGTTGGCCATGGACAATTCTACATGTAAGTCCTTCGTAGGAAGCCTTAATTATGTCAGTCAGTTTTTGTGGTATCCCGTAGTGTCTTAGTAACTTCCACAGGGTTGGCCTGTCAACACTATCGAAAAGCCTTCTCATAGTCAATAAAGTTGATGTATAGTGGTGAGTTCCACTCCAGGGATTGTTCCAATATAATTCTCAGAGTGGCAATCTGGTCAGTGCATGATCTATCTTTTCTAAAACCTGCTTGTTGGTCTCTAAGATGGGTGTCTATTGCGTCCCTCATTCTGTTTAGCAGCACTCTGTTAAATACTTTGCTTGGTATGGATAGCAGAGTTATTCCTCTATAGTTGGAGCAAGAGCTAAGATCTCCTTTCTTTGGGAGCTTAATGAGATGTCCTTCTTTCCACTCCGTCGGAATCTGTTCTTCCTCCCATATTTTCTTGAAAAGAATGTGTAGCATTGCAGAGCTAGTCGTAATATCTGCTGTCAAGGCTTCTGCTGGTATTCTGTCTGGACCAGCTGCTTTGCCTTTCTTTAGTTGTTTAATTGCTCTGTTTATCTCTTGTTTTGTGGGTATGCTGCAGTCTATTTCTAGGTCTTGTTCCGCTGGCTCTATGTTGAGTTTGTATTGTGGGGCTGGTCGGTTGAGGAGTTCTTCAAAATGTTCTATCCATCTTTTTTTCTGACCCTCTTCATCAGGTATAGATTTCCCATCTTTAGTTTTAACAGGTCTCTCTGGATTTTTGAACTTTCCGGATAGCTTTTTTATTGTACTGAATAGTTCTCTTGTGTTTCCATGGTAAGCTGCCTCTTCTGCTTCAGTTGCTAGTCCTTCTATGTAGTTCTTTTTATCTGACCTTATACTACGTTTAACGTCTTTATTGGCTTCTGCGTATTCTGCTGATGCTCTAGCTTTTTCAGTTCTGGTGCGGCTGTTGTTGAGATTTGCCTTCTTCTTTTTCCTCTGTTGGATTTTCTCCATGGTTTCATTAGAGATCCATTCTTTATGCGTTTGTTGCCTTGGACCCAACACTTCTTCACAGGTGGTCGTAAGTATTTCTTTGAAGCTTTGTCCAGTTTTGGTCAACTGTTTCTTCGTTGCCAAGTTCTTGTAAGATCTGGAATTTGTTTGTTAGCGTAAGTTTGAACTCATTAAGTTTTGGTCCCCCTTTCAAAAGAGTAGTGTTAAAACGTTGGCGCTTGCTTCCCTCACTTGTCCAATTCTTTTTCAATTTGAGCCTTAGTTGGGCAATCAGTAGATGATGGTCTGAGGCTACATCTGCCCCTCTTTTTACCCTTACATCTTGGAGAGATCTTCTAAACTTTTTGCAGATACAGATATGGTCGATTTGGTTAGCCGTTGACATATCTGGTGATATCCATGTTGCCTTGTGGATATTTCTATGCATGAAGAGACTTCCACCAATGACCAGTCCATCTGCAGCACATAGATCTGCTAGCCTTTCACCATTATCGTTCATCTCTCCGAGGCCATTTGTTCCCATGCATTCTTCATATCCATTATTGTTGCTGCCTATTTTTGCATTTAGGTCGCCCATTAGAATAATCACATTGCTCCTAGGACACTTTTGGATAAGGGTTCTCAGTCTGTTGTAGAAGTCCTCTTTGTCCTCTTCTTTACTGTCGTTAGTAGGAGCGTATACCTGAAGAAGATCCATATTGACTTCTTGCTTTTTGGTCTTAAATCTTGCGGTGATTATTCGGGGACCATGGGCTTCCCACCCTAAAAGGGCGTTCTGGGCAGTTTTGGAAAGCATGATTGCTACTCCTTGGGTGTGGGCTGCGTTTTCTTCATCATGGCCTGAATATAGTAGCAGTTCTCCTGTGTTGAGCTTCATCTGGCCTGAGCCAGTCCATCGGGATTCACTTATCCCTAGGATGGCTAGCTTGTACCGTTGCATTTCGGCAGCAACTTGGGCAGTTTTTCCAGCTTCGAACATGGTCCTTACGTTCCATGTTCCTAAGTTGGTGGTGGTCCTAGTGGAGAGGATGGTTGTCTGCCGGGTGGTTTCCAGTTGGCTTTGGCCACCCAGCTTCATAAGTTCTCTGTTACGAGACCCATCATCTCCAAGGTCCGAGTTTCCTATTTTTTTCTGTGTTCACGTTTTTGTAGCAAGGCTTTTTTTTTACGGGAAGGGATGCTAGCCCTTCGCACAACCCTCCTCCTCTCTCACCCGGGCTTGGGACCGGCTACGGCGGAGTTGTAACCTCACTATTAACCCCATATATAATCCAGAGGCGTCACTAGGTTTGATGTCACCCGGGGTGGTAGCTCATGCTGTCACCCCCTCACGACTTAAGGGGCCGTTCATAAATGAAGTCACACGATGTTGGCCGATTTTTAACACCCCCTCCCCCCTAGTCATACTTTGTCATAAAAATTTAACCCCCCCCCTTCTCAAATATGACGTCACAAAGCTTTGCAAGGCCCCCTCCCCCCAAAGCCGTATTTTCTAATTGAAAATAAGCATGTTGCAAATATTTTTTGTCATTTAAATATGTATTTAGTGTAAGTCTGCACTCTAATATCGTCAAACATGTGACGCCTCTGAAAACCTCATTAAATAAATTGTAAACAAACAGATATTTAAGTGGAACTTTTATTTAAATTTGCGCGTTTTTGATGTGACGTCACATTTTTAAACACCCCCTTCCCACTCGTCACACATCATCACAAATGCGTGACCCCCTCCCCCTATGCACGTGACGTCATTTATGGACGGCCCCTAACCCATAGAACTCCTCCGAGTCTTCCAGTGCCAAATAGAGGGATCATACAGAATTTTAAATTTTCGTATCACCCCTTGTGATGGTGTCACCCGGTGTAACTTACTAATTAATTTCGTGACGATGGCCTGTGAAATAGCCCACAACAAAAGAGTGCAGATGAATATTTGAGGCGATTGTTTTATAGATGCTAATGTTTCATGATGGACTACCAACGAGGTATAACGCTCTTGTGTTTGCGCCCATTTCTCATCGCTCTTTCATCGTGCGCTCTTTAATGACATGTTTCAACAATTTAAAGAAGGAAAATGTTCACAACATATCTTTAAAAAGCCTTCAACTAAAATAATTGTTTATTCATTAATTGAACGACATCTTTTAAAGTTTAAGTCTTGTCTGTCATACTTTAAGAACATTTATTAATAAAAAAAGTTTTGTCAAAGTTTTGAACGTGTCCACAATGTAAGTGTAATTTGGCTTACTTTTGTAACTTTCAAAGTTAAAGTCAATCATTATTAAAGTATTATTTAAGCCTGAAAAGGTATAACGCGGCATTTTGACTCATATATAATTCAAGTAAATTCTCGCTATATTTCCCTCTGTTAACGAAATTAAATAAAGGATTCACTTGCTGACATTTACTGCTGCAAGATTGTTTGATTATGAATTGTAGACAAAATACTTGAATATATCTTATAACATATTATATCTTCAATAATATGCTATATAATGGTCAGACAAGACGTTTTTCAACGTCAAAAAATCGTCTCTGCGGTTGCGCAGGTGCGGTTCTGATAAATTAAGTTTCTTGCAGAGTACATTGCAAGTGGTACTCGATACGACGTTGATCCGTTCTTAAGAAACGTCGCGACCCGAATTTCAGAGTAAGTGGGAACATTAAATATATATATATACTGTAAAGTACTGTTCGAACAATGATATGACAAAATGTAACAGTTAATGACATTAAAAAGTATTTTAAATAATTCCTTACAACATGAAAAAAAAAGTTTTAAAAAAAAAGATTAAATAGTAGAGAGAGAGAGAGAGAGAGAGAGAGAGCAAGAGAGAGAGAGAGAGAGAGAGAGAGAGAGAGAGAGAGAGAGAGAGAGAGAGAGAGAGAGAGAGAAAGAGAGAGAGAGAGAGACTCTGTTAACATTAAGATTGGCGTATATACTGAAACTGAGCGTCTTCCCGAAAAGTATTCTTTCCGCCGCGCGCCCGAAGCATAAAAGCAATTAATGACATAAAAAGTATTTAAAATAGAGAAAAGAAAAAGAGAAAAAAAAAGTTAAAAAACAACAAATTAAAAAAAAAGACGGAATAACGCGTAATATTATTTTTTCTATTTTTATGGGGGCGCCTTCGTAACCACGAAACAGCGTAAGTCGGGATGGGACTGTCTTAGCCCGATGACTACCTGTATATAAACATGTATATCTATGCTTGCACGCTAGTGACGCCACTGATATAATCTAATAACTTCTTTTTCTTTTGGGTAAACATGCAAGTAGGGATAACAAAGTAGTTTCATCATTTTGTTTAGATGAAAGGAAGCAAAATGTAATGAACAATTAGTAAATGGAAAGATTAAAAGCAATAACGGGCGGAAGAGATTAATATAAGTCAAAAGCGGTTGATTGCAACAAAAAAGGGTGGCACACATCTTCAACAAGTAGAGGAAAAGACGACGCTCAAGTAGCTGCAATTCTTACTGCCCTTGTTCTCAAACTGGTGGGCGTGTTGGTAGAAGACAGAGTTTCGTGATATGATGAAAGATCGTCATATTTTGTAATATTTTGTTTTGAGACGGGAAAATATTTTTTCCCGAAAAGTATTTTGATTGCGTTCAAAAAATCTGCCAAAGAGTCTCCATATTATACCGCATATGGCAGCGGTTGCAAACAATACAGTTGCATTTATGGTCGGTACACGAGAAACCATATCTTAAAATGAAAACTGTCAATGGGCAAGTGAGTCCGGGTGAGTAAAGGACAAATTTTAAGCACTACCCGCGATTTAGTCCAGAAACCGAAGTGCCGCTCTAGTATGGTTACGTAAAAGGAGGGCAAGCGGATTATTTTTTCTTCCAAACAAATATGAAACACGAACCTGATGAAATGAGAGGTGATGGGTACAGCTCTTTGAGCTCTAAGCTTGTGAGGATTGTATTCGAGAATAAGTTAAGTACTGTCACCCTTAGTTCAACGAGACCCGAGGCATTAGCACGATGAAATGCTGTCTTCGGGGAGGATCTACCAGGGATAAAAAAAAGTCAATAATCTCAAGGGGCGTGTCCCAAAAATTAGTCTAGGGCTGTCAAGTCGACTTAAATTACAAAAAAACAACAAAAAAAAACAAAAGGGAATTAAATCCTTACAGGATTGGTGACAAAAACAATTCTCAATAAAAAGGTTTAAAAGGGTTAAACATATTTTAAATGTCAAAGTTAACATCACGAACATTTAAATCACCCCACCCCATTAAATAAAAAGCAAAAACAAAAGGCAATGTAGTTTTTAAAAAAATAATTTAATCCGATTTTTATTTTCATTTAGTTGGATATATGAGAAAAAAATTGATCCAAATGATTTGACAAACTGCTCTCAAACGTGACCAATATGTAATCATCTCTAATTCTAATAATTCTTGTTGAAAAAAGAAAATAATCATTTTAAAGGCACTGATTTTTGTTGTCGTTGAAATATACATAAATTGGAGAGAGTAAAAATAAAAGGTAACATTTTTAAAATTTATATATATCCTATCACCCAAAATGACATTAATTTTGTTTGCATTTAGTGCTAAAATAAACATTGATTTAATAAAATGTGGTTTTAATAATATAATTCAGAAACAATTAAAAAACAAACTAAAAAAAATAATTAAAAAATTCAAGCTTATCTGCACAGATCTTATCTTATCTTATCTTATCTTATCTTATCTTATCTTATCTTATCTATGCAGACACTCCTTCTATGCAGAAGATAATTGCGTCCACAGACCATGACGGATGATTTGTTGGCAAGTGATGCAGCGTTCACAGGCCACGGCTATGAGGGTTCCACGCCTTACCCAGCCGCCTAACTAGTGTTAGGTACACATTCGGAGCTGGGTGACTCAGGGACGCCCTAGGCCCCAGGAACAAGTCCTTGCCTTCACATGGATAAGGACCCGTGACCATCGGTACGCCAGTCGAGCGCGCTGCCACTCGACCACCGCGCCCCACGGTAAATAATTTAATTACAGTAAATTCGATCGATCTGAAATTTCGATAGATCATTTTTATCGTCGGCACGAGTCTGCCTACAAAATTTCAGCTCGCTAGCATACGGGGAAGTGGGTTAAAAATTGATCTAAATTTTTTCTGAAAGCAAGCAAACAATCAAGCAGACGCCACGAGTTAATATAAAGGATTTAAAAATATGATAATATTCATTTTCTATTTAAATACGTATGCGTGAAAAAAATGAAACATCGAAAAAAATTGGATTCATCAAAAATGCATTGGCGCGATGCCCAAACCGATTTCAAGAGAACCCCTGGACTTATCTTGTTTGCATCCCTCAACTCGGCCAGTCGCGTGGGTACACACCGAGGGCGGGAGGCGCGCCGTGTTGACACAAACTGGTTAGCACATGTCCAGGAGTCAATGTTGAGTGCCTCCGGTCACCTCAAATACTTCATATCGCGAGGTTTTTACATCTTGAAGTATCGGGAACAAATTCTCATGTCTTTGATAAACCGTTTCTCAAAATGTAATATTGACACAAACGGAAAGATCAACGGATGAAATTCTACTAGTGCAATATACTGAGGACTTGAAACTGGGTAAAGACCTGAACTATTAATTGCGGTCTCTTAACCATACAAACGAATCGTAAATGTGAACTTTTTCTTTTCCTAGTTCAATAATTCACACGGGATTCCAGTTTGGTAATGATTTATGTTAGAGACTTCGCAATAATAAAATATTGATCCAGTAATGATGGATTTGAAGATGTCCTGTCCATCATAGAGACCAAGTTGCAGGTTATTCACATCAGAATCAGTTTGTCCCAGTGAAAGATTCTTATTTTGGGTTCATTCACAAAAACAATAAGACACAGTCATAATACACAATCAGACCCAGTCGTCATATTCACAATCAGAACCAGCCGTCATATTCACAATCAGAACCAGCCGTCATATTCACAATCAGAACCAGCCGTCATATTCCCAATCAGAACCAGCCGTCATATTCACAATCAGAACCAGCCGTCATATTCACAATCAGACCCATCCATCATCACAATTAGACCCATCCATCATCACAATCAGACCCAGCCATCATCACAATCAGTCCCAGCCATCATCACAATCAGACTCATCCATCATCACAATCAGACTCATCCATCATCACAATCAGACCCAGCCATCATCACAATCAGACCCATCCATCATCACAATCAGACCCATCCATCATCACAATCAGACCCAGCCATCATCACAATCAGACCCACCCATTATCACAATCAGACCCATCTATCATCACAATCAGACTCATCCATCATCACAATCAGACCCAACCATCATTACAACCATACCCATCCAACATTACAATCAGACCCAACCATCATCAAAATCAGACCCAACCATCATCACAATCAGACCAAGCCATCATCACAATCAGACCCACCCATCATCACAATCAGACCCAATCATCATCACAATCAGACCAACCATCATCACAATCAGACCCAACCATCATCACAATCAGACCAACCCATCATCACAATCAGACCCAACCATCATCACAATCAGACCCAATCATCATCACAATCAGACCAAGCCATCATCACAATCAGACCAAGCCATCATCACAATCAGACCCACCCATCATCACAATCAGACCCAATCATCATCACAATCAGACCAATCCATCATCACAATCAGACCAAGCCATCATCACAATCAGACCAACCCATCATCACAATCAGACCCAACCATCATCACAATCAGACCCAATCATCATCACAATCAGACCCATCCATCATCACAATCAGACCCATCCATCATCACAATCAGACTCATCCATCATCACAATCAGACCCAACCATCATCACAATCAGACCCAATCATCATCACAATCAGACCAAGCCATCATCACAATCAGACCCAACCAACATTGCAATCAGACACCATTCAAAGTCTTACATGAGACTGAAATAATCTTAATCTCAAAATAAAAACATATATTTTTCCTAATCATGTTTATTTTTCACTTTATTATCTCCTTATCAAGTTTCTCGTTGTAACTTCAAATTATTTGACGTGAATATTGTTTTTTTTTAAAATTTAAAATTCATATTATCTTTTTAGTTGTTTTTTTTCTATTCCACTTGAGTAAATGCAAATAGCTAAGGGGACTAACTAGAGGCAATGATGCATTGATTGCGGTCCCTTCAGACAAAACGAAAGTTATTATTATGTCTACTCACCAGACGGTCATAATCATAATCAAGGACTTTTTCTTCTTGTTGACTGATCGATAACTGAGGCTCCAAAATACAGACCAAAATCTGAATTTGTTAAAAAAAAATTCAAAATGAAAAAAAAATATAAAGAGTGTATAAATCTTCAATATACACATTTTCATTTCGTCAGAAATTTTATTAATTAAAAAAATATTATGAATAAATTAAATATGACCCAAAAATATGTCATGTCACAGTCATGTGCACACAAATATAACGATAAAGAATTTGATGTTCATAACTATATATAGTTAACAATTTTACGTAATTGGACAAGCTACTGACCTAAAAAGAGTTCCATAAGTATGGTTTCACTTCAAAGACCCCTTATTCCCCCAATAATATACATTTTCTGTGAGCAAAAATTTAAAGGGCCACCCGGATGTAAAATTTATAACAAACACTCACCTGTCCGAAGAGATGGCCAAGAGTGTAAATACAGAGGCAAATGTCAATCCATAATCGCAAAATATCCACAGAGTGCAGACAGCATTTCCGAATGGCCAGTAGCCCAACATTTTTTCTGTTGAACCATTCGAAAACACGTGTAATCACTATTTTATTATTAAATTATTTTTTCTTTCTGCGTGTCAAGTTCCATATTTAAAACAGAAACACATTTCAACTTCTGTAATTTTTTTTTGTGTTGAGCTAGCTGTACTCTCATTACTTTAGAACTACCACACTAAGGACTTGTTTCTAAAAATAACGTTTAGTTTTACACCGGCAACACGCATGTATTTTTAAAAAGAAGACCAACTTTAAAAAAAATTGTTAAGGGAATATAAATTATAAAGGGGGAAGACTTAAATCATTTAATATGTCACTCTGGCGACCTGGAGTACGAAGATGGAGCTTCCATCAGGTTTGTTAAAACAAGGGTATTTAGTAGCACAAACTGGTGTATTTTATGATTTATACACAAGAACATCTACCACTAATGCCTTCGAGACTACACTAAAAACACAAGTTTTCAAACTTTACTTTCCAAATAAACAATCTAAAATGTCTCTGACTGATAAATGTAGCATATGTGTGGCAACACGTCATTATATGTTTTATTTCATTAGGACGTGAATATCTTAAGTTGGTTCATTAAAAATATAAGTGGTAGTATTTTTATGTAAAAGCACGGTCAGCGCAGGGTAATGCGTTGTATAAGTTCTCGAATTATTATCAAGATTATTATATACATCTAATAAATATAAACCTTTACAGATCAAGTAAGGGGTTCTTTCTTACCTGTAGCATAAAATGTCATGGCCGTAGCTGCTATCCCCATATCAGTCACAGCCAAGTTGACGATGAAGAAATTGAAGGCCGTCTGCAGCGACTTCTCCTTGTAGACAGCCACGAGGACCAGCAGGTTGCCAAAGAAGGTCGTCGCCGCCATGATGTACATGATGACGCCAAGGAGGATGTTGAGCCACACCAGAGGGCGTTCAGATGATGGGGTGCCCCCTGTAGCACCACCATCGGTTGTGGTGTAGATTAAACTCACCGGCGTGGCGTTGTGGTCCATTACATCAGGCCACGCTTTCAGTGGGATAAACGCCTGAGGTTAGGAAATGAAATGTCTGCCGCAGGATGGCCATGCAATGGGTGACGTCATCACGTGGGTTTCTTTCCAATGTAGAAATCCTTCCAATTCCAATGGTCGGATATGTTTGATAGTTCTTGCTTTTGGCATTATTCTTTTTGGCTGGAATGAATTGGAAGAACATTTTATTTCTCAAAGTCATAAATATGATATTTCTGATGATATTTGCTTCGATAAAAAAAGTCTTAAAATAACAAATTTTGAAGGCAAAAATTGCAATGCATTTGTTTTGAAATTAATTCATTTTGTTGTTGTTGTGAGGTGGGGAGCGGCGGTGGGGGTTTACAAAACAGAAATATTCGAATCAGGTATTAACTTAAAATAAACAAAAACTCACAAAATGATTGAGGACTAATTAAAAGCTGTCAACATATTATGTTTGGACACGGGAATAAATCAAGATATTTCTCATAGTTATTAAAAGTAAGAAGTCATCGAACCATGACAATTTATCGTGACGAATGATAACAACAATAGCTCCTTGTAAGTTTGTTTGGAAACATGGAAATAGAACGTAATCTAATAAAAATCAGACATTTTTATTTTATTGTTCCATTCCCAAGAAAAGCCACATACAAATCCTTCTTCTTACACTCTTCCATTTCGTGCGTGGAATGATTTCCCGTAACAAACCAAGAAAATCAACACACTATCAAGATTCAAAACACATATAAAAAATTAAAACTATACGTAAACGATGGATAATCGTAGAAAAATGAATGGAAGTAGGTCTGTAATATGTATAAAATGTAAAATTCTAACTATTAACATGAAATAAGAAAGTTAAGAGTTTCAAATTACATAATTCTCGGTTCTTCTGTTAAACTAACTCTAAGTGTATTAAAAATACCAGAAACAAACTATAATAACTTCCAGGCAAGCACTAAATGACATTAAAAAAAATTACCGCAAACTAAGAGGCTCATACCATTTGTTTTACTTTACGGAAATTTTAATATGGATGTAAATAAATATGCTGCTAAACGGGGAGATTTAAAAAAAATAAAGACCAGGGCTTTGAAGATCCGGAGGAGGAGAATTATCACTATTTGGAATTTAATAAAGATAATGAGTGATACTTGAATTTAAAATTTTAAAGTTGTTTGTTGATCAAGTTCGTTCTTTCTTTAATTCATTCACCACTGTGGGGCAGACATTAATTTGAATTAATTGAAGGTTTAGCCCTCGGCGCCCTTGGCAACTGCCCCGATGCCAAGTCCTTGTTACGCCTCTGCGGGCAGGTCATTTTAAGGATGGTTTAGTTTCTATCAGTTTAGTATTCAACACTTTATCTAAATTCAATTATTGTCGTTGTTTTTTAATTTCTCTATAATCTTTTTTATGCATAAAACCTTAAATGAAAACATATGTATATGCAACTTTTAAAGATGATACATTCTGTTATAAAAATCCAGTTAAACGAGATAGACCCATCAGCTGGACGAAACTGGCAGGGGATCACAAAAGTGAATGTTTTGTGTGTGTTTTGTTTGATACTGGTGGCCGACATGACGTCACGCCTGCCGCAGGCCGAGGATTATCTTCGCAAGCTAATGGATAGAATCGTCTAGAATCCATGATGCTGTTGACACAAGTTCGGACCTTTGTGTGTGGGGTTGTGTGGGTGTAGAGTGTCTGTGTGTGTTTAAAGGGGAAGGGTGAGGAGTGGCTGGAAGGAGGATCAAAGAGCTGACATCAATCGGACTAGCTGATCTAAACCATCACACTAGGACTAGCTCATCTAAACCATCACACTAGGACTAGCTCATCTAAACCAACACACTAGGACTAGCTCATCTAAACCAACACACTAGGACTAGCTCATCTAAACCATCACACTAGGACTAGCTCATCTAAACCAACACACTAGGACTAGCTCATCTAAACCATCACACTAGGACTAGCTCATCTTAGCCAACACACTTGGACTAGCTCATCTAAACCAACACACTAGGACTAGCTCATCTAAACCATCACACTAGGACTAGCTCATCTAAACCATCACACTAGGACTAGCTCATCTAAACCAACACACTAGGACTAGCTCATCTAAACCAACACACTAGGGCTAGCTCATCTAAACCAACACACTAGGACTAGCTCATCTAAACCAACACACTAGGACTAGCTCATCTAAACCATCACACTAGGACTAGCTCATCTAAACCAACACACTAGGACTAGCTCATCTAAACCAACACACTAGGGCTAGCTCATCTAAACCAACACACTAGGACTAGCTCATCTAAACCAACACACTAGGGCTAGCTCATCTAAACCAACACACTAGGACTAGCTCATCTAAACCAACACACTAGGACTAGCTCATCTAAACCAACACACTAGGACTAGCTCATCTAAACCAACACACTAGGACTAGCTCATCTAAACCAACACACTAGGACTAGCTCATCTAAACCATCACACTAGGACTAGCTCATCTAAACCAACACACTAGGACTAGCTCATCTAAACCAACACACTAGGGCTAGCTCATCTAAACCAACACACTAGGACTAGCTCATCTAAACCATCACACTAGGACTAGCTCATCTAAACCAACACACTAGGACTAGCTCATCTAAACCAACACACTAGGGCTAGCTCATCTAAACCAACACACTAGGACTAGCTCATCTAAACCATCACACTAGGACTAGCTCATCTAAACCAACACACTAGGACTAGCTCATCTAAACCAACACACTAGGACTAGCTCATCTAAACCATCACACTAGGACTAGCTCATCTAAACCAACACACTAGGACTAGCTCATCTAAACCAACACACTAGGACTAGCTCATCTAAACCATCACACTAGGACTAGCTCATCTAAACCAACACACTAGGACTAGCTCATCTAAACCAACACACTAGGACTAGCTCATCTAAACCAACACACTAGGACTAGCTCATCTAAACCATCACACTAGGACTAGCTCATCTAAACCAACACACTAGGACTAGCTCATCTAAACCAACACACTAGGACTAGCTCATCTAAACCAACACACTAGGACTAGCTCATCTAAACCATCACACTAGGACTAGCTCATCTAAACCAACACACTAGGACTAGCTCATCTAAACCAACACACTAGGACTAGCTCATCTAAACCAACACACTAGGACTAGCTCATCTAAACCAACACACTAGGACTAGCTCATCTAAACCAACACACTAGGACTAGCTCATCTAAACCAACACACTAGGACTAGTTCATCTAAACCAACACACTAGGACTAGCTCATCTAAACCAACACACTAGGACTCAGGACTAGCTCATCTAAACCAACACACTAGGACTAGCTCATCTAAACCAACACACTAGGACTCAGGACTAGCTCATCTAAACCAACACACTAGGACTAGCTCATCTAAACCAACACACTAGGGCTAGCTCATCTTAGCTAACACACTAGGACTAGCTCATCTAAACCATCACACTAGGGCTAGCTCATCTAAACCAACACACTAGGACTAGTTCATCTAAACCAACACACTAGGACTAGCTCATCTAAACCAACACACTAGGACTAGCTCATCTAAACCAACACACTAGGACTAGCTCATCTAAACCAACACACTAGGACTAGCTCATCTAAACCAACACACTAGGACTAGCTCATCTAAACCAACACACTAGGACTAGCTCATCTAAACCAACACACTAGGACTAGCTCATCTAAACCAACACACTAGGACTAGCTCATCTAAACCAACACACTAGGACTAGCTCATCTAAACCAACACACTAGGGCTAGCTCATCTAAACCAACACACTAGGACTAGCTCATCTAAACCAACACACTAGGACTAGCTCATCTAAACCAACACACTAGGACTAGCTCATCTAAACCATCACACTAGGACTAGCTCATCTAAACCAACACACTAGGACTAGCTCATCTAAACCAACACACTAGGACTAGCTCATCTAAACCAACACACTAGGACTCAGGACTAGCTCATCTAAACCAACACACTAGGGCTAGCTCATCTAAACCAACACACTAGGACTAGCTCATCTAAACCAACACACTAGGACTAGCTCATCTAAACCATCACACTAGGACTAGCTCATCTAAACCAACACACTAGGACTAGCTCATCTAAACCAACACACTAGGACTAGCTCATCTAAACCAACACACTAGGGCTAGCTCATCTAAACCAACACACTAGGGCTAGCTCATCTAAACCAACACACTAGGACTCAGGACTAGCTCATCTAAACCAACACACTAGGGCTAGCTCATCTAAACCAACACACTAGGACTAGCTCATCTAAACCAACACACTAGGGCTAGCTCATCTAAACCAACACACTAGGGCTAGCTCATCTAAACCAACACACTAGGACTCAGGACTAGCTCATCTAAACCAACACACTAGGGCTAGCTCATCTAAACCAACACACTAGGACTAGCTCATCTAAACCAACACACTAGGGCTAGCTCATCTAAACCAACACACTAGGACTCAGGACTAGCTCATCTAAACCAACACACTAGGGCTAGCTCATCTTAGCTAACACACTAGGACTAGCTCATCTAAACCAACACACTAGGACTAGCTCATCTAAACCAACACACTAGGACTAGCTCATCTAAACCAACACACTAGGGCTAGCTCATCTAAACCAACACACTAGGACTCAGGACTAGCTCATCTAAACCAACACACTAGGGCTAGTTCATCTAAACCAACACACTAGGACTAGCTCATCTAAACCAACACACTAGGGCAAACTCATCTAAACCATCACACTAGGACTAGCTCATCTAAACCATCACACTAGGACTAGCTCATCTAAACCAACACACTAGGACTAGCTCATCTTAGCTAACACACTAGGACTAGCTCATCTAAACCATCACACTAGGAATAGCTCATCTAAACCAACACACTAGGACTAGCTCATCTAAACCAACACACTAGGACTAGCTCATCTAAACCAACACACTAGGGCAAACTCATCTAAACCATCACACTAGGACTAGCTCATCTAAACCAACACACTAGGACTAGCTCATCTAAACCAACACACTAGGACTAGCTCATCTAAACCAACACACTAGGACTAGCTCATCTAAACCAACACACTAGGACTAGCTCATCTAAACCAACACACTAGGACTAGCTCATCTAAACCAACACACTAGGACTAGCTCATCTAAACCAACACACTAGGACTCAGGACTAGCTCATCTTAGCTAACACACTAGGACTCAAGACTGGTTCATCTAAACCAACACACTAGGACTCAGGACTAGCTCATCTTAGCCAACACGCTAGGACTAGTTCATCTAAACCAACACACTAGGACTCAGGACTAGCTCATCTTAGCTAACACACTAGGACTCAAGACTGGTTCATCTAAACCAACACACTAGGACTCAGGACTAGCTCATCTAAACCAACACACTAGGACTCAGGACTAGCTCATCTTAGCTAACACACTAGGACTCAGGACTAAGCAGCGGTCGCCAACCATTCGGTCCCAGTTTTTCCAACTATTAGACGTTCTAGTTAGTTATTAAACATTTTATCACGATTTTTATTTCTTTAATCTTTTTGCTGTTGTTGTTAATTTATATCTACAATTGAATAACAGCAAGTCAGAGAGCCATATTTATTTTGAAGCCGAGATTGGTACCAATCTTTGATTGCTGGAAAGTATGGACGTATCTTTCGTAGGCTTCATACACACACATGACAACGAATGCACATAATATAAACTTATTTGAAATTTATTTTAAATATTTCATTGCTGCTTACAATGATAACCTGTGTCCAAAATTCGTGGAGAGACTCGAATAAGGTCTTGGCCAGGATGACTGTCGTCTTATTATTGGTCTGAAAGATTAAAAAAAATTCATTTTTATTCATAAGATGAGGCAAAAACCGCTTCTTTTTCTATATATACTCCAAGCGCGTTGTAAGCGCAATACAGAAAAACAAGACGAAAGCCTTATATAGACCCAGATTAATCCTGACATCTTTTGAGTAAAGAGATTCTTAAAAGTAACACATTACTATCGAAATAAGTAAATATGGCGTATATAGGTTTGGGGTGCACTAATTGTGATTCTTTTCCTTTCCACCGCCTTTAGTAGACGGATTAAAACTAGTCTAAATGTAGGTATCTATCTTTGAAATTGGCTAGGTAACATCTTCGCCGCACATTAGCAGGTCAAGTTTCTCCTCTCTTTGAGAAATTTAAACGCTGTTGAAAATGTATTACTACCGGTCGTTTGACATTCGGATCTTTCATATAATCAACATAATATTTAAACAAAAATTTGCACGTGAGCTCCAGTAATCCTGTCTGTCAAAGAAGTATTTTCATTAGGCAATCATTCTGCGTAGCCTAACTCGTAGTTTGAACATGAGCTTCAAGTGGCTGAAACATGGCCTGTCAAATTTAAAGAAGAAACATATGTCTATTCTAAATATACGTTACAAAACAATTTTTAAAGAAATAATTTTCGATTGCAAAAAAAAAGTCTGGTCACCGATTCGCTTGACCGAGCTCAGAGTGACACGTAAAATGTAAACAAAAGCGCCCGTCGCTTCGTTGGGTCGCCTCAATGCGTCAGCTCAAAATTTCACGTGGCAAAAAAAAACAATAAACAAACCGTGAATTTAAATTACATACCTCATATAAGGATAAACTAAAAATGCATTAATTTAATTACGGTACGTGCGATCGATCTGAAATTTTGATACGATGCATTGTTAGGTCAGACGGGTCCGTGTGCCAAATTTCAGTTCGATCGGATCATGGGAAGTGGGTCATTTTTGACTTCTGTGTTTCCGCCCGCCCAAGACAGAGAGAGAGAGAGAGAGAGAGAGAGACGGCCGCGAAGTTAATATAAGGGATTTAAAAAGAAAAAGAAGTTCTTTATAAATTCATTAATTAGCAACGGCAAAAAAAAAGTTAAAATATCGATAATTTGACCACTAAACATTTCATCCAGACCACCTGTGTACTGGAGACCACTAGTTGGGGACCACCAGTCGGGGACCACCAGTTGAGGACCCCTGCATCAGAGTAGTAGCCTTTCGAGCAAGTCAACGAAGCTAAATACATTACATTAGAAATAGTCCAGCAAAGGAACATCACTAACTTAGCGATGACACACATTCTGTGTTGTCTCCCTTGTCAACCGGGATTAAAGAGCTATTACTGACTCCAGGAGATCAAGATAGGGGTGTAGGCTTGGGTAGGTTGGGGGGGGGGAAGCTACGGTTGTGTTTTTTTCAAACAAATCCCACACATTTTTCTACTTCTCTAGTCTTTAAAAAAACAATCTGGAAAGGATCGAGATAAGTAAATCAGTAGAGTTCCGTGTTCTTTAAATATGATTTTAAGAAAATTAAAAAAAGATCCCCAAACTGTTTAGGCCTCACTCGTTATTAAAATATTTCTATTAAAAACCCACAAACACATTTTTTAGATCTTTGAAGATCAGCTCTATTTTAGATAGCAAAATTTTGTGGAGATGTTAACCTCATTTGAAAAAAAAGTTACTTGTAATTATGAATTTTTTATGGTATATTCCCAATCTTTTAGGACAGGGGTCGAGAAATTTTTTGTCTGAGAGAGCCATAAACAGCCGCATTTTGAAAAGTAATTCAGTGAGAGCCATATATTATGTTTAAAACCAAAAATTCAAGTAAATGTGAGCATTTTGTGTAACTTTAACACTAAAAGTACAATAATTATGGCTATGAATTATTTTTAATAACACTGTTATGCTGTTTTTAATGCAATTAATATGTAGATCAAAGGAGTCTGAATAAACTTTTTAAAAATTTTATTATTTAATTTTTAAAAATAAATAATCGAACATTTGTTTGAGAGCCAGGTGCAGCCATCAATAGAGCCACATCTGGCTCGCGAGCCATGGTTTCCCGACCCCTGTTTTAGGACAAACGAAAAGTCGTTTAATCTGATTAGTTGGTCTCATTTGCTAATTTATCTGATTATGAGAGGATTTTTCAATTTATTACTTGTCTGACTGGATAATCTTAAGGGTTAATTGGATAGTTTTAAAGATTTTTTTTTGCTTCAAAATACAAATATTTTACAGGATTATTAGAGTTGAAAAGTTCAATTAAAAAAACTACAACACATAATATGATACGAAAAAATGAAACAATTTCCAAAAAAAATAAAAAAATCTGAAAAACAAGATCACATTTCTGTTTTTCATTTAAATACCCGCGATTATTATATCCACTCCATCATCCAAATAAATTGCCATTTTTTATATTCCAACATGATGCAATTGTGACAATAGTTTTTTTTCCCTAACAAGGGATGGGCTATAACATTTTCCCCCTCAATTACAACTTACAACTAATTTATATAATTTAAATTTTGTTTTTCTTTTTTATCGCCCATTGTGATAGTTCAAAACCGAAATTAAAAAAAAACTTTTTCAAGTTGCACGTTGTAACTTGTAAGTTGACTTTTAGAAAGTATTTGAGAAATTTGAGTTAGGTTAGAAGCAGGACTAGACACAAACCATGGATAAGCGTTAGACCCATTAATATTCTATATAGAAACTGTAACAGATAAAACACAAGTGTTTCAGAATTATCCTTATCAAAATTACCAGGCAAGACTTTGATTATACCCTTAAAAAATGCGACCAATTTAGAGCGAACAATTTATATCTAATTGGTGATGATGTCAGTCTTCTAAAAATTTGTTCATTTACGATATACCAAATGCTCGTCAAAAGAGAGTGTGTTGGGGGTTGGGGTGGGTGCGTGGTTGACTATATGGCTTACGTGGCGTTAATAAGTTAAGTGTTACCCAGTTTGTTGCCCAGTTTGTCACCCAGTTTGTTGCCCAGTTTGTTACCCAGTTTGTTACCCAGTTTGTCACCCAGTTTGTTGCCCAGTTTGTTGCCCAGTTTGTTGCCCAGTTTGTTGCCCAGTTTGTTGCCCAGTTTGTTGCCCAGTTTGTTGCCCAGTTTGTTGCCCAGTTTGTCACCCAGTTTGTTGCCCAGTTTGTTGCCCAGTTTGTTGCCCAGTCTGTTGTGCCAGGAGAACGTTGGTTAAAATGTCTTAGAACCACCGACTTATCTTAAATACATTATAAATTTATTCACTTTCATCCAGTTTCCAGCTCCTAAAAAGGCACAAAAAAGAAATTTTCATAATTTAACCCATAACATTTTACGCTCACAATTTTTAGGTTGCGACTAACTAGTAACCAGTGAAACAACGGATGCATTCAAGGACACAGTTTGCTGTTGTGCAACGGAAGAAAGTGTTTGTTTGAAGTGCGAATATAGATTTATTATTAATGAACGAACCACGACAACAACGCACAGGCCCACACAAAGAGGCGACGTTGACAAGACGTTAACACTGTGTCAACACCGAGGATAACGAACTGTGGACATTTTCAGATGGAGAAAACAACGTGTGGGGAAAACATATGTAAACAATCAAAACAGCATTCAAATCTCGGTGCCCGATTTAATTTAACCCACACCTCAATCCTAAACATAAACCTAACCCTTTTTCGAGAGCGTAAATTTAGGGTTGCCAGATGGCTGTCTCCAAAATACCGGACACTAGTGTCGACTGTAAGGTGACCATATTTTCCGGGGGCAAGAGCGGGACGGGGCACCACGGACGGGGAGGGGGGGGGGTCCCCCGGGGGGGGGGTCCCCCAGGTTTCTGGAGCAAAAAATCGGTACGTCTGGTCACTTTAGCGGGACATCAAGTCTGAAGTCTGAAATCGGGACGTCTGGTCACTTTAGCGGGGAATGAAGTCTGAAATCGGGATGTCTGTTCACCTTAGCGGGACTAGAAGTCTGAAATCGGGACGTCTGGTCACTTTAGGGATTTGAATGATTTGAATGAGTTGAATGAGTTGAATGATTTGAATGAGTTGAATGAGTTGAATGATTTGAATGATTTGAATGAGTTGAATGAGTTGAATGAGTTTTATTGTGATTTTGGGTAAGAATCCTATATAATAAAAGCCAATGTTCTGTCCGGTCATCCATAGCGATTGGTCCCTCAAACACATCTGACTCCTACAGCCAATCATATTGAACACGTTTACGCGGACGTTCAAAACGAGTTATTTTTGGTGCAGTATTTCTTCCAAGACTTTATAATGGTTGTTCTGTATAGAAGGAGCGTCTGTAACAGATAGATCAGGTGGGAGATTTTTTTTCGAGAGGGTCACAAGAATTTCTTACATTTTATTTGATGGTCCTTTGAGAATGATTTTATTTTGGTATATTGTGAAATAAATGTCTCTGGCGTTAGCCTTCCCAAACTGTCTGTAAGTTCAGTTCGAAAATAACCTGCGTAAGTCCTTAAAAAAAACGTTAAAAAAAGCTTGTCCTGAGATCCATTTTTGTCTGTAGGATTGACAATTCAATCATGAGCTACATTAAATTACATTTATTAAAAAATTGATAACGTGTAAATTTTACTAAAACAATTTATCAATTTTAGGAAAGTCTTGCATGATGGAAAAAATAGGTTTCGGCTTTTATAATGCATGTCATAAATAGGGGACGTGGTGGTCGAGTGGCAGCGCACTGGACTGTCGTACCGATGGTCACGGGTTCGAATCCGTGTGAAGGCAAGGGTTTGTTCCCGGGGCCTAGGGCGTCCCTGAGTCACCCCGCTCCGAATGGGTACCTAACACTACATGTAGTTAGGCGGCTGGGTAATGCGTGGAACCCACAAAGCCGTGGCATGTGAATGCTGCATCACTTGCCAACAGATCATCTGTCATGGTCTGTGGACGCAACTATCTTCTGCATAGAAGGAGCGTCTATATAGATAAGATAAGATAAGATAAGATAATTAAAATTGTGCTTATTTCAAATTAAAAAATAATTGTTACCTATTTGTACTTTAGCTTCACTAAAGATTGTGCCGTTTTATTTTTACCTTTGAAAACTGTTGATTTAAAAAATAAAATTACCTTAAAAAAGAATGTTGAACAATTTTATTCTTTACACTTTTAAAAGAAAATCCATTATCGTCCAAAAACGAAAATTTGCTTTCTTAACAAATTGATGAAAGAATGAATGCTAGACAGAAATCAATTAAGAACCAAGCTGAGGTATTTGTGCCTGCGATATCGATTTAGTGAGATTACAAATTAAGGAAACAACTAAATCCATTGCAAATGTTGTGGGAAAAACTTATAGTTTTCAGTAATGTTTATTGAGTATAACAAAAGAAAAGAATGTTAATGTCTAGACTGCACTAACAATGACACTTGATGGTCATCTCAAAGTGGTTTGGAAATAATCATTCAAGCACGAATGTATTTGTCCGCAGTGGACATAAAGCCAAAACGATACCTTACATTGGTCAGACCTATACTAATAATAAAACTATATAATTTGCAATTGTCACGCAAGTCAGTAGTGTCTGTCAGTCAGTCCTGACGCTACTAATTTTAGAAAGCAGGGAAAACCAAATTACTGCAACAAAGCACCAAAAAATGTTCTCATATAAAGAAGAGTTCTGTATTACACACCACACACCGACCGACGGTCATTGTTCTGCAAAAAAAAACACTGACTTAAAATATTCATGAGATCATGACCGACTTTAGCCGCAGCCCACAATCTTGATGTTTGATGGTCTTCAACTCTAATAAAGGAAAAAAAAACGGACGATAATTTTCATCTCCAGCTCCGCCTGAAATGCGTTTCTTACAATTAGAGCTGTACCTTTTTCAAATTTTTTAAATCCGGTCGGAGCCAGATTTGGCCGGATTTATAAAATGAAATCCTGCCTGAGCGGGAGCAGGATTTGTGAAAATGGCCGCATCACAAAATTTGCCGGAGCCAAAATCCGGTACCGCCCGACTTACAATCTACATGAAATACATGTATCCACAATACATCGATCATAAACACGTCTATCAAGAGTATTTCACAAGTCATTATTATTTACCGCCATCTCATCTTATATAACATCTTATATAACACTTAGCATCAAAATACTACAAGATGATCATACATTATGAAACCTTAGCTACAAGTAATAATTTTAATGTCGTATTTTAACGTCTATAAACATGGTGGACGTAGTAGTCACCCAGAAAAGTTCACACAATCTCATTGAACTGTTGTCGATAAAACATTTTAACCTATGCCCAACTGTATGAAATAAAAAAAAAGATAACATTAAAAAGAAATTGTTTCAGTTCACGGGATAAAAATATTGCAAAGCTAAACAATTGTTCAGAATTAAAAAAAAATTTGACTTTAAAATTCCAGCCGGTAGCTCCCATTTAAGGAATTAAAAAACGATTAAAACATCTGATTACACACACGAGGAATTTTCCAGGAGTAAAGCTTTTAGAAAACAAAGGAGCTCGGAATAAAATAAATAAAATGATTTCAAATAATGACGTTACCAAGGGATTGTAGCCAAAGGCGAATTTTTTATAAGCGAAGAAGAAAACGACGTTATCTATTCTAAGTTGCTAGTCCTCAAAATATCAATCTATGAAAAGTCTCGGTTGTAAGTTATCAGTACTAATGCTGGTCTGCTGTCTTTAAAACTTTTGTTGCAGTCTATAGTCTTATAAAACGTTGTTATCTTATCTTATCTTATCTTATGAGATATTTTATGCAGAAGATAATTGCGTCCACAGACCATGACGGATGATCTGTTGGCAAGTGATGCAGCATTCACATCCCACGGCTATGAGGGTTCCACGCATTACCCAGCCGCCTAACTAGTGTTAGTTACCCATTCGGAGCTGGGGGACTCAGGGACGCCCTAGGCCCCGGGAACAAGTCCTTGCCTTCACATGGATTCGAACACGTGACCATCGGTACGCCAGTCGAGCACTCGACCACCGTGTCCCCGTGTTGTTAGTTTCTAGTCTAATAGTTCAAGTTGCTATTGTTCAACATCCTCCATGAAGCCTAGTCCAAGTTATAAGCCTTCATCATGTCATTGATGTCTAGTCTAAATTACCAGTATTCAATACTGCTATTGGTGTCTAGTCTAAATTACCAGTATTCAATACTGCTATTGGTGTCTAGTCTAAATTACCAGTATTCAATACTGCTATTGGTGTCTAGTCTAAATTACCAGTATTCAATACTGCTATTGGTGACTAGTCAAGGTTACATGACTTCATCTCGGCGATTCATCTTCCAAACTATTTCTGGTGTCATGTCTCAGTTGTTATTAACTCCGCTATTGGGGACCAGTCAAGGCTACTAGACTTTAACACAGCATTTGCTGTCTTCCGTGCAAGGTCTTCACCCCCCCCCCGTGTTAATCTTCGTGCAGGAAACAATCATTATAACTTCAGATATTGATTCATAGCCTCGATAACTCACACGTCTCCACATTTAAATGCAGTTTACTTATTTACCGGTAACCCAAAGACATTTTTTTATTTATTATTCCGATATTAAAAACAAATTACCCCATCCATGCAGGTTAGATATAATCTAAGGAGGCGCTACGTATTTAGACCGGAGTCCATGGGTAAACCTGACAAATTGTACGAGAAAAAAAAATATAATTTAATGAAATATTAGTCGTCATGTGGCCCTTTCTAAAGTTAAAAAAAAATCTTGACTTTGAAATCCAATTTATATATACAGTATATATACATTTAATGCGAATACACTTAAGATGACAAATCTATTAACAGGAAAAATAACTATGCGGCCTGGACAAAATAATAGGTAGTGTCCTACTATATATTTTTGAACACCTATGACACATCGCAGACACAAAATGATCGTGCTTCTTGGAATGAACTGAATACATGTTCATACACCAGCCTGTGAGAATATAGAGAGGGAATGAAAAAAAAAGATGTGGTGTCTCGTGTGAAAGGATACCATTCGGACAACAAATGTTGTGTAGAAACGATTCAGTGTGTCTGAACATGACCCCAATGTGAAGCCGGTCTTTCAATGTAATATTAATCCCACTATCATTTTGTATAAAATAATTATCAAAATTTAAAAAGTTTTGTAAAAAAAATTGAAAACTGTTTTATTTGTTTTATTTATTATAAGGAAAACACATACACACATTATGTACCAACAAAATGTTTACTAATTTGAAATGTAAATACATGTACTGTATCTAATATGAATGGAATACTGTATAATAATTGTACATTGTATTATTATTTTAAGCATCGCTTGAAATAAAATTCTTTTAAAATGAGGCGATGTTTAGGTCGAATTAAAAAAGAAATGAAAAAAAAAGCGCCAAACTAAGAATGTATAATAACACGGTATATTATAAAACAATACAATAAGATGATTTTACAAGAATATTAATTTTTTTTTAAAAAAGCTTAACAAGACTAAGTCTTCATGTAACAAAGTTTTAAAAGTAATACCCACGATACATACATATTTAAATATATCACTAAGCTTTCATAACATGGTGTAAAAGTAATAATTCCAACGATTTAAATTGGTTAATAAAGATATTGAAAAAATTAACAGCTATCCCCAACTTTAAATCTGATATAAAGATAAAAATCAGAACGATTCGCACTCAATCTCCACCACTCTGACCTTCACATCACTTACCTGTCCCACTCAATCTCCACCACTCTGACCTTCACATCACTTATCTGTCACACTCAATCTCCACCACTCTGACCTTCACATCGCTTACCTGTCACAAGTTCAAAAATTGTTATGGATAAGCCCGCAGCCCTCGCAGCTTTAAACATGCTCCACCGGTGACATCATTCAGACGGGGCCTTTGGTTCCCACTCGTCCGAATGCCTCCATGTCAAGAACAACCTCCCCAAGCCATTTTCCGCGTGGAAATGGCAACTTTCATGGAACAACTGTCTACTTTCATTAAAAAAAAGCCACACCAATATTTAAAAAAAAATATATACGTCATAATTTTCGTAAATTAAATAAATAGTCGTTGAGCACCACGATTGAACATATTCCTTGAGCTAATTGATGAAACTTTACGTCTGCTTCTGAAACCTTCAGTTACATTTTTATTATGACTTTTTTTTAGCTATTGTCGTAACCCCATGCGGTATTTATTTTCCTCTGATCGACCGTAAAAACGTCTATAAAACTGTTTGAAAAATATGCAGGCGAACAAAAAATCCAATCCGAAGAAAAAAAAATCCATACAGAACTTATTTAGTACTGCGTGCAGTTTTGTTGGAGGAAATATTCCGATTAGTGCTGACAGGCGGCGAAGGAGGACAAGTGTATTGATATCGATTCTGGTTTACGAATCTCTGAGAAATGCTGGGAGTCAAACTTATTCTCTGATGTTGTGTTTCCTCCTGAAATGTCGTCTTCAATAGTTATAGCTAGACTTCCTCTGACACCCCCACCCCCACCTCACCATTGTTTCATCCACAGAGCCGGAGAAGAATTTCTTGCTGTGACGTGTTTCAAGAAGTTGAGTCCCAAGTGATTTTGATCTGGATGTTTATTTTTCTTTTTGGTCTGAGTAAAGCTTAAGCTTAAGACTGGTGGAATGATACTACCTTATCTTATCTCATTTTATCTTATCTTATCCTACCTATTATGGATGCTTTTTCTATACAGAAGATTATTGCGTCCTACGCTTTTACATGGTTTATGCATAGTCTTGCATTTTTTAAAGCTTAAAAATGTATTCCACTATTCAATCATTCTACGCATGGTTTTTCCTTTGCATACGAAATAAGAACAGATGCTTTTATCTCTATGTCTATCTGTGTACGATCTTCCTAAACGATGCTTAAAGTCATCTTATATTTTATATCGTAACAACCATTAAACCAATCAGTTTACAACCAACTGTGATTTGGCTACAGTTCCTAACACTAACAGCACGCAGCCATGCAATTCATTGATCAAACTAATCAAACACCCAACACAAACCTGCTCAGCTCACGTATGACTGAACTAAAAAACATAAGGACGAAAATTATTGGATTCTTAAGACCCTTGGCGGATATTCTTATTAATCGGACGTTCAAACGAATGATATCATTCGAATGATAAGTGTGATGTCATTTGTTATGAACACACACTTGCACTAACGTCTCATTCAATTCTTCAACAAGATCCCTGTTCACAGAAATTTACAGCTTCCTTTTTGCTACAAATTACTTTAAAAAAACACACAAAAAAATCAATAAAAAATCGCAATTTCATAGAGCCTATCGTTAGTTTAACCATAACAGCAGTGGAAGGTAAATATGTAAAAGTTAGCGTATCACCCGTCAAAAATGACGTAAGTTTTCAAAATAAAGACACATCAGATTAAAAAATAACGTAATACAAAACTTTCATTTATTGTATTTATTTTTATTGAATCATTTATTATCATATTGAACAATTTTATGCGGTAAGTTTGAAAAGTGTTATTTTTGGTGCAGTAATTTGGTGCGCTGCTTTCTAAAATTAGAAACAGCATTACATTATTACAACCATACAGACGACGGGAATTATGTATATTGATGTGACTATATATACTAAAGGCGTTTATTGAGTGGTAGAAAAATAAAATATATCCCCCCCCCCTTTTTCGACACACCTGTATCAAATAAATGACAATACTTTAAAAGTAAAAAGGAAAACGTTTATCAGAACTAATCATACGAATGGTTAATGAGGTCAAATATGTGATCCAAAATACTATAAATAACTTTCTGTAAATACAATATTGTTCCAAACCGGTTTAAATTGAAAAATAAACCATTTCAAGGAATACATTAAATTGCGCACCGGAAAGAGGTGACTGGAAATTTAGTTTTATAAATATCATCCAAAAACATCTTACTAATAATAACTTAAATAAAAATTACTTTTATATCATTTTGCAGTCTTTATAAGATAAAGATGATTGTTTAACAATGCTCTATCAGAACTTCGGGCAAGAAAAAAACCAAACAAATAACACAGCACCCGCACGAGGTACATGTGCAAGTACGATAATACTACACCAATCCATACTATTTCTATGCTGTCATGACCTAGAGCCATGCTAGAACAACATCTAAGATACGCTCCAGTAATTAACGGCGTGGGAATCTCAATTCTGAATGAAATTGATTATAAGACAGCTAAAAATTAAGTCGGCACATCCGGCTGGCATCCGTGAATTACATTTAGTTTTCGTATCAAATATTCGTGACGTCTATACCAACGCCTGCGAGTTACGCGTCATTGTCTTCATCTAACAAGAGTACTCTACTCATTCAGTTATTTTCCCACATAGCTGATGAAGATAACTCGTGCATGTAGAATAATGACCCCCCCCTCCCCCAACTTTACAGCCCTTTCCAAACCATTGCAACCTGCTCATCAAATGAACGTTATGTAAGTGGGGGAATTTTCAGGACGCACATCGATCTCAGTTCGTTCAGTGTTTGGAGACATTCACTGACGTAATTTTGTCTTAGGAATTCATCAGATTTTAGGAATTCACCAGATGTAACCACGGCTTCTCTGGATGTCGTAAAACTGAACGGAGGCGACGGTTCGATTTAAATCATCCGCGTTTATGATTGGGGACTGCCGCGTTGCTCGTCATATGTCAACCTATTCAAACACCATTATCGAAGAAGGTTCTTTTTACTCCGCGAGTTATGGTGACGGCTGGGAACAAAAAAGAAAAGTTAAGGAAGGCGGGAAAGGGGCGTCCTAATATTTCATTCCTGGTGAGCATTCATATTGACGGCTTTATGGAGTCATCAGCCTTTAGAAAAGTGAGATCATTCGGTGCTTTAGGTATTTTAGCGTTTTAACTAAATTGAGTAATTAATTGCTGCTACTGTCCCAACCACATCATCAAAACACAAATACGGGGAGAAATAACGTTCCGCTCTCTTACTAAGTTACTCACAACAAAGAGATGGTACGGGTTTTTATTGGCTATTTATGAACATTTTTTGAGTTTTAAAGATTTACTTAACAATACATATATTTACGAAAGGAAAGATTAACATTTTAGGCAGGTGGTTGAAATTGGGCTTCAGATTTGTGCGTACGCGAAATCCTTCCCCTTGCCTTTGTACTACGGCTCAAGGTTCGACTGATCTACGGCACGCGTTACAGACGTGGAACGAATGGTGATGTTCATAGGCACGCGTATACTCAAATGAATTATTGAAAATATTGAAGGTGTAAAATCAAATGGTATACTTAATATTCACATATAAGCTGAATGAGTTATAAATTATTTGACACCTTTAGTACCAAAAAACTGGTCATTTAGCTGAAGCAACATCTTAGGCGACAATTACACTCACAGGGCGATAAAATGCACATATAAGAACCTTTGAGAGAAGTCTTGATAATTTGACATCCATGTCAGGTTTCTTTTGTAAGAGGAACAATGCTTTTAAATCTTTGACCAGTTGCAGTGCCGTGCTTAAAGAGCTGACCCGCAAATTGATGCGGCCGTCTTCTCAACGATTGTGTCTATGTGAAGTCTGGTCGAAAAAAAATTACTCGCACCATTTTCTTAAAATCAATCAAAAACCGGGAACACTTTGCTTGTATCACGCGTGTGTCTGTAAGCATTTCAAATGTCTTTCTTCCACACGGGAAAGTCTGAGGTAAATATCAAGTTAAAGAAATTTTTGAAAAACAATTATGCGACATTATAACCAATATCATACCAATCTTTTCCTACAAAATCGCATTACTACATTACTAAAGATTCAGAAGCTTTGAAACACCAGTGAAGTTTGACTTATATTTTAATTATACTTGAAAAAAAAACATACGGAAGAGGGGGAAAGGTTCCATAGAGAAATGAAATAACACGTATTCCGAAGCAATGACAATACTTGGACATTAGAGTTATTAGCAAAGTCACCATTGTCTCACTCTAAATGAAAAAAAGTCAACACATTTTGTTCACTCTTCATAACACAAATCGCTAAATTATTTCCCCCAACACCAGCAAACTTGAATTCATTAACAATAAAACAGCCGGAATTAATCTTACCCAGGGAAGTTAAACTTTGTGCTTCATCCACAGCAAATACAAAACATCCGTAATATAAAAACAACAACAGGAAAACCGAAACACTTTCAACATTTAAAACTCTATGCAAGACTAGATATAAACCGAACTACGCTTATGTACATCAGTAGTGGCTTTAACAGATACTATATTATATTAATTACTTTGAAAAAAAAACAACTTATTTTTTAATCTCAACATTAAAAAAACCTCTTTAGATTTTTACATTGTTTAAAAAGAAAACACACAGAAATGATACAAAAAATACACATTGAAAAATAATAAACAATCCCGTAACCTCAAATAAATAAGCTTCGTTATTAATATTGATTGGTGATACATGCCAATGAGCTTTAATTTGTTTTCCTCGAATCTTTCCTCGAATCAATTAACGCTGAAACTACAATGGATACCGGTCCGACAATTGAATCATGAACTATTCATAAAATTGCTAGAGATATGAATGATTCGAGAACTAAAAAAAAATTAAGGCTAGGAATATATTTATTCTTAAAAAAAAACCCCGTAAAAACAAAGTTTATGACTATAAATACCTTATATATGAGACTAAACTAACAGTATTGATTATTTTCAAACGCGACAAACATTTACAGACTGAATCTGTCTTAACTCAACATTGCTTCATAACCCTGGGTGTGGGGGGGGGGTTAGGTGGGGGGGGAAGTCTGGTCACCGATCGCTTGACCGAGCTCAGCGTGACACGTAAAATGTAAACAAAAGCACGCCGGTACTTCGATGGGTCGCGTCAACGCGTCAACTCAAAATCTGAAATTGTGATACGATGCATTGTTAGGTGAGACGGGTCCGTGTGCCAAGTTTCAGCTCGATCGGATCACGGGAAGTGGGTCAGTTTTTACTTTTGTTTTTCCGCCCGCCCAAGACAGACAGAGAGAGATGACGACAGAGACGGCCGTGAAGTTAATATAAGGGATTTAAAAAGGTTGGTGTGTGGGGTTGGAAATGAGTGATGTTGGATTACTTTCCCACAAGTTTGATGTTTGTCAACATCAGTTCAGTACACACTGGAACACTTTGACATAAGCATAACTTTTGACCACTTTTTTTGCTTTTTAAGGTCAAATCGCGTGTATCAGGGTTTTACATTAAAAAACGTGAAATATTTTACGCGGTTATGTGCTGCCCACGGAAGCCTTGAGCAAAACCGAAAAATAAAAAACCGGTAAAAACAAAGTGTTTTACTCTAAATTCCTTAAATTTGAGACGTAACTAAAAAGAATTGATTATGTTCAATATAATACGCATCGCTAGACAGACCCCCATGACATCGAGGGCTGGAGTGAACCTCCAGTGACCCGTGGAGGTCAACTATAGCAGACGGTTACACATGCCACACAAAGACACATAGAGATAAACTAAAAATTCATTAATTTAATTACGGTACATTCGATCGATCTGAAATTTTGATACAATACATTGTTAGGTGACACAAGTCTATGTGCAAAATTTCAGCTCGAAAGGATCACGGGAAATGGGTCATTTTTTACTTTTGTTTTTCCGCAGGTATGAACATCACAAGACGGTGAAGTTAATATAAGGGATTTAAAAACAACATAAGTTAAAATGTCTTTTAAGGCCGACATATTTCTGCTAAAACAGAGTTTTTATTTTCAGGAGCGGCCCACTGACATTGATCCACTGATGCAGTCCTTGACTTGGAAATTCTGCCCACCACTGCTGTAATCCGTTAAAAGTGAACTTAAAACAGAATTTTACAAAAATACGACTTTTCCGAGTTAAAAGAAACACGGATATATTCTTCGAATACGCAAAATGTTCAGCATCACCGTGATCCTGACTTTACTCCTTTAACTGTTTACAATCCACAGTCGGCTGCTACTGGTCTTTTTGTTCACAAGCATGATTTTTATTTAAGTCTTTCCACATTCAAATTTTTTTTTCGTTTCTTAGGCGCCATATTTAAATACATTTTATCGTGGTGTCTTTCGTACTTCGCGTGCTAGGCATGACACGCGTGTCGCATAAAGCTGACACTGATTTAAAAAAAAATGGATATTGCACATACAAATTAACTGAAATCAATAGGGCTGGCACTTCGAAGCAAAACTTTTTGTAACAGATATCAACAGCAGGGAACTTTGCTGACCTCCATGGTCTGTAATTTTATTAAATGAAAGCAGGTTTTGGGGAGAGTTGGGGGGGGGGAAGTAAACTTCAGTGGAACAAGGTTTAACAAAATGTCAGTGAGAAATGCATTAACCTTTAAAAAATTTTGGTGTCAGTCGTCGGAATACTCTCACCTAGACAAGATCTACCTCACTGGAACACTGTGAGGAGAGTAAGGCGGAAACGATTTTTGACAAGAAAACTCTAAAGCTCTTGTCTAAACATTTAATTTAATAACATTGTGACGAAATTTATGGAGTCAAACTCATCTGCGCACGGGAAAATGAAAACTCACTATCGTCTGACCCGAAAACGTCAACAATGCAGCGACCCGACCTGATTAGGCATGCCCCAGAATCGTGCGACAGGTCACGGTTGCATGACTGAGAAACAACAAGTAACATCCAATCAGAAAAGGGATGAGTATGCTACCCATCGGGTATAAAGGGCAAGGCAAACCAAATAGCACCCTCTTTTCCGCCCAAGACGTCAGCCGAATGCAGTGACCGTATGACCATCATTCACCCCACTGTATCCGCTTACATCCTTGCAGCGAGTGAGCCGACATTGGTTTCGAGCCAGAATCCATGTAAGTTGAACTCCAGCTTTGTTCCCTCGTATTTGTATATATAATTCATTCATGTAATTATCTAAATGTCAACCCGTGTAGAATGCTATGCTGAAATTATTGAAGTGTGTTAACCCCGTGATCTCCGCACGGCGCCACGTGCAAGATTTGAATATCCTATGTTTATTTCTTAATTATGATTACACGCGCTCCCTCAAACAGATGGACCACGTTGTATTTGCGTGTAGTGTATAACATTATTATATTTTGTACCTCACTCCACTTACGAGGTGTCCGCCAGTTAGAGCTGCGCCCGTGGTGGTAGAGATGAGATACTGATTTCATTCTCGTATTGTGTAAATATATTACATGCTAAATTTGTTTATATCAATCTATTTTAATTCCCTTTTGGCACCCTGCTCTGAAGGCTCGGCAGCCAGAAGGATAGATTAAAGCAGACAAAGTAGAGAAACTACACATATACGTTTTCTATTTTTAGTCTGGTTTCTATGCACCCGCCAGTACCGGGAGAAGTGTTTCTATGCACCCGCCAGTACCGGGAGAAGTGTCGTTAACCTTCAGGACCAAGAGCTGGACCCACCGCTGTTCCAAGCGACTTGGACTGTCAACCTACCTCAGCCCTGCACCATCGACAGGAACCTGAGAACACCTCAACAGTTACCAGTATTACGTCCAACGTAAACTGATGCCGACAAACGTACGTTGCGTATGTCGAAGCCTATCCGTATAAACACACTATACGTATAGAAGCCGGTCATTCACACTTCCGTGATCACCGAAGTCACCTGGAACCATAGGTGAGCAGTATACCGAGTTTAAGGAACCGAACGATTCAGCTAGAGGGACCCTGCAGAACCAACCACACACACGTCAGCACTGACGGAGCCGTGTGTGGGGCAGCACTACCCAGCTGAACGCTTCATCACACCTACTGACCAGGGGAGCGTGCAGAACCAACCGCTACACAGAGCGGGGCGCGACGACCCCATTGCAATTAAGTATACACACCATAAACACTCGGTTACAAGGATTAGCTTGATGATGACAAAGCTAGGTCAAAGAAGGGATAGTTAATTGATTATATTACTGTCATCATTTGGAACCAGTTTCCACTATTGTGTAATTTATGTAAATAAATTTATTGTTACATTTTTACACCCTTTGGTCTGTTGATATATCGATTGAGAGAGATCACTAAAGTGTATGCGTTGTGAGCGGGAGGGATTATTTAGACAATATACCCCTAGACAAACTTGCCAGACATACAACACATCTTTCTCGCCACAAACATCATATCCGCTTTGTTAGAAGCCAAAAATTTACTATATTTTAAATTTTAGACGCATGAATTATAAATTATTTGTGAAATATTTGAACCAAAAAAAAATGTTTAACGAACGCCTTTTTGTTTTAAAATAAATATCTTTATTATAATGATACGATTAAATAATATACAAACTTTAGGAAACGGGGTGGGGAAAGGTTCCGTTCTTGGCCTTTGTAAACACGGAGAAAAATTCTGACGCACTTATCCCGTAGCTTAGAGAATTATTGAACGTCTGAGTAGTTAGCTAAGTCAGCATCCAGTCAATATATTGTTTTCCCATTTCATATCACACATCGCTCAAATTGTTTTTTCCCCAACGGTAGCGAAACTGAGTCAATCAACAATGAAACTATTTTCCACTCACGATTCGCGAATCTACGGGGGAATCGATTTGTTGCAAATGTAATTGAAAGTATGGAGCGTATATTAACTTTAAAAATAAATAAAAAAACAACAAGAAGGCAATGAAAAAAAACTAACTATAACTATAAAAAGGGTAATCTTTGTGATTGTAAGAAAGAATTAAACCAAAGGCAGCAAAAGATAATATACGGCATAAGTGGATTTTTATAAGAGACAGCTCATGTTTGCTTCTGTGTGTCTAATACATACTCTTTAGAATTTTACATACCCAATTATTGCTCATTGTTATCACTTTTTGCTCAAGCATCATCACCCTAATCTTACGCTATCACAAAATACTATTCTTACGATTGACTATTATCACAATTTCTCGTTGTACCCGGATTCACTTTCACCACAATTCCCAGTTACAATTAAAGACCACCTTTAACACTGTTCACCATTACCACAATTTACTGACAGCACAATTTATTTATCATCACCACAATTCACTACTTGCACGTAAATTTCGAGGCACTTTTTAATTACCAAATGCTCTCTATCACTTGTTGTCACTACGGCCATGTTCCATAACTCTCCTTTTAGCCTAGTCGGCTTACGATTACCTACTCTTTAATCAATCTACAACTACAGCGACATGTATCTCGGCCTGAGCACGTCTCTGCACTTATTAATCCGGCATATTTCAGAAAGCTTGTTATTGAAATGGGGAAAATTACACACATCTCCTGTGTTAAATATTTAATGACACGCACATACAATGTCACGCAGTTTGAGCGTTTAAATGACATTTAATTGCTGTCACATTTACATGTAAAACTCGACCAATAATTTAAATGTATTTACTCATTCAGCAGGGGAGATAATTCAGACTTTCTTCCTGTTTGCGTATCATCTCTCATACTCATACACGGATGCAAAGTTGAGGCGGTTTTTGTAGGGATTTGGAGGGTTGGGGGGGGGGCGAGGTATTGTGAGTCTTGTCGCCGCTCATGTCACGTATACACATGGTTTGTAAAATAATGTCGTGACTTATTTTATTTCTAAGAATACAAGTTCGAATATTTTATAATTGTATCATTTTAATGGTCCCCGATAAACTTGGTGAACTGCACAAAATATGAGTACCAGATAAATAAGAAATAATTGAAATTTCTGACTAAACTAGTGTATTACCTGTCAAAAAATGACGGAAGTTTTCAAAAAATATAGATTTCATCTGAAATGTATTTATTTTGAAAAAAATACAGAATAGAATAAAAATTATGTAATACAGAACTTTCATTTATTTTTAATTGATTCATTATTTTCATATTGTACAATTTTATGTTGAACGTTCGAAAAGTGTTATTTTTGGTGCAGTAATTTGGTGCGCTGCTTACTAAACTTGGTAGCATCACGGACGGGACGGAGGACGAGACATACATTGCAAATTATGTATGTTAATGCTCACAGACTTAAGAGAGCCCCCTCGAGTGAGATGTGAGCTGAAGGACGATATTTTAAAAATAGCTTCATGCTCTTAATTGTCAATTATCCATACTTAATATTACGAATAATTGTTTTAAAACTAAAAACACAACAAACAAACCATTATACATCTAATAAATTATATTGATTTACCTTTATGCACAACTTATTTGGTTCCATTTATCTTTTTTTATTAAAAAAAACAACAACATAAAATACTTTTTTTTTACAACCGTCAACAAAATTAAAATGACAAATCAGTTCAAGTGCTGATAAAATAAAAACAGTTTTAAAAGTGATCTTACACTATCATTGTGGTCTTGAAACACTTACTTATTTAAAGCATTCACTTGAAAATTAGTTTTCACCACGCTCTCAAATGAATTGATACTTACGTAGATGAGGTCCTGAATCTTGCTTCGACGTTAACAGTGAGCAGTTTTTAGGTTAAGGGGAAACTGCTTCTGTTTAATGATTAATCTTGATGGTATCATCTCATTTTCGCCTACCATTATGTGAATATCGCGGCTGCCAACACGCAATAATTACTGCCTTCGGAAGCCTATTCGTGAAGATATTATCACGGACAGATGAGCTTTTGGGAGGGGAGGGGTCCTGTTGTGTCCGGGTACCAAGTGGCGGGCCTTAAATAGCTCACCTGTACCGAGCATCGATCTAAACGCACAGCGAAAGTCACAGGTGTGGGCGCGATAGTTGTCTTCAACCGATTTTTTATATTTTTTATACATGACACGTCTCCCTCAAATTATCTGCAAAGTGTGCCGAAAATCATCTTCCCTTTACGCCCGCAGCAAAGACGTTACATTTCAGTTTTGATAAATTATGACAAGTCTTGAAAAGAAAAGACGTAATTCTAATGTAACATATTATTTTAGGAATCTGAATCGAAATTTAAAAAAAAAGACTTAAAAAGATTATTACGTAATTAAATAACTTAGGTGCCGTTAGTCAAGGAAAGTTGTAAAGGAAAGACAAGGATTGTTTACAAAATTTTTTTATAACTAATTTTGCAAAGGGGAATTACGGATACTAAAAATGTTAATATCCACGCAGCATTCAGAGCAATGAGTTGTGCTGAAATATATTTTGCTCTTGCATTAGATTAGATCATTCTATCACCCAATTCTTTTCTATTGCCCGCTGAATCTCAATGATACGCGGCCTGACTTCAAGGGTAGGAACTCCTACTATTTTGTTTCAGCCTGTCCCAGTCAGTCGGACTTGGCTTTAATCACACGGAATGAGAGCAGTCCAGCTATAAATAGACTACCTCTAATAAGGTTCCGAGTGTCTGAATTACATCAAACGTGGTTCTCGGTCAGGCATGTGACCTAATCAGTTGTTGGATACCACAGTCGTTAGATTAAAACAGTTTGTGGGATCTAATAGTCGCTAGATGTAACAGTTGTATCACAAATAATGTTTGGATACTTGTAACTGCTGCATTTCAGAGTTGATTGATATCACAATTGTTATTAGGTTTTGACAAACAAAACGTTGTTATAAACTGTTGTCACTATTAAATATGTTGGATGAAGCAGTTTTTTTTTATAAAACAGTTGTTGCACGACTGATCGATAGATTTATGCCCATTTCTCCTGCGTTGGTATTAGGCATACACCAATATCAAATAGCCTTGTCATAATTGACCGGAAGTCTAATAATAGAAATATTGTGGCTAAATATCTCTTTTTAATGACAAATTTCATTAAAAAAATAATAAAAGATACGAGTCAATATGTAATTGTAGGTATATTGAGAAGGTTGTATCTTTACAGCTATTTGTTAATTCTTCGTTAATTTAAGACAGTTGATTGGACTTGAAAATGGAAAAAACAGTTTCGTAATTTTACTATGCTAACAATTTTGAGAGCATAGTGATTCGACTGTAATTATGCTTCAAAACATTTTTACACTAAAATTTTATGTAAAAATAGAACATTACTCATTGAGCTATGACGTTTTCCGGTCAGAGATATGACAAACCCTATGCCCTATACCCATACCGCTTTTAATAAAGCTTACTAGCAAGGTCACACCACACTTTAAAAAATAAATACCATAGATACAAATTTTAATAGAACTCAAACCCTTTATACTATTTTCTAATAATTATGTCACCATTTATTTATGACGCACATTTTTACACAGATGGTCAGCGCTCTCTAAACATCAGATTCGAGTTTTTGTCTGGTGACGTTTATCCAAATTTTATCCAAATTCTTCAGTCTCTAATTGACAGGCCAATGAATGCAGACGATACTTTTACAAAACTTTAATGCCATTTCGATTACGATAAAAAATAAACATTTGGAAATCTATAAAAATAAAAAGCTACTGAAAGGTTAAGACAAAAGTGTCCCTAGTAAGTGTTTTCCTTATTAGTGTATATCAAATAGAGGAGAAAAAAACCACATTCCCTGCTATAAAAATCACGACAAAAACCCGCTTAAAAACGATTCCCCCCACATAGTTAAATATATTCTAATCGCGTTTATTTTAAAGCAACAAATAAATACCTCCACTTTCATGAACGCAGAGCAATTTTAATCGCATTATTTTTTATATTAAAAAAAAAGCAACAATATAAAAAAAAAGCAAAACAAAACCCAACAACCGTAATTGGTTCGAACCTAAAATATTTTCATGGGTTATTGTTCCGTTTGATTGACAGGCCAACCAATTAAACGATATCCATTTCATATTCAAGGTGAAACTCTTTAATGACGCGTAGATGGGGATTTTGTTGCTTCGGTTGGCATGGTTACATACCCTCTAATCGAAGTTTTAAAAAAAATATTACCTCTGGTTTCAATAGGTGCATTCTCATCTCAGTAAATAGGCTTCGCCAGAAAGGGTCCTCTTGGTGTTTGCATCTCTGGAAGAATGTCAGGTGGCACTTGGCGTAATCTCCATCCACGTGAATAAAGTGAGTTTAGTGATAGTCATTAAAAGACAATGGGTCTGTATTTCACACAGCAAACACTCAAGGAGATTGTCGATCAGACCCAAGTTTTGGTGTTCATCCACAAGAGTCGTCTCTAGAGGGAGTTGACGGGAAAAGAAAAAAGGGAGGTCTTCACTGGTCTTCATTGAAATGTTTCTTTATTCTGCCAAACGATGACCAGACATTTAAAAATAAAGTTTCTGCGAGTGAGTCATTCTACATGTTGATATTGGGATTTAAATTAGTGGTGATCTTAAAAATGTCGACAATCTACTTTGTATTCCGTGAAAGGATATGTTAATTGCTTTCCATTTCCCCCTACTTTATATCATTTGTCTTTCCCTTGAGATCACACAAAAATAATTTACTCATTAAGGGATACTTTTTTTAAAGAGCACAACAAAGGGTGTAGTTTAAGTAAATTTCATTTACAGGACATCTGTCTAAATATCTACGACATGCGTGTCTGTAACTTAAGCTTAACTGTCAAGGGCTGCCAAAAGTGCCAATATTTTTGTATGAACGTTTGCTACCCTATTTTCATTGGTTCAACCTGAAATCTGTATATACAATATTCATGTACATCAATTCTGGTCTAATTTACATGTGCTTCTTTTTTTTCTTGTTTTGGGGGGGGGGATGGTCAAATTTTATTGGATTGAAGAATAGGTTAGTATCAAGAAGCAGTTATAAAAATGGAACATTTAAATTTACCAGTAAATGTTTTAACCAGTCATTAATGAAGATGAAAATGCGACACAGTGACTAAAACAGGGTATTAGGAACTGGTTTATATAAGCGAAACAAGATAACTAGGTCCAAGATTTTATTTTTCTAATGACAAAAGTAAACCTTTGAAGTGCTGAAAAGTTACACGAATTTCAAGACCAGAAAATGAACTTTGATTTCCCTAGAGACTCAGAGAGAGACAAACTGATTGGTTGTACAACCCGGAAGTCTGATGTTAATAATTGGAAGCTGGCTCCATACTCTTCATCTCGTGAAGTACGATTCTGAATATTTTTCGTGAGCTTAGTTTTATCTGACTCCATCTTGAGGGATTTAACGGGGTAAGCAGGATCAATAAAACACCAGCAGAATAAAAAAAAATTTGAAAATATCTGTGTCACTTTACCAGAGTGAGGTATCTATATTTTCATGTCTTTCATATTTTGGAACAACTTTATAATGTACTAGCTGGGATACCCGCGTTGCAAGATTTAAAAATAGTAAACAGATTTTAAAAAAAAGAATAGAATTCCACACCGTTCGACCGAGGGTGCTGAAATTTTGCATGGGACCCTCATTTACCCGGGACTGGTCATAGGCTATGTTTCATACTCACAGAAATGTTTTCACAGTGCGGCCGCCATTTTATTGTCAGTGTTGGGAAAGCATCCAACAAAGGTGTTATCATTTCAGGGTCGGATTTTCCTTCACTCTCCTCCCTCAACCCTCTCTCGTCATCCCTTGTACTTCTTTCCCACTTTTGTTAGTATATCTCTTTCTGTATATAAATACTACATCTATCATCAGAAACAAGACCATTCTTTTTCATATCATGACGCACATTTAGATCCGGTTTTTTGTAGTTCTCTGCAGAAAATTTAATCTTTTTAATCACATATTTTGTTTGGTTTAATCAGGAAAAGCATTCAATTTGACAAATACATTATAATTATAATGATTTCTTTAGAATACTTAAAACAAAACATAAAAAAATGGTGTCCTATAACATCTTTTGTCTTGTTTTGGTTTATTGAAATTTCCAAATCTCTCTTTTTAATATGAATTTTGTCAAATAACAGCTGAAGATCCCTCTCAAATAATTGAAATTTTTATTTAAAAAAAAGATTTAAACATTTTAATAATTTCTTTTGGCCAGGTAATGATGAATCAGAAGTTTAATTAGTTTTACAGTGATTTTTTAAAAAACTATCTTTGTAATGTATGGCAATTTTATAAAAGTTAAGAATCAAGGCCTTAATATCAATTTTGCGTCAAAATACTGAAACATTTTTATGCAAAATTAATCATTCTCAAAACACATTAAAAACTTAAGGTTCATCATTCATTGATGTGAATTTTTAAAGTCGAAAACAAATTAATGTGCCATTAAATTATAAATGGTGCATGAGTAAAATTTAAAATGATGATTTGATGTCAAAGGTACTCTTTAATGTTAGCAATGCATCTTGATGTCATCAGTACACCTTGATGTCATCAGTACACCATGATGTCTGCAGTACATCTTGTCATCAGTACATCATGATGTCGGCAGTACACCTTGATGTCAGCAGTAAATCATGATGATAGCAGTAAATCTTGATGTCAGCAGTAAATCTTGATGTCAGCAGTACACCTTGATGTCAGAAGTACACCTTGATGTCAGCAGTAAACCTTGATGTCAGCAGTACACCTTGATGTCAGCAGTACACCTTGATGTCAGCAGTACACCTTGATGTCAGCAGCAGAGGCGTCACTAGGGTTGGTGTCACCCGGGGCGGTAGCTCATGGTGTCACCCCTTCACGACTGAAGGGGCCGTCCATAAATGACGTCACGCGAGGTTGTCGATTTTTACCCCACCCTCCCCCAGCGTCATACTTTGTCACAAAAACTTAGACCCCACCCCTTTTTTACGATATGACGTCACAAAGCTTTGACACCCCTCCCCCAAGCCGTATTTTCTCAATACAAATTAGCATGTTGCAAATTATTTTTTGTCATTTAAATATGTATTTAGGGTAAGTCTGCATTGTTATATCGTAACACGCGTGAAGTCATTGAAAACGTAATTAAATAAATGGTAAACAATCAAATATTTAAGTGGAACTTTTATTTAAAGTTTCGCGTTTTTGACGTGACGTCACATTTCTTAAACACCCCCCTCCTCGTACCACATTGTCACAGATGCGTGGACACCCCCCCATGGCGGATTAAAAGGGGGGGGGTGCTGAACGGGCTAAAGCCCCCAATAATTTAAGGGCCCCCAAACTTTTTATGAATTATAGTGTATAATAAGGATGCAGGCCATTATGATTGTACGAATCCCGGAAAATGCCTTGGACAGTCATACGGCAATGCTGCAAATGAGTAGGAAGTATAACGGAAACCAGGCTATTCTTCGTGAGAAGTGCATTGTAGCTCATTATGTGCCGTGCACAGCTCATTCCTTTAATTTGGTTGGGAAAAGAGCAGTAGGTTGTCCTACTGCGGTCAGATTTTTTTGTCTTCTGCAAAATCTTATACCCGACTTGTTGCATCTACTCATTGTTGACAGGTACTTCAAAAATATATGAAATTTATACATGCTAACAAAGCCTTGTCTGACACAAGATGGTCAGCCTGATATTATGCTTTAAGGTCTGTTAATAGCTCATACCATGAGATTATCGCAGCACTGGAAGAATTAGCAACGAATGAAAATCAGCCACGTGACTGCCGATTTGAAGAAGAAGGATTTCTAAAGGAAATTGAACAACTGAAAGTCGCTATTTTACTTGAAATTTGGGAAACAATTTTAGAAAGGAAGTCTCTCATTGAGTTTGTTGAAAAATAGCATTCTTAATTTTATTCCTATGAAGACAAAGGAAAGGAAAAGTCCGAGGTAAAAACAGTGTAAACAATCTTCAATGCTATCAAACAAAAAAGAAAGTGTCAGTTTGATAAAGGAACATCAACAAAACAGTATTCTCCTGGAGAAAAAAATATTCTAGATTGAGGTATTTCTGGTAATCATTGACAAACTTTCTTAAGCCCTACAACATTGGTTAGGTGCATATAAATACATCCATGAGAAATTTGGCTTTCTTACAAACCTAACTGAGCTCAGCACTCTCGCCACGCGATGGGCAGCAGCCAAGTTAATGGAAGAACATTCAAGTGATTTTGAAGAAGCGGTCGGGTAAATCCGAAGCAACCGTTTCGTCCCCCTCAATTTACTAGCAACGCCATCGAGCGGTGCCGGTTTAGGGCCAGGAGCGCCAGTACGGATTAGCAAAAAGTGCCGCGAAGAACACATTGGACGCCAGCTCTGAGGAAACCTTCCAGTGGGGGTTGCACCCTAGATAGGTCTTTGATGAGCTCCCCGGTCTGCGGTGGTCCTAACCATGGACACCCGTGTGCTTTGCCGGGATGGCGCCAAAGTGGTAGCGGGTCGTAGTAGGAAATTCCACCACCACCTTGTGAGGGCAACTTAGTGGGAGGCATCTTTGACTGTATGTCCTGGAAGCCCAGGTGGCCGCTTCAGAAGCGACCGCTTTTTTTTTGGGGGGGGGGTTCTCTGTTACGTGCCTTTGGTTCATTGTGTGTAGCTATGGCAGCATCATCCGCAAAAAGCATGTCCCTAATGACTGACAGACACAGATGGAGACAATCGTTGACTGCCGGGCTAGAAGCAGGAGAAAGAGACCTGCGACAGGACGCAGACGCGGACCGCCAAAAGAGGAAAAGGAGAGCTAATCAGACAACCACATGTGCTGCCTTTCAGTGCCAGAAGTGCGGCAAAGGCTGCCATTCGCGAGTGGGCTTGTACAGCCACAGCAGAAGCTGCAGGGCCATGCGCGAGGATCCCACAAGAGCACAGAATCTTCCATCATCTCACGAGTCATAAGGAAAGCCAACCAACGTCCCTTTGGTGGCCAGATGGCTAAGGGGGTCTTCTGGGAAGACCCATATAGAGCACTTGGCTCGGGGCTTCTGATTTTCTTCCACATGTAGGTTTATGAGTGATTTCGAAGACTGCTTACCTGCAGGATTAGTCAAATTTTCAGAACTCTTTAAAAAGTTATTGTCCAG